>CM029012.1:205234098-206434098 GCA_016801055.1 Panax notoginseng
TTGTTATACTCCAAATTAATGAATCCAATTCATAACTTATTCTCTGTTTCTTGCTCATCGCCGACTCTATCTGATGCGTTCCTCTAGTGATGAATTAGACGATGAAGAACGATCTTCACTAGGACCGTCATGTAGACAAACTTCAGAAGAATAAGAAGGATTAACTCCACCGGAATCTACAGCCGTAAGTGCAATATCCGGCAGTTGAGTCGTCTTACCAAAGAGCTTTATTGCAAGGTCCGATATTAGTCTTCCTTTGTCCAATAAGAGAGAATATTTCGATGGTTTAGGAATTTGGGGGTCAAAAGGTTCGGGTTTTGATTAGGAGTATTTGTTTGTTAATAGTAGCTGCCTTGTTGTATTTGGTAGTCCTAATAGTTTGAATAATGGATTGTATAATTAACACAATCGTGCTCAGAATTAATTACAAATGCTATCAAACTTAACACAATTTATTTTGCATCCTGAATTTTAAACACCACATAAAAATACAGTATCGTATCTTTTAAAGATTTAAGTTGTCTCTGGTCTGATGATTTTCTTTTGGATTTGCCTATTTTGAATTGAGTTCTTCATCCCTATGAATGGGTTACAAAATATAAATGGCAAGATCCCAATAAATTGACATTACTAGGAAAGTCTTTATCAAATAAAAGAATTTGAATAACACTTACTTACTCACTTACTTTATTTGAGTGCTAAAATAGAAGTTGTATATCCTTGTTAAACACACTTTTAAAATCAATCCTTATCATATATCACCTTTATACTTGCATTGTAACTCCTTCTATAACACACTTCAAACCAAATCACATTAGTTATATACACCATTATAGCCATTGCAAAAATCTGGTCAGAACCTAGTAAAAAATTGCTTTTGTCATTATAATTTTACTCAACTAAAATTTAGAATTTCATTCTATGGCCAAACCATGAGCCCCTTTCAACTAAGCACTACTAAGTAGAAGGTTAGAACACCACTCACAAATATATATTTAAAAAAAACATATATTGAAAATTGAAACCTTCAAAAGAGAAAAAAAACTTTCCCTAAATGTAAAATTTCAACTCACATACAGCTAATCACGTACACACTCAATCCTGTTTCATATCAAACTTATTGCATAAAAAACAGAAATTGAATATTCATCATATCTCAAAAATCGAGAAAAGTTTAAACCCACATACTATAAACAAAGAAAGAGAGAAATCCTAGAATCCAAATAAAGAAACACGCCAAATTGTTTGAATTCTAAATAGATGAAAAAGTACCATATTTACAGAGGATGTAGTGGAGGAGATGAAAAAGATACACGAATAAAGGAACATTCAATTAACATTACATACAGAAAGATTCATATATTTTATTAGTAGGAAGTTCACGTCACTCCACTTTGAATTATAATATCAGGTATCGCTCTCTAAATGAATAAATAGCTCGACTAATTTTCCAAACTATATCCCAAGCAGACTTCACAACAAATAAGATCACCAATAATTAATTAAAACTTTACAAAAGTTTGATTACGGTTGGTACATACCTTGTAAAATGATATTGCTCGGCCAAATATAAAATAAACTATTCGCTTACCAATTTGAAAAGTTTCTAAACATCATAAACTCATTTTATATGCTAGATATAACATTAAAGAACAAAAAATGAATGAATGACCAAAATAATTTTACATGTTAATACCCCTGTTTTTTCTTTTTCACTCCTTTGGAGTTTCTATCTCTTCTTCGTTTTCATTCACTTTTCTTTGATATGAACCTCTTATTCGACTGATCACCTCATTCGAAGAAGGAACATCGCGGTGGTGAAACAAAATTTGTACAAAACATCAAACATTAGTAAATCAAGAAATCAATACTAATATATAATAAGGTTCGAGACAATCTTAATTTGAGTAAGAAATTTTTAATTCCCAAAACAAATCAATTAAAACGAAAAACCAACAACAAACAAACAAAAACATCAATTTAATCATCAAAATCGTAATCCCATTTTAAAAGCAATGAATTACAACTTAATAGTTCCGTGCACAATACAATTTAAAAGCACTTCCCAAAACAGAAATAGAGGCATCAAACACAAAAATCATCTCTCAAATAGATGTATGCTTTTAAACCCGAAAAGAGCATAACTCTCATTTTCACGTAAAACATCGAGTATAACATTAGATAGACGAACCAATGCACGATCACGGTCATGTATTTCTTCAAACACTTTACGCTTGTAACTAAGTTAAATCCTCACAACTTAAAAAGTAAAAACATCAAATTCACATCATATACACGTTTCATAGGAATTGTTTAAAGAACAAGAAGAAGTTCTTACATCAAACTGCTTCTAAACAATCTTAGGGGGTGTTTATTTAGAGCTGAATGGGTCTGAATGACCTAAAATCTGAGCGAATCAGTAATTAAAAGTGCTTGTTTGTATGAATATAAATCTGAATGAGACTGAATCTGTCTGACCAAGTAAGCCTAATAATTTATTTGGTTGATTGGATTAGCTACTTGGCTGAATAGCTTTTTTACTTGCATGCCCCGATAATTAACAGAATAAGGCTTCTTCTTCTTCTTCGATCTTCTTCAGCTACCATAGTTAACAGAAATCGGGGTATTCAATTATCTTCTTCGTTATTTTTTGAGAACGACTGGAGTGGTGGTGATGGGCGGTGCAGATTTGGAATTCCGAGGGCGGCAATTTGAGATCTGAGGTGTAAAAATTGAACCCCTCAAAAATCGTGAGACCAAAAGGGAGGAGTTGAATCGAGGGTAACAACGACGTTCTGTGGGTGATTATCGTTGGTTTCCTGGTTCGTTTTGGGAGTTTTCGATGGGTTTTCCATGACAAAGTCCCATGGAATCAGAAACCCAATTGTAAAAGAATAACAAAAAGTGAGCCGAAGATGTTTAGCAGAGTTTGCAAGAAAAAGCAAAGAGGAGAAGAAAAGGGAAAGAACACGTTTATCTTTTCGCAGACAATTGAGCGTTCAGACTTTGCGCTTTGACCAAGTTTTGTAGTCTTTCCTCAAATTGTTTTTTTTTTAACTTTTCTTTAGACAGGTGTATGAAGATACAAGATCAATGTGGGAGAGTTTTGTTCTGTTTGGCAATTTATTACAGCATGTATTAGGGGTAAAATAGTAAAAAGTTATTATTCAGAAGTTTTATACATATCAATTATCAAATAATTTTTTTTATTCAGTATTCAGAATTTTGATTCATTCAGCTCATTCAGATTGCTTAAACATTCAGAATTGTTTCATTCAATTTTATCAAACAACCCATTAGCTCTCTTATTGGGATTTTTAAAAGATCTTGATTCAGTCATTAAAAAGATTAGTTTTTACATCTCTTCGATCTCTTAACGCTCAAGGGTGATCTGAAACGTATGCTTATTTTCTTTGTCTGCATGATTAATATTCGCATCCAACCGAATTTGAGATTTGTTCCTCTATTATTCACATTATTCTACTTGTACAAAAGGCTTTCTAGGCCTCAAATCGCAACTCTTTTTTCGGATTATGGTCTTCATCTTTTTTGGGTGAATTGTCTTGATAGCTTTATTTTTCAATTGAATTAACAACTTTACTGTTCTGATCCTGGAATAGATGAAATAAATTTTTTAAAAAAAAGCACAGGCAAGTCAGCCTCACCTCATTCTATTCAAATCAAAAGGAAGCTGTCCCGGCGAAAATAAAAAGAAAAATAGCACAGATATGAAACTATAACAGAGAAAACAAAATAATAATAAAAAAATTAGACTGAGAAAATATAGTATAGAAAAACTAAACAAGAACTAATAAAAACCCCTACAAATATTAAATATATCAAATGTAGCTTTTGATGCTATAGACCCATTTGCAATTTTGCAATTTCACATATTATTTACATGATAATAACATATGTTGCTTGTTAATACCAAATAAAAAAAAAAATTGGCTCATAACCAAGTTAAAATTTGTGAACTCTTGTCAAACATGTAGAGTCTTATAATTGATCAAACAAATCATTTTCCCGCAGTAATAAAATGAAATAATCAAATTTTTCTTTAATCTGAAAAAAAAAACAACCCACATGTTTGCAAATTACTCCGTGATATTTTATCAAACATACCAATGAACATATATGGAGCAGTAGACGTACGTATAGACATGCATAGATTCTATTTTTCTTACTTTTTTGTAGTTCTTTATGAAAGCCATTCATAAAATGGAAACTATAATCGAAAACATCAACCAATTATGTTCAAATTTGAAAACAAATTGTGATGCAACATCCATGTATAGAAAGTCATAAAAAAGAATTCTTACAGATAATTCCTTTTATATTAAGCATATTATCAAATGAGTAACTTTCAACTGTATAGTGGAAGTAAAGAGATCTAAACGATTATATTTGGATAAATTATTAATTACGCATGCTATCAAACATATATTTTCAAGAACAACAATTAAATTACCAGAAAAATATTATTTCTGTATAGATCCAACCTATTTTTCATCTCATTCAAGTGTGATGTGAAAACATTACCTAATGGATGATGAAGCCATTTTTGAACTTGAAGCAGACGAAATTCAGGTCAGGCTGTCTGAGGGATGTCCAAGTTTTTAAAAAATACTTTTTTGAATATTCTCATATATAGTTCATCTATTGCATACACATAATTATAATTTTATTGATCTGATATTATTAATTGACATAATTTTCTATAGCCAGTATAAATTTATTAATATTTTAATTATGTTTGTATACTTTTATTATGTGATCAAAGTGCACTTATTGGATTGCATTTTTAGATCCAAGTTTTAAAAAAAATAAGTTTTGGAATATTCTCTTGCACATATATATATTTTTAATTGATTTCAAAATATTTAATAAAATAGAAATTTTATGTTTTCGCTTTTATATAATTTTCATAAAAAGTTAATATATTTATTATTAACAATAACATAAAATATCATAATCCTAAATTTAATAACATAATTTCAATACAATGTCACTTAATTGATTTTTTCACTCTTGCTAAAGTAAACATTCATTATATTTTAAAATAAATATGAAAGAAAAAAAATATAGGTTTGCATTTTTTTAATTGTGATTCATAAAACTGGGTAAAATTATAGATCAGGCGAGTCTCAGAGCCTGTCCAAACTCAATCTGGGAACCAGACATTTTTTCAGCTGATAGAAGAAAATGAGTAGCAGCTTTAGCATCAACCCGTTAATTCAGTTGAATTTGCCATTGAAATTTCGCGCCAATACTTGCCTTCCTCCTCTTCCTCACATCTTCAATACCCACACCAGAGTAAGAAATAGAAAATCAAGAATCTCTTGCACTGGTTCCGATAATTCCCAAAATAAAGAGCAGCAGCAGCAGCAACTCAATCTCTCTGTTCTTCGCTTCACTCTAGGTAATATAATATCCTCCTATTCTTTTCCCTGTAAATTATTTATTGTTCCTCTCTTTAAATAACCAACATGCCTGTGTTTTTCTTATAGGGATACCTGGATTGGACGAATCAAACTTACCCAAATGGATTGGATACGCCTTTGGTTCGCTTCTTTTGCTGAATCATTTTGTGGGTTCGGATTCAAACACTATTACACCTGCCCAGCTTGTGAGCAAACTCTTTACCTGAACAATTTTCAGTATTTTTAATTTCTGTATAATTGTTTATGTTTACTGTTTTTTTAAGAGATTAAATTTTGTTTTTATTTTGTGTTGTGTTGTGGTGTGTTTTGTAGAGAACTGAGGCTTTAGGTTTATCTTTGGCGGCATTCTCTGTTGTGGTTCCTTTTCTTGGAAAGTTTGTCAAGGTAGATTCTTTTATCATCTCTTGTTTGAGATGCATTATGTACTTATCTGTAGCTCATTTTCTAGGTCAATGAATTAAGTAGATGTTGGAATTTGGAATTGTTGTTAAAGGCTTTTTGGTTAAGTGATTTATTGTATTGTAGGCTTGTGCGTACCCATGCTTGGAGTTGTAAGTACTTGGAATTGTATTATAATGAAATATTAAATAATTACGAAGAACTCTAAACTCACAAACAGAACTAAGGAAAATCACTTTCCTATCATAAAACAAATTTTAAACATTTATGTCCTGATTTTCTTACTTGTAACACATAAAACAAATTTTAGACATTTATGTTTTCTTACTAAACTCACAAACAGAACTAAGGAAAGTCACTTTCCTATCATTTCCTAAGTTAAAAATCCCCCAGAATCCTAGGCAGTAAAACTCACAAACAGATGTCATGATTGGGAGTTTAGGAGAAAAAAAGAGAGGAAATGAAAGTGGAAAAGCAAGGATTATACACTTTTCTTCCTCTTGGTTGGGATATTGACCTGGTCAAAATAACAAAAACCTCCAACTTGGAAAACTCTGCAGGGTGCTTCTTCAGTGGATCAACCAATTCTGCCAGAAGGTTCTGAACAACTCTTCATCATGTCACAAAATATTTCAGATACTATAAAGGAAGATTTGGCTTGGGGAACATACATTCTTCTGCGCAATACAAACACTGTATCCGTGGTAAGTGCTAGACTTAATTATTCTTGATTTATACTGATTGCTGAACAAGGAGGATGATTACAGCTGAAAGTACTGCTGCCCTGATGAGAAAGTTATTCTCCTTTTTTAGGGTCTAAATCCAAAACAACATAGGAGTTTACTTTCTTATTTCTTCATTGAGTAACTAAACTTCTTGGTAAACTAGTTTTCTAATTTTCTAGCTTATATCAGCTCAAGATGCATTATGTGCGCGTGGCTACTGGAACACACCGGAAGATATATCAAAAAATAATGCACTTGATTGGTTTGAGAAACAGATTCAACGATTTGGCCTCTCTAATTTGAAGGATACCCTTTATTTTCCTCAGAGTACAGGTAACGTATAGTTCTTCCTTGTTCTACATTGTGTCAAGAAATAATTATCCTGATTAAGTTCAACATTATATTAGGAAAAGTTTATATTTAGAAAAATTAGAGCTCATTTTTATTTATAAGAAAAGAAGGGAAAAGGATAGTAGATCCCACCCCACCCCCCCAAAAAAAAACCTCTTTTTTTCTTTCTTAGCCGCAATAAGTAAATTATGTATATTCAAATAATCAGTTGAAAGAATTGAGTTTTTTTTATTAATATTTTTAATCCAGTAGTTTTCTTGAGCAATTATCAAGACATAGTTATTAAACACTTTTTCCCACCCCTTCCCTCCTACTTGTCATGTGTCTGGTCCCCTAATTCCATATTGCGTACGAAGTCACGTTTCGTTTACATGCTTATTGGTCACAAGGCATGTCATACCATGGAGTCAAAGATATATTGATTTGAAGAGTGGAATTATTTGGCATAAATATTGATTTAATTATGTATTCTTTACATTTTTCTACCAGGTAGAAAGTTTGGGTGATTTATATTAAGCATGGCTTTTAATATTAAGTTAGTTTAGATGTTCTCTTCTTTCATAGTTTCGTTATATTTAGAGTCCCACATTGGTAGGAAGTTAAAATTGAGCTTTTGGTTGCCATGAGCTTTTGGTTGCCATCAGAGTTTTGAATGCGGAGCTTAACCGTAGTTATTTAATTGTCCTGAATCATATATATATATATATATATATATATATATATATATATATAGGGGGCGGATCAATGACACTAAGTTTTGTACACAATTTTTTGACTCTTGGAGCTTTTCATCTTCATCTTTTTCATATCTAAAATTTCAACCTGGAGCTGTCAAACTGTCAGATAGAGGAAGCCCAAGATGTATCATCTAACTCTCACCTATCTCTAGTATGTTACCATAATCTTTGTTTTTATTTTTATTTAGTTATAAATTAAAAATCAGCTTTAATCTTTAGCCATTAAGAGTGTTCAAATCCAAGAGTCAAAAAATTGTGTAAAAAACTTAGTGCCATATTGCCATTGATCCGCCCCCATATATATATATATATATATATATATATATATGTTAAGTATGTGATAGATACTCCTAAAAAAGATTTTATGCCTCAAATACATATGCCCTGCAGTTCGAGTCCACAATACTTATTTTTTGCGCAGCTGGTTTAAGTGATGAATATGGTTCCGATGAATTTTCTTGAAGTTTTATCAATCTTCATTCTGTTTCAGATTCTGATCTATGGAGGTTTCTCCCAAAGGAGACTCGTTCTCTCCTGGTACAACCTGTGCTCTTTAAGGAGAAGACTAAGGGGTTTCTCCTGTTGGCTTCTAGCATCAATTATGCTTATAACAACAGAGACAGAGCATGGGTAGGAGCCATTGCTAACAAATATAGAGGTAAGTGAATTTGTACAAATATAGAATGCATCTTTAACATATTCATTCAGTGAAAGTTATAGGCATACGGTAACTATATGTTCTTAAGTTGGAGACAGACTTGATAAGAGTTAAAATAACACATCAAAACTTTCTTCTTCTCCTTTTTTTTCACTAGAAGAGGTATTCACTCGTTCTAAATACTTTCTTGATTTTCTTATCTTCTAAAGACTTTGTGTGCACTTTCTTTTCTTCGCATCTCTTTCTCAAATGGAGACATTATTCATAGTTTTGGAGTTGACTTTCACTCTCCACTATGCATTTGGGGTTTAATTTCACCTTTGTTTTAAGTTTCCACCCCCTCCCCCTCTTTCTTCTCCTCTTGTGTTCCTTTATAAATATAACTTGAACAATATTGACTATTAATTAAACCTCTAGTTTAGAGTATTCAAACTAAGTTTGTTTCTAGGCTTATTTGACTAGTTTTTAACATTAATTTAATCTAAAATGCTTTATTGTTTAAACTGAGTTCTGTATATGTTAGATATGTTATTATTAACGATTTAACAACTATGGATCCACCTATCAATCATGTAAGAGGAACCTTGTGGAACTAGCATGTTGCTTGTGGAAATAGCTATTCTCTTTAAAAAATTCAACTATACTAAGTTAGCAGGTTTCATCTGGGTGAAGAGGGAAACATATTTGAGTTTTGTGAGGAAAGAAGTAATAGGACTCTCATTTAGAGAAGATTCATGTATTGGAATATGTCTTAAGTTATTGAGCTGGAGATAACTAGTGATTACTTTGTAAATAAGTTTCTTATGATTAATTGTTATTTGTTGTTCCAATTTCTTCCATATCTTCAGGTTAATTGAAAGGATGTCAGCAAATGGAAATAATGTATGACGTATCTCAGACATACATTACTAGCACTCAAGGGCGGAGCCAGAAATTTTTTTCCTCCTGGGCTACCAAGTGCCATTTAGATTTTCCAAATAATAACAAATCATTACAGGCCAAACACCCTCCTAACTTGCTCAAAAACCAACTTTTTCTACTCTCAGAACTTTTATCGAACACCTTGAGGGCGCTGTTTTATAGCCCCTTTCGCTCCCTTGTTTGAATGTTCAATAACCAGTGCACAAGCACCCAACAATCATAATAGATAATAACAAACTTGAATAGACTAAATTAAGCCCCAACTTCCCCAAAACTGTCAAAACCAAACTTTATCCAACTAATTGTAAATTAAGCCCCAACTCCCCTGTTGTAGTAGTCTATCTATATGTGCAAACACTCTCTCTCTCTCTTTCTTTCTATTACAGGGAAAAAAGTGGGTTTTATACGAGGTTTTGTAATCTACTAATTTCTCTCTCCTCATTTACTAGTGAAATCTGATACAAATATCAAAATCCCTTAGAGATAGATTTACAGATTGAATAATCATGGCTTTTTATTAATTGAAAACAACGAATTTTCTTCCTGTGGGTAGGTGAATTAAAATCTTGTTATCTGCATGCTAGATTATAATTCCCTCCTAATCTAATCAGATTTCATATTTATCCCTAAACTAAATGCATTACATCTGATCAACATATACGGCCCCTTATATATAGAGGAAAGTTGGTAGAAATCTTTTACAGAGAAATAAAGGAAAAGAAAATTGAAGGGAAAAAAACCAAAGAGAGAAAAAAATGGAGGGAGAAAACAGGCAGCAGCAAGATCAGCAGCCACGCCCTATGAAGCAGACGATAGCAGAGAAAGCATGTCGTACCAGTTGAATAATCACTCCACCCGTACAAGACTTCCGGGCTACAGTCCACCCTAGACCAAGTGTGGCTCCGCCCTGCGTCGGCGGGTGTCGTCGCCATGGCCTTAGCGTCGTGGACGTAGGAGCGAGTGGGGTGATTTGCGGCAGATTCACCCGGGCTACAGCCCACCACATCCCAAGTGTGGCTCCGCCCCTACTAGCACTCCATTCAAATCATAAATTATAGGATGGAAAAGAGAAGGAAACTGGTTTTACCATAACTTCCTTTCTTAAGCATTTGCTTTCCTATCCGTCAGTTCCTTCCTTTTTTAATCTTGATTTCAAATATGGATTGAAGTATTGAACAGGCTGGAATTGGCAGAGACAAAACACCATTTCTTTTATTTTAACAATTGTAGTGCATCTATTATCTGATAAAGCATTCGTCATGCATGAACTACTAATCAACAATTGAAAAACTTTGAACTCTCAGAAGTTACGCAGATCAGATTTGATCTGTAGAGAAAAATTGGCTGAGTACATATCTGGATGCATAACTGTTTGAGCAGATGTTTCCTTTAATCTTTGTTGTCTTACTAACCTTTCACCATCACATTTCATTCACAGGAGAACTGGTGTCATGCACAGTCCATCGAGTAGTACCAGATTTTTAGTTTATTTACAGATTGAGAAATATTTGAACTTCTACAAGAATTTCTCCAAGGATTGGCCTTGGCATGAGAAACTTCACATCTGTCGCAAGAGATGACAAATGAACCTCTCCCGGGCTAGAGAACTGAACTGTCATACTGGATGGGGATCCCCGGCAGGTCCAAGATGTCTCCATCTTCTCCTAGAACTTGATCCCTTGCCTTGTACGGTAAATAAGCTATATGTATCAGGTTATAATACTTGAAACATAAAGATACTAACATCCTGTTTTATCCTCTGGAAGTTCTCCTTTGATTCCATTACTCAGTTATAGAAGGGGATCTTCTTCCTAATTTTGTAATGTTATTTACAGGGAATCCGATCCTTATCTTGTATCTAGATTTTCCTTTGTTTATGACTAAGTTAAATATTTGCTAGGCTTAATGCTTGCAACCAGTATGATTCAGATTTGAGTTGCTTCTTACCGAAGTGTCAGTTTAAAGATAATCTCTATTATAAATCTGACCTGATGGAAAAAATCATGTCCTGTCCCCAAAGATGATATCAGTTGTTGAATATTTGCATGCAAGGTATTGGTTTCTCTCTACTTTGGCCTGTCCTCGTTGTTATTTTATAGTAGCAGATTCGTTTATACATAATTGTTTATTACCTGCTATAAACAGGCATGTTTATACAAATTAAAAATAGATAGGGTCATGCATAAAGTAAAATAAACTTGACTGCCTGAACTATTAAAGGCACTTGAAACTGAATAAACTTCAACAGGCTTGGACAAAATTATGCAAGAATGAAAGGTAAAAACAAACAAACAAGAAGATGATTTTGAGGGATTGTTTCTTGAGATAATTGAATTTTCAAATAACAAAGATATGAAATATAAAAGGAGAAGAAATGAAGTTGATATATCCAGACTGTAACCAGCTTGGAGATGGGTCCTCCTTTTGAAAAGTTGTTGGTTATTGAGAAGAGTAATTGGTTGCATTGCAATGCGTCAGATTTGTGAGCCTGTCGGGGTTAGCACGATGCTACAAATACAAATTATTCTACAAACTACAAACTGCTTATGTGGTATATTCCACTCAAGCATATTGATCAATAAATTACTTTAATATAATCTTCGGCCTCACACAATATGCTGAGGTGGAGTATGCCACATCAGCAATTTATAAAATATTTATAGAATAATTTGTGTCTCTACCATTATTCCATGCATATATATGTGGAGGAGAAACTAGTCATAGTTACAGTGGGATTGACTGAAGTTTAATTTAGTTATGGAAGGAAGCTGAAGTCGCAGCTGCAGCTTGCTGGAGTAGATCCAATGGCATAGTTGATGCAACAATACAACCCTGAAATTAATTAATGCCTACTGGGTTGAAGGTTGAAGGTTGAAGGTTGAAGGTTGAAGGTTGAAGGTTGACATATCTACTGTGTGATAGATAGTGAGATTGGTGGATGGTTGTGGTTGTGGTTGGCTACTGGGGCCGGTAAGCAAAGAGAGAGAGATGTAGGCATACCGCATATATGGAGAGTATGGACCAACCTCAACTCAACTGGGTCCTGTCCTGTCCTGTTTGTTTAGTATCTTCAAAGTATTCTTCTCACCTTCAAGAACAAGACCCGTTTTTTCTTAATTTCTTAAAATATATATATATATATATATATATATATATATATATATATATATATATATTCAATTCCTAACCAAAATGTTTTATCAACTTTTTAAACTCCCATGATACAGCGGGTGATACAAAAAAAGTATGTACTCCATTAACAAGTAAAGGGGATGACGAAGAGATATGTAATGATGCGTAAAGAATAATGTAAAGTTGACTATAATCACATATTTGTACTTTTGTGAGGAATAAATAGCATCTTCATAATTTAGCCTTGTTCGCTGTAAAATGAACCAAATAATTTAGTCTCGATATATATATATATATTGTTCGACAAAAAGTTCGATTCGAACTCTACTTGAAATATACAAGATTAATATAAGTAAATTTTAAAGTTTTATAAATTACTCTAACCTCTTCAAACTGCTCGTGTTCGGACTCGATTCGAGATGGTATTCGAATAAGTAATTAAACGAGTCTTAATCAAATCTTATTTTATATTGGACTCGACTTATTTAAAATATTTTAAATTTAAAATTAATACGAATTTATTTAATTTTAGACAATATAATTATAAAATTATAAATTTTGTAAAATGTACTAGTACTCGCTAGATCATTCATTGATTTTAAAAAGTTAAATAAAAAGAATAAAATCCCTCAGCTGTGGGTAGGTAGGCGAGAATGAGATCCACACGTCCATGGGAGTTTATTTCTACAAAATCTGTTCCATTTCCATTTCTGCTGCTGGGTTTTCGTTTTCAGATTTAAATTCTTAGTAAAACTGAACAATCCACAAAAATTGCTCTCGACACTTATTATTTTATAGACTAGACTGGAACAATGAAAATTGCAAGAGCATTATTGCATAGAATAGCAGTATCCCAATGTTGATTTCTCTATATTTTTATGTTGTGTTTAGATCTAAAGAATTATTGTGAAAATAAAAAGACTCGTTCTTATAAAATAAAAAAAATTGTTTACACCAAAACTAACTGATGGAATAGGCCTCCTTCCACCTTCTTAAAAATAAAATAAAATAAATTAAATTCTTAAACTGATTCTACTAAGTTTGAGACTATAGCCTAAATGTATGTACTTTAATTTTATCATACCATCAAGCATAACTTTGTTTCAACTTGTGTAATACATTTTTTTAATGTTTATTTTATTAAGGAAGAGGAGAATATAAATATTCATCAAATTATATAAATTCTAATTTTTAGTTTTTAAAAAAATTTATAATAATAATAATAATAATAAATAAAATAAAAAAAACCACTAGTAAGTAGTAGTAAGTACTAACGCAAGTACTACTACTACCTTATAATTATTGATTAATATTTTACCAAGTGTCGGTACGTTGTCTGTGATAAGATGCGTTAGAAGCTAAAAATTAATATCCATACATTTATTTTATTTTTGGCGAAAAACCCGACAACTAATATTTAGTAGTAATTCAAACTCATTAATCAATCAGTTAATTACTCCATTATTCTAATTCATAAATAATACACTTAATAATACAAACCAGCTAACGACCATCCCCCTCCCTCCTTTGCCTAGAAATTCAATTATATTAATTAATTATTAAATACAAAGGCACAAAAAAATAGGTTGTACCGTCTCTATCGTACTACGTGTGCTCAGAATTTCAGCCGGAAGATCACCAAATGCTAGTTCTGATCAACGGTTCATACACCGCCACGTGTGAGGTCTTAAGTTAATCCTACGACGTCAAACTGTCGGTGGCATTTGGCTTATCTAGACTTGGGCTTTTGTTAGGAGTATTAGTAATATTTTATTGAACCTATAAAATACGCGAGTTTTAGTATGAAATTAATTTTGGTCAATTGATCAATACAGTGTTGCTAAGCAAGTTGAGAGTTATCTTTTTGCGTCAACACTGTATTGATCAATCGACTAATTTATCATAAACTTAATTTTATGGTAACTGAATCTCTAAAATAAAGGCCAACAGTGCTTATTAATTATTCCCTCCGTCCCTATTTAAATGATCTTTTAGAGATGGACACAAGAATTAAGATAATGATTAGAAAGTATTAAATATAGTATTCAATTGTCTATAATAACTTTAAATCATTAATTTATCATAGCACAAGAGTTTAAAGTATCAAAAAAATAGGTAGTAATGAGGGGTAATTTTGAAAAAATTATCATTAATTCTCCTAGATTTGAACAAACGTCAATTTATTAAAAACAAATAAAAAACTCTAAAACGTTATTTAAATAAGGACGAAGTAGTAAAAATGTTAGGTTGAGAATATCATCAATACAAAATTTTCACATTCCTCTTAAAATTTACTCCCTCCGTCCCATAATAAAAGTCTTGGTGGACTTTTCACGCATCTTAAGAAGAGGAATGAAATGATAAAATTGTTCATAATAATATGTTATTAATTATTTTCAATGTAGGTGAGAGAGTGACTTTCTAGCTATTCAATTCAAAATATTATCTCTTCATACTTATTAAATATGGAGGGAGAGATGCAATAAAACACATTCTCCCTCCATATTTAATAAGTATTAAGAGATAATGTAGTCATCTTAAAAGTCTCTGAATAGTTTAGACTTAATCTTGTATCTTAATGATTTAGAGGCATTCAAAGGGAAATTTTGTATCTCAATTATAATATTAAGATGCATTAAGAGGTGAACGGTTAAAATGTATTAAGATGCAATCAAACACCACCTTAGAATAATAAAAATATGAGATATTTAATGCTACGGGCATAATAAGAAAAAATGTATAAAAGTTTGGTTATTAAAGGAAAATGGATATTTAATATGGGACTATCTAAAATAGTAATAAGAACTTTTATCATGGGATGGAGCGAATAATATTTATAAACAAACTTAAAATTGGTAGCGGCCGATAGAGAGTTTTTACCGGTTTTACCAGTCGCCTAACTTGACATTGAAACACAAGCACAACTAAGACCTCTCCCTCTCCGCTCTGTAGCTGCAGTATGTATTAATATATGTATGTTATCGCCTTCTTGCTTCAAGTAAGTAGTAGATATCTAAACCAGGTCCAGGTCCAGGTCCAGGTATTATATTTAAGCACTTTCCCACACCGACACATTTGACAGTCAAAACCCAAGGCGCACCGTAGAGTAGCGGTGTACGTGAACATTACTCTTCCTTTTGTTGAAAAAAAAGAAGTTTCCTCTTCTGGAGTTTTTCTTTTTTCTTAAGCTTTGAACACGACACAAGCTTTGGCGGCTTCCATTTATATAATTTTCATAACACAGGAAATTTTTCATTAGTAGTAGTATAAAATTATTTGTATTTGTATTCTCCGGTCATTGTTCTGTTCGCTGTCCATTCTTTTCTTTATTTCTTCTGTTTTCCTCTTCTCTCTCTCTCTCTCTCTCTCTCTTCTTCAGAAGAAAACCAAAAGAAAGAGTCAAAAAACTCAAGGAATTGATTTCATAATTCCCCAGTTCTTATTTCTAAATCTGGGTGGACATTGGTTGGATTTCACGGAGTACTAGAGTTATCCTAGTTTTCTACAATTTTGGTAGATAATTGATTGATCGGCCTCATTTGGGTACAAGTACAGAGATCTGAAAATCTTTTTACAGCTCCGCAACCCCGGATTCTCACAGACAAAATTGCCCAAGAAAAGTTGCAGTCTTTCCGGTACCGGCAATCTATCCGGCCATCTTTTTCGGTGGAAAGATTTTTGTTGGTATATCTAAAAGCCCGTATTTTCGTCAAAGTGTGAACAGTTTTTCTCTCTCCTAGACGTGGCTAACTGGTCTGGCTTTGTCTGTAATGTGTATTGTATCTATGATTTTTGATTCTTCTCTATAGATCGGAACAGAGTCAATGCTTTGATTTCGGTCACTTTCTCTCTTCAACTCAACAATTGTTTTGTTGACTTAAAACAGTTTTTTTTGCTTCAACCCATTTGCCAAAATTAAAGAAAGAAAATGATGCGGATGAAGAATATGAACACCCAAGTGCCACCTATGAACGGCAGCTCCGGTGGAGCTGAAAATGAATGGGAATTGAGACCGGGAGGAATGCTGGTTCAGAAGCGAAACCCAGATTCAGATCAGAACCGCCTGCCACCGCCACCAACCATTAGAGTTCGGGTCAAATTCGGGTCCATATACCATGAAATCTATATCAACTCTCAAGCCACTTTTGGTAAAACTAACATAGTTTCTGTCTCAATTGTAATTTGTAATTGTCAATTATGTAGTTCAAGATTAATTTTTTATTATATATTTTTTGGGTTGTGGAATTGGAATTGCAGGAGAGTTGAAGAAGATGTTATCAGGGCCTACTGGATTGCACCATGAAGACCAGAAGCTGATGTTTAAAGATAAGGAGAGAGACCCTAAAGCATTCTTGGATGTTGCGGGTGTTAAGGATAAGTCGAAGATTGTGCTAGTTGAGGATCCGATTAGCCAAGAGAAGAGGTACCTTGAAATGAGAAGAAATTCCAAGATGGAGAAGGCTGCCAAATCCATTTCCGAAATTAGTTTGGAGGTTGATAGGCTAGCTGGACAGGTAAATTAATTTTTATTTTAAAAAAAATAAAAATAAAATCTTTGTAAATTATACTGAGTTTGGACTTGGATTTTGATCGACGGAAAAGAGTTTGATAACAGAGATTGATTATTTGAGGCTACTGAATTTTTTTGTGATGGGTATTGGGTAGGTGTCAGCGCTTGAATCTGTGATATCTAAAGGTGGGAAAGTTGCGGAGAAGCAAGTTTTGACTCTAATTGAGCTGTTGATGAACCAATTGCTTAAACTGGACGGAATTATTGCAGATGGAGATGTGAAATTGCAGAGGCGAATGCAGGTAATTTTGATGTTAATTGAGTTGCAGACTTTGAACTGTAATGATTTCAAAGACTTAACTTCTAATTGTTCATCAATTTGAAGGTGAAAAGAGTGCAGAAGTGTGTTGAAACTCTTGATATTCTAAAGGTCAAGAACTCGACCCCGAGCAGCAATGGAACTCATAATAGTCCAGAGCAGCTGCAGCAGCAGCCAAAGAAGCAGCAATCACCAATTCAAAAGCATCAACTGAGGTATCCACCAGATGGGCAAATGCCATCCCCAAGGACCCCAACTCAAAATCAACAATCAAGGCATTCGGTTGGGCATTTACCATTACAAATGCAGCAGCAGCAGCAGCAGCAGCAGCCAGCAAGACACTCAGCATCAGGCTCGGTTGTCATAACCACACAATGGGAGACATTTGACCCTATTCCAGCAATGCCTTTACCGGTCCCCCCTCCAACATCAAATGCCGCATCAAGCATCAATAATACAGCGCATCCTAAATTCAATTGGGATTTACTTTAAGTGGTAAAGTGCATGTTCTAGTGTGTGAATGTGTGTTTTGAATTTTTCTTGAGTTGGTTTGGTATCTATTCTCCATTCTTTTCTTGTATTTAGAGTTTTGTTCCCTTTTATCTGTCATTTACTTCTTTAAATAAATGGGGCAACTACTATAGCCTTCTAATATTACATTGGCGATGATCAAAGTATGTAGATTATATATTTTACTTGAGAAAATAGGATTTTATATGAAAGAGATGTATTTTGCATCCTTATTTCTGTGTCCTTTCAACTAGGCAATTAAAGCAGCAGGTAAATCCTACTCTAGGTTCTTGTATAATAGGAGTAATTAGTCCTTATTCCTTGGTTCCTGTGGAGGATACAAAATGACAAAAAGGGAAGATGAATTAAGCAGATTTAGTAATCATACAGCTAACCCACAGCTGATACAAGGACAGGTCTGATTACAGTGGGGTACAGAAAATGATGACAATGGATTAGTTTAACCACTTAAAATATATATATATATATATATATATATATATATATATATATATATATATATATATATATATATATGCATGTGGTAATCTTAAAGCACCCTTTCCAGATTTATGAAAAATGAAAGCCAAGAAAGGAATTTAGGACATACAGGTGGTAAGTTAGCAATAAGATTCCGCTTGCGTTAATTCCCAGTGAAGCTAAAGTTGCTATCTCATGATTTGGTGAATGTCCAACAACTGGGGTTCCAGGAACTAGGCGTCTCAATATAAATTATGTATCTGATTGGGTTTGAGATCTGTATCGCTTGATTATTTGCTAGGAAAAAGCAGCTTAAAACTGAACCCTTTTCCATAACTGACAAAATCTTTTTCAAGTGTCTATAGAACTTATGTTTTCCTGAAAAAAGAAAACTGCTTATTGGTTCAGCTTATTTCAGTTATTGGGATGATGCTAATTCTAGCTTGAAAATATTGCATTTACAGGATAGCAAGTACAATCTTGGGCAGCATTCTACAAATAATGCACAATAGTTATAAATTCTCTTTTGGTCGTTCGGAAGCAATTGTTTTTCTTGCGGTCCAATAACAACTTGAGGAATATTAATTATTCACAATTTGTGGTGTATATTCTATTTCACATAGTATTTGTTTTTTTGACATCCCCACTTGTAATATCTTCGGTGGAGCTTGGACCAAGTTTGCACTAGTTCAGTTTAGCAAGAAAAAATGGTCGTAATCCTTTGGTACTAGTAATTGATTTAATAGCCAACAAGACAATGAGATGAAAGCGGACGGTTCAACCATTTAAGAGTCTGGGACTGGGACACTGTTTAGGCTTCGAATTCTGCTTTATTGTTAAAGGCTCAATACAAGAAAAGAGGGTAATAAACTTTAATTAATCCAAAAGTAACAAGGGAAATGTAAACCGACAACAATGCCACTGTGATGATCATGGGTGTAAATCAATCGAGTATTGAGTTGAAGTATAAAATAAGATTTGATTGAGTTTCGTTTAGCTATCGAGTCGAACACGATCTCGAATCGAGTCCGAGCAGTATGAACTTTTCGAATGAATATGATCCGAGTATCAATAGAAAATTACAATTTGAGAATGTTCGAATAATTTGAGAACTTTAAAATTTACTCATATTTAAATCATTTTGAACTCAAATCGAACTTTTAATCGAGCGAGTACCAAAGTGTTTGCACATTTTACAGCGTTAATGATAATGAAGAAACAAGGAGCAATAATTGCAGCAATCAGTATTAAAATAATCTATAAACACATTAAAAGTTATAAACGCAACTTTTAATTAGAAAATGTGAGTGGATGCAGAAGTTTCTCTCTTACAGAATAAAATATCTTAAAACAGACAAAAGGAGGTTAGAGGTACAAGTAAAATAGGATTACCAAGAAGGAAAGAAAAGGTAATGATGATGATTAATTAGACTAAAGAAAGATCTAAATCACTTTACTAACTTTTCTTCTGCATCTCCAAGAAGAAGTAAATACATAACAAGCTACTAAAAAAAATCACAAGACCCTCAAGAAAATTGTAGGTCAAAGAAATTTATGTTGCTTCAAAGGAAGTTGACACTGACAAAATTTACAATACAAAACAAACAAAGATGCTTCTATACATAATTATTATGTAGACTGTAGTTTCCAACAAAGGTGAGGACACCCTTTGTATGTAAGCAAAAGCAACAATACAGGATGGATTATAAGCGAACTGGCTAGCTAGTTTATGGTATGACTCATGCATATGGAGGATTTGAGAAGAGTGGGTTTGGGTGACTAGGGAATACAAAACAGAATGTTACATGTGAGATGTAACTTGAAAGGCTAGGTAAAAACCTCATCTAATTGTTTTCGACAGGACCCTAAAGAAAACAAGAAAATATGCAAATTGTTTTCTAGTTTTTTGCAGAAGGATCCTAAGGAAACTAACTACTAATCTGTCTTCTCTCTCTGTGTTTGTGGCAGAAAGTTGTAATTTTTGCAAATGTAGACTCAAATGATTCAACGACAGATAGACCAAAAGGACAGACAGATCCAAAATACCATATTTCAACTTTTAACCAGACAACTACAATTTTCAGCAAAAATAATGATGTTGATCATTATATATCTTCTATATAACCCAGCCCCAGCCCCAGCCCCAGCCCCAGCTAGAAAATCAGGGTACTATAATTGCATTCCTTTATTAGGGAGTGGTTAGCATGAAGTTTACTTTGGTCAATTGATCAACACGCAGGTCGGGAGGTGATCTCTCTGCGTGTCAACACTGTATTGATCAATTGACCAACTTACCATGCCGGATCCCCTTTATTACATTCATGTCTTGATATTATTACAAATTACCTGGCTTGAAAAATGTTTTGCTGATCCTTCAAATTTTGGAAGAAGACTAGTGAGAGCGAATTTAGATTTTTAAGGGTCTGAGTAATTGACATTGTATATCTTAAATTAAAACCTGTTTCATAACCAAGTATAAAACACAAATTGACTCTTCAAAAATCATTATATTATTCTTTAAATACTTTTAAAATGACATTAACATCGACTTAATTTCTTATATTACCTTGTACTTAATTCACATTTGTTGATATTTTTCAAATGATAAAAAAATTGGTAGAACGAGAAAACAACAAATAGAATTTTATGTTTGACAAATTCTAGTGTATATTATTAATTAAAATATTATTAACATTATGACATTCAACAGATTAATTTAAATTAGTGGGAAATAATTTTGAGTAATAACGGGAACCTGTTAAAATTAAGAGAAGAATGAATAAATTACAAAGACCACAAAGTTTTGAAATTGACTAATGGATGAGTAGTTTTCTATTAGAGAAAGAATCATGAAATTCTAAGAGTAAAAGAAGAATCGTAAAATAAGTTGATGAATAATCAAGAATGTTTCTGCTTTTGCTGAATAGAAGCTGGTAAAAAAAGGAATATAATTAAACATAATTACTTTTGGTTACATAGTAATCATAACTAAAAGACATATTCATAGGGGAAATAACTTAACTGAGATATGAAATCAAATAAGCTTGTTACTTAATTCATAATACCCATATGCTATCTTCAGTGCCAAATATTAACTATCTTAAATTGTAGATGCCACAACAATAATAACAATCTACCGAATCCAAGAAGTCGACTTGCTAGTTCTATATTACAAATGGTCTGTTCAAACCAAATGAAAATATCCATTACATTGAGAACAAAGAGAAACAAAATCCCCTTACTTCTTTAGGACAAGATTGGGACCGCACCATCAGTACGTACCTCAGACACTTACTTTGTCATTGTTTTCTCACGCTAGGTTTAAAAAAGGCTCTAAACTACATCCACCCTACCAACACAACATTTTCAAGCCCCTGCGATAATCAAGACTGGGATCTCTCACGGGCCAGTGGCGAGCGACTGCATTAACAGACCACAGAAAACTGTACATTATAAAATTGCATATCCACAAAACTCAAATCAACATTTGATAACACAAAAAATACAGATAAACTAACTTTAAAAACCTTCAGGCCAACACATACCTCTGGTATCTGTCAGGTATAGGGCTTTCTCCTCCACTGTATCCGGGACTGTCCTGAGGCTCAGGCTTTAAATCTGGGCTAGCTTCACGACGGTAATCATCAGGACTAACCCTCTCTGTTCGAGGGCGAGGGCTAGGGCTGCGACCATGATCATACTCGGGAGTAAGCACATCTCTCGGGCTGGAGCCTCGCACAGGGTCAGGGCTAGGCCTCTCTCTTCGAGGACTCATGCTGCGCCCATGGCCATAATCAGAGATCTTCTCCCTTCCCTTGGGAGGACTTGGACTAGGGCCGCGACCATAGTCAGGTTTCCTCTCCCTTCCATTAGGACTGCCGGCACCACGGCCATAGTCAGTTTTCCTCTCCCTACCATTAGGGCTCCTGCTACCGCCGTGGCTATAGACAGATTTCCTCTCCCTTCCATTAGGACTTCCACTAACTCCACGGCCATAGTCAGATTTCCTCTCCCTTCCATTAGGACTTGCACTAGGGCCACGGCCATAATCAGGACTGGCCCGTTCTCTATGATAGGGACTAGAGCTACGACCTCGTCCACGGCCATAATCAGGACTCCCCCTATCTCGCCTGTAAGGGCTTGGAGATCGTCCCCTATCATCACTTCTCCTCCGAGGAGACCTATCACGAATCCTTTCAGGACTATATCCACCTTTCCTTTCATCATCGTCTTTGATAGCATATTCCACCGAAATAACTCGATCCATCAGCTTGCTGCACATTAAAGGAATCTAAGTACAAAGGAAATGATTACCTGCTTTATATTCCAAAAACACAATTTGAATAAACAGTAATTAGTCATAACTAAAGAAGTTAAAGAAAAATTTGTACAGAGGTGAGTGCACCTCATATTTGTTGCATCCAGAGCTTTGCTAGCATCCTCCTGAGATTCAAACTGGATAAATGCAAAATTCCTTCTAATCCTTATATTCAATATTTTTCCATAAGGATCAAAATGCCTCTCCAAGTCCCTTGTCCTAGTATGATATGGATCAAAATTAATAACAAACAAAGTCTTTGAGGGCCTCAAGTTAGATGAGGATCTCCTAGAGTTCACAGGCTTCCTGACACTACGTTCTTGCTGCAGCACAAACGGTAACTAAAGTAAGATGAATAGAACATTAATGAAGAAATGTCAAAAAAGATAAAAAAATTATCAAAACCCAGTTACTACCTTTGTCCACTCAACACGAAGCCGACGCCCTTTTCTACCAAACTCATATTGATCAAGTCTTCGAATTGCATCCTCAGCATCTCTCTCATCCTCCATGTAAACAAAAGCAAACCCTACAAGCAGCAAAACCATCAGAATCATATTAGACTTTATCCATCACATGCATAAGAAAGTAAAACCAAGTTAAGGATGCCCTGACGAAAGGATTCTTTCATGAAACAGCATTTTTTTCTCTGAAAAATATGCAAGCCATCAAAAATTCCAAGCGAAATAAAATATTCCACTCTATGAAATCTAGAAACCATTGAGCAGTAAATCAGCAACAGACCTTGGGCGACGAACTAAGTCAAGGAACAAGAATCCAAAGGTGGATGTCTCATGGTAGAATAATGAAAAGAGTGTCTTCTCCATTTATTCTGTTGCCTCTGCTTCGAGGTCGGCATATTTCTGAGAATGAAGGCTGGGCAAAAGACATGAGAGGAATGAAAGGCAAGTGTCTGAGGATAATGTATGATTGTGATGTCATAGTGGATCAGAGTGGCTCTTCTTAAAAACAAGAAGAGGAAGCACGACACGGCAAGGAAATGGTGTGCAGAAGAATTCATCCATCAGCCAGGAATTGTAGGCCATTTTGAATGTAATCCTGCGTCAAAGAATTAGTTGAGTATGGGGGTTTTGCACTTCAAAAAACATACTTTTTTCTCTTATACATTTCTTGACACCCCATTATAACTCAACAAGGACTGCTGCTGCTGCTGTGTTGCATGATTTGGATGATGTTACCGCCATAAATGATTCCCGTGAAAAGAAGGCTACTCGCTAGCTGAATGGCCTTGCTGCTGAAGAATCCCAACTTCATTTGAATATATGATTCTTTTATGGCACTTTGATTTAGAAATAACGTGTTAGAGAACCCGCATATAGATAAAATGTTAGATTCCCCCAAGAGCATGCCTTCATGCAACCAAAAGATTGATTTAAAAGAAAACCTTAAAGTAGCTTCAAACATTTAACATCTTATATCTCCCCACATCATTTATACATCGCAGGCCAGGTTAGCATCAGCCATCAAGGTAGATACTGAAAGGAATTGCCTCTAAATTTCTCAATCTACTCTGGCTCACCATATCAGACTTCAATTTTCTGTGTTTACAAAAACAGATCCCTTGCCTTCATAACTAGAATTCCATCAGGACTCAAGGATTGGCAAGCGGACACGGAACCCTATGTTTTTCTAATGCATGGTAACACCCCAGCTAAACAAAACAACAAACACTACTCAAGTCAATGCTACTCAGGATGCAAGTAAAACTATTTCACTAGATTGCAAGTAAATTTGTTTTGCCAGGTTACAACTCCATTGTTGGAACAAGAAAAGCCTTGACAAGCAATGTAAGACACCATAAAGAGGAAAAAACTATATGCCTAAAGCAAAATAAGCTATTGCTAATCAAAACAACGAAAGTAACACCAACAAATAACAAGGTAAGAACAAAAAAAAGGAAGCATTACCAGACTTCATATCAACTCTATCAACCTTGCCATATCTTCGAAAAAGTTTCTCGAGTTCAGACTGACGTGCGTCATATTCAAAGTTACCACAGAAAATGGGCCTCATTTCACCTACAAAACAATTGAAATAATCTTTATGTAAGCTTCTACAACTACAGAGAACTGTAACTATACTTTACATGTTTGTAAAATTAGCTAATGCATTGGTCTGATTTTAATCACTTCATCACACTCTTGTGTGTTTGTATAGAAAAAGGATTGCATATGAAACACTTACCAGAAAAATAACATGAAAACTTAAAATGATATATAGTTAAGATTCTTCACAAAAATAATAAAATCAATCCAAGTGTTTTGGCATTTATCCAGTCAGATATAAAAAAAATAAAATTTTTCCATGAGCATTAACATGGTAAAACCTGTGTTTCCCAGCTGTATTGGGATATTTTGTTTCTGTCATAATCTCAGTAGTCATAATAGTTACTATGAATAAAGTCTAGATTATTATGTTGTTAGTAGAAGAAAGATAACAGTTATCTGGTTATTAGTTAGTAAAATAAGGATATTTGTATCGTGGTAATAGATATCTTTTGTTAATTAGTTATTTATATAAGGGAGCTTCTGAGCTGAGAATGACATGATCAATGTACTTGAATTTCACTTCAGAATACAAATTTTTCTTTTCTCTCTCTGCTCTCCTCTCTCTTCTCAGATCTACTTTCCCTCTCCTGTTCTTTCTCTCTATCCATATCTTCTAATCTCTTCCCCTAATTATCTTATTTTTCTCTGTTCTTCCATTAAACTCTTCTTAAATTCTGCTAAATAACTATAAACCATAGCAGCTTCATGCAGAAAAACAATTACTATTAGTAAGACAGGGAATTTAAAGCTTAAATGAGAACTTTCGCGACTCTCAGAACAGATCGAGTCAAATAACAAGAAGATCGAAAGATAATGGAAACACAAAGTCAGATCGAAAATAAATTATCTATTTTTATACTCAGAAATTTCTGGAAAGAGATAAACTCTCAAATCTAACAATAGTATAATTCTCAATTTTCGCTAAATTCTATATTGTTTTTCAACATATCTGCGAAGGGTATGGTGTGTAAAATTTGATGGAAATTGAATGCAATTTTACCTTTCTTGATTGCAACCGGAACCCTAACTCGGGATAGATTTTGAAAGCAGCACCTCGAAGAGAGAGAAAAAATGTTTTCTGAAACAGACGGCGTCATAGACCTCGTGAGCATATATAGTTGTGAAGAATTTATTATCTGTAATTTTAAATATTAAAGAATGAACCCCAATATTCTCACTAATTAGAAAATTCGACCCAACTCCTTCAGCCTGCTTGGCTTGGCCTGTAGGTAAGGGTGAGCATGGTGCAGTTTGGTATGATTTGAAATTTAAATTGCATTTGAAACTGTTTAGGTGCAGTTTGAAAAATTTAAAATCGCACACGAAACCGATTATAATTGGTGTTGTGGGGTTTTAAAGTGTGCGGTGTGGTTTTAATTGGTGCGGTTTCGGTTCCAAAACCAATTAAAACAACAAAAAAAGTCTAAGCCTTCAATAAAATTTAAGATAGAACTTACATCGAGCAATTAACTTAGTGACAGTCGGCAATTGGAATTATATCAAGCATAGAACCAAAATTCCTTCTGCCAAACATGTCAAATTCACCAACAAATCATAGAACAGTGAGACACGTAAAATAGTTTTAGTTTATAATAAAGGAATGATGCTTTAAAACTAAAACATACGCTATATAAAACAATGAAGACCATATATTCGATAACAAGCAAGAATGTTTATTTAATTTCCAAAAAATTAAAAGTATATACTGGAGATAGAACGAAATTCTAATTTATATGATGCAGGGAGGATTTATAGAATATAATTCCAACTATACCTAATTTGAAAATAATCTATTAGACTATTATTATTATAGCATTGACCTTAACCAATGCATCAAGTGCTCGAATCAACGAATTTGACTCCTCAACTATAAGCCCATCCAATAACGCATCAAACAAATTCGAAATTCTAAAACCCAATTACCTAATTTTTGACTCTATAACCTCTAACCTTTAACCATCTTCTTTCAATTGGTGAAAAAATAACAATGCAAGACTGAGATTTTCTCTGAGCGTGTTCAAGTGAAAAGTAACTTTAGAATTTACTAGAGATAATACATACATACACAAATACACATAGTACAATTTCAATTTTATGCGTTTAGTTTTGACTAGTAACCAAATCAGAATCGTAAATTTAGTTATTTAAGCCACCTAAAACCGCCACATACGCCGGAACCGTTGGTACGATTTTAATTTGTACGGTTCATGCGATTTTTGGTGCAATTTCAGTTCTAATTTAATTATTTGCTCAGCCCTACCTGTAGGTCAGATCGTTTACTTAAGCTTGTTAGGCCATATTAAACTAACATGGTCCCTGGCCTCTGGGCTGTGATCTATCTGGTTAAATTTGAAGGTCAGATCAGACTGCCGACTTAGGTCTGGTAGGTCAGGCCAAATTAAGTTAGTTCTTGGCCGCTGGGTTGTGGTTTGCTTAGGCCTGTAGGTCAAGTTAGACTTAGGTCAATCCGATCCGTCCTCATCCCTTTTTTTTAATGTTAAATATTAAATATTAAAAATATAAATTAATAAAATTTTATAAAAATGATGCAAGATTTTTGAGATTATATTTTATTTAAGCATTCTACTGTACATCAATATAAGTTGGATGATTTGAACAAAAATAAATATATTCATCTTAAATTAAAGAGAAATATAACTTAGGTGAAAATGAAATATAAAGAAAATTAATTTCTATTTATGTTCGCTATGCACAGTTTGTCAACTTCCTAGAAAATATAATTTAAATACAATCGATTGCGATATATAAGTATAGATGCAAAATAAAATTAACTTGCGGTAAATTACACTTTTAAATTTTGAATGTAAAGTTAGTTTTTTTTTGAGTAATATGATATGTTAGATATATATTTTGTAAAGTTTAATACACATATCTTTTCCTTTATGGTCATTAAACATTTATATAGTTATATCTTAAGTATTATTTTCAAATAATTTTCTAATTACTTAATGGAATTATTCTTTCAATTGCTACAACAAAATACCTTAAAATAACCTAAATCACAAGCCCCCAAGAATTTAACATATTCAAATTAGTGAAAAACTTGAGTATTTAAAAGAAACTAACTTATTATTAATATTTAATATTAAAAGTTAATTTATTGATGTATTAATTAATGTTTATATTTAATATTAAAAATAGTAAGAAATATTAATAAATTTTTAATGTTAAATATTAATATTTACAATAAATTAAATTATTATTAATATTTAATCAACTTACTTATTATTAATATTAAATATACTAACTAGTTCTATTCAGTGAAAATTTATATTAATTAAATGTATTTATAAGAAATCAAGAATAAATAATTAAAACTTTAAACTTTATTGATGTATTAATTGATGTATTAATTAAAACTAATGTATTACGACTAAGAAATTACAATAATGAATAAGTAAAACTTTATACTTCATTGATAAATAATTATAACTTTAAAGTTCAAAAATTACAAATAACTGGATAAAGAATCATGTTAAGACTTAGACCAAACCAGACTCAAGTCCAAACCAAATTTATGTTTTAAAAGAGGGCCTTTTTAAGCTTTCTAGATCTAACTTAACCGATTCAGGTCTTGACCAGATCGAGTTTTAACCATGTCGCGCCCAGACTGAACCAAAGTCAGGTCATAGGGCGCGTGCCTTTTATGCACCCCTACATCACCCATTTAAAGGAAAATTTAATTGTGATATCAAAGGGGAGATGTGGAACCATAAAATCACAATCGGATTTACATTCATACCTCATTTGCAAAAAGTCATATTATTGTAAATATTATGCTAGTTGATATATTCCTTCGTTTTTAAAAGGATGAGTAATGGTATAATAATTTTGTTTCTAAAAAGATGATATAAATGTAAGACCTCAACTTTTATAAATAAAGATGAACTTTCTATAAATATCATTTTTGAATATTATGGAGTTAATTTGATATAATGTTATAGTTGTGTGTGACGCCCCCAAAATTAGGTTTACATCACCCATCTTGGGTCATCAGATACATTGTACAGAATACAAATACAACTTACTAATACAACTGTCGTGTACAATACGACAAAACATAAACTGTGAGTTTGAATACAAATATTATCTTCTAGAGAGTATTCATACTCAAAAGGAGTCCTCATTACATTTATTAACACACCATTACATAGAATAGTGAGGACTACTAACTAATACTATCATTCGGACCATCACTCCGTTTCCCGACTTGCCCCAGCTACGTTCTTATTTCCTGAAGAGAACAGTGAAAGAAAGGGTGAGCTCAACTAGCCCAGTAAGAAATATTATGACTAAGGTAATGCAGAATAAATTATCATTAGCCTTCAACAATGTTAAACTGATAAAATATAATAGACATCAAGTTTAACTACAGCGGAACAAGCAATCCATTAAAAGAGTCAAGTAGAAAATAAACTCTACTATCTTTTATGATTTAAAAGGTTTTTCAACACTGTGATCGCTGGGACTCAGCTTAATAAAATAATCCACATCATCGAATCACCCCTGCACTACGGCCAAGGATATTCGTGTATTCATTAATGGTCATGATCATGCCAACAACTGTCCATCAATGCACTACGGGCCAATGAGGACTTTTACCACATCATTTGTAACATTACGGTCATGATTATACCGAATAATCCCTGGTCATAATCATACCAAGTCCATCTATGCACTACAGGCCACAGATGACTTTCAACATTTTATAAACATGAGGATGATGACAATGATATAATAATTCAATAAAATAAGTTCAAGAATTAATTTATCCAAGAATTAACAACGTCCAAATTGTTAACATGATACTGCTTTGTGGAGTAAAATTCAAGAATGTTTAGAAGAATATTTTCATAAAAAGATACTGGATGAAACGCACTTATCAAGGATATTCCACAAATTTCATGGAGTATAGAAGTCAAAGCTTAACCAACTGAGTATAATAAAGAATGGAATAACAAAAGAAATCACCATGCATGCGATAGATAGCACAGACAGGTCATTCCAACAGAATAATAAATAATGGAACCAGGTCCGGCGTAAAACGCACAGACATGATATAGAAGAATGTCACCAAGTATAGGGTAGACCGCGTATACAGGTTATTCCAACAGAAAAATAAGAAATGGAATAACAATAGTTCTCTTCATGAATAAGAAAGAATAACACCCTTTACCGTTTTAAAGAAGAGCTGAAATAAGGAAGTAGTTAAGTAGCAGAATATTCTTCTTCTCTCTCTCTATAGTTTCTCTCTCTAGAGTTCAGTGAATTCGTAAGAAAATAATGAAGGAATGAGCTTCTATTTATAGGAGAATGGAAGGGGTACTGTTAAGAAACGGACGCAATAATTATTTACGGATGAACAATAATACTTCACGTTCCTACGCATCAGTACACATTTTCAAAAAGTTGGCCAATGAATGTCTAGGTTGGCAAAATCATGCTAGCAATTGTCAATTCCCCAACCAATCAGAATAAAGGAAGATTATAAAAACCTTTCTATATATATAATCCACACATGTTGAATGTAAGACCCCAAATTTTATGAAATAAAAGTATGCAATTTTTCTTATAATTACTATTCAGTAAATGGTTAAATTGATAAAAGTTTAAAGTTATGAGTGAAATATAATTTTTTTTTCAAAATAAGCAAGTGGTTATAAAATAATCATTGTTGTCGGGGAATATTCGTTTGGTCGTGGAATATTCTTTCTGTCGGGGAATATTCGTACGACGGCGCAGCTATTTGTGGGCCCCATAACGAATAACTGTTGGGTGAAGGAAAACGACAAATTTAAGTTTTTACAAATAACGACGTAGTTGTTACCGTTAACATTGTTAGAATACCCGGTGGTTAAAATACAGTAATACGCGTTATTGCACAGTAGCACACGGTATTGCACAGTATTTTTGAAATTATTGATTCTTACGTAAGAAGGCACTACTCAATAATTGTTACAGTAATTACTGTTCAATATTTTATTTTATTGATTCAATAATTGCTACGTTGAAATTTTGTATTATTGTTGTTCAATAATTGTTGCTGCACAGTATTTTCTATTATCAGATCAATAATTCATATTATTTGAATAGTATTATTAGATAACATTATTGACAATGTCTAGAAAGTTCTGTCTAAGGAGAGGTTTGGTCATTTAATTGCGCGCCAGTAAGGAAAAATTCTTATTGGAAAGCCCCCTCTTTCCTGGGAACGGCCTGGTTGTCATAAATGTGATTCTGTAATATTATTTGTGAATAATTAATTATTGATTCATATGATAAGGAAATATTTATTTTATGTGGATATAAATGAGGGATATATTTTTGTGGATAAAATGAAGGAGTTAATGTTGAGGTTTTTATCAGTATTTTTGTCGGAATGGAGGTATTAAAAATCAGGGTTTTTGAGATATTTTGCGGGGGTTATAATTTTTAATCCGACCGTTGGATCGTAGTAATATTTGGATATGTTATACATATATAAGTTGAGTATATGTCCACAAATTTTGAACCGTTAAAAATGAATGTATGATTTGTTATGAATTTTACGAGATGACTGGTTCAGAAATTGTTGAATTTTCGGAGTTTATCATTTTGGTGGAAAATTCTAGAATTGGTGGGCCCCACTTGTGGTTGGTGAAGAAATGTGCTGAATTATATTTCAAATGTGGTGGGTGGGAATAGTAGCAGGTAAAACCATCAGGTTGCAGGTCAAACCTACCAAAATTTTCCTATAAATAGAGGGCTAAGTTAGAATTGAAAAACACACCAGAAACATAAGCTTTCTCTCTTTCTCTCTCTATATTATGAAGCATATTTTGTGAGTATTTAGATACTTTGAGAGTTGCTATTCAGTGCAAGTTTTCTTCGGCTTTACATTCCGGTCAGAAGTACTGCTGTTTTGAGGTAAGGGATAGTAAGGGATTTTAAGGGTTGTTATATTTTTCAGTTTCGTAATTTTTCTGATCTTCAAAAATTCTGGAAAAATTTGAAATGATATTTTGATGAGTTTTATTGATTGTGTCCAAAAATGGTGATTTTTGGATGTATAAATTTAGAGTTATGAATTTTATGAGAAAAGACTATTTTAAAAGTAACTGCTTATAATTCCTTGTGGTTAGCTCCAAAATTGATGAAATTTTTATTGGGAGTACATGTATATGATAGAAGTATACTCTATAAATTTCAGAATTTTTGGACAAAAGTACAATTTTTGATAAATGTCTAAATATTCGGTGGTTTTGGCCATATGAAAAATAGTAAATGAGTTTTAAAAATTCTGAGAAAAATATATGTTCAATATTGGACTATATTATGCTAAATCCCAGAAAAGAAATATTTTTGGAACTGATTTGGTATTTTTCATAAAAATGGTCTAGTTATGAGTAAATGAATTAAATATGTTTTGTGAAGAAAGAAAATTGAAAAATAGGATTTTATGGCTTGAGAATCCTATATGAGGTATATGCAGATTTTTGATGAGGGTTTTGGTTATTGATGATGAAATTGTAAGAGTTGACATTTTATGATGATTAAATGCATTAATTAGTAAAGTGTAAATAATTAAAATAAATTGTTTATAAATTTAAGAAATGTTATTCTTTCAATATCATTATACCGAAATATTGGTATGAATTTTATTGTAGAATTTCTATCTTTTGTGTCGGGGTTGCTATTCATGAGTTACGAATATTACTCTTGAGATTAAAATTATATGTTGATCATATTATTTTTATCATCATATATAACATTTTTATAACCCTGATGTTGAAATTCTCTTTCACTGGAGTGTAAAGATGGGTAGATTATTGGTATGATCATGACTAGGGTTCTCTTTGGCCTGTAGTGCAAAGTTGAATTGTGACTGGTATGATCATGACCATTGAATTTATAATTGAATATCTTAAACTTAAGTGCAAAGGTGAATTGATCAACATGGTTATAATTATTGTTTATATAAATTCTGAAATGATTATATATTTCTTTGAGATATGAATATATTTGGCCTGTAGTGCAAATATGAACTGTTGTTGAATATCTTTGGCCTGTAGTGCAAAGATGAACTGTTGTTGAATATCTTTGGCCCGTAGTGCAAAGATGGTTTGTTGATGAATATCTTTGGCCCGTAGTGCAAAGATGGATTTGTTAGTATGATTATAAACAAGAATTGTGATTTGGTATAACCATGATCTTTGATGTTTCAGGTAAAGACAGGTGATGAAAATATTCTTCGTCCTGGGTGCGAAGAAAAATTTATAGTCACAATTATGATTATGAGTTATTCATATGATTGTGGAAAGGAACTGTTGAGTGATGTTACATGGATAAAATATTGTTGGTGGATTTTTAACATGGAGAAGATAATAGACTTTATAGTCTATTTGACTCTTCTAATGGATTGCTCGTTCCGCTGCAACTATGGTTGAAATTTTTATCATTTACCATATGTTCTAAATCTCTGATTTATTGTTGATGAAGGCTATTGATAATTGAATTATCTTTAGTCATGATATTCTTTACTGAGCTAGTTGTGCTCACCCTTTTGCTTCACAATTCCTTTCAGGTAATAAGAGTGTAGCTGGGTCGAGCGGGGGTAACAAGGGAATAGAACGGTGGTCATCATTTAGTAGTTATATTTGGTGAAGAAAATAGGGTGAGGCGAACCCAACGTTGGAAGAGTGTTTTGTCACTATCATACAAGATGTCTAATGACATACAACCTCGTGTCATCATAAGACAGGGTTGTGCTCATCCACTTGCTGAGTATATCTATGGGCACTACCTATATAATCTTGGTGTTTGTTTGAAGTATAATTCTCAATTAGAGACAGTGGAGATAATGATAAGTCAAGAGAAGACTCACCATTGGGAAGAATATGATAGTAATCTTCTCGTTTTTCTTTGGGGTCTATTGGGTCAACCAAGAATAATTCTGTGGCCATATGATATCTATCATAACCTAGACGCATGGCCTCCCATGTACGAAGGTTTCCTTGAGCACTTCCCAAAGATTCTAGTTTCTAAAACAGTTTTTGACTATACCTTTATGTAAGGTGTTATTGTGAGGTGATGTCCACGGTTGGAACATGAGTCACATTTGGTATATATTTGTATCCAAACTCACAGCATATGTGTTGTTGTATTTTGCACGACAATTGTTGTAATAAAGTTGTAGTTGTTTTCTGTACCATGTATTTGGCGACTCAGAATAGGTTGGATGGAATGGACCTATTTTGGGGTTGTCACAGGTGGTATCAGAGCTTGGGGATATGATCTCTGGCGGAGATCGGGGAATACAACTAGGAGGGGAGAGATGAGTAAATCCTTCGCTAGTGTGTCCTACCTAAGCTTATTTGTTGGTCAGTCATAATATCGGGATATTATGTGATATGTTAATTTGTTAAATTAACACTTGTTTTGAAGCTGTATTCTAGAATGTTATTTGAAATACAGGAGATGAGCAATGGAGAAATTATGATGACAGAGAAGATGGAAATTGAAATGAAAGGAAGGTATTCTCAACTCTTTGAAATACCAGGTACGTAAATTTCGGGGACGAAATTTCATAAGGAGGGGAGATTGTAAGACCCCGAATTTTATGAAATAAAAGTATTCAATTTTTCTTATAATTACTATTCAGTAAATGGTTAAATTGATAAAAGTTTAAAGTTATGAGTGAAATATAATTTTTTTTTCAAAATAAGCAAGTGGTTATAAAATAATCATTGTTGTCGGGGAATATTCGTTTGGTCGTGGAATATTCTTTCTGTCGGGGAATATTCGTACGACGGCGCAGCTATTTGTGGGCCCCATAACGAATAACTGTCGGGTGAAGGAAAACGACAAATTTGAGTTTTTACAAATAACGGCGTAGTTGTTACCGTTAACACTGTTGGAATACCCGGTGGTTAAAATACAGTAATACGCGTTATTGCACAGTAGCACACGGTATTGCACAGTATTTTTGAAATTATTGATTCTTACGTAAGAAGGCACTACTCAATAATTGTTACAGTAATTACTGTTCAATATTTTATTTTATTGATTCAATAATTGCTACGTTGAAATTTTGTATTATTGTTGTTCAATAATTGTTGCTGCACAGTATTTTCTATTATCAGATCAATAATTCATATTATTTGAATAGTATTATTAGATAACATTATTGACAATGTCTAGAAAGTTCTGTCTAAGGAGAGGTTTGGTCATCTAATTGCGCGCCAGTAAGGAAAAATTCTTATTGGAAAGCCCCCTCTTTCCTGGGAACGGCCTGGTTGTCATAAATGTGATTCTGTAATATTATTTGTGAATAATTAATTATTGATTCATATGATAAGGAAATATTTATTTTATGTGGATATAAATGAGGGATATATTTTTGTGGTTAAAAATGAAGGAGTTAATGTTGAGGTTTTTATCAGTATTTTTGTCGGAATGGAGGTATTAAAAATCAGGGTTTTTGAGATATTTTGCGGGGGTTATAATTTTTAATCCGACCGTTGGATCGTGGTAATTTTTGGATATGTTATACATATATAAGTTGAGTATATGTCCACAAATTTTGAACCGTTAAAAATGAACGTATGATTTGTTATGAATTTTACGAGATGACTGGTTCAGAAATTGTTGAATTTTCGGAGTTTATCATTTTGGTGGAAAATTCTAGAATTGGTGGGCCCCACTTGTGGTTGGTGAAGAAATGTGCTGAATTATATTTCAAATGTGGTGGGTGGGAATAGTAGCAGGTAAAGCCATCAGGTTGCAGGTCAAACCTACCAAAATTTTCCTATAAATAGAGGGCTAAGTTAGAATTGAAAAACACACCAGAAACATAAGCTTTCTCTCTTTCTCTCTCTATATTATGAAGCATATTTTGTGAGTATTTAGATACTTTGAGAGTTGCTATTCAGTGCAAGTTTTCTTCGGCTTTACATTCCGGTCAGAAGTACTGCTCTTTTGAGGTAAGGGATAGTAAGGGATTTTAAGGGTTGTTATATTTTTCAGTTTCGTAATTTTTCTGATCTTCAAAAATTCTGGAAAAATTTGAAATGATATTTTGATGAGTTTTATTGATTGTGTCCAAAAATGGTGATTTTTGGATGTATAGATTGAGAGTTATGAATTTTATGAGAAAAGACTATTTTAAAAGTAACTGCTTATAATTCCTTGTGGTTAACTCCAAAATTGATGAAATTTTTATTGGGAGTACATGTATATGATAGAAGTATACTCTGTAAATTTCAGAATTTTTGGACAAAAGTACAATTTTTGATAAATGTCTAAATATTCGGTGGTTTTGGCCATATGAAAAATAGTAAATGACTTTTAAAAATTCTGAGAAAAATATATGTTCAATATGGGACTATATTATGCTAAATCCCAGAAAAGAAATATTTTTGGAACTGATTTGGTATTTTTCATGAAAATGGTCTAGTTATGAGTAAATGAATTAAATATGTTTTGTGAAGAAAGAAAATTGAAAAATAGGATTTTATGGCTTGAGAATCCTATATGAGGTATATGCAGATTTTTGATGAGGGTTTTGGTTATTGATGATGAAATTGTAAGAGTTGACATTTTATGATGATTAAATGCATTAATTAGTAAAGTGTAAACAATTAAAATAAATTGTTTATAAATTTAAGAAATGTTATTCTTTCAATATCATTATACCGAAATATTGGTATGAATTTTATTGTAGAATTTCTATCTTTTGTGTCGGGGTTACTATTCATGAGTTACGAATATTACTCTTGAGATTAAAATTATATGTTGATCATATTATTTTTATCATCATATATAACATTTTTATAACCCTGATGTTGAAATTCTCTTTCACTGGAGTGTAAAGATGGGTAGATTATTGGTATGATCATGACTAGGGTTCTCTTTGGCCTGTAGTGCAAAGTTGAATTGTGACTGGTATGATCATGACCATTGAATTTATAATTGAATATCTTAAGCTTAAGTGCAAAGGTGAATTGATCAACATGGTTATAATTATTGTTTATATAAATTCTGAAATGATTATATATTTCTTTGAGATATGAATATATTTGGCCTGTAGTGCAAATATGAACTGTTGTTGAATATCTTTGGCCTGTAGTGCAAAGATGAACTGTTGTTGAATATCTTTGGCCCGTAGTGCAAAGATGGTTTGTTGATGAATATCTTTGGCCCGTAGTGCAAAGATGGATTTGTTAGTATGATTATAAACAAGAATTGTGATTTGGTATAACCATGATCTTTGATGTTTCAGGTAAAGACAGGTGATGAAAATATTCTTCGTCCTGGGTGCGAAGAAAAATTTATAGTCACAATTATGATTATGAGTTATTCATATGATTGTGGAAAGGAACTGTTGAGTGATGTTACATGGATAAAATATTGTTGGTGGATTTTTAACATGGAGAAGATAATAGACTTTATAGTCTATTTGACTCTTCTAATGGATTGCTCGTTCCGCTGCAACTATGGTTGAAATTTTTATCATTTACCATATGTTCTAAATCTCTGATTTATTGTTGATGAAGGCTATTGATAATTGAATTATCTTTAGTCATGATATTCTTTACTGAGCTAGTTGTGCTCACCCTTTTGCTTCACAATTCCTTTCAGGTAATAAGAGTGTAGCTGGGTCGAGCGGGGGTAACAAGGGAATAGAACGGTGGTCATCATTTAGTAGTTATATTTGGTGAAGAAAATAGGGTGAGGCGAACCCAACGTTGGAAGGGTGTTTTGTCACTATCATACAAGATGTCTAATGACATACAACCTCGTGTCATCATAAGACAGGGTTGTGCTCATCCACTTGCTGAGTATATCTATGGGCACTACCTATATAATCTTGGTGTTTGTTTGAAGTATAATTCTCAATTAGAGACAGTGGAGATAATGATAAGTCAAGAGAAGACTCACCATTGGGAAGAATATGATAGTAATCTTCTCGTTTTTCTTTGGGGTCTATTGGGTCAACCAAGAATAATTCTGTGGCCATATGTTATCTATCATAACCTAGACGCATGGCCTCCCATGTACGAAGGTTTCCTTGAGCACTTCCCAAAGATTCTAGTTTCTAAAACAGTTTTTGACTATACCTTTATGTAAGGTGTTATTGTGAGGTGATGTCCACGGTTGGAACATGAGTCACATTTGGTATATATTTGTATCCAAACTCACAGCATATGTGTTGTTGTATTTTGCACGACAATTGTTGTAATAAAGTTGTAGTTGTTTTCTGTACCATGTATTTGGCGACTCAGAATAGGTTGGATGGAATGGACCTATTTTGGGGTTGTCACATTGAAAGCCTAAATATATATATAATAATAATAATTGTACTCCTCCCTGTCAATTTTCAAGCATTGCATATATATAAATAATACCTATACTACACCATCCTTGTGACATCCCCAAAATAGGTCCATTCCACCCAACCCATTCTGAGTCGTCAAATACATGGTACAGAAAACAACTACAACTTTATTACAACAATTGTCGTGCAAAATACAACAACACATATGCTGTGAGTTTGGATACAAATATATACCAAATGTGACTCATGTTCCAACCGTGGACATCACCTCACAATAACACCTTACATAAAGGTATAGTCAAAAACTGTTTTAGAAACTAGAATCTTTGAGAAGTGCTCAAGGAAACCTTCGTACATGGGAGGCCACGCGTCTAGGTTATGATAGATATCATATGGCCACAGAATTATCCTTGGTTGACCCAATAGACCCCAAAGAAAAACGAGAAGATTACTATCATATTCTTCCCAATGGTGAGTCTTCTCTTGACTTATCATTATCTCCACTGTCTCTAATTGAGAATTATACTTCAAACAAACACCAAGATTATATAGGTAGTGCCCATAGATATACTCAGCAAGTGGATGAGCACAACCCTGTCTTATGATGACACGAGGTTGTATGTCATTAGACATCTTGTATGATAGTAACAAAACATCCTTCCAACGTTGGGTTCGCCTCACCCTATTTTCTTCACCAAATATAACTACTAAATGATGACCACCGTTCTATTCCCTTGTTACCCCCGCTCGACCCAGCTACACTCTTATTACCTGAAAGGAATTGTGAAGCAAAAGGGTGAGCACAACTAGCTCAGTAAAGAATATCATGACTAAAAATAATTCAATTATCAATAGCCTTCATCAACAATAAATCAGAGATTTAGAACATATGGTAAATGATAAAAATTTCAACCATAGTTGCAGCGGAACGAGCAATCCATTAGAAGAGTCAAATAGACTATAAAGTCTATTATCTTCTCCATGTTAAAAATCCATCAACAATGTTTTATCCCTGTAACATCAATCAACAGTTCCTTTCCACAATCATATGAATAACTCATAATCATAATTGTGACTCTAAATTTTTCTTCGCACCCAGGACGAAGAATATTATCATCACCTGTCTTTACCTGAAACGTCAAAGATCATGGTTATACCAAATCACAGTTCCTGTTTATAATCATACTAACAAATCCATCTTTGCACTACGGGCCAAAGATATTCATCAACAAACCATCTTTGCACTACGGGCCAAAGATATTCAACAACAGTTCATCTTTGCACTACAGGCCAAAGATATTCATCAACAGACCATCTTTGCACTACATGCCAAAGATATTCATCAACAATTCATATTTGCACTACAGGCCAAATATATTCATATCTCAAAGAAATATATAATCATTTCAGAATTTATATAAACAATAATTATAACCATGTTGATCAATTCACCTTTGCACTTAAGCTTAAGATATTCAATTATAAATTCAATGGTCATGATCATACCAGTCACAATTCAACTTTGCACTACAGGCCAAAGAGAACCCTAGTCATGATCATACCAATAATCTACCCATCTTTACACTCCAGTGAAAGAGAATTTCAACATCAGGGTTATAAAAATGTTATATATGATGATAAAAATAATATGATCAACATATAGTTTTAATCTCAAGAGTAATATTCGTAACTCATGAATAGTAAATCGTGAACAGTAACTCATGAATAGTAACCCCGACACAAAAGATAAAAATTCTACAATAAAATCCATACCAATATTTCGGTATAATGATATTGAAAGAATAACATTACTAAAATTTATAAACAATTTATTTTAATTGTTTACACTTTACTAATTAATGCATTTAATCATCATAAAATGTCAACTCTTACAATTTCATCATCAATAACCAAAACCCTCATCAAAAATCTGCATATACCTCATATAGGATTCTCAAGCCATAAAATCCTATTTTTCAATTTTCTTACTTCACATAACAGATTTAATTCATTTTCTCATAACTAGACCATTTTAATGAAAAATACCAAATCAGTTCCAAAAATATTTCTTTTCTGGAATTTAGCATAATATAGTCCCATAGTGAACATATATTTTTCTCAGAATTTTTAAAAGTAATTTACTATTTTTCATATGGCCAAAATAGCCGAATATTTAGACATTTATCAAAAATTGTACTTTTGTCTAAAAATTCTAAAATTTACAGAGTATACTTCTATCATATACATGTACTCCCAATAAAAATTTCATCAATTTTGGAGTTAACCACAAGGAATTATAAGCGGTTACTTTTAAAATAGTCTTTTCTCATAAAATTCATAACTCTCAATCTATACATCCAAAAATCACCATTTTTGGACACAATCAATAAAACTCATCAAAATATCATTTCAAATTTTTCCAGAATTTTTGAAGTTCAGAAAAATTACGAAACTGAAAATCATAACAACCCTTAAAATCCCTTAATATCCCTTACAATCCCTTACTATCCCTTACAATCCCTTACAATCCCTTACCTCAAAAGAGCAGTACTTCTGACTGGATATCGGATATGATGCTGAAGAAACTTGCACTGATGAATAGCAACTCACCAAGTATCTAAAAACTCACAAAATATGCTTCATAATATAGAGAGAGAAAGAGAGAAAGCTTATGTTTCTGGTGTGATTTTCAATTCTAACTTAGCCCTCTATTTATAGGAAAATTTTGGTAGGTTTGACCTGCAACCTGATGGCTTTACCTGCTACTATTTCCACCCACCACATTTGAAATATAATTCAGCACATTTCTTCACCAACCACAAGTGGAGCCCACCAATTCTAGAATTTTCCACCAAAATGATAAACTCCAAAAATTCAACAATTTCTGAACCAGTCATCTCGTAAAATTCATAACAAATCATACGTTCATTTTTAACGGTTTAAAATTTGTGGGCATATACTCAACTTATATATGTATAACATATCCAAAAATCACAACGATCCAACGGTCGGATTAAAAATTATAACCCTCGCAAAATATCTCAAAAACCCTGATTTTTAATACCTCCATTCCGACAAAAATATGGATAAAAATCTCAACATTAACTCCTTCATTTTTTAACCACAAAAATATATCCCTCATTTATATCCCCATAAAATAAATATTTTCTTATCATATGAATCAATAATTAATTATTCACAAATAATATTACAGAATCACATTTATGACAACCAGGCCGTTCCCAGGAAAGAGGGGGCTTTCCAATAAGAATTTCTCCTTACTGGCGCGCAATTAGATGACCAAACCTCTCCTTAGACAGAACTTTCTAGACATTGCCAATAATGCTATCTAATAATACTATTCAAATAATATGAATTATTGATCTGATAATGGAAAATACTGTGCAGCAACAATTATTGAACAACAATAATATAAAATTTCAACGTAGCAATTATTGAATCAATAAAATAAAATATTGAACAGTAATTACTGTAACAATTATTGAGTAGTGCCTTCTTACGTAAGAATCAATAATTTCAAAAATACTGTGCAATACCGTGTGCTACTGTGCAATAACGCGTATTACTGTATTTTAACCACCGGGTATTTCAACAGTATTAACGGTAACAACTACGCCGTTATTTGTAAAAACTCAAATTTGTCGTTTTTTCTTCACCCGACAGTTATTCGTTATGGGGCCCACAAATAGCTGCGCCGTCGTACGAATATTCCCCGACAGAAAGAATATTCCACGACCAAACGAATATTCCCCGACAACAATGATTATTTTATAACCACTTGCTTATTTTGAAAAAAAATTCATATTTCACCCATAACTTTAAACTTTTATCAATTTAACCATTTACTGAATAGAAAAATTGAATAATTTTATTTCATAAAATTCGGGGTCTTACAATCTCCCCTCCTTATGAAATTTCGTCCCCGAAATTTACGTACCTGGTATTTCAAAGAGTTGAGAATACCTTGCTTTCATTTCAGATTCCATCTTCCTTATCATCATGATTTCTCCATTGCTCATCTCCTGTATTTCAGATATCTTTCTAGAATACAGCTTCAAAACAAGGGTTAATTTAACAAATTAACATATCACATAATATCTCGATATTATGACTGACCAACAAATAAGCTTAGGTAGGACACACTAGCGAAGGATTTACTCATCTCTCCCCTCCTAATTATATTCCCCGATCTCCGCCAAAGATCATATCCCTAAGCTCTGATACCACCTGTGACTCTCATGGTGCTTCAACCACAGCACCTCACAATGGTACCTATCAGTTTGCCACCGCAGAACGGCGTCCCCTACGGAGAGTCTGGCTTCGGTGATCCCCCATCAACAGGAAGTCACCAGCGAGAGGCTCGGGCTCTTTACTTATAGCTCTGATACCACCTGTGACAACCCCAAAATAGGTCCATTCCACCCACCCATTCTGAGTCGTCAAATACATGGTACAGAAAACAACTACAACTTTATTACAACAATTGTCGTGCAAAATACAACAACACATATGCTGTGAGTTTGGATACAAATATATACCAAATGTGACTCATGTTCCAACCGTGGACATCACCTCACAATAACACCTTACATAAAGGTATAGTCAAAAACTGTTTTAGAAACTAGAATCTTTGAGAAGTGCTCAAGGAAACCTTCGTACATTGGAGGCCACGCGTCTAGGTTATGATAGATATCATATGGCCACAGAATTATCCTTGGTTGACCCAATAGACCCCAAAGAAAAACGAGAAGATTACTATCATATTCTTCCCAATGGTGAGTCTTCTCTTGACTTATCATTATCTCCACTGTCTCTAATTGAGAATTATACTTCAAACAAACACCAAGATTATATAGGTAGTGCCCATAGATATACTCAGCAAGTGGATGAGCACAACCCTGTCTTATGATGACACGAGGTTGTATGTCATTAGACATCTTGTATGATAGTAACAAAACACCCTTCCAACGTTGGGTTCGCCTCACCCTATTTTCTTCACCAAATATAACTACTAAATGATGACCACCGTTCTATTCCCTTGTTACCCCCGCTCGACCCAGCTACACTCTTATTACCTGAAAGGAATTGTGAAGCAAAAGGGTGAGCACAACTAGCTCAGTAAAGAATATCATGACTAAAGATAATTCAATTATCAATAGCCTTCATCAACAATAAATCAGAGATTTAGAACATATGGTAAATGATAAAAATTTCAACCATAGTTGCAGCGGAACGAGCAATCCATTAGAAGAGTCAAATAGACTATAAAGTCTATTATCTTCTCCATGTTAAAAATCCATCAACAATGTTTTATCCCTGTAACATCAATCAACAGTTCCTTTCCACAATCATATGAATAACTCATAATCATAATTGTGACTCTAAATTTTTCTTCGCACCCAGGACGAAGAATATTTTCATCACCTGTCTTTACCTGAAACATCAAAGATCATGGTTATACCAAATCACAGTTCCTGTTTATAATCATACTAACAAATCCATCTTTGCACTACGGCCCAAAGATATTCATCAACAAACCATCTTTGCACTACGGGCCAAAGATATTCAACAACAGTTCATCTTTGCACTACAGGCCAAAGATATTCATCAACAACCATCTTTGCACTACATGCCAAAGATATTCATCAACAATTCATATTTGCACTACAGGCCAAATATATTCATATCTCAAAGAAATATATAATCATTTCAGAATTTATATAAACAATAATTATAACCATGTTGATCAATTCACCTTTGCACTTAAGCTTAAGATATTCAATTATAAATTCAATGGTCATGATCATACCAGTCACAATTCAACTTTGCACTACAGGCCAAAGAGAACCCTAGTCATGATCATACCAATAATCTACCCATCTTTACACTCCAGTGAAAGAGAATTTCAACATCAGGGTTATAAAAATGTTATATATGATGATAAAAATAATATGATCAACATATAGTTTTAATCTCAAGAGTAATATTCGTAACTCATGAATAGTAAATCGTGAACAGTAACTCATGAATAGTAACCCCGACACAAAAGATAAAAATTCTACAATAAAATCCATACCAATATTTCGGTATAATGATATTGAAAGAATAACATTACTAAAATTTATAAACAATTTATTTTAATTGTTTACACTTTACTAATTAATGCATTTAATCATCATAAAATACCAACTCTTACAATTTTATCATCAATAACCAAAACCCTCATCAAAAATCTGCATATACCTCATATAGGATTCTCAAGCCATAAAATCCTATTTTTCAATTTTCTTACTTCACATAACAGATTTAATTCATTTTCTCATAACTAGACTATTTTAATGAAAAATACCAAATCAGTTCCAAAAATATTTCTTTTCTGGAATTTAGCATAATATAGTCCCATAGTGAACATATATTTTTCTCAGAATTTTTAAAAGTAATTTACTATTTTTCATATGGCCAAAATAGCCGAATATTTAGACATTTATCAAAAATTGTACTTTTGTCTAAAAATTCTAAAATTTACAGAGTATACTTCTATCATATACATGTACTCCCAATAAAAATTTCATCAATTTTGGAGTTAACCACAAGGAATTATAAGCGGTTACTTTTAAAATAGTCTTTTCTCATAAAATTCATAACTCTCAATCTATACATCCAAAAATCACCATTTTTGGACACAATCAATAAAACTCATCAAAATATCATTTCAAATTTTTCCAGAATTTTTGAAGTTCAGAAAAATTACGAAACTGAAAATCATAACAACCCTTAAAATCCCTTAATATCCCTTACAATCCCTTACTATCCCTTACAATCCCTTACAATCCCTTACCTCAAAAGAGCAGTACTTCTGACTGGATATCGGATATGATGCTGAAGAAACTTGCACTGATGAATAGCAACTCACCAAGTATCTAAAAACTCACAAAATATGCTTCATAATATAGAGAGAGAAAGAGAGAAAGCTTATGTTTCTGGTGTGATTTTCAATTCTAACTTAGCCCTCTATTTATAGGAAAATTTTGGTAGGTTTGACCTGCAACCTGATGGCTTTACCTGCTACTATTTCCACCCACCACATTTGAAATATAATTCAGCACATTTCTTCACCAACCACAAGTGGAGCCCACCAATTCTAGAATTTTCCACCAAAATGATAAACTCCAAAAATTCAACAATTTCTGAACCAGTCATCTCGTAAAATTCATAACAAATCATACGTTCATTTTTAACGGTTTAAAATTTGGGCATATACTCAACTTATATATGTATAACATATCCAAAAATTACAACGATCCAACGGTCGGATTAAAAATTATAACCCTCGCAAAATATCTCAAAAACCCTGATTTTTAATACCTCCATTCCGACAAAAATATGGATAAAAATCTCAACATTAACTCCTTCATTTTTTAACCACAAAAATATATCCCTCATTTATATCCCCATAAAATAAATATTTTCTTATCATATGAATCAATAATTAATTATTCACAAATAATATTACAGAATCACATTTATGACAACCAGGCCGTTCCCAGGAAAGAGGGGGCTTTCCAATAAGAATTTCTCCTTACTGGCGCGCAATTAGATGACCAAACCTCTCCTTAGACAGAACTTTCTAGACATTGCCAATAATGCTATCTAATAATATTATTCAAATAATATGAATTATTGATCTGATAATGGAAAATACTGTGCAGCAACAATTATTGAACAACAATAATATAAAATTTCAACGTAACAATTATTGAATCAATAAAATAAAATATTGAACAGTAATTACTGTAACAATTATTGAGTAGTGCCTTCTTACGTAAGAATCAATAATTTCAAAAAATACTGTGCAATACCGTGTGCTACTGTGCAATAACGCGTATTACTGTATTTTAACCACCGGTATTCCAACAGTATTAACGATAACAACTACGCCGTTATTTGTAAAAACTCAAATTTGTCGTTTTTTCTTCACCCGACAGTTATTCGTTATGGGGCCCACAAATAGCTGCGCCGTCGTACGAATATTCCCCGACAGAAAGAATATTCCACGACCAAACGAATATTCCCCGACAACAATGATTATTTTATAACCACTTGCTTATTTTGAAAAAAAAATTCATATTTCACCCATAACTTTAAACTTTTATCAATTTAACCATTTACTGAATAGAAAAATTGAATAATTTTATTTCATAAAATTCGGGGTCTTACAATCCTGACTACTCCCTCCAGCAAAAACCACTATCAAATATATATATCATATATATAATCACATGTACCCACATTTTATATATTATATATAAACATCCCATAACAATAATACTCCCACATTCCTCGTTCTTTTTTTTTTCTTCATTCCATGTAACAAACATAAGTTCTCATCTCCACCAAAAGTCATAAACATATAGGCCCCTCCACTTACATCGAATAAATTTCTACCGATTATTTTGAAAATGAGAAAGTAGGGGGTCCAAATAATATGCCAAACTCTACAACAAATACTGTGGCAATAATTAAACAAAACTGAGTGACTTTTCACGTAATAATCAATACCGTGTGCTACTATGCAACCACGCGTATTACTGTACTTTTTACTACCGAGTAGTTCAACAGTAACAATGGTAAAACTTCCGCCGTTATTTTTAATAAAATATTTTTGTCATTTTCTCAATCCGACAATAATTCTGTTGTGGGGTCCACCAATGATTGTGCCGTTGTACGAATATTCCCTGTTAAAACGAATATTCCCTGACCAATCGAATATTATATAACAACTTGCGTACTTTGTAAAATTTATAAATATTACTCACAACTATAACATTATATCAAATTAACTCCATAATATTCAAAAATGATATTTATAAAAAATTCATCTTTATTTATAAAAGTTGGGGTCTTACATGTGGGTAATATTTATAAATTTTGTAAAGTACGCAAGTTGTTATATAATATTCGATTGGTCGGGGAATATTCGTTTTAACAGGAAATATTCGTACAACGGCAAAATCATTGGGGGACCCCACAACGAAATTATTGTCGGATTAAGAAAACGACAAAAATATTTTATTAAAATAACGACGAAAGTTTTACCATTGATATGTTGAACTACTCGGTAGTAAAAGTACAGTAATACGTGTGGTGCATAGTAGCACACGGTATTGATTATTAATACTTATGTGAGAAGTCACTCAATTTGATTCAATTATTGTCAGTTAATAATATGAATTATTTAGCGATAATGAAGTTTTGTTTTATTCGTATTATTAATGTAATAAAACAGAAACATATTTTTATATAAAACAAAATACTTTATTAAAGTTATTCTATAAATAGAATATATTATATTTTATTTAAAAGATTTTTCATTAAATATGGACCGTCAGATTAAAGTAATCAATCTGGACCGTTCATGGATTAGTTACTATGCATTCCATTTTTCTATAAATAACAACTCATTCCTTCATTATTTCTTATGAATTCACTGAACTCTAGAGAGAGAAACTATAGAGAGAGAAGAAAAATATTCTGCTACTTTACTACTTCCTTATTTCAGTTCTTCTTTAAAACGGTAAGGGGTGTTATTCTTTCTTATTCATGAAGAGAACTGTTGTTATTCCATTTCTTATTATTCTGTTGGAATAACCTGTATACGCGGTCTACCCTATACTTGGTGATATTCTTCTATTATTCTGTTGGTACAACCTGTGTAACGACCCCAAAATAGGTCCATTCCACCCCTATTCTGAATCGCCAAATACATGGTAAAAAAAATTACAACAACAATACAACAATAAAATACAACAAAAATACAACAACACATTTGGATACAAATAATAATATGAAATGTGTACGTGTCATTGGTGGTATTAGTGGCACAGTCACAGTTTGTATATTAAATTAGAGTTTGTGAATTGTTTGAAATTAGAATCTGGAGAAAGTGCTCAAGGAAATCTTTGTACATGGAAGGCCATGCTTCTAGGCTATGATGAGATCATATGACCACAGAATTATCCTTGATTGAAAATAGGAGAAAGAAAAACGAGAAATTATATTTATATTAATGGTGAGTCTTCTACTTATCATTAACTATCTCATCTAATTGAGAATTATACTTCAAACAAACAAACACCATTATATAGGTGCTCGTAGATATACTCTAAGTGGGTGCACAATCCTGTCTTATGATGACACGAGATTGTATGTCATTAGACATCTTGTATGATAGTGGCAAAACACCCTTCCAACGTTGGGTTCGCTTCACCCTAGATGATTCACCAAATATAACTACTAAATGATGACCACCGTTCTATTCCCTTGTTAATTACCCCCGCTCGACCCAGCTACACTTTTATTACCTGAAAGGAATTGTGAAGCAAAAGGGTGAGCACAACTAGCTCAGTAAAGAATATCATGACTAAAGATAATTAAATTATCAATAGCCTTCATCAATAATAAATCAGAGATTTAGAACATATGGTAGATGATAAAAATTTCAACCATAGTTGCAGCGGAACGAGCAATCCATTAGAAGAGTCAAATATACCATAAAGTCAATTATTTTTTCCATATTAAAAGTCCACCAACAATATTTTATCCTTGTAACATCAATCAACAGTTCATTTCCACAATTATATGAATAACTCATAATCATAATTGTGATTCTAAATCCCTCTTCACATCCAGAACGAAGATAATTTTTATCACATGTCTTTACCTGAAACATCAAATATCATGGTTATACCAAATCAAAGTTCCTGTTTATAATCATACAAACAATTTCATCTTTGCACTACGGGCCAACGATATTCGTCAACAATTCATCTTTTCACTACTGGCCAAAGATATTCAACAACATGTCATCTTTACACTACGGGCCAAAGATATTCATCAATAATTCATCTTTGCACTACAGGCCAAAGGTAGTCCTCAACAGTACATATTTGCACTACAGGCCAAATATATTTATATTTCAAAGAAATATATAATCATTTTAGAATTTATATAAACAATAATTATAACCATGTTAATCAATTCATCTTTACACTTAAGCTAAAGATATTCAATTATAAATTCAATGGTCATGATCATATCAGTTAACAATTCATCTTTGCACTACAGACCAAAGATATTCCTCAGTCACGATCATACCAATAATTTACCCATCTTTACACTCAAGTGAAAGATAAATTCAACATCAGGGTTATAAAAATGTTATATATGATAATAAAAACAATATTATCAACAACTGCATTTATTTTCAAGAGCAACAATCATAAATCAACGATAATTTGGTCAGAAAAAGAAATCAATTTTTTTTCTCGTGAATAGTAACTTGTGAATAGCAACCCCGACTCAAAAATGTAGAAATTCCACAATAAAATTCATACCAGTATTTCAGTATAATGATATTGAAAAAATAACATCATTATGAAGAATATTGCATCCCTTAATATCCCTTACCTCAAAAGAGCAGCACTTCTGAATGGATATCGGATATGACGCTGAAGGAAACTTGCACTGATGAATATCAACTCACCAAGTATCTAAATACTCACAAAATACACTCAATAATCTAGAGAGAAAAAGAGAGAAAACTTATGAATTCTGATGTGATTTTTAATTCTAACTTAGCCCTCTATTTATAGAAAAATATTAGTACGCCGAAGCAGACTTAACCTGCAACCTGATGGCTTTACCTGCTACTATTTCCACCCACGATATTTGAATAAACATCTCAGCACATTTTTTCACCAGCCAAAAGTGCGGCCCACCAATTCTAGAATTTTCCACCAAAATGATTAACTCCGAAAATTCAACAATTTCTGAACCAGTCATCTCGTAAAATTCATAACAAATCATACGTTCATTTTTAACGGTTCAAAATTTGTGGACATATACTCAACTTATATATGTATAACATATCCAAATATTACCACGATCCAACGGTCGGATTAAAAATTATAACCCTCGCAAAATATCTTAAAAACCCTAATTTGATTTTCAATACCTCCGTTCCGACAAAAATACAGATAAAACACCTCAACATTAACTCCTTCATTTATAACCACATAAATAAATTCATCATTTATATCCACATCAAATAAATATTTCCTTATCATATAAATCCATAATTAATTATTCACAAATAATATTACAGAATCAAAATAATGACAACCAGGAATTTCCCAGGAAAGAGGGGGCTTTCCAATAAGGATTTCTCCTTACTGGCGCGCAATTAGAACCAAACCTCTCCTTAGACAGAACTTTCTAGACATTGCCAATAATGTTATCTAATAATATTATTCAAATAATATGAATTATTGATATGATAATGGGAAATACTGTGGAGTAACAATTATTGAAACAACAATAATATAAAATATCAACGCAGCAATTATTGAATCAATAAAATAAAATATTGAACAGTAATCACTGTAACAATTATTGAGTAGTGTCTTCTTACGTAAGGATCAATAATTCAACAATACTGCGCAATACCGTGTGCTACTGTGCAACCACGCATATTACTGTATTTTAACCACCAGGTATTCCAACAGTGTTAGCGGTAACAACTACGTCGTTAATTATAAAAACTCAATTTTGTCGTTATCTTCATCCGATATTTATTCGTTATGAGGCCCACAAATGGCTCCGCCGTCGTACGAATATTCCCCGACAGAAAGAATATTCCACGACCAAACGAATATTCCCCGACAACAATGAATATTTTATAACCACTTGTGTATTTTGAAAAAAAATTCATATATCACCCTTAACTTTAACTTTTTATCAATTTAACCATTTACTGAATTGTAATTATAAAAAAAATTGAATACTTTTATTTCATAAAATTCGGGGTCTTACAATCTCCCCTCCTTATGAAATTTTGTCCCCAAAATTTACGTACCTGATATTTCAAAGAGTTGAGAATATCTTGCTTTCATTTCAGATTCCATCTTCCCTGTCATCACGATTTCTCCATTAATCATCTCCTGTATTTCAGATATCATTCTAGAATACAGCTTCAAAACAAGAGTTAATTGAACAAATTAACATTTACATAATATCCCGATATTATGACTAACCAACAAATAAGCTTAGGTAGGACACACTAGCGAATGATTTACTCATCTCTCCCCTCCTAGTTCTATTCTCCGATCTCCTCCAGAGATCATATCCCTAAGCTCTGCTACCAAAATGTAACTCTGGACACCAACCTATGTCAGCACCTTACATTGATACCTATCAGTTTGCCACCGCAGAACGGCGTCTCCTACGGAGAGTCTGGCTTCGGTGCATCCTCCATCAACAGGAAGTCACCAGCGAGAGGCTCGGGGCTCTTTACTTATAGCTCTGATACCAAAATGTAACGACCTCAAAATAGGTCCATTCTATCCAACCTATTCTGAGTCGCTAAATACATTGTACAGAAAACAATTACAACTTTATTACAACAATTGTCGTATAAAATACAACAACACATATGCTGTGAGTTTGGATACAAATATATACCAAATGTGACACATGTCCCAACCGTGGACAGCACCTCACAGTGGCACCTTACATAAAGGTATAGTCAAAGACTGTTTTAGAAATTAGAATATTTGTGAAGTGCTCAAGGAAACCTTTGTACATGAAAGGCCATTGTGACAACCCCAAAACAGATCCATTCCATCCAACCTATTCTGAGTCGCCAAATACATGATACAGAAAATAACTACAACTTTATTACAACAATTGTCGTGCAAAATACAACAACACATATGCTGTGAGTTTGGATACAAATATATACTAAATGTGACTCATGTCCCAACCGTGGACAATATCTCACAATGACACCTTACATAAAGGTATAGTCAAAAACTGTTTTAGAAATTAAAATCTTTCGGAAGTGCTCAAGAAAACCTTCGTACATGGGAGGCCATGCGTCTAAGTTATGATAGATATCATATGGCCACATAATTATCTTTGGTTGACCCAATAGACCCCAAAGAAAAATGAGAAGTTTACTATCATATTCTTCCCAATGGTGAGTCTTCTCTTGACTTATCATTATCTCCACTGTCTCTAATTGAGAATTATACTTCAAACAAATACCAAGATTATATAAGTAGTGCTCGTAAATATACTCAGCAAGTGGATGAGCACATCCCTGTCTTATGATGACACGAGGTTGTATGTCGTTAGACATCTTGTATGATAGTGGCAAAACACTCTTCCAACGTTGGGTACACCTTACCCTATTGGATTCACCAAATAAAACTACTAAATGAACTTTTCTATACTGCTTCGGGAGAACCTCCACAGCTAGAGACCACTGTTCTATTTTCCCGTTACTCTCGCTCGACTCAGCTACACTCTTATTACCTGAAAGGAATTGTGAAGCAAAAGGGTGAGCACAACTAGCCCAGTAAAGAATATCATAACTAAAGATAATTAAATTATCAATAGTCTTCATCAGTAATAAATCAGAGATTTAGAACAAAATTTTCAACCATAGTTGCAGCGGAACGAGCAATCCATTAGAAGAGTTAAATAGACTATAAAGTCTATTATCTTCTCCATGTTAAAAGTCCACCAACAATGTTTTATCCCTGTAACATCAATCAACAATTCCTGTCCACAATCACATGTATAATTCATAATCGTAATTATTGTTCTAAATTCCTTTTCTCATCCAGGACAAAGATAATTTTCATCACCTGAAACATCAAAGATCATGGTTATACCAAATCACAGTTCATGTTTATAATCATATTAATAAATTCATCTTTACACTACGGGCCAAAGATATTCATCAACAAACCATCTTTGCACTACAGGCCAAAGATATTCAACAACAGGTTATCTTTGTATTACGAGCCAAAGATATTCATCAATAACTCATCTTTGCACTACAGGCCAAAGATATTCAACAACAAGTCATCTTTACATTACAAGCCGAAGATATTCCTCAATAGTTCATATTTGCACTACAGGCCAAATATATTCATATCTCAAAGAAATATATAATCATTTCAGAACTTATATAAACAATAATTATAACCATGTTGATCAATTCACCTTTGCACTTAAGCTAAAGATATTCAATTATAAATTCAATGGTCATGATCATACCAGTCACAATTCAACTTTTTCACTACTGGCCAAAGAGAACCCTAGTCATGATCATACCAATAATCTACCCATCTTTACACTCAAGTGAAAGAGAATATCAAAATCAGGGTTATAAAAATATTATATATGATAATAAAAATAATATGATCAACAACTGCATTTATTTTCAAGAGCAACAATCATAAATCAACGATAATTTGGTCAGAAAAAGAAACCAATTTTTGTCGTGAATAATAACTCGTGAATAGTAACTCATGAATAGTAACTCGTGAATAATAACTCGTGAATAGTAACTCGACATGAAAAAGGTAGAAATTCCACAATAAAATCCATAGCAATATTTTGGTATAATGATATTGAAAGAATAATATTTCTTAAGCTTATAAACAATTTATTTTAATTGTTTACACTTTACTAAATAATACATTTAATCATCATAAAATGTCAAACTCTTAAGATTTCATCACCAATACCGAAAACCCTCATAAAAAATCTGCATATAACTCATATATGATATTCAAACCATAAAATCATATTTTTCAATTTTCTTACTTCACATAACATATTTAATTCATTTACTCATAATTAGACTATTTTCATGAAAAATACCAAATCAGTTCCAAAAATATTTCTTTTCTGAGATTTAACATAATATAGTCCCATAGTGAACATATATTTTTCTCAGAATTTTTAAAAGTCATTTACTATTTTTCATATGGCCAAAACAACCGAATATTTAGACATTTATCAAAAATTGTACTTTTATCTAAAAATTCTGAAATTCACAGAGTATACTCCTATCATATACATGTACTCCCAATAAAAATTTTATCAATTTTGGAGTTAACCACAAGAAGTTATAAGCGGTTACTTTTAAAATAGTCTTTTCTTATAAAATTCATAACTCTTAATCTATACATTCAAAAATCACCATTTTTGGACACAATCAAGAAAACTCATCAAAATATCATTTCAAATTTTTTCAGAATTTTTGAAGGTCAGAAAAATTACGAAACTAAAAAAATATAACAACCCTTAAAATCCCTTACTATCCCTTACCTCAAAAGAGCAGTACTTCTGATCGGTATAAGGCTGAAGGAAACATGCACTGATGAATAGAAACTCACAAAGTATCTAAATACTCATAAAATACACTCAATAATCTAGAGAGAGGAAGAGAGAAAATTTATGAATTCTGGTGTGTTTTTCAATTCTAACTTCGCCCTCTATTTATAGGAAAATGTTAGCACGCCGAATCAGACTTAACTTGTAACCTGATGGCTTTACCTGCTACTATTCCCACCCATCACATTTGAATAAAAATCTCAGCACATTTCTTCACCAACCAAGAGTGGGGCCCACCAATTCTAGAATTTTTTACCAAAATGATTAACTCCGAAAATTCAACACTTTCTGAACCAGTCATCTCGTAAAATTCATAATAAATCATACGTTCATTTTTAACGGTTCAAAATTTGTGGACATATACTCAACTAATATATGTATAACATATCCAAATATTACCACGATCCAACGGTCGGATTAAAAATTATAACCCTCGCAAAATATCTCAAAAACCCTAATTTTTAATACCTCAATTCCGATAAAAATACTGATAAAAACCTCAACATTAACTCCTTCATTTTTAACCACAAAAATACATCCCTCATTTATATCCACATAAAATAAATATTTTCTTATCATATGAATCAATAATTAATTATTCACAAATAATATTACTGAATCACATTTATGACAACCAGGCCGTTCCCAGGAAAGAGGGGGCTTTCTAATAAGAATTTTTCCTTACTGGCGCGCAATTAGGTGACCAAACCTCTCCTTAGACAGAACTTTCTAGACATTGCCAATAATGTTATCTAATAATATTATTCAAATAATATGAATTATTGATCTGATAATGGAAAATACTGTGCAGTGACAATTATTGAATAACAATAATATAAAATATCAACGTAGCAATTATTGAATCAATAAAATAAAATATTGAACAGTAATTACTGTAACAATTATTGAGTAGTGCCTTCTTACGTAAGAATCAATAATTTCAAAAATACTATGCAATACCGCGTGCTACTGTGCAATAACGCGTATTACTGTATTTTAACCACCGGGTATTCCAACAGTATTAACGGTAACAACTACGCCGTTATTTGTAAAACTCAAATTTATCGTTTTCTTCATCCGACAGTTATTCTGTTATGGGGCCCACAAATGGTTGCGCCATCGTATGAATATTCCCCGACAGAAAGAATATTCCACGACCAAACGAATATTCCCCGACAACAATGAATATTTTATAATCACTTGCGTATTTTGAAAAGTTTTCACATTTCACCCAAAACTTTAACTTTTTATCAATTTAACCATTTACTGAATTGTAATTATAAGAAAAATTAAATACTTTTATTTCATAAAATTCGGGATCTTACAGCCATGCTTCTAGGCTATGATAGATATCATATGACCACAGAATTATCCTTGGTTGACCCAATAGACCCCAAAGAAAAACGAGAAGATTACTATCATATTCTTTCCAATGGTGAGTCTTCTCTTGACTTATCATTATCTCCACCGTCTCTAATTGAGAATTATACTTTAAACAAACACCAAGATTATATAGGTAGTGCTCGTAGATATACTCCGTAAGTGGATGTGCACAATCCTGTCTTATGATGACACGAGGTTGTATGTCATTAGACATCTTGTATGATAGTGGCAAAACACCCTTCCAATGTTGGGTTCGCTTCACCCTAGATGATTCACCAAATATAACTACTAAATGATGACCACCGTTCTATTCCCTTGTTAATTACCCCCGCTCGACCCAGCTACACTTTTATTACCTGAAAGGAATTGTGAAGCAAAAGGGTGAGCACAACTAGCTCAGTAAAGAATATCATGACTAAAGATAATTAAATTATCAATAGCCTTCATCAATAATAAATCAGAGATTTAGAACATATGGTAGATGATAAAAATTTCAACCATAGTTGCAGCGGAACGAACAATCCATTAGAAGAGTCAAATAGACCATAAAGTCTATTATCTTCTCCATATTAAAAGTCCACCAACAATGTTTTATCCTTGTAACATCAATCAACAGTTCATTTCCACAATTATATGAATAACTCATAATCATAATTGTGATTCTAAATCCCTCTTCACATCCAGAACGAAGATAATTTTCATCACATGTCATTACCTGAAACATCAAATATCATGGTTATACCAAATCACAGTTCCTGTTTATAATCATACAAATAATTTTATCTTTGCACTACGGGCCAACGATATTCGTCAACAGTTCATCTTTGCACTACTGGCCAAAGATATTCAACAACAGGTCATCTTTGCACTACGGGCCAAAGATATTCATCAATAATTCATCTTTGCACTACATGCCAAAGATAGTCCTCAATAATTCTGTTGGAACATCCTGTCTGTGTGTTTTACACCAGACCTGGTTCCGTCTTTATTATTATTCTGTTGGAACATCCTGTCTGTGTGTTTTACACCGGACCTGGTTCCGTCTTTATTATTATTCTGTTGGAACATCCTGTTTGTGTATTTTACACCGGACCTGGTTCCGTCTTTATTATTATTCTGTTGGAATATTCTGTCTGTGCGTTTTACGCCGGACCTGGTTTCATTATTTATTATTCTGTTGGAATAACCTGTCTGTGTGATCTATCACATGCATGGTGATTTCTTTTGTTATTCCATTCTTTATTATACTCAGTTGGTTAAGTTTTGACTTCTATACTCTATGAAATTTGTGGAATACCCTTGATAATTGCGTTTCATCCAGTATCTTTTCATGAAAATATTCTTCTAAGCATTCTTGAATTTTACTCCATAAAGCAGTATCATGTTGACAATTTGGACGTTGTTAATTCTTGGATAAATTAATTATTGAACTTGTTTTATTGAATTCTTATATCATTGTCATCATCCTCATGTTTATAAAATGTTGAAAGTCATCTGTAGCCTGTAGCGCATAGATGGACTTGGTATAATTATGACCAGGGATTATTCGGTATAATCATGACCGTAATGATGTGGTAAAAGTCCTCATTGGCCCGTAGTGCATTGATGGACAGTTGTTGACATGATCATGACCATTAATGAATACACGAATATCCTTGGCCGTAGTGCAGGGGTGATTCGATGATGTGAATTATTTTATTAAGCTGAGTCCCAGCGATAACAGTGTTGAAAAACCTTTTAAATCATAGAAGATAGTAGATTTTATTTTCTACTTGACTCTTTTAATGGATTGCTTGTTCCGCTGCAGTTAAACTTGATATTCGTTATATTTTATCAGTTTAACACTGTTGAAGGCTAATGATAATTTATTCTGCATTATCTTAGTCATAATATTTCTTACTGGGCTAGTTGAGCTCACCCTTTCTTTCATTGTTCTCTTTAGGAAATGAGAATATAGCTGGGACGAGTCGGGGAACGGAGTGATGGACCAGATGATAGTATTAATAGTCCTCACTATTCTATTAAATAGTGTGACAATAATTGTAATGAGGACTCCTTTTGAGTTTGTTTAGTCTCTAGCAGACAATAATTGTATTCAAACTCACAGTTATGTTTTGCCGTATTATACACGACAATTGTATTAGTAAGTTGTATTTGTATTCTGTACCATATATCTGACGACCCAAGATGGGTGATGTATACCTAATTTTAGGGGCGTCACAATAAAGTACATAAAATGATAGTAATAATGTCATTTTATGGAGTCTTTTAGCATAAAAAACTAAAACTACTCATAACTTTTTAAATCTTATGGACCACGTACTAAGGATAAATTTAAAATTTTATTTACTCTCTTTTCTCTACTTTTGTTTTTGTTAATATGTGTAAAATTTATATTCTGTTCATCCTTTTAAGAACGAAAAGAGTTATGGGGAAAAGTAATCTAAGCCATACCTTAGCCAACTACTTAACAAAACGATATAATTTTGTATAAAAATTATAATTAAAGACTTTTTTATATAAAACCAAAAAAATGAAAAACTTAATCGTAAATGGTAAACTTACATCATTTTACTAGGTAGGCTAAGGCATGCTTTATACTCCATCTATTCCTAAAAATTATCATTTAAGGTTTTTGTACATGGATTAAGAAAGTCATTTAATACTACTCCCTCTGTTCCTAAAAGATTGTCGTTTAAGGTTATTGCACACAGATTAAAGAATATAATTAATACATAGCGAAAATACTATACTACCCTTATTAATTGTCTCAACCAATTATTCCCTTCCCAATGTTTCTTATTCAATTCAACCAATTACTACTTGGATTATAACATTGAATTGAATAAGAATCATTGGGAAGGGAAGAAAATTTTAAATAGGAGAAAACTTTAAATAAGGGTAAAGTAGGAAAAAAATAACTAATGTGTATTGATAAACTCAAAACGACAATTAATATTCTTTTTGGAATAAAAATTACTTTCTAAAACAACAATCTTTTTGAAACGGAGGGAGTACTTTCTTAATCCATGTGCAAAAATCTTAAACGACAATCTTTTAGGAACGGAGGTAATATTATCTTTTTTTATTTTATTTAATCTCTCAACTATCTCTTTATTGGAATAATAAATTAGGGAGACAGATAGAGAGAAAAAGGGATCTGGTTGTGATTCCAATGTCAAAGTTAGTTAATAGTGTAAATTTTTTTCAATGTATGTCATATTGTTTTAAATGATTTTTTTAAAAAGTTAAATAAGGGTATTATTAAAAAAATAATGTCAAAAATAACATTAAAAAAGGAAAGAGTGACAAATAAATTTAATAACATGTAAACTTGGACAGATGTAGTATATAGGAAAGAATTAAACATAAAAAATAGGAAATAACATATGGGTAAAAGTAATACTATCATTTACCAAGTAAAATTTGTTTGAAATTTCATCACTATCCCTTTATGGGAAGTTGAAAACTATTAATACAAGAGAGAAAATTTCTTTGGGACAATAAAAGAAGGTAGGGGTAATATAGGAAAATAAATAATTTATTCTCTTCGAAAGTTGTAAATGACAAACATTTTGGAACAAATTTTTTTTTCTAAAACGATAATATTTTAGGAACGGAGGGAGTAATACAGTAATTAAGATAGGTAATTTGGATATCAAATTTTTTTCTTAATAAGCGTGTACTAGTACTTTCAAACCGGTACAAATAAAATTGGACGGAGCAAGTATATGTTAATTTAAACTTGCGACACAAAAATTTTATTCCATCTATCTTAAAATTTATGAATACTTCATATGTCCCAAAATATAAGATTAAGCTTAAATTTTCAAAGTTAATTTAAAATATTTTTAATTATTTTAATTTATTTCATTTATAATTTAAAAACACTAAACTGTATAAGTAGTAGTATTTTTTATGTAGTTTAATTTTTTAATAATTGTATTATTTAAAATTAGATAAATTTATATCGATTTTAAATTTTAAAAATCTCAAATTGATTACCAAAGTTAAGTTTAATCTTATATTATGGAATATAAAAGAATTACTAAACTCAAAATCGATATAAATTCATTATATTTAGTAGAAACAACAAAATTATTCAATAAAAATACTACTGATTGTCTAATTGAAGTGGGGGTGGCAAAATTTAAAGCTTTAAAGCATACAAATCCAAACCAACGTACTTTTAATAAATAAGTGTTATTTAAGGAGGAGTGCTAGATAAGAGAAGTGCTCTTGATCAGCCACATATATATATAATATATATATATATATATATATATATATATATATATATGTGGCTGTGTGTGTGTGTGTGGATGATCAACATCTTTAGTTGGATGGGATTCCCCTACCATGCAACTATGTGGGGTGGGGGGGGGATCAACATCTTAAGTTGGATGGGATTCCCCTACCATGCAAATATGCAATTCACATTCCGTTCTTGGTTGATGATCATCAGTTGGATGGGATTCCCCTACCATGCAAATATGCAATTCACATTCCGTTCTTGGTTGATAGATCTAAAGGAGGAGAATACACTGATCATTCGCATAACAGTTAATTATTAGAAGCCTAAATAACTGATATTACTACGGATCAGAAAGTAGAAACTCCGCATAACATGAGTTAAGCGGATTGATTAGACTTTGACGTCTTAATTATTAAAATTACTACTGTATAACATAGGAAGGATATTACTTATATATATATACAACTTGACATATGCCAACTATACATTTGTTTTCTTTGTAATCGTAACTCATAATTCATATGTTAAATCACATCAAATCCGTAAGAGATCACTGAGATGTACCTGGTTTAGCAATAGTGTTAAAAGGCTGATAATATTTTTACATAGTTTTGATCACATAAAGTATAACACTGACCCACATTTATATTTATATTTATATGAGAGATGTATGTATGTAAAAATACATAAATATCAATTCCCTAATTAATTTAAATAAATAATACTAAAAAAAAATCTTATCATATTAGGAATTCACAAAACGAAAGGGACAATTAATCATATGTATTAAATTTATCACAATATCATACTCTCTACCTTCTTAAATTATATATACATTTTGAATTTTTAGAGTAAATTTGTGAAATCTTAAAATTCAAAATTGATATGAAGTTATTTGACAAACTTTCAATCCTCCGTGGAGAACTCTCCTTGTAAATACCATATTCTTTCAATTTAAACAAACCAACAAATTAAGTCTCTTCAAACATAGTTATTATATAATTAATTTAACATTGCAAGATTATCCATAATGTAAGACAATTATTCAAACCACAAGGTCTTATTGCAGCAAATACAAAACGGCTTATTTAAATTGCAGGAACCACGTCCAGGTTTAAGCTAAAGTTGTGCTATTGCCTGCAAATTCTAGGTATAGATAGATACACCCAAATTAATTGGGGTTATTTATTTATTTATGGAAGGACTCAAAGTAGTTATTCACCAAAGTTGTCAATATCCATTATTCCATAGGGCTCCTCCTCAGGGATAAGCAAAGACGCCAGAAAATCCTCATCGTTAATCTGTTTCAAAATAAAATTGCAAAATGATTCATTTGTCAATTTGATGAGTTTTCAAGATTTAATTTGAAATTAATACTCTGTCCCATAAATTAAAAAGATTAATATTTGCCAATAATAATATTAATAAAAAGATTAATATTTGCAAAATGATTCATTTGTCAATGTAATGACTCTTTTATCCTTATTTTAATAATATTTACAATTTATTTTAATTTATAAGTCATTTCAGTAAAACATCTTCACAAGTCATAATTTATTTAACTTAATTTTTGACTTATAAATAAAAATAATACCAAATATTTTTATTTATTTATAAATTACAACTAAAAATAACTTATACTAAATTATAATTCATTTTAAATTTTAACTTACAAGCAAGGGCAAGTAGTAAATTAAAAAAATGATTCAGTTTTAATGTCATGTCATAAATCACTAATACTCAAGACTTTAGAAATGTTACTGTACTTAACAGAATTAAAAAAATTGTATGGATATTAAATCCGCTAGTTAAACTAACGGAAAGCGAGTAATATTTTTTATTCCCACGTACAGTTGATAATTGTAATGTAAAGTGGAGATGCTATTTGTCTATTTTTGATCCATAGCAAATAGATGCTTTGGATCATTGACATATATATATATATATATATATATATATATATATATATATATATATATATATATATATGAAAATAGTGCTTTCCTAATAGTACGAAGAAGCAAGACATTCACATACCACACCAGCAGGAGTTGGATGACTTGCAGAGGGATTAGAGTTGTTAGATGTTTCACCGATCTCCATCTGGGAGTACTACATATATACATATACACTTTATTAGACCAGTCGAATATATAGCCTGATTTATATAAATGCAATTAATATTATCCCATAAAATATTACATTTCAGACCCTAAATATATATACTAATATATAAAATAAATAAAGAAATATACAAAGCAAGATTATATAAATAAAATATAGAGTTGAACATATATATTTATATATATATACTTGCCTGGTTAGGGTTTTTATCAAACCATGAGAAAAACTCATCTAGGCCAACATCATCATGGCCGAAGATTGAATAAGTTACATCTTCATCTAAGTCAATCCCATCGTCTCCGAAGATTGAGTAAGTCGCATCTTCACCATCAATTTGCTGAAAATACAAGGTGTAAAAGTCTAGATTTAGATTAATTTGCATAAACATTTGGATAATTAATTTGTAAGTCATACAGTCAATTGTTTTTGATATCAAGAGGGAGAAATAGACTATATTATGTATACCAATGCCCCACTATTATTAAATTTAAGTTTAGTATAAGAGCAATATTAAAACCTAGGTTAGACTTTCTCCTCTAATCCAACATTCTTAATTTGATCTAATTTATTCAGAAGTTGCGTGAAAATCATAATTACGTTGAGTAAGCATGCCATGATTGTCCATTCAATAGTTAATCAATAGTTTTTTTTTCTTTCTTTTGAGAAACAGTTGGAAGATTAACACTCTGTTTCTGAGTTTTGAACAAAAAAAAAGAGAATAAAAAATTTAAATTAGAACAGAAAAGAAAAGAATAGAAAACTTGAAGTTTTCCTTTGTGTTGTTTCTGAGTTTTTAATAGAAAAGAATAGAAATTTTAAAATTGAGGACACGAGTTATAATTTAAAATTTATTATATTAAAAGTTGAGGATAATATGAGAATTATAAAAATATTACTTATTCCAATTTCTTTTATGTCCAAATCAGGCCAATTTTGGACGAAAAACTTTGGCATGAAAAGTGGCCAAGTTTTCTATCCATTTCTTTTCTTTTCCGTTTATTAAAAAACTCATAAACATAAGAATCGGAAAGAAAACTTAAATTTTCCGTCCATTTCTTTTCTTTTCTGTTCATTTTAAAACTCAGAAACTGTGCGTAAATTTTTATTGATCGATCTTTAATATCCTTTACAACAAACAATGAATACAAAGAACGAATTTCTTTCAAAATCAACAAGTAAGAAAAGAAAACTCCAGAGTTTTAAGCCAATTTAACTAAGCCATGAGCAACCGAATTAGCTGAGCCGGACACATAACTAATGATCTCGATAGTTTAATGTTTAATTATGCATGGAATCTAAATATTCAAGAATGCATTATATATGGAGTAAGCATAAGTACTACCGTGTCAATTGAGTGCTGCCCATTCATCATTAGCAGATCTTCAACATGACTTGCACCCATTGAGGTGCCTGCACCTAAATTCGGATCTGCTCGCTCGTTTTGCTATATAATCACAAAACAAATTAATTGCAAGAGAGTAATTAAGTGAGATTCATGAAGTCAATAGGTTAATGTTTATGCATGCATGCATGCATTTAATATTCAAGAAAGCATCAAGTGCGATGATCGAGCATACCATATCAGTAGCGTACTGTGCATTGATCATCAGTAGGGGATCTCCAGCATGATTTGAACCCATTGAGGTGCTGCCCAAGTTCGGATTTTCTTGTTCATTTTGCAGCTATTGACACAAAACAGATTCACAAGAGAGTACTAATTATTAAGTCAGATTCATGAAGCACAATTATATGAATTTATGTGGGAAAAAAAGTCAAATATATATGCATGTAACAATATTTAAAAACACATTAAGTGGAGTAAGCTTACCATGTCATTCGAGCACTGTCCATTTATCAGTAGGGGATCTCCAACAGGATTTGAACCCATTGTGGTCTCCAAATTCAGATTTTCTAGCTCAACTTGCTGTTATACACACATAACAAATTATATATTCCCAAGAGAGTAATTATTAAGTCAGATTCATGAAGCACAATTATATGAATTTATGTGGAAAAAAATAGCAAATATATATGCATGTAACAATATTTAAAAACACATTAAGTGGAGTAAGCTTACCTGCATGTCATTAGAGCACTGTCCATTCATCAGTAGGGGATCTCCAACCGGATTTGAACCCATTGTGGTCTCCAAATTCAGATTTTCTAGCTCAACTTGCTGTTATACACACAGAACAAATTATATATTCCCAAGAGATCAGTAATGAAGTCATTTTCATGCAAGCACCAGGAATTAGAAGCACATGCAGTTAATGATATGAATTTATGTGGGGAAAAAAAACTCTAACTTGAAAGTGATCAGAACAATAAAAAAAGTAAAGAACTTCTATATGGAACTTACCTGATGATTAGTCGTAGGCTGCTGCTTGTTGATTCCATTCAAGATAATACTGCTTAGATCACCCGGTTTTCGAGAGAAAATAAGATCAAAGATGGAAGAATTAGGCTTATTCATCGAACCAGAAGCTTGATGATCAACTTGTCTCTCATTCCCAACAAAGGTTTTTTCAGCCGGAGTCTGATAACCATTATAATTAGTACTGAAATGGCTCAAATTCTGAACTGGAGTACCGGAGCTACTGGAAGCTCCAATGGTTCCATAGGTTGGAACAGTACTACCACCGCGGCCGCCGGCTGCAAGTGTAGGAGTGCCATAAGTTGATGGGCCATTGTTGAGAAGATTTGGTGGTTGGTACATTGCCATTGATGAAGTAGTACCAGTCACCGGGCCACTTGAAATAGCTTCAAACATTCAACAACAAAATAAACCAAAACATAATATTAGTTCCTTGCCATTTTTATCAATTAATTAAGATTGTAATTAAGGAGTTAATTTTAAGTAACTGGTTTCTACTAATCATTAATTATTTCTTTTTAGTTGACGTTTTAGCAGCAAACTTGTCAGATCCATTAAATATAGTGTCATATTAACTTTTTAAAATTCATTAGAAAGATAAGAGAGAAATAAATTATTATTTAATATTTAAGGATAATATAGGAAACAAAGTAATTAATTAATCTAAATTTAGAGACAAAAATTTATCGTCTACAAGACGGATAAAAAGAAACAGAGCTACTAAATTAATATACCAGGATGGGTTAAAAGACGAGATTGCCCGTATCCTGATGGAGGTATTGGATTGGTCCTTGGAGCTCCATGATTGGGATTTGACACATTGGTAGAATTAAGCTCTGGAAAATTGTGGTGTCCCCCAGTTACCATTTGCTGTTGTCCAACATTGTTAAGCATCAATGAATTAGGGTTTTCAGACAGCTGAAAATTTGAATATTTCAAGTTTCTATCAGCCATACGCGAATATTGATGTTTGCCGCTTTTATCCTTGACTCGTTTTAAGAAGAGTCGATACTTCTGCAATATTCACACGCTTCTAGTGATTAAAGGTTAATTAAGAAAGATCTATAATATTGATGAAATAATTAATGCTAAAAATTAAGTTATGCAAGATAGCCATACTAATTTTCAATTGAACTAAGTACTTTTTTTCCTTAATTAATTTTGAGTTAGAATTTTTATAAAAAAATAATGAATAAACGCTTGTATATATCGAATCAAATAAATTTAAACAAGGGTTTAAAGTTTGAGTATTGCTATATTTACAAAAAATTCTAACAAAAATTAACTTACAAAATGACGTGTCAAACTGTAATTACTAGATCTACGATTCACCATAATACATGGGTGGGTACATTGATTGTAACAAATAAAAGTCATACATTTTATTTTGTATATTTATTTTGTAATTTTTAGTGACCATAATATTATTGTTAAAATTTGGTTTCGAAACTGTTTGGTTTGTGTTAAAAACAAAATCTTTTATGAAAAATGTTTCGTAAATGATGTAATACTTAGAAATAAATAGGAAGAACAGAAAACATAACTAAATTGTCATATATATAATCCATGCATGATTGTTCCTAATCTAGACAAATTTAACCTTAATTAATTATTGCATATACGTACACTCTAATAAACCTAATTAGAAGATGATATATACACCACGGATCAGGTCCGGGGGTCCGGACTCCCGGACCTGATCAAATCCGGATCCTATTTTTTTTTTATTTTAAAACAACTAAAAAAAATTTATATTTTATGAAACTGAAATTTTTATATAATACAGTGTTTTGGATGTGATTTAGATAAGTATAACAAAACAGGTCTGTACACTCTGTGCAGACTGTACATACATTTTTTGGTATAGGTATCCAAATCACGTCCAAAACATTGTATTATAGAAAAATTTCAGTTTCATAAAATATTAAAAAAAAATTTAGTTGTTTTTAAAAAAAAAGTCTGTATTTTAAGAAAGTCCGGAAGTCCGAACTCATGATATATATATATATATATATATATATATATATAATATATATATATGGGTGTGTATGTACTTATGTCAACGTATTGACTGACTAACTCTAGCTAGCTAGATATTTCAAAACCTAGAAAACAAACCTGCAAGTGACTAGCTACGTGCTCCCTAGTCAATCCCGGCACATTCATGAACTCAAGAATGGTCTTTGGAACTCCTGCACAAAATTTAAAAAAACTAATTTAACATAAAGATCCATCAGATCAGAGAGAAAAAGTAATTAATTAATTAAAGCATTAATTAATTAGTGCAAACAATAATTAGAGGAAAGAGAATTAATTAGGCGTGGGGCCGGGCTAATATAATTAATTAATTTCTCAAAAAAAGATCTCTTACTTTCTTTCCCCTGCAGACTGCTGAGGGCGTCCAAGAAACGGTAATGAAGTTGTGTTGTCCAAACAAGTTTAGCCTTTTTCCCCTTTTTTTCTTCAGTATTATCTTTTCTAGTTCTTGCTGCAGGCCTCTTCAAATCTTTCTTGCTCTGGCCAGTAGTACCCCCATTGGAATTATTATTGTTTTCAGCTGCTGCTGCTGCTGCTGCTTTTTTCTTAGACCCATTGGAATTATTATTGTTTTCAGCTGCTGCTGCTGCTTTTTTCTTAGATCCATTGGAATTATTGTTGTTTTCAGCAGCTGCTGCTTTTTTCTTAGATCCAATATTGGAATTATTATTGTTTTCAGCTGCTTTTTCCTTAAATCCAATATTGAAATTTTTATTGTTTTCAGGTACTGCTGCTGCTATTTTCACAGACGACTCTAATTTTTTATCATTTTTTAAATCCTTTTTCAGGTCATATACGTATTGCCATAAATCTCTCAGGTCCTCCGGACTCGCCGGCTTCTTCATGAAACCTAAAGCCCCATTTAATAATCCTTTAGCCACAACTGTTTCTGTCCGATCACCTGACATAACTGCATGCGCAGCAAATTAAGAGTTTAATTAGAATTTATTTATTTTAAATAATCATTAATAAAAAAAATTTACAAAAAAAATGTTAAATAGAATATTTAGGTGTGTGTATATATATATATATATATATATATATATATATATATATATATATATATATATATCTGATGATTTCTTGAGTTAGAGGTGATTAACTACAAAACATTAAATGAATATTATTAGTCGGATTAGAAATGAACTTCACCTGTTTCAAAATATAATAGCATTAATTTTGTTGAAAACTTAAAATAAGATTAATTATATTGAACTAATTATATATAAGTAACTATTTGTGTGTAATATATACACACATGTTGTCTACAAGGGTTTACAGTCATTTCAATTTTGGACATATCTACAAACTTTATTTAGAGATAAATGAGTAGTATATATTATTTGTAGTTTTCAAAATTACTTATTGAAATTAAAATTAATATGTATATTTAATATAAGAAATTTATTTGCAATGATACATGGTCTTAACCTAAGCCAAATTAAGGAATTTAATTTCAGGTTAATAAATTTTTCAAAAAACAAATACTTTTTAAATTTCCAAAATCCTTGTGCTCATTAATTAATTCAATCAAAACTCATAATTTTAAATAGGAAGAAAAAAACCCAGTTTAATTAGAGTAGAATAAAAAGAAGAAAAAATTAAACTTAAAAATATATATCATAATTTAATGTAAATGAATTTTGGGTGAAAAAGAGTTTCTATAGTTGTAGTTGAGACTCACAAACAACTGGCAAGTTAACAAATTCTTTACGGATTTGCTTTTGTAACTCAAACCCATCCATTTCCGGCATGTGCACATCTGTTATAACCAGATCAAACTTGATACCACCCTTCATACGTAGAGTACACAGAGCATCGATACCATGTTTTGCTTTGGTAGCTGAAATTTAAAGGAATTAATATAAATCATTAGTACTCAAAACATATTTAATTAAATAAACATTTTATTAATCAAGACTTAAATGTGTTGTGCAAACAAGATCTATATATAATAGCTTTTCAGATCATATATATATATATATATATATATATATAAATTAATTTTGAGAGTAACGCTAGAAATGAAAATTGATACATCGATCATTATTAATACTTAAAATTAATGTCTTATGAAAACAAGATCGAGAATATGCATCTTTTAGATCATATGATCTGTTGATTTAAAATTAATTTGAGAGTAACGTTACTTATGAAAAACGATACACTTTATTAAAGATTCCAATATATATATATATATATATATATATATATATATATATATATATATATATATATATATATATATATATATATTAGCAGACGTAGAATTAGGTTGTCCATTAATTAAAAGGAAGAGATATGAAAAACATTAATTGAAAAAAAGAAAATTAAGCTTTAATTAAGTAGATCTAAGATATATATATAAATTTGTAGTAGTTTATATAATTTTAGAGATTTTGCATGCATGATATATATCTACCTGATCTATGAGATCTATCTACCTGATCTTCCATTTCCATTCATAATCTTTTATATACACCACGGTATCATATATATATATATATCGAGGTCCTTAGAATAATTGAATAAAATAAATCAAGTTTTCATATATGAGGAATTAATTAAGGAGTACCTCTATATCTCCATCTTGTGAGAATTGCAACAACAACAGATCGAGAGATAGCATCATCATCCACCACCAAAATGTTTATCACATTTTGAGCAAGAAAATCTTTGGTTTGGCAATTATACAGGTTTGTGTCACGGCTACTGCCGCTAAACCAAACACTCATTGTATCATCCATATCCATATAAGCGCAAGCTTGAAGCTTGAAGCTAGCTAGCGTTTATATGCAGCACCGGTAGATATAATGATCGAGGGCTCAACTGTGTTGATAGGAAGAAGTTAAAACAAGTGTCCGAATTGTGTACAGCCAGAAAGGAATTAAGAGAGAGAGAGAGAGAGAGAGTGTTTTTCTTTTCTTTTACTTTTCATTTGTAACATTTTTTTTGCAACTGCCTCTCCTATTTATTAAATTTTAATTTCAAATTAATTTGCTTGAGTTTGAGTCGAAGTTCTACATGTCATTACCAAAACCATTTGCTGGTAAAAAGTGGTAAACTAGAGAAGTTTCTAGTAAACATTTGACCTTTTGATTTTGTCTCTTGGTGAAAACTCTAGTACAGAAATTTGCATACAATTAATGTAATAAAGCACATAATATGGTTCCTTTTCAAAATTGTTTATTAAGAAGATTATATATATATATATATATATATATATATATATATATATATATATATATATTTCAATTTAGTGCCTAATAACAAATCTCCTTTACATATTAGGACTTCTATAAAGTACTAAATTATAACCATTTCCTTGCAATTATAGGAATAGGCTCCCCCCTAACTTGGATATAAATCATGTATTTATCGCAATACTGTACGGAATATATACGATATAAAATAGAATGTCCCCCCCTAACTTGGATATAAATCATGTATTTATCGTAATACTGTACGGAATATATACGATATAAAATAGAATGTACAATTAATGTTACAAACTCATATCGCTTAACAAGTAGGTCAGATCGGAGTAATATTGTATAAAAATATTGCAAACATTCGGAGATAACAACCTCAAATGAAAATATTATGTTTATATTTAAGTTCAATAAATGTATTTGTCATCGATCGATTAAGTCCAACATGATAATAATTTGTTAGGGCTTAAGTACGCCATAGAAATTTGCCGTTACTTAGTATGTCGTGTATCTCTTTAATTGATTACGTAAACTTATGGAATTTGCACGTTTTATATTGGTTCCATCCATCTCAACCCTAATGAATATCTTATGAGATTTGCACATTTTATATTGGTTCCATCCATTTCAACCCTAATGAATCAAGTATAAAAGGATTAGGCAAGTAATTTAGGTTCTCGATCGATCCTTTCTATTTCGCTTGCCCTCTCATATAGTGGGAAGAGTTGTAAACTTAGAATTAAGGTCCTTGCCCTCTTTAAATGTGTTCTCAACAACCTAGCAATTCTTCAATCTCCAATTTTGAAGGTAAGCTAGAGGTTAAATGAGCGAGGTTAAATAAGTCAGTAATAGTCAGATCAACTTTGGGCACCGAGCACACAACAAGAAGTAGCTCCATCAAAACAACTCTAGGCGCTCGCAATCCACTCGAATGTGAGATTTGTTTTTCTTTCTGATGAATTTTAGCTAAGATATATTTGTTTTGAAATGACTTAAAAACCTTCAATCGACCATAGACTGTAACTCACTATATTCAATTCTATATTCTATAAAAGTGTGTGCAACGTAAAACTGATTGTTCATTTTGCATTTCTTTGATTTGAAATCACAAAAATATTTTTAACCAAATTTTTGATAAACGTACAGAAACTATATCATTTGATTGATTCAAGTTTTGTTCATCTCTCCACTCCTCGATGCCAAGTTATAAGTCGAATTAATCATCGATTAAACCTAGCTATTTACCCTTTTAATAAATTAATTAAGAGAAAAAATATTTTCTATAAATATAAAATATTGTTCTATATATATATATATATTAATTTAAGAACTAGAAAATATCCAAGAGTTAATTTGCTATTGAATTTGGTCGATACTAATGTGGGATTAATGACATATTGAAAAATTTAATAAAACTTCACTAATATTACAAAAATATAAGATGAAAAGTATAATAAAAGTAACCTTAGGACTATAAATGTAAAATCTGAATTCTTTGTAGTAGGAAAATATCAATTACCAACCGTATATATAATGTGATTGGAAAACCATTGACCTTTTTACAGAAGTGGGAAAGCCCATAGGGGTAATGTAAAGAGTAATAAATGCAGGTTTATCTCTAACATTACTGATTACTACACGTACGTGACTAAATTTTATTTCCTACAGATTAGAACGGGATTAATCACAACAGGACGGGAGAGAAAAAAAAGTCTTCCTTATCTCTAAATTTATTGAGACATATTTATATCTATGTACACATTTAAATTTTACAATTGAATGTGTTTTTGTATGTAATAGTATAAATAAATTGAGTTGAACCGAGTATTGAGTTGTTCATATTTAGTTCATAAAATTTATCGAGTATAAAATAAGATTTGATTAAGGCTCGTTTAGTTACCGAGTCGAGCATGATCTCGAATCGAGCCCGAACAGTTTGAACTTTTCGAACGAATATGATCCAAATATTAATAGAAAATTGAAATTTGAGAAAGTTCGAGTAATTTATCAAATTTTAAAATTTGTTCATATTTGAATTATTTATATTTCGAGTCAAACTCAAATCGAACTTTTAGTCGAGCGAGTACAAATCGAGTCCGAACTGTTTGCTCATTTTAAAGCCGTATTTGTATGTATAAGTGTATAGATAGATTTAAGAAATTAATATTTTCACATCATTTTTTGATATTTTAACACGTATGACTTGTATATTAACTTATGTGTCAAATTTTTATTGGCAAATATATGGGTCATACATGTGAAAATATCAAAAAGTGAGGTGGAAATATCAATTTTTATAAATTTATTCAATTTATTTATAATAAAGTAATGCTAGAGACACAACTTATTCTACAATTATTTTATAATTTGTTGATGTGTCATACACTCATACTCCACCTCAGCATATTAATGAACAAATTACTTCAATGTAATTTTTTACTCCACATAAAAACTAAAGTAAAGTATGGGATCAACAAATTATAAAATGAGTTGTGTCTCTAATATTATTCTTTATAATAACCAAACATATTTGACTGTTAACCCAGACGACACGTGGCTCTTTGGGCCCCAAAGGGTCAAAGGGTTGTGGTTTACGTACATGCAATCATATAAAGATGTTTTAAATATTAAAAATAATATTCCCTGCGTACAATTTTTTTTGTTTTAGTTTGAAATTACACACGTCTATTAAAAAAAAATTATTTTCAAATTATTCATCTTAATTATTTTATTATCATCTTTTTTATTTTATTTAATCTTTCAATTCTTTCTCAAAACAATAAAATAGAGGAGAGAGAGTATAGAAAAAAGGGTTTCCGATGTCAAAATTAATAGTGCTATTTTTTAATATATGTCATGTTATTTTCAATAAATTTATTTTAAAATTAAATGAGGGTATTATTGAAAAAGTAAGGTCAAAAATAGTATTAAAAAGAAAGAGAACAAATAAATTTAGACAAATTTAAAAAAATAGTACAAATAAACTTGAACGGACGGAATAATTATTTAGCTAAAAATTATCTTAAATAAATAAACACAAGTTAAGTTTAAAATGTTATATAAAGATTGGTTTAGTGTTAATCGGGGTCCATTAATTTTAAGAAATAGAAAGAATCATTATTACTTACGTGGGATCCACAAAAGATAATATTAGAATTTATTTTACAGTCCCTCCATTATTTTTTAATTTGTATGAAAAGTGACTTAAAAGACATTTTTTGTGCGATAGAAAAAAATTATAATAGTGAAAATAGAATTAACTTTACAAATGTACTGTACTTGTATATATACATATATTAAAATAATACTTTCTCTATTCCTTTTAATTTTTTTCTAGAGAGTGAAATTTATTTTTCTTATTTGTCGTTTATAAATTTTAAGGAAGCATTAATACCTTAATTTATCATATTATCCTTACATTAATTATTAACTTGCTTATCTTTCATCTTTTTTTAATGATTATGAAGGATAATATTGAGATTTTATATACTCATTTTAATCAATTAAAAAAAACATTAATTACGCTTCTTAATTGATATGTTTTTACTTAAAACATCAATTAAAAAAGAACCGAGGTAGAGAGTAGATATTTTTTTTTTAAATTATTTCATTCTCGATTTGATTTGGGAAAGTTATAAACAAGTACTTAATTAGAATAAAATAAGTGAAATAAGCCTTACACGACACTCAATTTACATTCAATTGAGTGACTTATTTTGATTGGTTGACTCAAATGAGTTGACAATTGGTTATAACTCATTAAACTAGGTTTAATGTGAGTTAGCAACGAGTTGTGAAGGTTTATTTTGCTAAACGTTTCACCTCATTTGTTTTTTGTATCACAACTATTGGTTTTCTCAAATTACTATCATCTCTTCATTTATTTCTCCTTTAAAATTTTAATACGACTCTTCTTCTTCCTAATGGATAAGTAGACCTGTCAAACGGGCCGGGTCAGCCCAAACGGGAGGGGCCATGGCCGGGCTGGGCCTCTAACGGGCCGGACCAAAACGGCCCGATTTTTCGTGGGCCGAAAAATGTAAGTCCAAAGTCTGCGAGTTCACGAGCGGGCCGGGCCGCCCACGGGCCGAGGGTGTTTTATGCATATTTTTTGACTTTTTTTTGGGCTTCAAGTGAACGGGCCGGGCCAAAAAGGTCCGATTTTCTGTGGCCCGAAAAAATGCGGCCCAAAGCCCGCTTTTTGGCGGGTGGACGGGGCCGGCCCGCAGGCTTTGGGCCCGTTTGCCAGGTCTATGGATAAGGCTGTAAACGAACCAAATAGTTCGGGCTCGATTCGAACTCGACTTGGAAAAATACGAGCGAGACTCAAATTTGTTAATAATATGATTCATATCTGAGCATAAAAAATAGTTCGAATAAAAATATGAGTAAAATCTTATTAAGGTTATATTCGATTTGTTTAAGATTCAAACTACTCGAATTCTCAATTGTGATTTGATATATACTCGATTGATACAGATTCGATGTGACGCCCCCAAAATTAGGTATACATCACCCATCTTGGGTCGTTAGATACATAGTACAGAATACAAATACAACTTACTAATACAACTGTCGTGTACAATACGACAAAACATAAACTGTGAGTTTGAATACAAATATTATCTTCTAGATAGTATTCATACTCAAAAGGAGTTCTCATTACATTTATTAACACACCATTACATAGAATAGTGAGGACTACTAACTAATACTATCATTCGGATCATCACTCCGTTCCCCGACTTGCCCCAGCTACGTTCTCATTTCCTGAAGAGAACAGTGAAAGAAAGGGTGAGCTCAACTATCCCAGTAAGAAATATTATGACTAAGATAATGCAGAATAAATTATCATTAGCCTTCAACAATGTTAAACTGATAAAATATAATAGACATCAAGTTTAACTGCAGCGGAACAAGCAATCCATTAAAAGAGTCAAGTAGAAAATAAACTCTACTATCTTTTATGATTTAAAAGGTTTTTCAACACTGTGATTGTAAGACCCCAACTTATTAATGAATAAAATCAAATTTTCTCTAAATATTATTGTGAATAATAAGGGGCTAATTTGATATAATACTTTGGTTATGGGTGAAATGTGCAAATTTTGCAAAATAAGCAAGTGGTTATAAAATATTTATTTTTGGTCGGTGAATATTCGGTTGGTCGTGGAATATTCTTGCTGTCGGGGAATATTTGTACGACGACGCAGCCTTGTGTGGGCCCCATAACGGAAAGCGATTGGATGAAAAAAACGACAAGTATAAGTTGTTTATAAATAACGGCGTAGTTGTTACCGTTAATACTGTTGGAATACCCGGTGGTTAAAATACAGTAGCACACGGTATTGCACCAATTATTGATTCTTACGTAAGAAGGCACTACTCAATAATTGTTACAGTAGTTATTATTCAATATTTTATTTTATTGATTCAATAATTGCTGCGTTGATATTTTATATTATTGTTGTTTCAATAATTGTTGCTGCACAGTATTTTCATTTATCAGATCAATAATTCATATTATTTGAATAATATTATTAGATAACATTATTGGCAATGTCTAGAAAGTTCTGTCTAAGGAGAGGTTTGGTCATCTAATTGCGCGCCAGTAAGGAGAAATCCTTATTGAAAAGCCCCCTCTTTCCTGGGAACGGCCTGGTTGTCATAAATGTGATTCTGTAATATTATTTGTGAATAATTAATTATTGATTCATATGATAAGGAAATATTTATTTTATGTGGATATAAATGAGGGATATATTTTTGTGGTTAAAAATGAAGGAGTTAATGTTGAGGTTTTTGTCAGTATTTTTGTCGGAATGGAGGTATTAAAAATTAGGATTTTTGAGATAGTTTGCGGGGGTTATAATTTTTAATCCGACCGTTGGATCGTGGTAATTTTTGGATATGTTATACATATATAAGTTGAGTATATGTCCATAAATTTTGAACCGTTAAAAATGAACGTATGATTTATTACGAATTTTACAAGATGACTGGTTCAGAAATTGTTGAATTTTCGGAGTTTATCATTTTGATGGAAAATTCTAGAATTGGTGGGCCCCACTTGTGGTTGGTGAAGAAATGTGCTGAATTATATTTCAAATGTGGTGGGTGGAAATAGTAGCAGGTAAAGCCATCAGGTTGCAGGTCAAGCCTACTAAAATTTTCCTATAAATAGAGGGCTAAGTTAGAATTGAAAATCACACCAGAAACAAGTTTTCTCTCTTTCTCTCTCTAGATTATTGAGTGTATTTTGTGAGTATTTAGATACTTTGAGAGTTTCTATTCATCAGAGCAAGTTTCTTTCAGCCTTATACCAGTATTCCGACCAGAAGTACTGATATTTTGAGGTAAGGGGTATTATTTATTTCACATTCTGAAGAGATATTATTTTTCGTATTCGTATGAATATTATTTCTGTTCAATATTCATAAGAAATGTTATTTCGTTCAATATTCGCGAGAAATATTATATTCGTTTAATATTCGTAATGAATATTATTTTCGTTTAATATTCGTAAGGGATATTATTTTCTTCTTAATGATATTATTTTCTTCAATATCATTATGCTGAAATATTGATATGAGTTTTTATCAAATTTGAAACTTTTTGTGTCGGGGGTTACTATTCACGTATACGGCACTATTCACGTATACGGTACTATTCACGAATACAGCACTATTCACCGAAAAATAAAATTTTCCCTTTTTGTCCAAGATGTCTATTATGGTTACTATCTTTGATTGTATCCATGTTTTAATCTTTATTTTTGAATTCTGCTTCACAATTGATTATTATGAAGTATTATTGATCTTGGATAAACTGTTATACGAATCCCTACTATTTGTCCTTCTGTCTCACTGGATTCGTTCTCTTTAAGATATTTTTCATCATCCTCAGTCCTAAATGATGATATTACTGAATATCTTTGGCCTGTAGTGCAAAGATGTATGATTACTTGATGAATATCTTTGGCCTGTAGTGCAAAGATGAACAGGTGTTGACATGAACATGACCGACAGGTGATACAAATGAATATCTTTGGCCTGTAGTGCAAAGATGAATATTTGGTTAAAGATGATTATTAATTGATGTTACAGGGATAAAATATTGATGATGGACTTTTAAATCTTAGAAGATAGTGGAATTCTTTCTCTACTTGACTCTTCTAATGGTTTGCTGTTTCCGCTGCAGTTGTTGATCTAAAACTTGTTGTCGATTATATTTTATCAGATTTTTCCCTGTTGAAGACTAACGATAATTTGTTGTATATTATCTTAGTCATAATATTCTTTACTGAGCTAGTTGAGCTCACCCTTTTCCTTTTTGTTCCATTTTTCTTCTCAGGAGGTGAGAACATAGCAGGATCTAGTCGGGGTATGGAGTGATGGTTCTAGAAAGATGTTTTAGCAGTCCTCACTATTTCTGTAAAATAGTGTTTGAATAATTGTAATGAGGATTTATTTGAGTGTGGATATTGTCCAGAAGACAATATTTGTATTTAAACTCACAGTATATGTTGTCGTATTTTGCACGACAATTGTATTATTGAAGTTGTAGTTTGCTTTCTGTACCATGTATTTGGCGACTCAGAATGGGTGTTGTATACCTATTTTGGGGGCGTCACAGTTGGTATCAGAGCTTAGGGATATGATCCCTGGCTGAGATGTGAGACAAGAACTAGGAGGGGAGAGACGGGGAATTCCTTCGCTAGTATGACCTGATTAAGTTTATTTGGTGTTTATTTGGTCGGTCAGAGTATAGGGATAATATATGACATGACTATTAACCCTTGTTTTATGGCAGTATTTAAGAATGGCAGCTGAGAACGTTAATAATGGAGTAAATCAGACCGTGGAGACACCTTTGATCAACACCCAGGGGAACGTGCAACAGGAAGGCAATATTCCTCCTGTAAACAACGTTACCGAGCAAACGATGAATGATGGAATGTTTAGGAGCTTTTTGCAGTTCATGCAAAATCAGACGAGGGAGACTCGTGTGCAGAATACGGGTGGAAATGATAACAACGCGCGGTTTGTCACAGCTAAGCAGTTCAAAGAATTGGGACCACCAGAATTTAAGGGAAAGCCGGATCCGATCATGGCGGAAACGCGGGTCAAGCAAATTACCAAGATATTTGATGTCTTGGGATGCACGGAGGAACAGAAGGTTCCATTCGCCACATTTATGTTCCGCGGTGAGGCAGACTACTGGTGGGAGTCTGTGAAGCGTACCCAGCCTGACGCACTCAACATGTCCTGGGAAACATTTCAAAAACTGTTCAGTGACAAGTACTTTCCTGAAAGTATTCGTCATATGAAGGAGGTTGAGTTTATTAGACTGGAACAAAACAACATGACGGTGTCCCAGTACGAGGCGAAGTTTGCAGAGTTATCCAGGTTTGCACCTCATTTGGTCGAAAATGAGGAACGAATGACAAGGATGTTTCTGAGAGGTCTAAAACCCGAGATTCGGCAATATCTTATCTCTCATAAATTTTCTTTATATTCAGATGTTGTAAACAGGGCTCAATTATTAGAGCGAGATAATGAGTATGTGCAACCGAGGAACCACAACCAGGGTCATACCGGTGGCGGCAGTCATCGAAGCAATGAAAACCAGCAGGGAGGAAAATATTCGGACAAAAGCGGTAACCACTCTGGTGGTAATCGTGGTCGTGATAATAGAAGGAGCGAGTCGGGAGGAGATTTCAAGAAGAGAAGGTACAACAATGATAACGTGAAGACGTCAGTACAAACATCAACTGTTTCTAGGGGAGGAGAACGACCACCGGTCGTATGTTACAAATGTGGGAAAGAGGGACATATCAGCCCAAACTGCCCACAACAATCCAAGGTATGTTATAACTGTGGAAAGGAAGGTCATATAGCTCGAGAGTGTTCTATAGCAAAACCAAGTTCAGCGGGGATGGTGACTCCAAAAGTTGTCCCGGATAAGTCGAAATCAGTGGTTCCTGGAAGAGCGTTTTTCGTGACTGGTCAAAATGCGAGAAACCCGAACGAAGTTAGCACGGGTTAGTTAATTATAAATTTTTGCGAAGTTTATACTTTATTAGATACCAGTTCTACCCATTCATTTATTTCTCCTGCTTGTGCTTGACTTCGGAGAAATTGGACTTTGACTTATCTGTTGAAACTCTGTTAGGTCCACTGTTTATAAATCTTGCATGATCCAAGTTGGCACTATCACATTACCTGTTGACCTTATCTCTTTAAAGATACTTGCTTTTGATGTGAATTTAGGAATTGATTGGTTAACTACTCATCATGCCAAAATTGATTGCTTTCGTAAGGTTGTTAGTTTTCATATTCCTAAGCAACCTGTTATTCGAATTCAAGTAACCAAACCATTGAAGTCAAACTCTTTCATATCAAGCCGTAAAGTCATTTGTTTATTGAAAAACGGATGTCAAGCTTTCTTAGCCATGTCATGGACTTGAACAAAATACGTCAGAATTGAATGATATTTCTGTTGTTAGTAAAATCCCTGACGTATTTCCTGAAGAATTTCTTGGCCTACGCGTGATATTGAATTTTGTATCATCTTTGAATCTGGTACAAAACCCATTTCTAAAATCTCATATCGAATGGCTCCTATTGAACTTCAGGAGTTAAAAACCCAACTATAGAAGTTGATAATCGAGCCTCTATCTGGTGACTTCCTTTGTGGAATGCACCAAAGCCAGACTCTCCGTAGGGGACGCCATATTCGTGTGATAGTAAACTGATAGGTGTCATTCTGACGTGCTATCCAAGATTGGGATATGAGTCACAGTTGAGAGCAACCTAAGTTAGTAATCGAAATACCTAGCTTTCTGGGCTTAATTGGTTATTATCGGAGATTTGTGGAAGGATTTTCTCGAATCGCTACTCCGTTAACTCAGCTGACTCGGAAAGATACAAAATTCGTATGGAGTAAGGAATGCGAGAAGAGTTTTCAAGAACTCAAGAGGAGACTCATTTCGGCACCTATTCTGACAATACCATCTGGTTCGGATGGATTTGTTATCTACAGCGATGCTTCAAGCAAAGGGTTAGGATGTGTTCTCATGCAACATGGGAAAGTCATAGCCTATGCCTCGCGACAACTCAAAGAATATGAGAGGAATTATCCTACTCATGATTTGGAGTTGGCAGCAGTCGTTTTTGCGTTGAAGATCTGGAGACACTACCTTTATGGGGAGAAAGTGGAGATCTATACAGATCATAAATGTGACAACCCCAAAATAGGTCCATTCCATCCAACCCATTCTGAGTCGTCAAATACATGGTACAGAAAACAACTACAACTTTATTACAACAATTGTCGTGCAAAATACAACAACACATATGCTGTGAGTTTGGATACAAATATATACCAAATGTGACATTGGACACCATCATGTATCAGCACCTCACAAAGGTACCTTACATAAAGGTACAGTCAAAAACTGTTTTAGAAACTAGAATCTTTGGGAAGTGCTCAAGGAAACCTTCGTACATGGGAGCCCATGCTTCTAGGTTATGATAGATATCATATGGCCACAGAATTATCCTTGGTTGACCCAATAGACCCCAAAGAAAAATGAGAAGGTTACTATCATATTCTTCCCAATGGTGAGTCTTCTCTTGACTTGTCATTATCTCCACTGTCTCTAATTGAGAATTATACTTCAAACAAACACCAAGATTATATAGGTAGTGCCCATAGATATACTCAGCAAGTGGATGAGCACAACCCTGTCTTATGATGACACGAGGTTGTATGTCATTAATCTTGTATGATAGTAACAAAACACCCTTCCAACGTTGGGTACACCTTACCCTATTGAATTCACCAAATATAACTACTAAATGAACTTTTCTAAACTGCTTCGGGAGAACATCCACAGCTAGAGACCACCGTTCTATTTTCCCGTTACCCCCGCTCGACCCAGCTACACTCTTATTACCTGAAAGGAATTGTGAAGCACAAGGGTGAGCACAACTAGCTCAGTAAAGAATATCATGACTAAAGATAATTAAATTATCAATAGCCTTCATCAATAATAAATCAGAGATTTAGAACATATGGTAAATGATAAAAAAATTTCAACCATAGTTGCAGCGGAACATGCAATCCATTAGAAGAGTCAAATAGACTATAAAGTCTATTATCTTCTTCATGTTAAAAATCCATCAACAATGTTTTATCCCTGTAACATCAATCAACAATTCTGATCCATAATCATATGAATAACTCATAATCATAATTGTGATTCTAAATTTTTCTTCGCACCCAGGACGAAGAATATTTTCATCACCTGTCTTTACCTGAAACATCAAAGATCATGGTTATACCAAATCACAGTTCCTGTTTATAATCATACTAACAAATCCATCTTTGCACTACGGGCCAAAGATATTCATCAACAAACCATCTTTGCACTACGGGCCAAAGATATTCAACAATAGTTCATCTTTGCACTACAAGCCAAAGATATTCATCAACAGGCCATCTTTGCACTACATGCCAAAGATATTCATCAACAATTCATATTTGCACTACAGGCCAAATATATTCATATTTCAAAGAAATATATAATCATTTCAGAATTTATATAAACAATAATTATAACCATGTTGATCAATTCACCTTTGCACTTAAGCTTAAGATATTCAATTATAAATTCAATGGTCATGATCATACCAGTCACAATTCAACTTTGCACTACAGGCCAAAGAGAACCCTAGTCATGATCATACCAATAATCTACCCATCTTTACACTCCAGTGAAAGAGAATTTCAACATCAGGGTTATAAAAATGTTATATATGATGATAAAAATAATATGATCAACATATAGTTTTAATCTCAAGAGTAATATTCGTAACTCATGAATAGTAACCCCGACACAAAAGATAGAAATTCTACAATAAAATTCATACCAATATTTCGGTATAATGATATTGAAAGAATAACATTACTTAAATTTATAAACAATTTATTTTAATTGTTTACACTTTACTAAATAATGCATTTAATCATCTTAAAATGTCAAACTCATAATATTTCATCACCAATAACCAAAAACCCTCATCAAAAATCTGCATATACCTCATATAGGATTCTCAAGCCATAAAATCTTATTTTCTAATTTTTTTACTTCACATAACATATTTAATTCATTTTCTCATAACTAGACCATTTTCATGAAAAATACCAAATCAGTTCCAAAAATATTTCTTTTCTGGGATTTAGCATAATATAGTCCCATAGTGAACATATATTTTTCTCAGAATTTTTAAAAGTCATTTACTATTTTTCATATGGTCAAAACAGCCGAATATTTAGACATTTATCAAAAATTGTACTTTTGTCCAAAAATTATGAAATTAACAGAGTATACTTCCATCATATACATGTACTCCCAATAAAAATTTCATCAATTTTGGAGTTAACCACAAGAAATTATAAGCAGTTACTTTTAAAATAGTCTTTTCTCATAAAATTCATAACTCTCAATCTATACATCCAAAAATCACCATTTTTGGACACAATCAATAAAACTCATCAAAATATCATTTCAAATTTTTCCAGAATTTTTGAAATTCAGAAAAATTACGAAACTGAAAATCATAACAACCCTTAAAATCCCTTACTATCCCTTACTATCCCTTACCTCAAAAGAGCAGTACTTCTGACTGGATATCGGATATGATGCTGAAGAAAACTTGCACTGATGAATAGCAACTCACCAAGTATCTAAAAACTCACAAAATATGCTTCATAATATAGAGAGAGAAAGAGAGAAAGCTTATGTTTCTGGTGTGATTTTCAATTCTAACTTACCCCTCTATTTATAGGAAAATTTTGGTAGGTTTGACCTGCAACCTGATGGCTTTACCTGCTACTATTCCCACCCACCACATTTGAAATATAATTCAGCACATTTCTTCACCAACCACAAGTGGGGCCCACCAATTCTAGAATTTTCCACCAAAATGATAAACTCCGAAAATTCAACAATTTCTGAACCAGTCATCTCGTAAAATTCATAATAAATCATACGTTCATTTTTAACGGTTCAAAATTTGTGGGCATATACTCAACTTATATATGTATAACATATCCAAAAATTACCACGATCCAACGGTCGGATTAAAAATTATAACCCCCGCAAAATATCTCAAAAACCCTGATTTTTAATACCTCCATTCTGACAAAAATACGGATAAAAATCTCAACATTAACTCCTTCATTTTTTAACCACAAAAATATATCCCTCATTTATATCCACATAAAATAAATATTTTCTTATCATATGAATCAATAATTAATTATTCACAAATAATATTACAGAATCACATTTATGACAACCAGGCCGTTCCCAGGAAAGAGGGGGCTTTCCAATAAGAATTTCTCCTTACTGGCGCGCAATTAGATGACCAAACCTCTCCTTAGACAAAACTTTCTAGACATTGACAATAATGCTATCTAATAATATTATTTAAATAATATGAATTATTGATCTGATAATAGAAAATACTGTGCAGTAACAATTATTGAAACAACAATAATATAAAATATCAACGCAGCAATTATTGAATCAATAAAATAAAATATTGAACAGTAATTACTGTAACAATTATTGAGTAGTGCCTTCTTACGTAAGAATCAATAATTTCAAAAATACTATGCAATACCGTGTGCTACTGTGCAATAACGCGTATTACTGTATTTTAACCACCGGGTATTCCAACAGTGTTAACGGTAACAACTACGCCGTTATTTGTAAAAACTCAAATTTGTCGTTTTCCTTCACCCGACAGTTATTCGTTATGGGGCCCACAAATAGCTGCGCCGTCGTACGAATATTCTCCGACAGAAAGAATATTCCACGACCAAACGAATATTCCCCGACAACAATGATTATTTTATAACCACTTGCTTATTTTGAAAAAAAATTAATATTTCACCCATAACTTTAAACTTTTATCAATTTAACCATTTACTAAATAGTAATTATAAGAAAAATTGAATACTTTTATTTCATAAAATTTGGGGTCTTACAATCTCCCCTCCTTATGAAATTTCGTCCTCGAAATTTACGTACCTGGTATTTCAAAGAGTTGAGAATACCTTCCTTTCATTTCAAATTCCATCTTCTCTGTCATCATAATTTCTCCATTGCTCATCTCCTGTATTTCAAATAACATTCTAGAATACAGCTTCAAAACAAGTGTTAATTTAACAAATTAACATATCACATAATATCCCGATATTATGACTGACCAACAAATAAGCTTAGGTAGGACACACTAGCGAAGGATTTACTCATCTCTCCTCTCTTAGTTGTATTTCCTGATCTCCGCCAGAGATCATATCCCTAAGCTCTGATACCACCTGTGACAACCCCAAAATAGGTCCATTCCATCCAACCCATTCTGAGTCGTCAAATACATGGTACAGAAAATAACTACAACTTTATTACAACAATTGTCGTGCAAAATACAACAACACATATGCTGTGAGTTTGGATACAAATATATACCAAATGTGACATTGGACACCATCATGTATCAGCACCTCACAAAGGTACCTTACATAAAGGTACAGTCAAAAACTATTTTAGAAACTAGAATCTTTGGGAAGTGCTCAAGGAAACCTTCGTACATGGGAGCCCATGCTTCTAGGTTATGATAGATATCATATGGCCACAGAATTATCCTTGGTTGACCCAATAGACCCCAAAGAAAAACGAGAAGATTACTATCATATTCTCCCAATGGTGAGTCTTCTCTTGACTTATCATTATCTCCACTGTCTCTAATTGAGAATTATACTTCAAACAAACACCAAGATTATATAGGTAGTGCCCATAGATATACTCAGCAAGTGGATGAGCACAACCCTGTCTTATGATGACACGAGGTTGTATGTCATTAGATCTTGTATGATAGTAACAAAACACCCTTCCAACGTTGGGTACACCTTACCCTATTGAATTCACCAAATATAACTACTAAATGAACTTTTCTAAACTGCTTCGGGAGAACATCCACAGCTAGAGACCACCGTTCTATTTTCCCGTTACCCCCGCTCGACCCAGCTACACTCTTATTACCTGAAAGGAATTGTGAAGCAAAAGGGTGAGCACAACTAGCTCAGTAAAGAATATCATGACTAAAGATAATTAAATTATCAATAGCCTTCATCAATAATAAATCAGAGATTTAGAACATATGGTAAATGATAAAAAAATTTCAACCATAGTTGCAGCGGAACGAGCAATCCATTAGAAGAGTCAAATAGACTATAAAGTCTATTATCTTCTTCATGTTAAAAATCCATCAACAATGTTTTATCCCTGTAACATCAATCAACAATTCTGGTCCATAATCATATGAATAACTCATAATCATAATTGTGATTCTAAATTTTTCTTCGCACCCAGGACGAAGAATATTTTCATCACCTGTCTTTACCTGAAACATCAAAGATCATGGTTATACCAAATCACAGTTCCTGTATATAATCATACTAACAAATCCATCTTTGCACTACGGGCCGAAGATATTCATCAACAAACCATCTTTGCACTACGGGCCAAAGATATTCAACAATAGTTCATCTTTGCACTACAGGCCAAAGATATTCATCAACATGCCATCTTTGCACTACATGCCAAAGATATTCATCAACAATTCATATTTGCACTACAGGCCAAATATATTCATATCTCAAAGAAATATATAATCATTTCAGAATTTATATAAACAATAATTATAACCATGTTGATCAATTCACCTTTGCACTTAAGCTTAAGATATTCAATTATAAATTCAATGGTCATGATCATACCAGTCACAATTCAACTTTGCACTACAGGCCAAAGAGAACCCTAGTCATGATCATACCAATAATCTACCCATCTTTACACTCCAGTGAAAGAGAATTTCAACATCAGGGTTATAAAAATGTTATATATGATGATAAAAATAATATGATCAACATATAGTTTTAATCTCAAGAGTAATATTCGTAACTCATGAATAGTAACCCCGACACAAAAGATAGAAATTCTACAATAAAATTCATACCAATATTTCGGTATAATGATATTGAAAGAATAACATTACTTAAATTTATAAACAATTTATTTTAATTGTTTACACTTTACTAATTAATGCATTTAATCATCTAAAATGTCAAACTCTTAATATTTCATCATCAATAACCAAAACCCTCATCAAAAATCTGCATATACCTCATATAGGATTCTCAAGCCATAAAATCCTATTTTCTAATTTTTTTACTTCACATAACATATTTAATTCATTTTCTCATAACTAGACCATTTTCATGAAAAATACCAAATCAGTTCCAAAAATATTTCTTTTCTGGGATTTAGCATAATATAGTCCCATAGTGAACATATATTTTTCTCAGAATTTTTAAAAGTCATTTACTATTTTTCATATGGCCAAAACAGCCGAATATTTAGACATTTATCAAAAATTGTACTTTTGTCCAAAAATTCTGAAATTAACAGAGTATACTTCTATCATATACATGTACTCCCAATAAAAATTTCATCAATTTTGGAGTTAACCACAAGAATTATAAGCAGTTACTTTTAAAATAGTCTTTTCTCATAAAATTCATAACTCTCAATCTATACATCCAAAAATCACCATTTTTGGACACAATCAATAAAACTCATCAAAATATCATTTCAAATTTTTCCAGAATTTTTGAAATTCAGAAAAATTACGAAACTGAAAATCATAACAACCCTTAAAATCCCTTACTATCCCTTACTATCCCTTACCTCAAAAGAGCAGTACTTCTGACTGGATATCGGATATGATGCTGAAGAAAACTTGCACTGATGAATAGCAACTCACCAAGTATCTAAAAACTCACAAAATATGCTTCATAATATAGAGAGAGAAAGAGAGAAAGCTTATGTTTCTGGTGTGATTTTCAATTCTAACTTAGCCCTCTATTTATAGGAAAATTTTGGTAGGTTTGACCTGCAACCTGATGGCTTTACCTGCTACTATTCCCACCCACCACATTTGAAATATAATTCAGCACATTTCTTCACCAACCACAAGTGGGGCCCACCAATTCTAGAATTTTCCACCAAAATGATAAACTCCGAAAATTTAACAATTTCGAACCAGTCATCTCGTAAAATTCATAATAAATCATACGTTCATTTTTAACGGTTCAAAATTTGTGGGCATATACTCAACTTATATATGTATAACATATCCAAAAATTACCACGATCCAACGGTCGGATTAAAAATTATAACCCCCGCAAAATATCTCAAAAACCCTGATTTTTAATACCTCCATTCTGACAAAAATACGGATAAAAATCTCAACATTAACTCCTTCATTTTTTAACCACAAAAATATATCCCTCATTTATATCCACATAAAATAAATATTTTCTTATCATATGAATCAATAATTAATTATTCACAAATAATATTACAGAATCACATTTATGACAACCAGGCCGTTCCCAGGAAAGAGGGGGCTTTCCAATAAGAATTTCTCCTTACTGGCGCGCAATTAGATGACCAAACCTCTCCTTAGACAGAACTTTCTAGACATTGACAATAATGCTATCTAATAATATTATTTAAATAATATGAATTATTGATCTGATAATAGAAAATACTGTGCAGCAACAATTATTGAAACAACAATAATATAAAATATCAACGCAGCAATTATTGAATCAATAAAATAAAATATTGAACAGTAATTACTGTAACAATTATTGAGTAGTGTCTTCTTACGTAAGAATCAATAATTTCAAAAATACTATGCAATACCGTGTGCTACTGTGCAATAACGCGTATTACTGTATTTTAACCACCGGGTATTCCAACAGTGTTAACGGTAACAACTACGCCGTTATTTGTAAAAACTCAAATTTGTCGTTTTCCTTCACCCGACAGTTATTCGTTATGGAACCCACAAATAGCTGCGCCGTCGTACGAATATTCTCCGACAGAAAGAATATTCCACGACCAAACGAATATTCCCCGACAACAATGATTATTTTATAACCACTTGCTTATTTTAAAAAAAAATTAATATTTCACCCATAACTTTAAACTTTTATCAATTTAACCATTTACTAAATAGTAATAATAAGAAAAATTGAATACTTTTATTTCATAAAATTCGGGATCTTACAATAAAAGCCTCAAATATTTCTTCACCCAAAAGGAACTCAACATGCGGCAGCGACGTTGGCTCGAGCTATTGAAAGATTACGATCATACCATCCAATATCATTCTGGAAAAGCAAACGTAGTAGCTGACGCATTGAGTAGAAGATCATATGCGGGTACGAGTGCAATGTTTTTAACACAAAGGCCCATTTTGTATGACTTGCAAAGGATGGAGATAGAGATGAAGGCTCCAAGTACCCACATGATGATATCAAATATACGAGTAGAACCGACTTTAATCGATAAAGTTAAAGCTGCTCAAGCTACGGATATAGAGCTGATGCGTATGAAGAAGAAAGTGCAAGAAGGTGCTATTCCAGAAGCAAGAATCGATGAAGAAGGAATACTTCGAGTCAACTCCAGACTTTGTGTTCCTAACGATTTTGACTTGAAGCATAGAATAATGATGGAGGCACACAACACACCGTTTGCAATCCATCCTGGGAGTACCAAAATGTATCACGATCTTCGACATACATTTTGGTGGAGCAATATGAAAAGAGAGATCGCGGAGTTTATCTCGAGATGTTTAACTTGTCAACGTGTAAAAGCGGAGCATCAAGTACCAAAGGGTCCATTGCAACCACTTGAGATTCCAAAATGGAAGTGGGAACATATTACTATGGATTTTGTTACGGGTCTTCCCAAGGTTTCTCAAGGCATAGATGCTATTTGGGTTATTGTTGATAGATTAACCAAGTCCGCTCATTTCTTGCCGATACGTGAGACTTATTCCCTTGAACGTCTTGCTAGTATGTACGTGAACGAGATTGTGAGATTGCATGGCATGCCAGTATCCATAGTTTCGGATCGTGACCCAAGATTCACTTCACGATTTTGGGTTAGCTTGCAGAAAGCTATGGGCACGGATTTACGATTCAGTTCAGCATACCATCCTCAAACGGACGGACAATCAGAGAGGACTATTCAAACTCTTGAAGATCTATTAAGACTTTGTGTCCTAGATCTCAAAGGGAGTTGGGATAAGTACCTACCATTGGTGAAATTCTCCTACAACAACAGTTATCAGGCGAGCATAGGTGTGGCTCCATTTGAGGCGTTGTATGGAAGAAAATGTCGTTCTCCAGTATGCTGGAACGAGGTGGGTGAAGCAACATTATTGGGACCAGAATTGGTACGCATTACTACAGAGAAGATCCAAACGATTCGACAACGTATACAAACGGCACAGGATCGACAAAAGAGTTATGCGGATCTTCATCGGAAGGACGTGGAATTTAATATTGGGGATCATGTATTGTTACGTGTTGCACCATGGAAGGGAGTTACAAGATTTGGGAAGAGAGGAAAGCTCAATCCAAGATTTGTTGGTCCATTTGAGATTCTTGAGCGAATAGGAAATGTGGCATATAGACTCGCATTACCTCTAAGCATGTCTCGTGTTCATAATATTTTTCACATATCTATGCTTCGTAAATATGTTAAAGACCCGAACCACATTATTGAGTTAGAACCAGACGAGATAGCTGAAGATTTAACGTACGAGGAGGTACCTGTTAAGATCTTGGATAGGAAAGAGCATGTCCTACGCACGAAGGTTATACCACAAGTTAAGGTTTTGTGGAGAAACCATGCTATTGAAGAAATGACCTGGGAGTTGGAATCAGAAATGAAAGCGAGGTATCCTCACCTTTTTGAAACATCAGGTACGTACGTCAATTTCGAGGACGAAATTTCATAAGGAGGGGAGGTTGTAAGACCCCAACTTATTAATGAATAAAATCAAATTTTCTCTAAATATTATTGTGAATAATAAGGGGTTAATTTGATATAATACTTTGGTTATGGGTGAAATGTGCAAATTTTGCAAAATAAGCAAGTGGTTATAAAATATTTATTTTTGGTCGGTGAATATTCGGTTGGTCGTGGAATATTCTTGCTGTCGGGGAATATTCGTACGACGACGCAGCCTTGTGTGGGCCCATAACGGAAAGCGATTGGATGAAGAAAACGACAAGTATAAGTTGTTTATAAATAACGGCGTAGTTGTTACCGTTAATACTGTTGGAATACCCGGTGGTTAAAATATAGTAGCACACGGTATTGCACCAATTATTGATTCTTACGTAAGAAGGCACTACTCAATAATTGTTACAGTAGTTATTATTCAATATTTTATTTTATTGATTCAATAATTGCTGCGTTGATATTTTATATTATTGTTGTTTCAATAATTGTTGCTGCACAGTATTTTCATTTATCAGATCAATAATTCATATTATTTGAATAATATTATTAGATAACATTATTGGCAATGTCTAGAAAGTTCTGTCTAAGGAGAGGTTTGGTCATCTAATTGCGCGCCAGTAAGGAGAAATCCTTATTGAAAAGCCCCCTCTTTCCTGGGAACGGCCTGGTTGTCATAAATGTGATTCTGTAATATTATTTGTGAATAATTAATTATTGATTCATATGATAAGGAAATATTTATTTTATGTGAATATAAATGAGGGATATATTTTTGTGGTTAAAAATGAAGGAGTTAATGTTGAGGTTTTTGTCAGTATTTTTGTCGGAATGGAGGTATTAAAAATCAGGGTTTTTGAGATAGTTTGCGGGGGTTATAATTTTTAATCCGACCGTTGGATCGTGGTAATTTTTGAATATGTTATACATATATAAGTTGAGTATATCTCCACAAATTTTGAACCGTTAAAAATGAACGTATGATTTATTACGAATTTTACAAGATGACTGGTTCAGAAATTGTTGAATTTTCGGAGTTTATCATTTTGATGGAAAATTCTAGAATTGGTGGGCCCCACTTGTGGTTGGTGAAGAAATGTGCTGAATTATATTTCAAATGTGGTGGGTGGGAATAGTAGCAGGTAAAGCCATCAGGTTGCAGGTCAAGCCTACTAAAATTTTCCTATAAATAGAGGGCTAAGTTAGAATTGAAAATCACACCAGAAACAAGTTTTCTCTCTTTCTCTCTCTAGATTATTGAGTGTATTTTGTGAGTATTTAGATACTTTGAGAGTTTCTATTCATCAGAGCAAGTTTCTTTCAGCCTTATACCAGTATTCCGACCAGAAGTACTGATATTTTGAGGTAAGGGGTATTATTTATTTCACATTCTGAAGAGATATTATTTTTCGTATTCGTATGAATATTATTTCTGTTCAATATTCATAAGAAATGTTATTTCGTTCAATATTCGCGAGAAATATTATATTCGTTTAATATTCGTAATGAATATTATTTTCGTTTAATATTCGTAAGGGATATTATTTTCTTCTTAATGATATTATTTTCTTCAATATCATTATGCTGAAATATTGATATGAGTTTTTATCAAATTTGAAACTTTTTGTGTCGGGGGTTACTATTCACGTATACGGCACTATTCACGTATACGGTACTATTCACGAATACGGCACTATTCACCGAAAAATAAAATTTTCCCTTTTTGTCCAAGATGTCTATTATGGTTACTATCTTTGATTGTATCCATGTTTTGATCTTTATTTTTGAATTCTGCTTCACAATTGATTATTATGAAGTATTATTGATCTTGGATAAACTGTTATACGAATCCCTACTATTTGTCCTTCTGTCTCACTGGATTCGTTCTCTTTAAGATATTTTTCATCATCCTCAGTCCTAAATGATGATATTACTGAATATCTTTGGCCTGTAGTGCAAAGATGTATGATTACTTGATGAATATCTTTGGCCTGTAGTGCAAAGATGTATGATTACTTGATGAATATCTTTGGCCTGTAGTGCAAAGATGAACAGGTGTTGACATGAACATGACCGACAGGTGATACAAATGAATATCTTTGGCCTGTAGTGCAAAGATGAATATTTGGTTAAAGATGATTATTAATTGATGTTACAGGGATAAAATATTGATGATGGACTTTTAAATCTTAGAAGATAGTAGAATTCTTTCTCTACTTGACTCTTCTAATGGTTTGCTGTTTCCGTTGCAGTTGTTGATCTAAAACTTGTTGTCGATTATATTTTATCAGATTTTTCCCTGTTGAAGACTAACGATAATTTGTTGTATATTATCTTAGTCATAATATTCTTTACTGAGCTAGTTGAGCTCACCCTTTTCCTTTTTGTTCCATTTTTCTTCTCAGGAGGTGAGAACATAGCAGGATCTAGTCGGGGTATGGAGTGATGGTTCTAGAAAGATATTTTAGCAGTCCTCACTATTTCTGTAAAATAGTGTTTGAATAATTGTAATGAGGATTTATTTGAGTGTGGATATTGTCCAGAAGACAATATTTGTATTTAAACTCACAGTATATGTTGTCGTATTTTGCACGACAATTGTATTATTGAAGTTGTAGTTTGCTTTCTGTACCATGTATTTGGCGACTCAGAATGGGTGTTGTATACCTATTTTGGGGGCGTCACAGTGATCGCTGGGACTCAGCTTAATAAAATAATCCACATCATCGAATCACCCCTGCACTCCGGCCAAGGATATTCGTGTATTCATTAATGGTCATGATCATGCCAACAACTGTCCATCAATGCACTACAGGCCAATGAGAACTTTTACCACATCATTTGTAACATTACGGTCATGATTATACCGAATAATCCCTGGTCATAATCATACCAAGTCCATCTATGCACTACAGGCCACAGATGACTCTCAACATTTTATAAACATGAGGATGATGACAATGATATAAGAATTCAATAAAACAAGTTCAAAAATTAATTTATCCAAGAATTAACAACGTCCAAATTGTCAACATGATACTGCTTTGTGGAGTAAAATTTAAGAATATTTAGAAGAATATTTTCATGAAAAGATACTGGATGAACTGCAATTATCAAGGATATTCCACTAATTTCATGGAGTATAGAAGTCAAAACTTAACCAACTGAGTATAATAAAGAATGGAATAACAAAAGAAATCACCCGGCATGCGATAGACCGCACAGACAGGTTATTCCAACAGAATAATAAATAATGGAACCAGGTCCGGCGTAAACGCACAGACAGGATATTCCGACAGAATAATAAATAATGGAACCAGGTCCGGTGTAAAACACACAGACAGGATGTTCCAACAGAATAATAATAAAAACGGAATCAGGTCCGGTGTAAAACACACAGACAGGATGTTCTAACAGAATAATAATAAAAACGGAACCAGGTCCGGTGTAAAACACACAGACATGATGTTCTAACAGAATAATAGAAGAATATCACCAAGTATAGGGTAGACCGCGTATACAGGTTATTCCACAGAATAATAAGAAATGAAATAACAACAGTTTTCTTCATAAATAAGAAAGAATAACACCCCTTACCGTTTGAAAGAAGAGCTGAAATAAGGAAGTAGTTAAGTAGCAGAATACTTTTCTTCTCTCTCTCTATAGTTTCTCTCTATAGTTTCTCTCTCTAGAGTTCAGTGAATTCGTAAGAAATAATGAAGGAATGAGCTGCTATTTATAGAAAAATAGAATGCATAGTAACTAATCCATGAACGGTCCAGATTGATTACTTTAATCTGACGGTCCATATTTAAAGAAAAATCTCTTAAATAAAATATAATATATTCTATTTATAGAATAACTTTAATAAAGTATTCTGTTTTATATAAAAAGATGTTTCTGTTTTATTACGTTAATAATACGAATAAAACAAAACGTCATTATCGCTAAATAATTCATATTATTAACTGACAATAATTGAATCAAACTGAGTGACTTCTCACATAAGCATTAATAATCAATACCGTGTGCTACTATGCAACCACACGTATTACTGTACTTTTACTACCGAGTAGTTCAACAGTATCAATGGTAAAACTTCCGCCGTTATTTTTAATAAAATATTTTTATCGTTTTCTCAATCCGACAATAATTCTGTTGTGGGGTCCACCAATGATTGTGCCGTTGTACGAATATTTCCTGTTAAAACGAATATTCCCCGACCAATCGAATATTATATAACAACTTGCGTACTTTGTAAAATTTATAAATATTACCCACAACTATAATATTATATCAAATTAACTCCATAATATTCAAAAATGATATTTATAGAAAATTCATCTTTATTTATAAAAGTTGGGGTCTTACATTCGATTAGATACTCGATATTTTCTCTTATAATATATATAAAATTAAATCAAATTAGGATAATTAATTATTATTATTTTGTTTTTTATTTTAATTGTGATTTTATATTTGCAAAGTGTAATAGTAAATATATTTTCTCATTTCTAAGTAAAATAATAAATTTAATTTATTATTATATTTATTATAAAACTAGTTATTATGTGGAGACTCGAATTCGATCTTGAACTTGAAGCTCGCGAGTAGTTTGAAATTTGAATATAATTCGATTCTGAGTCGGATCGAAGTCGAGTAATAAATATTTGAGTTGAGTCAAATCTGAGTAAAAATTTTAAAATACAATTCGAATTCGAGTATGAATTTCATGTTTCGACTCGAATTCGAGCAAATCTCTGTTCGCTTCGATTCGATTCGTTTACACCCTTACTTATGTGGACTAGGATGCTCTCCATTTTCAAATGAAATGAAGAGTCTCTATTTTTTGTATATTTCCCATCATCATGACGTTACGTTCCAACATATTTTAAATCAGAACTATAAAATGAACTCTCCAATTCATTTGAAATAGAGAGGATTCTAATTTTACTTATGGACCCTTATTCTTCCAAGTTAATTAATATAAATCATTTGATACAAATTAAATAAGATAAAAACAATATCATAAAATTAATAAAGTTGATACATAGATGGATCCATGAAATTGCAACTCAGTTTAAATATAAGATGAAAAGGCCCACAATTATTTAACTCATGAACATTATAGCAGATGACATCCATATGTCATATAAAAGTTATCAAAAAATAAAACTATTATCTATTAGAACAATAACTTTATAAATTTTTTAAAAAATAAAAACAATATAGCGAAAAATTAAAATTATAATCTCAAACTAGCTCGTATATATATATATATATATATATATATATATATATATATATATATATATATATATATATATATATATATATATATATATAGTTAAAGTTGTAAATTAAAAGAAAAAACTTACTTCACTCAATTGGTGAATATCAACACTTTGATTAATGGCGACCGAATTAATTCCTATTCTCATTAGAACCTGCGACAGAATGTCTTAATTATATTCCAACGAGTTTAATTTCAACAAATTTTTCTATCGAAAATAAGTTATTTTTGAATTTATGTGGAAAATAATTCGATATAAAAAAAACAATCTACTTTATTGTAGTAAACATAACGAGGTTTGGGACATTAGTTTTATAATTGCAAAACTAATGAATTATCCATTGTAGTTAGCACGTTTTATTGATTATATTATTAAATTTTTAATTTTTTAAATTACCCCAGTAAACTAATAATTATTTTAAAATTGAATCATTTCGTTTAAAAAAAATAAACGGACAATGGCGGAACCAGAATAAAAATTGAGGGGGGTCAAAATTTAAAGGCGGTTATCGAAGGTTCAGAACAGCGACGTGTAGGTTAATTCAAGATCTATTAAATCAAAAGTTTAATATATTAGATAAAGTATTAGCTATATTTTATATATTAATGTGTTCTTAAACACTAATTGAAAAGAATTTAAAAAGTTTTAGAATGTAAGGAGTACATTTTCTTAAAAAACCTTTTGCCTTTGTATTTTCTCTTGGAGGTTAATTGAAAGGGAATTGTTAAATTCATAATATTTTTTTATTATTTCCACAATAAAAGTGTCATTGTAGATGTATAATGACGGTAAAAATCGTCGCTACAGGATCTATAGCGACACTTTTATTGTGGAAATAATATTTTTTGTTGCCTTTTAAAGCAAGGTTTTTAAATTCGAACCGTTTGAACTGAGAAAAGTATTGAGTTGATGGTTTATTGGTCCAATCAATGGTCGAACCATTATTGATTCACTAACATCATTAATATGTAATAAATAATAAATAATTAAATATATTAATTATTTTATATTTTATATAATAATTAATAAATATGTAAATTAATTAATTTATCTATAAAGAAACTAAATTTATTTATACAATATTTACTTCATATAGTTTAAATAAATACTAAATCTATATTGATAAGTCATAACCCTCTTTCTCTTGCTTCAATTATATTACTTTTGATAATGAAAGGTCAGATTATACTCCATCACTACTTTCCCCTTTTCGTATACCGACTTCAAATAACAACAGAGAAAACAAATATCCAACCATTTTGTACTATCAGTTGCTTTCTCTTTCCATCGATCAAGCTTTCTCCTTCCATCAAGCTCAAAGGCAATCTTAGAATACAGGAATTGAAGGGGCCACTGAGCAATCTCTCTCCAATAGATTATAGATCTATTGTAATTTTAGAGAAGAAACCCCAAGAAATAAGAACATCGAACGACGGTAGGAGCAGGTGCAGGTCGCAGGCGGCTGCGGCAGACGGCAGGCGGTAGGCAGTAAGCGACAGTAAACTTCATCCTAGGGGGGTCATATGCCCCCCCTCGACCCCCCTGGTTCCGCCTCTGTAAACGGATGTTAATTTTTTATAAACAAAACTAATAAATTACCTACTGTAGTTGACACGTTTTATTGATTACATCATTGAACTTTTTATTTCTCAAATTACTCCATTAAACTAATTATTATTTTGAAATTGAGTCATTTTGTTATCTCTGCCTCACGACTGTTAAATCGTTTCAGTTTTTATCCTACGTGGAAGTGAAAAAGAAAAAAAAAACAAATATGATATATTCTCTCTCTTCCTCTCATCTCTTGTCTCCCCCTTCTTCTAGATCAAATAAATATGCACATTTTCTCCCTCTAAAATCTATAAAAATTCCTAGATTCAAATACTCAAAACATTGAATTGAACTTCAATATTCAACATTAGATATAATAATGGAATTTGAATACCCAACAACATGCAACAACAACAATAACAACAGATGAAGTAAATGGCGTTGTACTAGGTTTTCTCCATTTTATCTCCGACTCTGAGCAGCCTTATGTTTCCGAACTGCTCTCATTCATTCTCAATCATCTCCACAAGATCCACACCTTCCAGAATCTCTCTCTCTCTCTCTCTATATATATATATATATACACACACACACACACACACACACACATGTAGTAGTAATATTAGGTTAAATTAATTTTGTTGGGACTTTATTTAAGATTTGATAGGAGTCTGAGTTTTTACGGATAAATGCAGAGATAATTTAGAGGCAAATGCAAGGGGTGGTTGTTGCCAATTACCACGTTTTCATTTATGCTGCTAATGCATTTCTTTTCATTTGTGAGAAAGTTTCTTCTATTGATAAACATCTGAGATTAGAGTACTCAAAATATTTTTGATTTATTTGCTTTCACTTTTAAGTTTTTTATTATATTTTTTGTCACATAAGTAATATATTTGATTTTTGAATTTCTTTTCTAGAGCCACGTAGATAAAAATTAATGTCTGCTTAAATTTTTTTAACAAAATGACTTAATTTCAATATAATAATTAGTTTACTGGGGTAATTTAAAAAATTAAAAGTTCAATGGTGTAATTAGTAAAATGTGTCAATTACAGTGGATAATTCATTAGTTTTGTCGATAAAAAATTAACTTCCGTTTAATTTTTTAACAGAATGACCCAATTTTAAAATAATAATTAGTTTACTGGGGTAATTTAAAAAATTAAAAGTTCAATAGTGTAATCAGTAAATCGTGCCAATTACAGTGGATAATTCAATTGTTTTGCCGTTTTGTAATTAAACTTTAAAAATGTGCGAGGATAAAAAATTCAAAATAAACAAACTTTTGTTGTTTACTTAGTGTACGAATGATATCTATTAAATTGCACTACATAACATCATTGCACGATATTTGTCATTCTCAAATTGTAACACCTGTCCTATCTAATTAATGTGCTCATCCATTACTCTAATTTTTATATTATTGTCACTTAATTATTATCTCCTAAATTCACTACTTTTAATTCTACATTAATATTTTGATTTTATAATTCCATAAATCACTACAAATCTAAACTGTTCTGATAATGTTAAATGTTCTAATATTATCATTACTAATTTAATTATTATATCCTAAAATTACTACTTTTTAATCCCAAATTAATATTTTGAATTTATGATTTCTTAAATCACTACAAACCTAAACTGTTTTGGTAATGTCAACTGTTCTGATATTATCTTTTTTAATTTAATTATTATCTCCTAAAATCATTACTTTATGATATTATCATTACTGAGTTATTATAATTGAATAATGCTAGAGCCACAAATTATTCTATAAATATTTTACAAACTGCTGATATGGCATACTCCACCTCTGTGACGCCCCCAAAATAGGTATACATCACCCATTCTGAGTCGCTAAATACATGGTACAGAAATAACTACAACTTTATTAATACAATTGTCGTGTAAAATACGACAACACTTAACTGTGAGTTTAAAATACAAATATTGTCTTTTAGACAATATCCATACTCAAATAAGTCCTCATAATAATTATTGATACTTTATTTTATAAAAATAGTGAGGACTACTAAAACATCTTTTTAGAATCATCATTCCATACCCCGACTAATACTCGCTACATTCTCGCCTCCTGAGAAGAAAAATGGAACAAAAAGAAAAGGGTGAGCTCAACTAGCCCAGTAAAGAATATTATGACTAAGATAATATAGAACAAATTATCGTTAGTCCTCAACAGGAAATAATCTAATAGAATACAATAGACAACAAATTTTAAATCAATATTCGCAGCGGAAATAATAATTCATTAGAAGAGTTAAGTAGAGGATGAAATCTACTATCATCTATGAATTTAAAAGTCCATCATCAATATTTTATCCCTGTAACATCAATCAATATACATCTTGAATCAAATATTCATCTTTGCACTACAGGCTAAAGATATTCATTAGTTGGTTATGTTCATCTCAACACCTGTTCATCTTTACACTACGGGCCAAAGATATTCATCAGAAAATCATTCATCTTTGCACTACAGGCCAAAAATATTCAGTAATATCATCATTTAGGACTGATGATGATGAAAAATATTTTAAAGAAAACGAATCCAGTGAAACAAAAGAACAAATATTAAAGATTCTTACTTTAAACAATCCAAGTTCAAAAATACTTCATTAATAACCATAGTGGAGTAAAATTCAAGAATGATCAAAACATGGATACAATCAAAGTTAGTATCCATTATAGATATCTTGAAAAAAAATAAAAATTTAATTTTTCGTGAATAGTGCCGTATACGTGAATAGTAACCCCGACACTAAAAGTTTTAAATTTGATAAAAAATTCAAATCAATATTTCGACATAATGATATTGAAAGAAATAATATCATTTATAAAAAAATAACATCCCTTACCTCCAAAAAGACAGTACTTTTGACTGGAATACTGGATATAGTGCTGAAGAAACTTGTACCGTATAGCAACACTCAAAGTATCAAAATACTCACAAGAATACGCTCGATAATATTAAGAGAGAAGATTTCAATTTCTGCTGTGTTTTTTAATTCTAACCTAAGCACCCTATTTATAGAAAAATGCTTAGAACACCAAAGTAGAAAATTTAATAAAATATTAATATAATTAAAATTTTTCAAGCCCACCTTAGACCAATTGAATTTAGCACATTTATATCACATGTGGGGCCCACCAAATTACAAAAAACATTTTTCATAAAAAAATAACTAAAACTTCAAAAATTAATTATTCCGAAACATCAATAATTCATAATAAATAGCTCTTTTATCAGAAAAATTCGAATCTTATGTTCATTTCATAGGAAATTTAATTCTCTACAACTTTGTAAGTTTAAGTTTTTCTAAATTTCAAACAGAAATTGACCGAAATTCACATACGGATGATTTTACAGGCTATAATCAAATTTCAGTCAAAAATTAGGGTCCACAAACATGAAAAACATGTTTTAAATATTTTTTTAACAAAAATACTCTTCCACCTCATTTATTCATATATCACACGTTCATTGTAAAAATATCACCATTATTATATTATTAAAATATAATAATATATTTAAATGAATTATTTTATCAGAAAAGATAAATTACTAATTTTCAACAATTGTCACCTTAAAAATTTTCTCCATCTATATCCACATAAAATGAATATTTTTCTTATTATATAAATCAATAATTAATTATTCACAAATAATATTACAGAAACACAATACTGACAACCAGGCCGTTCTCAGGAAAGAGGTGGCTTTCCAATAAGGATTTCTCCTTACTGGCGCGCAATTAGGTGACCAAACTTCTCCTTAGACAGAACTTTCTAGACATTGCCAATAATATTATCTAATAATATTATTCAAATAAGAATTATTAATCGGAAATGGAAAATATTGTGTAGTGATAATTATTGAAACAACAATAATATAAAATATCAACGTAGCAATTATTGAATCAATAAAATAAAATATTGAACAGTAACTACTGTAACAATTATTGAGTAGTGCCTTCTTACGTAAGAATCAATAATTGATGCAATACCGTGTGCTACTGTGCAACAACGCGTATTACTGTATTTTAACCACCGGGTATTATAACAGTGTTAACGGTAACAACTACGCCGTTATTTATAAACAACTTATACTTGTCGTTTTCTTCATCCAATCGCTTTCCGTTATGGAGTCCACAAAAGGCTGCGCCGTCGTACGAATATTCTCCGACAGCAAGAATATTCCACGACCAAACGAATATTCCCCGACAACAAAGAATATTTTATAACCACTTGCTTATTTAAGATATTTGCGTATTTTACCCATAACTAACCACATTAATCAAATCAACCCTTACTATTTCAAAATAATAAATAGAGAAAATTTAATTTCATTTATAAAAAGTTGGGGTCTTACAACCTCCCCTCCTTATGAAATTTCGTCCTCGAAATTGACGTACGTACCTGGTGTTTCGAAAAGGTAAGGATACGTTTCCAACTCATAAGTCATTTCCTCAATAGTATGGTTCCTCCACAAAACCTTAACTTTTGGTATAACCTTGGTGCGTAGGACATGCTCCTTCCTATCCAATATCTTGACAGGTACCTCCTCGTATGTTAAGTCTTCGGCTATCTCGTCTGATTCTAACTCAATAATGTGGTTTGGGTCTTTCACATATTTACGAAGCACAAATATGTGAAAAATATTATGAACACGAGACATGCTTGGATGTAACGCGAGTCTATAGGCCACATTTCCTACTCGGTCAAGAATTTGAAATGGACCAATAAATCATGGATTGAGCTTTCCTCTCTTCCCAAATCTTGTAACTCCATTCTATGGAGCAACACGTAATAATACATGATCCCCAATATCAAATTCTACGTCCTTTCGATGAAGATCCGCATAACTTTTTTGTCGATCCTGTGTCGTTTGTATACGTTGTCGAATTATTTGGATCTTTTCTGTAGTCATACGTACCAACTCTGGTCCCAACAATGTTGCTTCACCCACCTCATCCCAACATACTGGAGAGCGACACTTTTGACCATACAATGCTTCAAATGGAGCCACACCTATACTTTCTTGATAACTATTGTTGTAGGAGAATTCCACTAATGGTAAATACTTATCCCAACTCCCTTTGAAGTCTAGAACACAGAGTCTTAATAGATCTTCAAGAGTTTGAATAGTCCTCTCTGATTGTCCGTCCGTTTGAGGATGGTATGCCGAACTGAATCGTAAATCCGTGCCCATAGCTTTCTGCAAGCTAACCCAAAATCGTGAAGTAAATCTTGGGTCACGATCCGAAACTATAGATACTGGCATGCCATTCAACCTCACAATCTTATTCACGTACATAAGAGCAAGACGTTTAAGGGAATAAGTCTCTCGTATCGGCAAGAAATGAGCAGACTTGGTTAATCTATCAACAATAACCCAAATCGCATCTATGCCTTGAGAAACCTTTGGAAGTCCCGTAACGAAATCTATGGTAACGTGTTTCCACTTCCATTTTGAAATCTCAAGTGGTTGCAATGGACCCTTTGGCACTTGATGCTCCGCCTTTACACGTTGACAAGTTAAACACCTCGAGATAAACTTTGCGATCTTTCTTTTCATATTGCTCCACCAAAATATATGTCGAAGATCACGATACATTTTGGTACTTCTAGGGTGAATTGGAAACGGTGTGTTGTGTGCCTCCATCATGATCTTGTACTTCAAATCAGAGTCGTTAGGAACACAAAGTCTGGAGTTAACTCGAAGTATTCCTTCTTCATCGATTCTTGCTTCTGGGATAACACCTTCTTGTACTTTTTTCTTCATACGCATCAGCTCTGGGTCTGTGGCTTGAGCAACTTTAACTTTATCGATTAAAGTTGGTTCTATGCGTATATTTGACATCATCGCATGGGTCCCTGGAGTCTTGAATTCTATCTTCATCATTTGTGAATCACCCAAAATGAGTCTTTGTGTTGACAGCATTGCACTCGTTTTCGCATATGATCTTCTACTCAACGTGTCAGCTATCACGTTCGCTTTTCCAAGATGGTATTGAATGGTATGGTCATAATCTTTCAACAGTTCAAGCCAACGTCGTTGCCGCATGTTGAGTTCTTTTTGGGTGAAGAAATATTTAAGGCTTTTATGATCCGAGTATATCTCCACTTTCTCCCCATATAGATAGTGCCTCCAGATTTTTAACGCGAAAACCACCGCTGCCAACTCTAGATCATGAGTAGGGTAATTCTTCTCATATTCCTTAAGTTGTCGCGAGGCATATGCTATGACCTTCCCATGTTGCATGAGAACACATCCTAACCCTTTGCCTGAAGCATCGCTGTAGATAATAAATCCATCCGAACCAGATGGTATTGTCAGAATAGGTGCCGAAATAAGTCTCCTCTTAAGATCTTGAAAACTTTTCTCGCATTCCTCGCTCCATATGAATTTTATATTCTTCCGAATCAGCTGAGTTAATGGAGTAGCGATTCGAGAAAATCCTTCCACGAATCTCCGATAATAACCAACTAGGCCCAGAAAGCTACGTACTTCTGTCACCGACTTCAGTTGCTCCCAACTTTATATTGCTTCAATCTTCGCCGGTGTGACGCTCCCAAAATAGGTATACATCACCTATTCTGAGTCGCCAAATATATGGTATAGAATACAAATACAATCTTTAATATATAACAAGAGAGCTCTGAGTTTTAATACAAATACTGTCTTCTAGACAATATCCACTCTCAGAATAAGTCCTCATTACATTTATTGTCATACTATTTAACAGAATAGTGAGGACCACTAATTCTATCATCTGGACCGTCACTCCGTTCCCCGACTAGTCCCGGCTACGTTCTCATTTCCTGAAGAGAACAGTGAAAGAAAGGTGAGCTTAACTAGCCCAGTAAGAAATATTATGACTAAGATAATGCAAAATAAATTATCATAAGCCTTCAACAGTGTTAAACTGATACAATATAACAAACATCAAGTTTAACTGCAGCGGAATAAGCAATCCATTAAAAGAGTCAAGTAGTTAATAAAATCTACTATCTTTTATGATTTAAAAGGTTTTTCATCACTTTTATCGCTGAGACTCAGCTTAATAAATAATCCACATCATCCCTGCACTGCGGCCAATGATATTCGTTAGTATCACGACCACAAATTATCCATGCACTACGGGCCAAGGATATTTGCGTATTCATCAATGGTTATGATTATGCCAACAACTGCCCATCAATGCACTACGGGTCAATGAGGACTTTTACTACATCATTTATAACATTACGGTCATGATTACACCGAATAATCCCTGGTTATAATCATACTAAGTCCATCTATGCACTACATGCCACAGATGACTTTCAACAAAATATAAACATGAGGATGATGACAATGATATAAGAATTCAATAAAACAAGTTCAAGAATTAATTTATCCAGGAACCAATAACGTCCAAATTGTCAACATGATACTGCTTTGTGGAGTAAAATTCAAAAACGCTTAGAAGAATATTTTCATGAAAATATACTGGATGAAGCGTAAATATCAAAGATATTCCACTAATTTCATGGAGTATAAAAGTCAAAACTTTAACCAACTGAGTATAATAAAAAATGAAATAACAAAAGAAATCACCAGGCATGCGATAGACCGCGCAGACAGGTTATTCCAACAGAATAATAAATAACGGAACCAAGTTATGCGTAAACGCACCGACAGGATATTCCGACATAATAATAAATAATGGAACCAGGTCCGGCGTAAACGCACAGACATGATATTCCGACAGAATAATAAATAATGGAACCAGGTCCGGCGTAAACGCACAGACAGGATATGTGAAACCCCAGATTTTATGAATAAATATTTAATTTTTCTCGAAATAATTTTTTTTATATTATTGTGTGGATTTGATATAATAGTTATGGGTAGTATTTATAAATTTTGCAAAGGATGCAAGTTGTCATATTATATTCGATTGGTCGGAGAATATTCTTTTTATCGGGGAATATCCGTACGACGGTACAATTATTAGTGGACCCCACAACGGAATTATTGTCGGATTGAGAAAACGACAAAAATACTTTATGAAAATAACGGCGGAAGTTTTACCGTTGATACTGTTGAACTACTCGGTAGTAAAAGTACAGTAATACGTGTGGTTGCATAGTAACACACGGTATTAATTATTAATGCTTATGTGAGAAGTCACTCAGTTTGATTCCATTATTGTCAGTTAATAATATGAATTATTTAGCGATAATGACGTTTTGTTTTATTCGTATTATTAACGTAATAAAACAGAAACATCTTTTTATATAAAACAGAATACTTTATTAAAGTTATTCTATAAATAGAATATATTATATTTTATTTAAAAGATTTTTCTTTAAATATGGACCGTCAGATTAAAGTAATCAATCTGGACCGTTCATGGATTAGTTACTATGCATTCCATTTTCCTATAAATAGAAGCTCATTCCTTCATTATTTTCTTACGAATTCATTGAACTCTAGAGAGAGAAACTATAGAGAGAGACTATATAGAGATAGAAGAAAAGTTTTCTGCTACTTCACTACTCTTATATCCAGTTCTTTTACGGTAAGGGGTGTTATTCTTTCTTATTCATGAATAGAACTGTTGTTATTCCATTTCTTATTATTCTGTTGGAATAACCTGTATACGTGGTCTACCCTATACTTGGTGACATTCTTCTATTATTCTGTTGGAACATCCTGTCTGTGTGTTTTACACCGGACCTGGTTCCGTTTTTATTATTATTCTGTTGGAACATCCTGTCTGTGTGTTTTACACCGGACCTGGTTCCATTATTTATTATTCTGTCAGAATATCCTGTCTGTGTGTTTTACACCGGACCTGGTTCCATTATTTATTATTCTGTCGGAATATCCTGTCTGTGCGTTTACGCCGGACCTGGTTCCATTATTTATTATTCTGTTGGAATAACCTGTCTGTGCGGTCTATCGCATGCATGGTGATTTCTTTTGTTATTCCATTCTTTATTGTAAGTTTTGACTTCTATACTCCATAAAATTTGTGGAATATCCTTGATAATTGCGGTTCATCCAGTATCTTTTCATGAAAATATTCTTCTAAGTATTCTTGAATTTTACTCCACAAAGCAATATCATGTTGACAATTTGGACGTTGTTAATTCTTGGATAAATTAATTCTTGAACTTGTTTTATTGAATTCTTATATCATTGGCATCATCCTCATGTTTATATTATGTTGAAAGTCATCTGTGGCCTGTAGTGCATAGATGGACTTGGTATGATTATGACCAGGGATTATTCGGTATAATCATGACTGTAATGTTACAAATGATGTGGTAAAAGTCCTCATTGGCCCGTAGTGCATTGATGGACAGTTGTTGGCATGATCATGACCATTAATGAATATACGAATATCCTTGGCCGTAGTGCAGGGGTGATTCGATGATGTGGATTATTTTATTAAGCTGAGTCTCAGCGATCACAGTGTTGGAAAATCTTTTAAATCATAAAAGATAGTAGAGTTTATCTTCTACTTGACTCTTTTAATGGATTGCTTGTTCCGCTGCAGTTAAACTTGATGTCTATTATATTTTATCAGTTTAACATTGTTGAAGGCTAATAATAATTTATTCTGCATTATCTTAGTCATAATATTTCTTACTGGGCTAGTTGAGCTCACCCTTTCTTTCACTGTTCTCTTCAGGAAATGAGAACGTAGCTGGGGCAAGTCGGGGAACGGAGTGAGTGATGGTCCGAATGATAGTATTAGTTAGTAGTCCTCACTATTCTATGTAATGGTGTGTTAATAAATGTAACGATGACTCCTTTTGAGTATGAATACTCTCTAGAAGATAATATTTGTATTCAAACTCACAGTTTATGTTTTGTCGTATTGTACACGACAGTTGTATTAGTAAGTTGTATTTGTATTCTGTACTATGTATCTGACGACCCAAGATGGGTGATGTATACCTAATTTTGGGGGCGTCACAGTTGGTATCAGAGCTTAGGGATATGATCCTTGGCTAGGATGTGAGAATAGAACTAGGAGGGGAGAGACGGGGAATTCCTTCGCTAGTATGACCTACCTAAGTTTATTTGGTATTTAATTGGTCGGTCAAAGTATATGGATAATATGTTATATGTTAATTAACCCTTGTTTTGTTGCAGTATTTGCAAATGGCATCCGAAAATGTTGAGATAAACAATGAAGCACATGAGACCATTGAATCACCAACGATCAATGCTCAGGGTAATGTGCAACCAGAGGACAATAATCCTCATGAAAATAATAACACCGATGAAATGGTGAATGATGGGATGGTCAGAGACTTTATGCAATTCATGCAACAACAAAATAACTCTCGGACGGTCACCGCTAAGCAGTTTAAGGAGCAATTCATGCAACAACGGGCGAGAGCGGCTCCTATCCAAAATGAAGGAGGAAACAATGACAACCCACGGTTGGTCACTGCTAAGCAATTCAAGGAGCTAGGACCACCGGAGTTTTTGGGAAAGCCAGAAGCACTTAAGGCGGAGACGTGGTTAAAGCAGATCACCAAGATATTTGATGTCTTGGGATGCTCCGAGGAGCAAAAAGTTCCCTTTGCCACTTTTATGTTGCGTGAAGAGGCAGATTACTGGTGGAAATCTGTAAAACGTACCCAGCCTGACGCACTCAAGATGTCTTGGGAGAAGTTCCAAGAACTGTTCAATGACAAGTACTTTCCCGAAAGTATTCGTCACATGAAGGAGGTGGAATTTATCAAGTTGGAACAAAATAACATGACCGTGTCGCAGTACGAAGCCAAGTTTGCCGAGTTGTCCCGATTTGCATCCCACTTGGTGGATAATGAAGAGAGAATGACGCGGATGTTTTTAAGAGGTTTGAAACCTGAGATACGTCAACATCTTATTTCTCATAAACTGTGTTTGTATTCAGATGTTGTGAATAGGGCTCAGTTAGTGGAGCGCGATAACGAGTCAACGCAACCAAAAGAGGGCAGTCGGCAAAATGATAATACCAGTGAGAGCAGTCATCGAAGAGATGACAACAAGCGTGAAGGGAATCAACTGGCCAGAAATGGTAACCACTTCGGTGGTAATCAAGGCCAAAACAATAAGAATGATCATTTCAAGAAGAAGAGATTCAACAATGATGGAAAGACGTCAGCACCAGCACCCGTTGTTAAGGAAGGAGAACGACCACCTATCATATGTTTCAAATGCGGAGGGGAGGGGCACATCAGTCCAAACTACGCGATGCCATCCAAAGCATGTTATAATTGTGGAAGAGAAGGTCACTTAGCCCGATTTTGTCGTTCACCGAAGCTAGACTTTCCGTAGGAGACGTTGTAAATGATGATGGCAAGTTGATAGGTATCAATGTGACGTGTTATCCAAGTCTTGGATGAGGGTCACAGTTTTGAACGATATTTCTATTGTTAATAAATTTCTTGACGTATTCTTGAAGACTTCTTAGCCTACCCCAGAGCGTAAAATTGAATTTTGTATTGACCCCAGTACAAAACCCATTTCTTAAACCCTCAAATATTTCTTCAACTAAAACGAACGTATTATGCGCCAAAGACGTTGGCTCGAGCTGTTGAAGATTACGATCGTACCATTCAATAACATCGTGGAAAAGTGAACGTGGTAGCTGACGCGTTGTGTAGAAGATCGTATACGGTTACAAGTGTGAATATTCGAACCCACGTGAAGATAACGAATATACGATTAAAATCGACTTTAATCGATAAAGTTAAAGCCGCTCAAGCTACATACTAAGAGCTGATAAATGTGAAAAAGAAGGTTCAAGAGGGCGTTATTCTAGAAGCAAGAATCGACGAAGAGAGGAAATCTCAACTCTCGATTTAATTGGCCCATTTGAAATCCTCGATGAAGTAGGAACTGTGGCCTATAGACTCGTTTTACCGCCAAGTATGTTGCGTGTTCAGAATATTTTTTTTTCGTATCGATGTTACGTAAATATGTGGACGACCCGAACCGCATTATTAATTTAGAACCGGACGAAATAGCGAAAGATTTAACGTATGATGAGATACGTGTTAACATCTTGGATAAGAAGGATCATATTCGATGCTTAAAGGTTATACCTCAAGAGTTAGAATTTGAAGTGAAGTCAAGGTATCCTCACATGTTCGGCATACCAAGTACGTACGTAAATTTCGATGTTCGGCATACCAAGTACGTACGTAAATTTCGAGGGCGAAATTCCATAAGGAGTGGAGATTGTGAAACCCCAGATTTTATGAATAAATATTTAATTTTTCTCGAAATAATTTTTTTTATATTATTGTGTGGATTTGATATAATAGTTATGGGTAGTATTTATAAATTTTGCAAAGGATGCAAGTTGTCATATTATATTCGATTGGTCGGGAATATTCTTTTTGTCGGGGAATATCCGTACGACGGTACAATTATTGGTGGACCCCACAACGGAATTATTGTCGGATTGAGAAAACGACAAAAAATACTTTATGAAAATAACAGCGGAAGTTTTACCGTTGATACTGTTGAACTACTCGGTAGTAAAAGTACAGTAATACGTGTGGTTGCATAGTAGCACACGGTATTAATTATTAATGCTTATGTGAGAAGTCACTCAGTTTGATTCCATTATTGTCAGTTAATAATATGAATTATTTAGCGATAATGACGTTTTGTTTTATTCGTATTATTAACGTAATAAAACAGAAACATCTTTTTATATAAAACAGAATACTTTATTAAAGTTATTCTATAAATAGAATATATTATATTTTATTTAAAAGATTTTTCTTTAAATATGGACCGTCATTATTAAAGTAATCAATCTGGACCGTTCATGGATTAGTTACCATGCATTCCATTTTCTTATAAATAGAAGCTCATTCCTTCATTATTTTCTTACGAATTCACTGAACTCTAGAGAGAGAAACTATAGAGAGAGACTATATAGAGATAGAAGAAAAGTTTTCTGCTACTTCACTACTCTTATATCCAGTTCTTTTACGGTAAGGGGTGTTATTCTTTCTTATTCATGAAGAGAACTGTTGTTATTCTATATCTTATTATTCTGTTGGAATAACCTGTATACGTGGTCTACCCTATACTTGGTGACATTCTTCTATTATTCTGTTGGAACATCCTGTCTGTGTTTTTACACCGGACCTGGTTCTTTTTTTATTATTATTCTGTTGGAACATCCTGTCTGTGTGTTTTACACCGGACCTGGTTCCATTATTTATTATTCTGTCGGAATATCCTGTCTGTGTGTTTTACACCGGACCTGGTTCTATTATTTATTATTCTGTCGGAATATTCTGTCTGTGCGTTTACGCCGGACCTGATTCCATTATTTATTATTCTGTTGGAATAACCTGTCTGTGCGGTCTATCGCATGCATGGTGATTTCTTTTGTTATTCCATTCTTTATTGTAATCAGTTGGTTAAGTTTTGACTTCTATACTCCATGAAATTTGTGGAATATCCTTGATAATTGCGGTTCATCCAGTATCTTTTCATGAAAAATTCTTCTAAGTATTCTTGAATTTTACTCCACAAAGCAATATCATGTTGACAATTTGGACGTTGTTAATTCTTGGATAAATTAATTCTTGAACTTGTTTTATTGAATTCTTATATCATTGTCATCATCCTCATGTTTATATTATGTTGAAAGTCATCTGTGGCCTGTAGTGCATAGATGGACTTGGTATGATTATGACCAGGGATTATTCGGTATAATCATGACCGTAATGTTACAAATGATGTGGTAAAAGTCCTCATTGGCCCGTAGTGCATTGATGGACAGTTGTTGGCATGATCATGACCATTAATGAATATATGAATATCCTTGGCCGTAGTCCAGGGGTGATTCGATGATGTGAATTATTTTATTAAGCTGAGTCTCAGCGATCACAGTGTTGGAAAATCTTTTAAATCATAAAAGATAGTAGAGTTTATCTTCTACTTGACTCTTTTAATGGATTGCTTGTTCCGCTGCAGTTAAACTTGATGTCTATTATATTTTATCAGTTTAACATTGTTGAAGGCTAATGATAATTTATTCTGCATTATCTTAGTCATAATATTTCTTACTGGGCTAGTTGAGCTCACCCTTTCTTTCACTGTTCTCTTCAGGAAATGAGAACGTAGCTGGGGCAAGTCGGGGAACGGACGAGTGATGGTCCGAATGATAGTATTAGTTAGTAGTCCTCACTATTCTATGTAATGGTGTGTTAATAAATGTAACGATGACTCCTTTTGAGTATGAATACTCTCTAGAAGATAATATTTGTATTCAAACTCACAGTTTATGTTTTGTCGTATTGTACACGACAGTTGTATTAGTAAGTTATATTTGTATTCTGTACTATGTATCTGACGACCCAAGATGGGTGATGTATACCTAATTTTGGGGGCGTCACAGGATATTCCGACAGAATAATAAATAATGGAACCAGATCCGGTGTAAAACGCACAGACATGATATTCCAACAGAATAATAAAGAATGGAATAACAGAAAAAATTCACCAAGTATAGGGTAGCCCGCGTATACAGGTTATTCCAACAGAATAATAAATAATGTTATAACAGAAGTTCTCTTCATGAATACAAAAAAAATAATACGCCTTACCTTAAGAAGAAGAGTACTAGATATAGGAGTAGTGAAGTAGCAGAATACTTTTCTTATTTCTCTCTATATTTTCTCTCTCTAGAGTTTCAGTGAATTCGTAAGAAATAATGAAGGAATGAGCTTCTATTTATAGAAGAATGGACTGCATAGTAACTAATTCATGAACGGTCCAGATTGATTTACTTTTAATCGGACGATCCATATTTAAAGAAAAATCTTTAAAATAAAATACAATATATTCTATTTATAATCTAATAAAACGAATAACTTTATAAAAGTATTTTGTTTTATATAAAAAGATTTTACTATACAAAATACTATGTAGGCACTATGCAATACTATGCATAATAAAATATAATATATTCTATTTATAGAATAACTTTATAAAAGTATTCTATTTTATATAAAAAGTTTTTCTGTTTTATTACATTAATAATACTAATAAAACAAAACTAAGTGACTTATCACATAAGCATCAATAATCAATACCGTGAACTACTATGCAACCACACGTATTACTGTACTTTTAACATGGGTGTTTCAACAGTTAACGGTAAAACTTCCATCGTTTTTTTCATAAAGTATTTTTGTTATTTTCTCAATTCGACAATAATTTCGTTGTGGGTCCACCAATGATTGTGTCGTTGTACGAATATTCCCTGTTAAAACGAATATTCCCCGACCAATCGAATATTATATAACAACTTGCGTACTTTGCAAAATTTATAAATATTAACCACAACTATAACATTATATCAAATTCATTCCATAATATTTAAAAATGATATTTATAGAAAACTCATCTTTATTAAAAAAAAATTGGGGTCTTACAGCCGGGTTAACAGATACTCCATATTTTGACACCACGTGCCCAAGGAATGCTACTTCCTCAAGCCAGAACTCACATCTCTTCAACTTGGCATAAATCTTGTTTTCACGAAGCCTTTGGAGTACCAGCTTTAAATGGTGCTCATGATCTTCACGACTTTTGGAATATATGAGGATGTCATCAATAAAGACAACAACGAACTGATCCAAATATTTCTTGAATGCTCGGTTCATCATATCCATGAAAGCTGTATGAGCATTAGTCAATCCAAAAGACAGGACTAAGAATTCATAATGCCCGTACCGAGTTCTAAAGGCAGTCTTCGGAATATCCTCTGTTCTAATCTTCAATTGATGATATCCAGAACGAAGAACGATCTTTGAAAAGAATTGTGCTCCTTGTAACTGGTCAAACAGGTCATCAATATGAAGTAGCGGATACCTATTCTTGATGGTGACATGGTTCAATTCCCGGTAGTCAATACAAAATCGCATACTCCCGTCCTTCTTCTTTACAAATAAAACAGGAGCACCCCAAGGAGATGCACTAGGACGAATGAAACCGATGTCCAACAACTCCTGTAGTTGAACCTTTAACTCCTGAAGTTCAATAGGAGCCATTCGATATGGGATTTTAGAAATGGGCTTTGTACCAGGTTCAAGGTCAATAAAAAATTCAACTTCACGTTCTGGGGGTAGACCGGGAAGTTCTTCAAAAAATACGTCAGGAAAGTCACTAACAACAGGAATATTATTCAAATCTGACTTGTCTTTATTCAAATCCATAACATGGGCTAAGAAAGCTTGACATCCGATTTTTAATAAACGAATGGCTTTATGACTTGATATAACAGTGATTGATTTTAGTGGTTTAGTTGCTTGAATTCGAATAACAGGTTGATTACGAATATGAAAACTAACAACTTTACAAAAACAATCAATTTTGGCATGATGAGTAGTTAACCAATCAATCCCTAAAATCACATCAAAAGCAAGTATCTTTAAAGAGATAAGATCAACAGGTAATGTGATGTTGCCAACTTGGATCAAACAAGATTTATAAACAGTGGATGTTATAAAAGTTTCTCTTCACGGAGTCTCCACAGATAGGTCAAAGTCTAATTTCTTTGGAGTCAAGTTTAAACGTTGAGCACAAGTAGGAGAGATAAATGAATGGGTAGAACCGGTATCTAGTAATGTATAAATTTCGCAAGAATTTACGATTAGCTTACCCGTGATCACCTCGTTTGGGTTCCTTGTATTTTGACCAGTCACAACAAACGCTCTTCCAGGAACCGTTGACTTTGACTTTTCTGGGACAGCCTTTTGAGTCACCATCCCCGCTGGACTTGGTTTCGCTACAGTACAATCTCGAGCGATATGCCCTTCCTTTCCATAATTATAACATACCTTGAACTGTTGTGGACAGTTTGGGCTGATATGTCCCTCTTTTCTGCATTTGTGGCATACGACCGGTGGTCGTTCTCCTCCCTTAGAACCAGTTGCTGCGAACCAGTTGCTGCTGGTGCTGACGTCTTCACATTGTCATTGTTGAATTTTCTCTTTTTAAAATCTCCCTCCCACTCGCTTCTTCTATTATCATGGCCACGATTACCACCAGAGTGGTTGCCACTTTTGTCCGTGTTCTTCTTTCTCCGCTGGTTATCGTTGCTTCGATGACTGCTGTCACCAGTACGATCCTGGTTGTGGTCCCTCGGTTGAACGTACTCATTATCTCGCTCTAATTATTGAGCCATGTTGACAACATCTGAATATAGAGAAAATTTATGAGAAATAAGATACTGACGTATGTCGGGTTTCAAACCTCTCAGAAACATCCGCGTCATACGTTCCTCATTCTCCACCAAATGAGGTGCAAACCTGGATAACTCCGCGAACTTCGCCTCGTATTGGGACACCGTCATGTTGTTCTGCTTCAGTCTAATAAACTCTACCTCCTTCATATGGCGAATACTTTCAGAAAAATACTTGTCATTGAACAGTTTCTGAAATGTCTCCCAAGACATGCTGAGTGTGGCTGGATGGGTACGCTTCATAGATTCCCACCAGTAACCTACTTCATTACGGAACATAAAGGTGGCGAATGGAACCTTCTGTTCCTCCGTGCATCCCAAGACATCGAATATCTTGGTAATTTGCTTGACCCACGTTTTTGTCTTAATCGGGTCCGGCTTTTCCCAGAATTCTGGTGGTCCCAACTCTTTGAACTGCTTGGCTGTGACCAGCTGTGCGTTGCCATTGTTTCTACCTGTATTTTGAACAGGAGTCTCCCTCGTCTAGTTTTGCATGAACCGCAAAAAGCTTCTAAAAATCTCATCGTTCATCGTCTACTCAGTGGTGTTATTTACAGGAGGAACATTACCGACCTGTTACACATTCTCCTTATTAGTGATTAATGGTGTCTCCACGGTCTCATTTACTCCATCGTTAATATTTTCAGCTGTCATTCTTAAATACTGCCACAAAACAAGGGTTAATTAAAGAAATTGACATGCAAGATAATAACCCTATACTATGACCAACTAACAAATAAGCTTAGGTAGGACATACTAGCGAAGGATTTATTTGTCTCACCCCTCCTAGTTTTATTCCCCGATCTCCGCCAGAGACCATATTCCTAAGCTCTGATACCAACTGTGACGCCCCTAAAATACCTATACATCACCCATTCTGAGTCGCCAAATACATGGTACAGAAACTGTAAGACCCCGAATTTTATGAAATAAAAGTATTCAATTTTTCTTATAATTACTATTCAGTAAATGGTTAAATTGATAAAAGTTTAAAGTTATGGGTGAAATATGAATTTTTTTTTTCAAAATAAGCAAGTGGTTATAAAATAATCATTGTTGTCGGGGAATATTCGTTTGGTCGTGGAATATTCTTTTTATCGGGGAATATTCGTACGACGGCGCAGCTATTTGTGGGCCCCATAACGAATAACTGTCGGGTGAAGAAAACGACAAAGTTGAGTTTTTACAAATAACGGCGTAGTTGTTACCGTTAACACTGTTGGAATACCCGGTGGTTAAAATACAGTAATACGCGTTATTGCACAGTAGCACACGGTATTGCACAGTATTTTTAAAATTATTGATTCTTACGTAAGATGACACTACTCAATAATTGTTACAGTAATTACTGTTCAATATTTTATTTTATTGATTCAATAATTGCTACGTTGAAATTTTATATTATTGTTGTTCAATAATTGTTGATGCACAGTATTTTCCTTTATCAGATCAATAATTCATATTATATGAATAATATTATTAGATAACATTATTGGCAATGTCTAGAAAGTTCTGCCTAAGGAGAGGTTTGGTCATCTAATTGCGCGGCAGTAAGGAGAAATCCTTATTGGAAAGCCCCCTCTTTCCTGGGAACGGCCTGGTTGTCATAAATGTGATTCTGTAGTATTATTTGTGAATAATTAATTATTGATTCATATGATAAGGAAATATTTATTTTATGTGGATATAAATGAGGGATATATTTTTGTGGTTAAAAATGAAGGAGTTAATGTTGAGGTTTTTGTCAGTATTTTTGTCGGAATGGAGGTATTAAAAATTAGGGTTTTTGAGATAGTTTGCGGGGGTTATAATTTTTAATCCGACCGTTGGATCGTGGTAATTTTTGGATATGTTATACATATATAAGTTGAGTATATGTCCACAAATTTTGAACCATTAAAAATGAACGTATGATTTATTACGAATTTTACAAGATGACTGGTTCAGAAATTGTTGAATTTTCGGAGTTTATCATTTTGATGGAAAATTCTAGAATTGGTGGGCCCCACTTGTGGTTGGTGAAGAAATGTGCTGAATTATATTTCAAATGTGGTGGGTGGGAATAGTAACAGGTAAAGCCATCAGGTTGCAGGTCAAACCTACCAAAATTTTCCTATAAATAGAGGGCTAAGTTAGAATTGAAAATCACACCAGAAACATAAGCTTTCTCTCTTTCTCTCTCTATATTATGAAGCATATTTTGTGAGTTTTTAGATGCTTGGTGAGTTTCTATTCATCAGTGCAAGTTTCCTTCAGCCTTATACCGATCAGAAGTACTGCTCTTTTGAGGTAAGGGATAGTAAGGGATAGTAAGGGATAATAAGGGATTTTAAGAGTTGTTATGTTTTTCAGTTTCGTAATTTTTCTGAACTTCAAAAATTCTGGAAAAATTTGAAATGATATTTTGATGAGTTTTATTGATTGTGTCCAAAAATGGTGATTTTTGGATGTATAGATTAAGAGTTATGAATTTTATGGGAAAAGACTATTTTAAAAGTAACAGCTTATAATTCCTTGTGGTTAACTCCAAAATTGATGAAATTTTTATTGGGAGTACATGTATATGATAGAAGTATACTCTGTAAATTTCAAAATTTTTAGACAAAAGTATAATTTTTGATAAATGTCTAAATATTCGGCTATTTTGGTCATATGAAAAATAGTAAATGACTTTTAAAAATTCTGAGAAAAATATATGTTCACTATGGGACTATATTATGCTAAATTTCAGAAAAGAAATATTTTTGGAACGGATTTGATATTTTTCATGAAAATAGTCTAGTTATGAGAAAATGAATTAAATATGTTATGTGAAGTAAGAAAATTGGAAAATAGGATTTTATGGCTTGAGAATCCTATATGAGGTATATGCAGATTTTTGATGAGGGTTTTGGCTATTGATGATGAAATCTTAAGAGTTGGCATTTTATGATGATTAAATGCATTAATTAGTAAAGTGTAAACAATTTAAATAAATTGTTTATAAGCTTAAGAAATGTTATTCTTTCAATATCATTATACCGAAGTATTGGTATGAATTTTATTGTGGAATTTCTACCTTTTTGAGTCGGTGTTACTATTCACGAGTTACTATTCACGAGTTACTATTCATGAGTTACTATTCACGAGTTACTATTCACGACAAAATTGGTTTCTTTTACTAACCAAATTATAGTTGATTTATGAATATTACTCTTGAGATTAAATCTATATGTTGATTATATTGATTTTATTATCATATATAACATTTTTATAACTCTGATGTTGAATTTCTCTTTCACTGGAGTGTAAAGATGGGTAGATTATTGGTATGATCATGACTAGGGTTCTCTTTGGCCTGTAGTGCAAAGTTGAATTGTGACTGGTATGATCATGACCATTGAATTTACAATTGAATATCTTTAGCTTAAGTGTAAAGATGAATTGATTAACATGATTATAATTATGGTGTATATAAATTCTGAAATGATTATATATTTCTTTGAGATATGAATATATTTGGCCTGTAGTGCAAATATTAATTGTTGAGGAATATCTTTGGCCTGTAGTGCAAAGATGAATTGTAGATGAATATCTTTGGCCAGTAATGCAAAGATGAACTGTTGATGAATATCTTTGGCCTGTAGTGCAAAGATGACTTGTTGATGAATATCTTTGGCCCGTAGTGCAAAGATGAAGTTATTAGTATGATTATGAACAGGAACTGTGATTTGGTATAACCATGATGTTTGATGTTTCAGGTGATGAAAATTATCTTCGTCCTAGATGAGAAGAGGAATTTAGAACTACAGTTATGATTATGAGTTATTCATATGATTGTGGACCAGAATTGTTGATTGATGTTACAGGGATAAAATATTGTTGGTGGATTTTTAACATGGAGAAAATAATAGACTTTATAGTCTATTTGACTCTTCTAATGGATTGCTCGTTCCGCTGCAACTATGGTTGAAATTTTTATCATTTACCATATGTTCTAAATCTCTGATTTATTATTGATGAAGGCTATTGATAATTTAATTATCTTTAGTCATGATATTCTTTACTGAGCTAGTTGTGCTCACCCTTTTGCTTCACAATTCCTTTCAGGTAATAAGAGTGTAGCTGGGTCGAGCGAGGGTAACGGGGAAATAGAACGGTGTTCTCTAGCTGTGGATGTTCTCCCGAAGCAGTATAGAAAAGTTCATTTAGTAGTTATATTGGTGAAATCCAATAGACTGAGGCGAACCTAACGTTGGAAGGGCGTTTTGCCACTGTCATACAAGATGTCTAATGACATACAACCTCGTGTCATCATAAGACAGGGTTGTGATCATCCACTTGCTGAGTATATCTATGGGCACTACCTATATAATCTTGGTGTTTGTTTGAAGTATAATTCTCAATTAGAGACAGTGGAGATAATGATAAGTCAAGAGAAGACTCACCATTGGGAAGAATATGATAGTAATCTTCTCGTTTTTCTTTGGGGTCTATTGGGTAAACCAAGGATAATTCTGTGGCCATATGATATCTATCACAACCTAGAAGCATGGCCTCCCATGTACGAAGGTTTCCTTAAGCACTTCCCAAAGATTCTAATTTCCAAAACAGTTTTTGACTATACCTTTATGTAAGGTGTCATTGTGAGGTGATGTCCACGGTTGGAACATGAGTCACATTTGGTATATATTTGTATCCAAACTCACAGCATATGTGTTGTTGTATTTTGCACGACAATTGTTGTAATAAAGTTGTAGTTATTTTCTGTACCATGTATTTGGCGACTCAAATGGGTTGGATGGAATGGACCTATTTTGGGGTTGTCACAGGTGGTATCAGAGCTTAGGGATATGATCTTTGGCGGAGATCGGGGAATATAACTAGGAGGGGAGAGATGAGTAAATCCTTCGCTAGTGTGTCCTACGTAAGCTTATTTGTTGGTCAGTCATAATATTGGGATATTATGTGATATGTTAATTTGTTCAATTAACCCTTATTTTGAAGCTGTATTCTAGAATGATATCTGAAATACAGGAGATGAGCAATAGAGAAATCATGATGACAGGAAAGATGGAATCTGAAATGAAAGGAAGGTATTCTCAATTCTTTGAAATACCAGGTACGTAAATTTCGGGGACGAAATTTCATAAGGAGGGGAGATTGTAAGACCCCGAATTTTATGAAATAAAAGTATTCAATTTTTCTTATAATTACTATTCAGTAAATGGTTAAATTGATAAAAGTTTAAAGATTTTAAAGTTATAGGTGAAATATGAAATTTTTTTTCAAAATAAGCAAGTGGTTATAAAATAATCATTGTTGTCGGGGAATATTCGTTTGGTCGTGGAATATTCTTTTTATCGGGGAATATTCGTACGACGGCGCAGCTATTTGTGGGCCCCATAACGAATAACTGTCGGGTGAAGAAAACGACAAATTTGAGTTTTTACAAATAACGGCGTAGTTGTTACCGTTAACACTGTTGGAATACCCGGTGGTTAAAATACACTAATACGCGTTATTGCACAGTAGCACACGGTATTGCACAGTATTTTTGAAATTATTGATTCTTACGTAAGAAGGCACTACTCAATAATTGTTACAGTAATTACTGTTCAATATTTTATTTTATTGATTCAATAATTGCTGCGTTGATATTTTATATTATTGTTGTTTCAATAATTGTTGCTGCACAGTATTTTCTATTATCAAATCAATAATTCATATTATTTGAATAATATTATTAGATAACATTATTGGCAATGTCTAGAAAGTTCTGCCTAAGGAGAGGTTTGGTCATCTAATTGCGCGCCAGTAAGGAGAAATCCTTATTGGAAAGCCCCCTCTTTCCTGAGAACGGCCTGGTTGTCATAAATGTGATTCTGTAGTATTATTTGTGAATAATTAATTATTGATTCATATGATAAGGAAATATTTATTTTATGTGGATATAAATGAGGGATATATTTTTGTGGTTAAAAATGAAGGAGTTAATGTTGAGATTTTTGTCAGTATTTTGTCGGAATGAAGGTATTAAAAATCAGGGTTTTTGAGATAGTTTGCGGGGGTTATAATTTTTAATCCGACCGTTGGATCGTGGTAATTTTTGGATATGTTATACATATATAAGTTGAGTATATGTCCACAAATTTTGAACCGTTAAAAATGAACGTATGATTTATTACGAATTTTACAGATGACTGGTTCAGAAATTGTTGAATTTTCGGAGTTTATCATTTTGATGGAAAATTCTAGAATTGGTGGGCCCCACTTGTGGTTGGTGAAGAAATGTGCTGAATTATATTTCAAATGTGGTGAGTGGGAATAGTAGCAGGTAAAGCCATCAGGTTGCAGGTCAAACCTACCAAAATTTTCCTATAAATAGAGGGCTAAGTTAGAATTGAAAATCACACCAGAAACATAAGCTTTCTCTCTTTCTCTCTTTATATTATGAAGCATATTTTGTGAGTTTTTAGATGCTTGGTGAGTTTTTATTCATCAGTGCAAGTTTCTTTCAGCCTTATACCGATCAGAAGTACTGCTCTTTTGAGGTAAGGGATAGTAAGGGATAGTAAGGGATTTTAAGAGTTGTTATGTTTTTCAGTTTCGTAATTTTTCTGAACTTCAAAAATTCTGAAAAAATTTGAAATGATATTTTGATGAGTTTTATTGATTGTGTCCAAAAATGGTGATTTTTGGATGTATAGATTAAGAGTTATGAATTTTATGGGAAAAGACTATTTTAAAAGTAACAGCTTATAATTCCTTGTGGTTAACTCCAAAATTGTTGAAATTTTTATTGGGAGTACATGTATATGATAGAAGTATACTCTGTAAATTTCAAAATTTTTAGACAAAAGTATAATTTTTGATAAATGTCTAAATATTCGGCTATTTTGGTCATATGAAAAATAGTAAATGACTTTTAAAAATTCTGAGAAAAATATATGTTCACTATGAGACTATATTATGCTAAATTTCAGAAAAGAAATATTTTTGAAACGGATTTGGTATTTTTCATGAAAATAGTCTAGTTATGAGAAAATGAATTAAATATGTTATGTGAAGTAAGAAAATTGGAAAATAGGATTTTATGGCTTGAGAATCCTATATGAGGTATATGCAGATTTTTGATGAGGGTTTTGGCTATTGATGATGAAATCTTAAGAGTTGACATTTTATGATGATTAAATGCATTAATTAGTAAAGTGTAAACAATTTAAATAAATTGTTTATAAGCTTAAGAAATGTTATTCTTTCAATATCATTATACCGAAATATTGGTATGAATTTTATTGTGGAATTTCTACCTTTTTGAGTCGGTGTTACTATTCACGAGTTACTATTCATGAGTTACTATTCACGAGTTACTATTCACGACAAAATTGGTTTCTTTTACTAACCAAATTATAGTTGATTTATGAATATTACTCTTGAGATTAAATCTATATGTTGATTATATTGATTTTATTATCATATATAACATTTTTATAACTCTGATGTTGAATTTCTCTTTCACTGGAGTGTAAAGATGGGTAGATTATTGGTATGATCATGACTAGGGTTCTCTTTGGCCTGTAGTGCAAAGTTGAATTGTGACTGGTATGATCATGACCATTGAATTTACAATTGAATATCTTTAGCTTAAGTGTAAAGATGAATTGATTAACATGATTATAATTATGGTGTATATAAATTCTGAAATGATTATATATTCTTTGAGATATGAATATATTTGGCCTGTAGTGCAAATATTAATTGTTGAGAATATCTTTGGCCTGTAGTGCAAAGATGAATTGTAGATGAATATCTTTGGCCAGTAATGCAAAGATGAACTGTTGATGAATATCTTTGGCCTGTAGTGCAAAGATGACTTGTTGATGAATATCTTTGGCCCGTAGTGCAAAGATGAAGTTATTAGTATGATTATGAACAGGAACTGTGATTTGGTATAACCATGATGTTTGATGTTTCAGGTGATGAAAATTATCTTCGTCCTAGATGAGAAGAGGAATTTAGAACTACAGTTATGATTATGAGTTATTCATATGATTGTGGACCAGAATTGTTGATTGATGTTACAGGGATAAAATATTGTTGGTGGATTTTTAACATGGAGAAAATAATAGACTTTATAGTCTATTTGACTCTTCTAATGGATTGCTCGTTCCGCTGCAACTATGGTTGAAATTTTTATCATTTACCATATGTTCTAAATCTCTGATTTATTATTGATGAAGGCTATTGATAATTTAATTATCTTTAGTCATGATATTCTTTACTGAGCTAGTTGTGCTCACCCTTTTGCTTCACAATTCCTTTCAGGTAATAAGAGTGTAGCTGGGTCGAGCGAGGGTAACGGGGAAATAGAACGGTGGTCTCTAGCTGTGGATGTTCTCCCGAAGCAGTATAGAAAAGTTCATTTAGTAGTTATATTTGGTGAATCCAATAGGGTGAGGCGAACCCAACGTTGGAAGGGTGTTTTGCCACTATCATACAAGATGTCTAATGACATACAACCTCGTGTCATCATAAGACAGGGTTGTGCTCATCCACTTGCTGAGTATATCTATGGGCACTACCTATATAATCTTGGTGTTTGTTTGAAGTATAATTCTCAATTAGAGACAGTGAAGATAATGATAAGTCAAGAGAAGACTCACCATTGGGAAGAATATGATAGTAATCTTCTCGTTTTTCTTTGGGGTCTATTGGGTAAACCAAGGATAATTCTGTGGCCATATGATATCTATCATAACCTAGACGCATGGCCTCCCATGTACGAAGGTTTCCTTGAGCACTTCCCAAAGATTCTAATTTCTAAAACAGTTTTTGACTATACCTTTATGTAAGGTGTCATTGTGAGGTGATGTCCACAGTTGGAACATGAGTCACATTTGGTATATATTTGTATCCAAACTCACAGCATATGTGTTGTTGTATTTTGCACGACAATTGTTGTAATAAAGTTGTAGTTATTTTCTGTACCATGTATTTGGCGACTCAAAATGGGTTGGATGGAATGGACCTATTTTGGGGTTGTCACAGGTGGTATCAGAGCTTAGGGATATGATCTTTGGCGGAGATCGGGAAATATAACTAGGAGGGGAGAGATGAGTAAATCCTTCGCTAGTGTGTCCTACCTAAGCTTATTTGTTGGTCAGTCATAATATTGGGATATTATGTGATATGTTAATTTGTTCAATTAACCTTATTTTGAAGCTGTATTCTAGAATGATATCTGAAATACAGGAGATGAGCAATGGAGAAATCATGATGACAGGAAAGATGGAATCTGAAATGAAAGGAAGGTATTCTCAATTCTTTGAAATACCAGGTACGTAAATTTCGGGGACGAAATTTCATAAGGAGGGGAGATTGTAAGACCCCGAATTTTATGAAATAAAAGTATTCAATGTTTCTTATAATTACTATTCAGTAAATGGTTAAATTGATAAAAGTTTAAAGTTATGAGTGAAATATGATTTTTTTTCAAAATAAACAAGTGGTTATAAAATAATCATTGTTGTCGGGGAATATTCGTTTGGTCGTAGAATATTCTTTCTATCGGGGAATATTCGTACGACGGCGCAGCCATTTGTGGGCCCCATAACAGAATAACTGTCGGGTGAAGAAAACGACAAATTTGAGTTTTTACAAATAACGGCGTAGTTGTTACCGTTAACACCGTTGGAATACCCGGTGGTTAAAATACAGTAATACGCGTTATTGCACAGTAGCACACGGTATTGCACAGTATTTTTGAAATTATTGATTCTTACGTAAGAAGGCACTACTCAATAATTGTTACAGTAATTACTGTTCAATATTTTATTTTATTGATTCAATAATTGCTGCGTTGATATTTTATATTATTGTTGTTTCAATAATTGTTGCTGCACAGTATTTTCTATTATCAGATCAATAATTCATATTATTTGAATAATATTATTAGATAACATTATTGGCAATGTCTAGAAAGTTCTGTCTAAGGAGAGGTTTGGTCATCTAATTGCGCGCCAGTAAGGAGAAATCCTTATTGGAAAGCCCCCTCTTTCCTGGGAACGGCCTGGTTGTCATAAATGTGATTCTGTAATATTATTTGTGAATAATTAATTATTGATTCATATGATAAGGAAATATTTATTTTATGTGGATATAAATGAGGGATATATTTTTGTGGTTAAAAATGAAGGAGTTAATGTTGAGGTTTTTATCAGTATTTTTGTCGGAATGGAGGTATTAAAAATCAGGGTTTTTGAGATAGTTTGCGGGGGTTATAATTTTTAATCCGACCGTTGGATCGTGGTAATTTTTGGATATGTTATACATATATAAGTTGAGTATATGTCCACAAATTTTGAACCGTTAAAAATGAACGTATGATTTATTACGAATTTTACAAGATGACTGGTTCAGAAATTGTTGAATTTTCGGAGTTTATCATTTTGATGGAAAATTCTAGAATTGGTGGGCCCCACTTGTGGTTGGTGAAGAAATGTGCTGAATTATATTTCAAATGTGGTGAGTGGGAATAGTAGCAGGTAAAGCCATCAGGTTGCAGGTCAAACCTACCAAAATTTTCCTATAAATAGAGGGTTAAGTTAGAATTGAAAATCACACCAGAAACATAAGCTTTCTCTCTTTCTCTCTCTATATTATGAAGCATATTTTGTGAGTTTTTAGATGCTTGGTGAGTTTTTATTCATCAGTGCAAGTTTCTTTCAGCCTTATACCGATCAGAAGTACTGCTCTTTTGAGGTAAGGGATAGTAAGGGATAGTAAGGGATTTTAAGAGTTGTTATGTTTTTCAGTTTCGTAATTTTTCTGAACTTCAAAAATTCTGGAAAAATTTGAAATGATATTTTGATGAGTTTTATTGATTGTGTCCAAAAATGGCAATTTTTGGATGTATAGATTAAGAGTTATGAATTTTATGGGAAAAGACTATTTTAAAAGTAACAGCTTATAATTCCTTGTGGTTAACTCCAAAATTGATGAAATTTTATTGGGAGTACATGTATATGATAGAAGTATACTCTGTAAATTTCAAATTTTTAGACAAAAGTATAATTTTTGATAAATGTCTAAATATTCGGCTATTTTGGCCATATGAAAAATAGTAAATGACTTTTAAAAATTCTGAGAAAAATATATGTTCACTATGAGACTATATTATGCTAAATTTCAGAAAAGAAATATTTTTGGAACTGATTTGGTATTTTTCATGAAAATAGTCTAGTTATGAGAAATGAATTAAATATGTTATGTGAAGTAAGAAAATTGGAAAAATAGGATTTTATGGCTTGAGAATCCTATATGAGGTATATGCAGATTTTTGATGAGGGTTTTGGCTATTGATGATGAAATCTTAAGAGTTGACATTTTATGATGATTAAATGCATTAATTAGTAAAGTGTAAACAATTTAAATAAATTGTTTATAAGCTTAAGAAATGTTATTCTTTCAATATCATTATACCGAAGTATTGGTATGAATTTTATTGTGGAATTTCTACCTTTTTGAGTCGGTGTTACTATTCACGAGTTACTATTCACGAGTTACTATTCATGAGTTACTATTCACGAGTTACTATTCACGACAAAATTGGTTTCTTTTACTAACCAAATTATAGTTGATTTATGAATATTACTCTTGAGATTAAATCTATATGTTGATTATATTGATTTTATTATCATATATAACATTTTTATAACCCTGATGTTGAATTTCTCTTTCACTGGAGTGTAAAGATGGGTAGATTATTGGTATGATCATGACTAGGGTTCTCTTTGGCCTGTAGTGCAAAGTTGAATTGTGACTGGTATGATCATGACCATTGAATTTACAATTGAATATCTTTAGCTTAAGTGTAAAGATGAATTGATTAACATGGTTATAATTATGGTGTATATAAATTCTGAAATGATTATATATTTCTTTGAGATATGAATATATTTGGCCTGTAGTGCAAATATTAATTGTTGAGGAATATCTTTGGCCTGTAGTGCAAAGATGAATTGTAGATGAATATCTTTGGCCAGTAATGCAAAGATGAACTGTTGATGAATATCTTTGGCCTGTAGTGCAAAGATGACTTGTTGATGAATATCTTTGGCCCGTAGTGCAAAGATGAAGTTATTAGCATGATTATGAACAGGAACTGTGATTTGGTATAACCATGATGTTTGATGTTTCAGGTGATGAAAAGTATCTTCGTCCTAGATGAGAAGAGGAATTTAGAACTACAGTTATGATTATGAGTTATTCATATGATTGTGGACCAGAATTGTTGATTGATGTTACAGGGATAAAATATTATTGGTGGATTTTTAACATGGAGAAGATAATAGACTTTATAGTCTATTTGACTCTTCTAATGGATTGCTCGTTCCGCTGCAACTATGGTTGAAATTTTTATCATTTACCATATGTTCTAAATCTCTGATTTATTATTGATGAAGGCTATTGATAATTTAATTATCTTTAGTCATGATATTCTTTACTGAGCTAGTTGTGCTCACCCTTTTGCTTCACAATTCCTTTCAGGTAATAAGAGTGTAGCTGGGTCGAGCGAGGGTAACGGGGAAATAGAACGGTGGTCTCTAGCTGTGGATGTTCTCCCGAAGCAGTATAGAAAAGTTCATTTAGTAGTTATATTTGGTGAATCCAATAGGGTGAGGCGAACCTAACGTTGGAAGGGTGTTTTGCCACTGTCATACAAGATGTCTAATGACATACAACCTCGTGTCATCATAAGACAGGGTTGTGATCATCCACTTGCTGAGTATATCTATGGGCACTACCTATATAATCTTGGTGTTTGTTTGAAGTATAATTCTCAATTAGAGACAGTGGAGATAATGATAAGTCAAGAGAAGACTCACTATTGGGAAGAATATGATAGTAATCTTCTCGTTTTTCTTTGGGGTCTATTGGGTAAACCAAGGATAATTCTGTGGCCATATGATATCTATCACAACCTAGAAGCATGGCCTCCCATGTACGAAGGTTTCCTTAAGCACTTCCCAAAGATTCTAATTTCCAAAACAGTTTTTGACTATACCTTTATGTAAGGTGTCATTGTGAGGTGATGTCCACGGTTGGAACATGAGTCACATTTGGTATATATTTGTATCCAAACTCACAGCATATGTGTTGTTGTATTTTGCACGATAATTGTTGTAATAAAGTTGTAGTTATTTTCTGTACCATGTATTTGGCGACTCAAAATGGGTTGGATGGAATGGACCTATTTTGGGGTTGTCACAGAAACAACTACAACTTTATTAATATAATTGTCGTGCAAAATACGACAACACTTAACTGTGAGTTTAAAATACAAATATTGTCTTATAGACAATATCCACACTCAAATAAGTCCTCATAACAATTATTGATACTTTATTTTACAAAAATAGTGAGGACTACTAAAATAACTTTCTAGAACCATCATTCTATACCCCGACTAGTACTCGCTACATTCTCGCCTCTTGAGAAGAAAAATGGAACAAAAAGGAAAGGGTGAGCTCAACTAGCCCATTAAAGAATATTATGTCTAAGATAATATAGAACAAATTATCGTTAGTCCTCAACAGGAAAAAATCTAATAGAATACAATAGACAACAAATTTTAAATCAATATTCGCAGCGGAAATAATAATTCATTAGAAGAGTTAAGTAGAGGATGAAATCTACTATCATCTATGAATTTAAAAGTCCATCATTAATATTTTATCCCTGTAACATCAATCAATATACATATTGAATCAAATATTCATCTTTGCACTACAGGCTAAAGATATTAATTAGTTGGTCATGTTCAACTCAACACCTGTTCATCTTTGCACTACGGGCCAAAGATATTCATCAGAAAATCATTCATCTTTGCACTACAAGCCAAAGATATTCAGTAATATCATCATTTAGGACTGAGGATGATGAAAAATATTTTAAAGAAAAAGAATCCAATAAATATTAAGGATTCGTACTTTAAACAATCCAAGTTTAAAAATACTTCATAAATAACCATAGTGGAGTAAAATTCAAGAATGATCAAAACATGGATACAATCAAGGCTAGTATCCATAATAGATATCTTGAAAAAAAAATAAAAATTTAATTTTTCGCGAATAGTGCCGTATACGTGAATAGTGTCGTATACGTGAATAGTAACCCCGACACTAAAAATTTTAAATTTGATAAAAAATTCAAATCAATATTTCGACATAATGATATTGAAAGAAATACTATCATTTATAAAAAAATAACATCCCTTACCTCCAAAAAGACAGTACTTCTGACTGGAATACTGGATATAGTGCTGAAGAAACTTGTACCGTATAGCAACACTTAAAGTATCAAAATACTCACAAGAATACGCTCGATAATATAAAGAGAGAAGATTTCAGTTTCTGATGTGTTTTTTAATTCTAACCTAACCACCCTATTTATAAAAAAATGCTTAGAACACCAAAGCAGAAAATTTAATAAAATATTAATATAATTAAAATTTTTCAAGCTCACCTTAGACCAACTGAATTCAGCACATTTATAGCACATGTGGGGCCCATCCAATTGCAAAAAATGTTTTTCATAAAAAAAATAACTAAAACTTCAAAAATCAATTATTCTGAAACTTTAATAATTCATAATAAATAGCCTTTTTATCAAAAAAATTCAAATCTTATGTCCATTTTATAGGAAATTCAAATCTCTACAACTTTGTAAGTTTAAGTTTTTCCAAATTCCAAATAAAATTTGACCGAAATCCACATACGGACGATTTTACATGCTATAATCAAATTTCAGTCAAAAGTTGGGGTCCACAAACATGAAAAACATGTTTTAAATATTTTTTGTAACAAAAATACTTTTCCTCCTCATTTATTCATATATCACACATTCATTGTAAAAATATCACCATTATTATATTATTAAAATATAATAATATATTTAAATGAATTATTTTATCAGAAAAGATAAAATACCAATTTTCAACAATTGTCATCTTAAAAATTTTCTGCATCTATATCCACATAAAATGAATATTTTTCTTATCATATAAATCAATAATTAATTATTCACAAATAATATTACAGAATCACAATACTGACAACCAGGCTGTTCCCTGGAAAGAGGGAGCTTTCCAATAAGGATTTTACTGGCACGCAATAAGGTGACCAAACCTCTCCTTAGACAGAACTTTCTAGACATTGCCAATAATGCTATCTAATAATATTATTCAAATATGAATTATTAATCTAATAATAGAAAATACTGTGTAGTGATAATTATTGAAACAACACTAATATAAAATATCAACGTAGCAATTATTGAATCATTAAAATAAAATATTGAACAGTAAGTACTGTAACAATTATTGAGTAGTATCTTCTTACGTAAGAATCAATAATTGGTGTAATACCGTGTGCTACTGTGTAACAACGCGTATTACTGTGTTTTAACCAACGGGTATTCTAACAGTGTTAACGGTAACAACTACGCCGTTATTATAAACAACTTATACTTGTCATTTTCTTCATCCAATCGCTTTCCGTTATGGGACTCACAAAAGGCTGCGTCATCGTACGAATATTTCCCGATAGCAAGAATATTTCACTACCAAACGAATATTCTCCGACAACAAAGAATATTTTATAACCACTTTCTTATTCAAGATATTTGCGCATTTTACCCATAACTAACTACATTAATCAAATCAATCCTTACTATTTTAAAATAATAAATAGAGGAAATTTAAGTTAATTTATAAAAAGTTGGGGTCTTACAACATCAGCATATTGTGTGGGGCCGAAATCTATATTGAAATAATTTATTGATTAATATGTATACCACATCAACAGTTTGTAAAATATTTATAAAATAGTTTGTGTCTGTAGCACTACTTTTTGTAATTACTCTATGTTATTTAACCTAATTTCTCCTTATAAATACATACCAACTATTACGCAACAACTCATTCTACAAACAATTCTAAATATTGTTGAAAGTGCAAATGAGTTATATGGAGACCTTCAGATTATGGTGACAGTGCATTCAATGAAAGGGGCTATGACTTCATTTTGTGGACTATATCTTACAGTGTTTATATTTATGACTTATTCATCTATTTCATTCTACTATTTGGATTGTGGCTTTACATGATTTGTTAAGTACTAGCATCCGATAAATTATTTTTATCATTATTAATAGTTTTTTTGTCATTATGGTAATACTGTGAGTGCCTCTATAATTGCCAAAAATGGACATGTAACATGTAATTTCTCTTAAGGTATGAGGACCGAAATTGAGACATTTTTCATCTGTTTTTCTTTTCGTTTGGATGTTTGAATTCTTGTGCAAGTAAGCGTATATGAGACACTCTTTAAAATGCATCAAGTACCTGTGTTAGATATTTGAGGCTTGGTGAGGTTTGTGTAATGTGTAACAAACTTCAATATGCCACTAACAATTATATCAATATAACAACTAGATGATATTGTGCATTACACTTTTTAAATATTTGTTAGTGCTTTATAATGAAAGAGGTATCCATTTTTAATCCTATTGGTTACATTATAAATATTTTTATCAAAAACTTAATATATATATATATATATATATATATATATATATATATATATATATCACTTTAAATTACATACCTTGCATACCCCTTTTAGCGACGGATCGGTGACAGTTCGGTCTGTTGCTATATTAAAGATTCGATGATGTATGTTGTCCATCGCTAAAAGTTAAGACAGTAATTTTTTGATATAGCGACAGACCGAATTGTCGCCCGGTCCGGCGCTAAAGGGGGTATGTAAGGTATTTTGGCCCGAATTTTCTAACATTTTTGTTAGAAAATGATCCTCAAACGTACAAAGAGGCAATATCTACTCCAGATGCTTCTCATTGGAAAGAATCAATAAATAGTGAAATTAAATCCATCATGCAAAATCATACATGGGAATTGGTGGACCTTCCACCTGGTTCTAAACCCTTAGGGTATAAATGGATCTTCAAAAAGAAGATGAAAGCTGATGGTTCAATTGATAAATACAAAGCAAGGCTTGTTGTTAAAGGCTATAGACAAAGGAAGGATTGGATTATTTTGATACTTATTCACCTGTTACAAGAATAACATCTATTCGGATGCTAATAGCAATAGCATCTTTAAATAGATTTGAAATACATTAAATGAATGTAAAGACTGCATTCTTAAATGGTGAATTAGATGAATAAATATATATGAAACAATCTGAAGGTTTTATTGCTCCTGGACAAGAGAGGAAAGTATACAAACTTGTTAATTCCTTGTATGGATTAAAACAAGCACCAAAACAATGGCATGAGAAATTTGATAATGTTATGTTATCAAATGGATTTAAAATCAATGAGTGTGACAAATGTGTTTATGTCAAAAGCACTCAAAAAGAATGTCATTGTTTGTATTTATGTGGATGATATGTTAATCATGAGCAGCAATAATGAAGAGGTACGCCCTTGAAATGGACTGTATATACACACACACACATAACTGTTATACAATGTTCTGGGGTTTAGTGATCAGATTAATTCTATACTTGGATATGTATTTGCGCATAAAACTTTTACCTAACTCTATGTAACATATGCTACCAAAATTTGATCATTGCACAATAATCTACCATCTTCTTATTAGATTTTAATTTATTAATTGCACGCATAAATTTATTATTAACAAAATAAATTTCACTTCTTATATATATATATATATATATATATATATATATATATATATTGTATATAGTTTACCTGTGTAACATTACTGATAGAGTATTTATGTGAATAATTATTTCTCAATTTGATGAAAGCGTGCATAAATTAATAAGTTGAATACTTTTGTTAATTAAATGAGAGTTGAGTGAGTAATGGATTGGTAAAAGAGATTACGTCTATACAATATAATTCACATGACATAATGAATAAAATGCATAAGGTGGCGGAATATATGATTATCCCCCGCCAATATATAACAATTAAATTAAATGTTAATTAATATAAACGGAATGTACACATTATATGAGAATATACCATTTATATGTTAATTTATAGGGTCCTTAACACTAATATACAATAATTAGAAAGTATTTACAAAAATAATACATACACAAAATAATTACAAAAATAACGCAATTCATATTAATAAGGTAACCTAAAATTAAGGAGAAATAACTGCCATAATTAATCATTCAAATTTAAATATCTAGGATCTAATCACAAAACAAATTCAAATTCAAATATTCAAATTCAAATTTCATAGGAAAGACTGCACAAATTTTGTACTTTGGAGGAGGTGGCGGAGGCAACTTCGGAGGAGGTGGTAGTGGTGGCTTCGAAAGCGGCGGTGAAGGCTTTGGAGGAGGTAGCAATGGCGGTGGTAGCGGTGGTGGCGGCAGAGGTGGCGGTGGTGGCTCATGTGGTGGTTACAGAGACGGTGAAGGTGGAGGCTGGGGCGGTGGTGACGGGAGCAACCATTTTCCGGTAATAAAAAGGAAATTCTCGAGATACTGCAGAGGAAAATATCATTAGTAATGTCATGGCACCAGAGAGCAATTAGAGTTCATGATATGGGCAGAGATAAAGACATAATTGATGTCATCATGTAATAAGCTAGCTAGCTACTTAATAATAGCACTGGAACACCTTCAGTTCTAGTTTTATAAACAAATTTTATTTTCTGAATAGGAAAGAGAGAGATAAGAAAGTGATGTGTAATGTAATGTTGATAACCAAACCTTCGTATCAAGGTAACCAAACTGTTATATCAAGGTAACCAAACTTTTATACTAAGGTAACCAAACTTTTATACCAAGGTAACCAAACCTTGGTAACCAAGGTAACCAATCTTTTATACTGAGGTAACCAAACTTTCATACTCAGGTAACTAAATTTTTATACCAAGGTAACCAAACGTTTATACTAAGGTAACCAAACTTTTATACCAAGGTTACCTTGGTATGAAGGTTTGGTTACCTTGGTGTGAAGGTTTGGTTACCAACTGCACTATGAAAAAACTGATGGTGTGGAGGTGGATTGGTTACCTTGGTATAACAGTTTGGTTACCTTAGTATGAAAGTTTGGTTACCAACTGCAATATGAAAAAATTACATGTGTGGAGGTGGATTGGTAACCTTGGTATGCAGGTTTGGTAATCTTGGTATGAAAGTTTGGTTACCAATTGCACTATGAAAAAACTGCAGGTGTGGATTGGTTACCTTGGTATGGAGGTTTGGTTACCTTGGTATGAAGGTTTGGTTACCAACTACACTCTGAAAAAAGAGTGGACAAAACACCAATAAAAAATTCACATCACACACTCACCTCTTTGCAATGTAATTAATAGATCTATAAACACCAATTAACAAAGAAAGTGATCATAAATTCATAATCAAACGCACATTTTGCATAAAATCAAGATCATAAACCCCAAATGAATGAAATTAAAGAGAAAACCTTAAAAGCTGGTGCTCGAGAGAGAGAGAGAGAGAAAAAAAAATAGAAGTACTTACAAAAACAGAGTACAAAGAAATATGAAGAACAATTGGAAGAATGAAAGAGAGAGAAAATATGGTGATAGATACCAGACTATATATATATATATAGATATATGGAGAGAGAGAGGGAAGAAAATGTATGGGAAGATGACTTGTTGGCTGAGAGTTTGAACTTCAACTAACTCTCTGCTTTTGTCTGTAAATATGAAATATGTTCTCATTTTACAACCAGCGCCGCGGCTAGGAGGAGGAGAAGTCCGACAAATTGGAGAGAATATATAGAAGGGTTTAGAAGAGAAGATATATTAGCGTCTTCATCTTCTCTCTTCACTCTCCAACCCGCACTTACCAAAACTAATTCCTTTAAATTAAAGACTCTTAATTGTATTAGTATTGTAAATATATATGATGAAGTGTCATATTTTTGTAATTATTTTATGGATGTATGATTTTTGTAATTACTTTTAAAAATGTACTATAATATGTAATTGTTCCTAATTTTTATGTATATGTTATAGTAAAGGATAATTTTACAATTGGGTCCAATAGGCCTATAAGCCCATCAACATCTAAGGCTCAGAAACTACTTCTATATAAAGTGTGAACAAGGACGGGGAAATCTCTCAAATATTTGGATTCTCGCAATAACAATTTCCTTGGGCATGCTCAAATAATTCCATAAATTCGGTATTTTTCTGGTATTGGCCGTAATGAACCGATCAGTTGGTAAATCTCATGACCGGTTCGGTACTGATAATTTTTTTTATAAATACCGGATTAATCGACTCGAGTACGATACCTTTTTCTTATACTCGATTTATACCGCATCGTAACCATGTATCGGTTACTCCATCAGTTTCGTTTTATCAGTCAGACCCTTTTCTCATTCCAATTTAATAGTCGTTCTCTAATTTCTAGAATAGAAAAGTATCTACCTTCTTATAATAACCCTAATTCCTCACCTCTTCCCATGAAATTTATTCTCATAAAAACATTACTTACTTACTCCATTCTATTTCCTCCCTCTTATTTAATGTTTATCATTTTTGTAGGAATTACTACGTCATTACGTACTCCTCACTAACTGCTTTTCCTCTCTTTTTCCGGGCGAACTATTAAGAGTTTTCTCTCCCGTTTAAATTGATTTCATTCACCAAAAGTTCTTGATTATTATTGTCCGGAATTTCTTCAAAACTCGTCGGAATATTCAAATCAAATTTTGGTTTTCCCGCCATGTTTGATTTACTATGTTTTGGGTATTCTTTCTTTTGCTTTTGTATTGAGAATTCATGAACAATAACAATCTTATATAGAACAAAGATGGAGGTGAAAGCCAAAACAAAGTGAAAAAAAATTAAAAAGTATCGATGGCAGTCACTTTGATACTTTTGAAATTTTGAAGATGGATTATGGAGTGATTTTAATCAATGACTTAAATGATGGAGAAGAGAGAGAAAGCGAAATAAAAGGAGGGAGATGAGAAGGAGAGATACACTTACCAGTCAGTTTGCATGGAGAAGAAAATACAAGGTTGTTTTAATTAACCTTATTGTATTTGCAGCTTAATTGCACATAAGCGGCAAATATAAAAACTGGGACCTATATTAATTATAAAAATAATATCTTTAATATGTGTGTTTTATGTATTAACGACGGATAAAACGAAATTGAGGGGGTATATGTATATGGTGTGCCAACAACGTATCACATTTCTCCCTGTCTCTCTCTCTCTCTCACTTTTCCACTATATTTGGAATCCGCTATTTCTCTCTCTTAACCAAGCAATTTGTGAAGTATTAGGCAAAAGCATGAACATGAAAGTAAAATCCATCTCAAACCATCAATGAATTGGAAAGAATAAATCATCTCAGACCATCAATAAATTGAAGAATTAAGCAAGTAATTTGATAAAATAAGTTATGGAGTTCATCAATCGACAATTACATGTATTGTCTTCTTCTCTCTTTCTTATTTTTTTCCCGTTTTATGTTTCTTTGCCAACAATGAGTTGGGGAAGTCTTCGTCTTGATCTCATGATTGTGGTTTATTTATTGGTAGATCTGATGGTCGATTTGTTGGTTATGGAAGCAAATCGGAGACGTCGTTGCTTATGCTAAAAGATATGGTGATAATTGTTGGGTTGTTTGTTTTTATTTTTCCTGGCGATGTTGTTTTGCAGAGGTGGTGGGATGATAAGAGGCTTGAGAGGGTCTATAGATACTTATTGCAGAGGTGGTATGGCAATGTTGTTTTCCTGCAATATTACCATTGATGAGATTACTACTTCAATTCGTTACTTAGACATAATTAGTATAGTTTTGGGTAAAAATTGGTATCGTTCCGGTAATAAATCGATTAATCGGTTCGGAAAATCGGTCCAATCAGTATTAGTATCTGTACATAATTTTGGTTACTTTTGTTAATCGGTTCGGATCAATTAGGTACGTTAAATTACCGATGAACACCTCTAGATTCTACTAGCAGTACATTACTATCAAGTTTCATGGTGGTTTTATTTTTCCAAACTGTTGGACATTTTCTGAGGATTAACCGTTATAATAATAAAAAATCATCATTTATTTACTCTTTAAACATATAACCTTATTTTATTTTATTTTTTTGAAAATTAATGCTATTATAATGTAGTAAATCTAAGCATACATTATAATGCTAGATATTTAGGGCGAGTCTGGAAAAGGGGTCAAGAAAGAACGTCAGAGAAACTTATCTTTTTAATTTCAAAGTGTTTTTATTGAATTTTGAAGATGGATAGTCAATGTATGTGTTTGTGTGTGTATATATATGAATAAATTTTGCAAATTGACAATTTAATTTGGAGAAGTCATATAGTATAAGTTGACATGAATTGAGTTTATGTAAGTTGAAATTATGTGAATTGTATATTGGTGAACATACATATCATTTGAATATAAATCCAAATTCTTGAAATTTTCACATTCTTTAAATGAATTACTCTAATTTTCTTAGTTGCTCTAGAATTTCTTTTAGCACTTCTCTCTATAATTTCTTTTTCTCTCGCTTAATTATGAAGTCTCCTAACATTAAGTTTCTCTAATTTAAATATTCATTTGAAACCATTGTAGTCATAAAAATATGAGTTTGGAAGATTAAAAAAAGAAGAAGAAAATAATACTCGACACATTCTACATTCTTTCTTTATTCTACTAAAATCAACTATAATTATAAACAAAATAAAATTTAAGTGAGAACAAGTGTATAGAAAGTGACATTTAAGAGAAATAAAGTGAAAAAAAAATTAGAGGGATCGAGAAACTGCAATAGTTAGTGAATTTTTTTAATAAAAAAAATTAAAGAAACAAAGTGAAAAGAGTACAGAAAGAGATACTCAAGTACTCAATTAGTTGGGTTGTTAAACTAAATATAAATCTTATATGTAAACACAAAGAAAAGGATTTAATAAGTTAAACTGAAAAAATTAGAGAGGAGTGAAAAATTATATTTAGTGTGAATTTTTTTGAGATAAAAGTAGAAAATTGAAGAGAGAAAGTGAATTGGATGAGGAGAAATGCCATGTAGTGGGCTGAAATCCAACGGATACGTGTTGACCCTTTCAAAATTGGAATACTATAGTGAATATTATGTATTTAGGACTTAACACATCCCGTCTTAAAATGAAAATCTCACTTGACCAACCAAACAACTAATAATTACTTCAAACAAATTAATAATAATAATAATCAAATCATAAAGACTGTCAATCATAATAATAATTAATGGATGCCATAAATAACAATTTTTGTATGTCCCATAACTTTAAGAGATTTCATAAATAACAATTTTGGCATAACATTTTTATTAAAATTGTTTTGATACACTATTAGAAGTTCATGTCCAATTTGGATTGTGACTATTAGAACTACATAGCCCGACTAGAACACTGGATGGATTTCTCAACAGTAAGTTCTTCGAGTCACGCCTAAAATTCTAAACAACGTTAAATGCGGAAGATTGGACTTTACTCAGTAGAGTACTCTTATCATATCTTAGTTTGTTGAGAATTTGGAGTTATCCCAACTTGATTTGGACAATGATTTGCAAAAATCCTAGTCAAGTTGTTAGCTTGATTAACATAAGATACGTACATACTTGTTTACAAATTCTTTTTTCTCTCTTTCCAAATTTAAAATTGAAAGATGTTTCCATTTTGATTTTTGAAAACAATTAATCTAATGAGTAATATTATTTTGTTTTAGCAAATTTCGAGTATTTATAATTTGTTTATTGTAATTAAATATATTTAAAATTTTTTAAATATATCAATTCTATTTTTTTAAAAAAATCTTATATCTTATACTGTTATAAATTATTCAAATAAGAAAATGATATTTATTATTTAATAAATAGTTATTAAAAGGTAGTTATTAAAAAGAAGTTGTTGGTAGTTATTTTCTATAATAAATATATGAATTTTCATATTGTTAAAGTGCTGATTGTTGTTGTTAAAACTCTCATTTCTCTCTCTAAATTATCAAATTCTTATCTCTCATATTCCTACTTTGAAGTTTTTTATTATTTCCTAAATGCAAAACTTCTCAAGGCTTGTCATATCCACTAAGGCTATTTGCATTTATCCTATAGCAATCTCAAGAAGGAGAGGGAGCAAATATTACTTTTAGGAAAGCGATTTTACGCGTTTCAAGCCATTTTTCTACTTCAAATTTATTTGTGTTCTTGGTTCTTTTATTAATTTCCATATTTTCCTAACAATCTAAAAGCAATATTTTTTTTCTTGCTATTTAAAAACACCATTCAAATACCATGGAATCTTCAAACACCATCAAACTCATGAACCAAGATTTTGTTCGTCTTGATCGTTTTGATGGAACCAACTTCACAAGATGGAAGGACAAATTGATTTTCATGCTTACCGCCTTGAAAATCTTCTATGTTCTTGACCCAAACCTTCCTCTCATTCCTCCACCACAAAATGATGATTCAACCGAATTGAAAGCACAAAGACAAAAACGACAGGAAGATGAAGTCATGTGTCGTGGACATATTCTTAATTTACTTACGGATCGCTTATATGATCTCTACACGGTGGAGCCTTCTGCCGCAAAAATTTGGAAGGCTTTAGAATTTAAATATAAGGCCGAAAAAGAAGGTACGAAAAAATTTCTGATAACAAAATATTTTGAAATGAAATTTGTTGATAACTTACCTATTTTAGTGCAAGTACACGAGTTGCAAGTCATTGTGAATCAATTGAGAGCAGCGGAGATTGAACTTCCTGAACCATTTCAAGTAGGAGCAATAGTGGCGAAATTGCCTCCATCTTGGAAAGGTTATAGAAAAAAAAATTCTACATGATTCCAAAGAGTACACTTTGGAAGACATTCAAAAACATCTTCGAATCGAAGAGGAGACGAGGGTGAGATATGAGAATGAAAATTCTTATGATGGCAATAATAAGGCAAATGTTGTGAATAAGCCCTCCGACAATTCTTATAAAAGAAAAAATGGCAAAGGGAATTTTTTAGGTCCTAAAAAGGATCAAGAAAAATTCAAGAAGTCTAAGAATTAATGGAGGATGCTTTGTGTGTGGAAAACCAGGACATTATGCAAGAGAATGCAGATTTATGAAGACCCAAAAAGCAGAGATTAATTCCTTGAAGGAAAGTGATGATATTGTTGCTATTGTGAGTGAAATCAATGTTATTCAAGGAAAAGTAACCAGTTGGTGGTATGACACATGTGCAACAATCCATGTGTGTTATGATAAATTTCTTTTTAAGACTGATAAACATATTGATGATGGGCAAGAAATTCAAATGGGAAATGAGAAGAGGTCTAAAGTGATAGGCAAAGGAAATGTGGAACTTGTCTTCACTTCAGGCAAGAAAGTGACCCTCACCAATGTTCTCCATGTTCCAGATATGAATAGAAATCTTGTTAGTGGGGATCTTTTGGGCAAACTGGGTATTAAATCTGTATTCGAATCGGGAAAGTTAATCTTGTCCCTAAATGGTAATTTTGTTGGAAAAGGCTATTCTAGTGATGGAATGGTCAAACTCTCAATTGTATCTAATGATTCTATTAATAATAAGAATAACGATTATGTTTATATGGTTGACTCAATTTCTTTATTGCATAATAGACTTGCACATGTAGGTTTAAGTATTATGAAAAGAATGGTTAAAAATGGTTTGATATCTTGTAATGTAAATGACTTTAAGAAATGTGAGTTATGTGTTAAATCCAAGATGATAAAGTAGCCATTTAAAAGTATTGAAAGAAACACTAGTTTATTAGAATTAGTACATTCTGATATTTGTGAATTAAATGACATGTTAACTAGAACTGGTAATAGGTATTTTATACTACCTCCGTCCCACAATAAGTGTTTTTTAAGGCTTAATATTTTTTTCTAAAATAAGTGATGTGTTAGAACTCCAATACAATTTTTATAATATTCTCTCATATATGCCCTTATGTATTCAATGGTATTTATTGCATCTTTCAATCACTACAATTAAATGACACTCATTAACTCTTCAACTTCAAAGAAAATATATTAAGGGTATTTTTGTCATTTTAACTTGTGTATTGGTATGTGTGATTTAAGCTAAAAAAACACTTATTATGAGACGGAGGTAGTAACATTTATTAAAAAACACTTGTTATTGCATGCTGAATTATCTTTTAATTTGTGGGGTGAAGCTTTACTTTCTGCTTGTCATATACTGAATAGGATTCCTATGAAAAGAAATCATGTCTCTATATGAGTTATGGAAGGGACGAAAACCCAACATTGGATATTTTAAAGTGTGGGGGTGTCTTGCATATTGTAAAAACAATGATCTAAAGAGGACCAAGGTGGGGCCTAGAGGGATCAAATGTGCTTTTGTAGGCTATGCATCGTATAGTAAAGCATATCGGCTCTTAAATTTAGAGTCAAATGTCATTATTAAATCCAGAGATGTTGAATTCTTTGAACACTTATTAACTAAAGGTAATAGGTTTCAAAACCCACCTAGTGGTGAAGCACTAGGAGAACCATCTCAAGAGATTGTTGAGCAACCTAGTTCACAAATGATTGGTCGGCAATTAAATAAACTAAGAAAAAGTAAAAGGGTACGAAAAGCAAAATCTTTGGGACCGAATGAGATCGACTCTCAACATATTTCTTGTAAGACCCCGAATTTTATGAAATAAAAGTATTCAATTTTTCTTATAATTACAATTCAGTAAATGGTTATATTGATAAAAAGTTAAAGTTATGGGTGAAATGTGAAAATTTTTCAAAATAAACAAGTGGTTATAAAATAATCATTGTTGTCGGGGAATATTCGTTTGGTCGTGGAATATTCTTTCTGTCGGGGAATATTCGTACGACGGCGCAGCTATTTGTGGGCCCCATAACGAATAACTGTCGGGTGAAGAAAACGACAAATTTGAGTTTTTACAAATAACGGCGTAGTTGTTACCGTTAACACTGTTGGAATACCCGGTGGTTAAAATACAGTAATACGCGTTATTGCACAGTAGCACACGGTATTGCACAGTATTTTTGAAATTATTGATTCTTACGTAAGAAGAAACTACTCAATAATTGTTACAGTAATTACTGTTCAATATTTTATTTTATTGATTCAATAATTGCTACGTTGAAATTTTATATTATTGTTGTTCAATAATTGTCACTGCACAGTATTTCCCATTATCAGATCAATAATTCATATTATTTGAATAATATTATTAGATAACATTATTGGCAATGACTAGAAAGTTCTGTCTAAGGAGAGGTTTGGTCACCTAATTGCGCGCCAGTAAGGAGAAATTCTTATTGGAAAGCCCCCTCTTTCCTGGGAACGGCCTGGTTGTCATAAATGTGATTCTGTAATATTATTTGTGAATAATTAATTATTGATTCATATGATAAGAAAATATTTATTTTATGTGGATATAAATGAGGGATATATTTTTGTGACTAAAAATAAAGGAGTTAATGTTGAGATTTTTATCCGTATTTTTATCGGAATGGAGGTATTAAAAAATTAGGGTTTTTGAGAAATATTGCGGGGGTTATAATTTTTAATCCGACCGTTGGATCGTGGTAATTTTTGGATATGTTATACATATATAAGTTGAGTATATGTCTACAAATTTTGAACCGTTAAAAATGAACGTATGATTTATTATGAATTTTACGAGATGACTGGTTCAGAAATTGTTGAATTTTCGGAGTTTATCATTTTGGTGGAAAATTCTAGAATTGGTGGGCCCCACTTGTGGTTGGTGAAGAAATGTGCTGAATTATATTTCAAATGTGGTGGGTGGGAATAGTAGCAGGTAAAGCCATCAGGTTGCAGGTCAAACCTACCAAAATTTTCCTATAAATAGAGGGCTAAGTTAGAATTGAAAATCACACCAGAAACATAAGCTTTCTCTCTTTCTCTCTCTATATTATGAAGCATATTTTGTGATTAATTAGATACTTTGAGAGTTGCTATTCAGTGCAAGTTTCCTTCAGCTTTGCATTCAAGTCAGAAGTACTGCTCTTTTGAGGTAAGGGATAGTAATGGATTTTAAGGGTTGTTATGATTTTCAGTTTCGTAATTTTTCTGATCTTCAAAAATTATGGAAAAATTTAAAATGATATTTTGATGAGTTTTATTGATTGTGTCCAAAAATGGTGATTTTTGGATGTATAGATTAAGAGTTATGAATCTTACGGGAAAAGACTATTTTAAAAGTAACCGCTTATAATTCCTTGTGGTTAACTCCAAAATTGATGAAATTTTTATTGGGAGTACATGTGTATGATAGAAGTATACTCTGTAAATTTCAGAATTTTTGGACAAAAGTATAATTTTTGATAAATGTCTAAATATTCGGTGGTTTTGGCCATATGAAAAATAGTAAATGAGTTTTAAAAATTCTGAGAAAAATATATGTTCAATATGGGACTATATTATGCTAAATCCCAGAAAAGAAATATTTTTGGAACTGATTTGGTATTTTTCATGAAAATGGACTAGTTATGAGTAAATAAATTAAATATGTTATGTGAAGTAAGAAAATTGGAAAATAGGATTTTATGGCTTGAGAATCCTATATGAGGTATATGCAGATTTTTGATGAGGGTTTTGGTTATTGATGATGAAATTGTAAGAGTTGGCATTTTATGATGATTAAATGCATTAATTAGTAAAGTGTAAACAATTAAAATAAATTGTTTATAAATTTAAGTAATGTTATTCTTTCAATATCATTATACCGAAATATTGGTATGGATTTTATTGTGAAATTTCTATCTTTTGTGTCGGGGTTACTATTCATGAGTTACTATTCATGATTTACTATTCATGAGTTACGAATATTACTCTTGAGATTAAAACTATATGTTGATCATATTATTTTTATCATCATATATAACATTTTTATAATCCTGATGTTAAAATTCTCTTTCACTGGAGTGTAAAGATGGGTAGATTATTGGTATGATCATGACTAGGGTTCTCTTTGGCCTGTAGTGCAAAGTTGAATTGTGACTGGTATGATCATGACCATTGAATTTATAATTGAATATCTTAAGCTTAAGTGCAAAGGTGAATTGATCAACATGGTTATAATTATTGTTTATATAAATTCTGAAATGATTATATATTTCTTTGAGATATGAATATATTTGGCCTGTAGTGCAAATATGAATTGTTGATGAATATCTTTGGCATGTAGTACAAAGATGGCCTGTTGATGAATATCTTTGGCCTGTAGTGCAAAGATGAACTGTTGTTGAATATCTTTGGCCCGTAGTGCAAAGATGGTTTGTAGATGAATATCTTTGGCCTGTAGTGCAAAGATGATATGTTGTAGAATATCTTTGGCCTGTAGTGCAAAGATGAATTATTGATGAATATCTTTGGCATGTAGTACAAAGATGGCCTGTTGATGAATATCTTTGGCCTGTAGTGCAAAGATGAACTGTTGTTGAATATCTTTGGCCCGTAGTGCAAAGATGGTTTGTAGATGAATATCTTTGGCCTGTAGTGCAAAGATGACATGTTGTAGAATATCTTTGGCCTGTAGTGCAAAGATGAATTATTGATGAATATCTTTGGCATGTAGTGCGAAGATGAACTGTTGTTGAATATCTTTGGCCGTAGTGCAAAGATGGTTTGTTGATGAATATCTTTGGCCCGCAGTGCAATGATGGATTTGTTAGTATGATTATAAACAGGAACTGTAATTTGGTATAACCATGATCTTTGATGTTTCAGGTAAAAACAGGTGATGAAAATATTCTTCATCCTGGGTGCGAAGAAAAATTTATAGTCACAATTATGATTATGAGTTATTCATATGATTGTGGAAAGGAACTGTTGAGTGATGTTACATGGATAAAATATTATTGGTGGATTTTTAACATGGAGAAGATAATAGACTTTATAGTCTATTTGACTCTTCTAATGGATTGCTCGTTCCGCTGCAACTATGGTTGAAATTTTTATCATTTACCATATGTTCTAAATCTCTGATTTATTGTTGATGAAGGCTATTGATAATTGAATTATCTTTAGTCATGATATTCTTTACTGAGCTAGTTGTGCTCACCCTTTTGCTTCACAATTCCTTTCAGATAATAAGAGTGTAGCTGGGTCGAGCGGGGGTAACAAGGGAATAGAACGGTGGTCATCATTTAGTAGTTATATTTGGTGAAGAAAATAGGGTGAGGCGAACCCAACGTTGGAAGGGTGTTTTGTCACTATCATACAAGATGTCTAATGACATACAACCTCGTGTCATCATAAGACAGGGTTGTGCTCATCCACTTGCTGAGTATATCTATGGGCACTACCTATATAATCTTGGTGTTTGTTTGAAGTATAATTCTCAATTAGAGACAGTGGAGATAATGATAAGTCAAGAGAAGACTCACCATTGGGAAGAATATGATAGTAATCTTCTCGTTTTTCTTTGGGGTCTATTGGGTCAACCAAGGATAATTCTGTGGCCATATGATATCTATCATAACCTAGACGCGTGGCCTCCCATGTACGAAGTTTTTCTTGAGCACTTCCCAAAGATTCTAATTTCTAAAACAGTTTTTGACTATACCTTTATGTAAGGTGTTATTGTGAGGTGATGTCCACAGTTGGAACATGAGTCACATTTGGTATATATTTGTATCCAAACTCACAGCATATGTGTTGTTGTATTTTGCACGACAATTGTTGTAATAAAGTTATAGTTGTTTTCTGTACCATGTATTTGGCGACTCAGAATAGGTTGGATGGAATGGATTTATTTTGGGGTCGTTACATTTCTTTTTACCTTGTAGAAGGTAATAGAGATGAAGTTGTGAGAATGATCCCTATAGTTCTTCAAGTGGAAGATGACCCAAAGACGTTTAAAGAGGCTATGGCTTCTAGAGACACTGTTTTTTGGAAGGATGCTATTAGAGATGAAATGGATTCTATAATATCAAACCACACTTAGAAGCTTGTTGATTTGCCTTCTGGTTCTAAATCTATTGGCTGTAAGTGGGTGTTTCGTAAAAAGTATCATACCGATGGTACTTTGCACACCTATAAGGCTAGGTTAGTGGCCAAAGGTTTTCGACAAAAACAAGGTATTGACTATTTTGACACATATGCACCAGTAGCAAGAATAACTTTAGTCCGAATAATGTTTGCATTAGCTTCAATTTATAACTTATATGTTCATCAAATGGATGTCAAAACGGCATTTCTTAATGGAGATCTCAATGAGGAGGTTTATATGGAACAACCAGAAGGGTTTGTCCTACCAGGAAATGAACATAAAGTTTGTAAATTAGTTAAGTCTTTATATGGTTTAAAACAAGCACCTAAACAATGGCATGAGAAATTTGATAAAACTGTTTTATCATATGGTTTTAAACACAATGTAGCTGATAAATGTGTTTATATCAGAACTTGTGATAATTATGTCGTGTTATTTTGCTTGTATGTTGATGACATGTTGATTATAAGCAATCACATGGATGGAGTTACATAAACAAAGAGGTTTCTGTCTTGTACATTTAAGATGAAGGATCTTGGACAAGTGGATACAATCCTTGGTATCAAGGTAAAAAGAAATAGTGGGGGATATGTATTGAGTTAATCTCATTACATTGAGAAAGTGCTGAAAAAATTTAGTCACTTAAAATTTAAAGAAGTAAGTACTCCTTTTGATCCAAGTATCAAGTTAATCAAGAATGATGGAAGAGCAGTAGCTTAATTAGAGTTTGTGTGACAACCCAAAAATAGGTCCATTCCATCCAACCTATTCTGAGTTGCCAAATACGTGGTACAGAAAACAACTACAACTTTATTACAACAATTGTCGTGCAAAATATAACAACACATATGTTGTGAGTTTGGATACAAATATATACCAAATGTGACTCATGTTCCAACCGTGGACATCACCTCACAAAAATTATTTTAGAAATTAGAATCTTTGGGAAGTGCTCAAGGAAACCTTCGTACATGGGAGGCCATGCGTCTAGGTTATGATAGATATCATATGGCCACAGAATTATCCTTGGTTGACCCAATAGACCCCAAAGAAAAACGAGAAGATTACTATCATATTCTTCCTAATGGTGAGTCTTCTCTTGACATATCATTATCTCTACTGTCTCTAATTGAGAATTATACTTCAAACAAACACCAAAATTATATAGGTAGTGCTCGTATATATACTCAGCAAGTGGATGAGCACATCCTTGTCTTATGATGACACGAGGTTGTATGTCGTTAGTCATCTTGTATGATAGTGGCAAACCACCCTTCCAACGTTGGGTACACCTTACCCTATTGGATTCACCAAATAAAACTACTAAATAAACTTTTCTATACTGCTTCGGGAGAACATCCACAGCTAGAGACCACCGTTCTATTTTCCCGTTACCCTCGCTCGACCCAGCTACACTCTTATTACCTGAAAGGAATTGTGAAGCAAAAGGGTGAGCACAACTAGCTCAGTAAAGAATATCATGACTAAAGATAATTAAATTATCAATAGCCTTCATCGATAATAAATCAGAGATTTAGAACATATAGTAAATGATAAAAATTTCAACCATAGTTGCAGCGGAACGAGCAATCCATTAGAAGAGTCAAATAGACTATAAAGTCTATTATTTTCTCCATGTTAAAAATCCACCAACAATGTTTTATCCCTGTAACATCAATCAACAATTCTGGTCCACAATCATATGAATAACTCATAATCATAACTGTAGTTCTAAATTCCTCTTCTCATCCAGGACGAAGATAATTTTCATCACCTGAAACATCAAAGATCATGGTTACACCAAATCACATTTTCTGTTCATAATCATACTAATAACTTCATCTTTGCACTACGGCCAAAGATATTCATTTTTATCACCAGTTGGTCATGTTTATTTTAACATCTGTTTATCTTTGCACTACTGGCCAAAGATATTCAACAACATGTCATCTTTGCACTATAGGCCAAAGATATTCATCAACAATTCATCTTTGCACTACAGGCCAAAGATATTCATCAATATTTCATCTTTGCACTACATGCCAAAGATATTCCTCAACAGTTCATATTTGCACTACGGCCAAATATATTCATCAACAGTTCATATTTGCACTACAGGCCAAATATATTAATATCTCAAAGAAATATATAATCATTTATATAAACAATATTTATAACCATGTTGATCATTTCACCTTTGCACTTAAGCTGAAGATATTCAATTATAAATTCAATGGTCAGGATCATACTAGTCAATAATTCAACTTTGCACTACTGGCCAAAGAGAACCCAAAGTCATGATCATACCAATAATCTATCCATCTTTACACTCAAGTGAAATAGAATTTCAACATTAGGGTTATAAAAATGATATATATGATAATAAAAACAATATGATCAACATATAGATTTAATCTCAAGAGTAATATTCATAAATCAACTATAATTTGGTTAGAAAAAAGAAACCAATTTTATCGTGAATAGTAACTCGTGAATAGTAACTCATGAATAGTAACTCGTGAATAGTAACTCGTAAATAGTAACTCGTGAATAATAACTCATGAATAGTAACCCCGACACAAAAAGGTTAAAATTCTACAATAAAATACATACCAATATTTCGGTATAATGATATTTAAAGAATAATATTTCATAAGCTTATAAACAATTTATTTTAATTGTTTACACTTTACTAAATAATGCATTTAATCATTCTAAAATGTCAAACTCATAAGATTTTATCACCAATAACCAAAACCCTCATCAAAAATCTGCATATACCTCATATAGGATTCTCAAGTCATAAAATCCTATTTTCCAATTTTCTTACTTCACAAAACATATTTAATTCATTTACTCATAACTAGACTATTTTCATGAAAAATACCAAATCAGATCTAAAAATATTTCTTTTCTGGGATTTAGCAGAATATAGTCCCATATTGAACATATATTTTTCTCAGAATTTTTAAAACTCATTTACTATTTTTCATATGGCCAAAACAACCGAATATTTAGACATTTATCATAAATTGTACTTTTATTCAAAAATTCCGAAATTCACAGAGTACACTGATATTATATAGATATACTTTCAATAAAAATTTTATCAATTTTAGAATTAACCACAAGGAATTATAAGCGGCTACTTTTAAAATAGTATTTTCTCATAAAATTCATAACTCTCAATCTATACATCCAAAAATCACCATTTTTGGACACAATCAAGAAAACTCATCAAAATATTATTTCAAATTTTTTCAGAATTTTTGAAAGTCAGAAAAATTACGAAACTGAAAAATATAACAACCCTTAAAATCTCTTACTATCCCTTACTATCCCTTACCTCAAAAGTGCACTATTTCTGACTGGAATGCAAAGCCGAAGGAAACTTGCACTGAACAGTAACTCTCAAAGTATCTAAATACTCACAAAATATACTTCATAATATAGAGAGAGAAAGAGAGAAAGCTTATGTTTCTGGTGTGATTTTCAATTCTAACTTAGCCCTCTATTTATAGAAAAATATTAGCACGCCGAAGCAGACTTAACCTGTGACCTGATGGCTTTACCTGCTACTATTCCCACCCACCACATTTGAATAAAAATCTCAGTACATTTATTCACCAACCAAGAGTGGGGCCCACCAATTCTAGAATTTTCCACCAAAATGATTAACTCCGAAAATTCAACAATTTCTGAACCAGTCATCTCGTAAAATTCATAACAAATCATACGTTCATTTTTAACGGTTCAAAATTTATGGACATATACTCAACTTATATATGTATAACATATCCAAATATTACCACGATCCAACGGTCGGATTAAAAATTATAACCCTCACAAAATATCTTAAAAACCCTAATTTGATTTTCAATACCTCCGTTCTGACAAAAATACAGATAAAATACCTCAATATTAACTCCCTCATTTTTAACCACAAAAATATATCCCTCATTTATATCCACATCAACTAAATATTTCCTTATCATATAGATCAATAATTAATTATTCACAAATAATATTACAGAATCACATTTATGACAACCAGGCCGTTCCCAGGAAAGAGGAGGCTTTCCGATAAGGATTTCTCCTTACTGGCGCGCAATTAGATGACCAAACCTCTCCTTAGACAGAACTTTCTAGACATTGTCAATAATGTTATCTAATAATATTGTTCTAAATAATATGAATTATTGATCTGATAATGGAGATGATGTGCAGTGACAATTATTGAGCAACAATAATATAAAATATCAACGCAGCAATTATTGAATCAATAAAATAAAATATTGAACAGTAATTACTGTAACAATTATTGAGTAGTGTCTTTTTACGTAAGGATCAATAATTCAAAAATACTGTGTAATACTGTGTGCTACTGTGCAATAACGCATATTACTGTATTTTAACCACCGGGTATTCCAACAGTGTTAACGATAACAACTACGTCGTTATTTGTAAAAACTCAAATTTGTCGTTTTCTTCACCCTACAGTTATTCTGTTATGGGGCTCACAAATAGCTGCGCCGTCGTACGAATATTCCCCGACAGAAAGAATATTCCACGATCAAACAAATATTCTCCGATAACAATGAATATTTTATAACCACTTGTGTATTTTGAAAAAAAATTCATATATCACCCTTAACTTTAACATTTATCAATTTAACCATTTACTGATTAGTAATTATAAGAAAAATTGAATACTTTTACTTCATAAAATTCGGGGTCTTACAGTTTGCTAGTGCTATTGGAAGTCTTATGTATGCAATGCAATGCACAAGACCGGATATAACATTTGCGATTAGTAAACTCAGTAGATTTACCAGTAACCCAAGTATTGAGCATTGAAAGGCCATTGGGAGAGTTCTTGGATACCTCAAGAGAACTAAAGATTTAGGTCTACAATACTCAAAGTTTCCTGGTATATTAGAAGGATATACCGACGCTAGTTGGATATCGAGTTTGGGAGAAAATAAATCCACTACAGGTTGGGTGTTTACCTTAGGAGGAGGTGCAATTTCTTGGAAATCCAAGAAACAAACTTGTATAACACACTCAACTATGGAGTCAGAATTTGTTGCTTTAGCAGAAACTGGAAAAGAAGCTGAGTGGCTAAGGGATTTTCTTATAGAAATTCCTTTGACTTCTAAGAGTATAAGTTCAGTCTCAATTCTTTGTGATAGTCAAGCCACTTTGGCTCAAGCATATAGTGAGACATACAATGGAAAGTCAAGACATATTAGTCTTCGACATGATTATGTGAGGAAATTAATCAAGGATGGAATTATTTCGCTCACATATGTAAGATCTAGTGGGAATTTGGCCGATCCATTCACCAAACCTTTGTCGAGAGATATGGTGATAAAAACCTCAAATTTAATGGGGCTAAAACTACTAAATTAATTCACCAATAACGGCAACCTTACCTAACACTATGAAATGAGTAGTTTTAGGTTCAAAGGGTAACAACAAGTTATTGAAAAGTGAACTTAAACTAGTATGGCCGCTTGAGATAAAAGTACTGATTGCTATAGTTAAAGGGTTGAGATTTAATCTCTTAATGAAGTTCAGTTAGTGGAACAAGTGTCTAAAATATGGCAAAGACATTGAAAGAACCTCACCTATATGAACTTAGAAGTGGTGCCGCTTCGATTGAGATTTGGAGTTTATCTCATAAAAGTTTATCATAAATGTTGGATCAGCTCATGGCCTTACGAGAGCTAAGCGTGTGATTGTGTGGAATATGAGAATTCTTTATGTTTATGTGTGTGATGTCATCGACATTGTCACAAAGAATAACAAGTTCAAAGCTTTCATGCTACTTGGGATTTTGACTTTGTTTTGTGGTATTTACACTAAGGTAATATTCAAATCGAAAAGTATATTACTATATTCATAAACATAGTTTAATTTTTTGGAGAAATTTTCATATTTGAATAAGTGGGGTATTGTTATAAATTATTCAAATAAGAAAATGATATTTATTATTTAATAAATAGTTATTAAAAGGTAGTTATTAAAAAGAAGTTGTTGGTAGTTATTAGTAGTTATTGGTAGTTATTTTCTATAATAAATATATGAATTTTCATATTGTTAAAGTGCTGATTGTTGTTGGTAAAACTCTCATTTCTCTCTCTAAATTATCAAATTCTTATCTCTCATATTCCTACTTTGAAGTTTTTCATTATTTGCTAAATGCAAAACTTCTCAAGGCTTGCCATATCCACTAAGGCTATTTGCATTTATCCTATTGCAATCTCAAGAAGGAGAGGGAGCAAATATTGCTTTTAGGAAAGTGATTTTACGCGTTTCAATCCATTTTTCTACTTCAAATTTATTTGTGTTCTTGGTTCTTTTATTAATTTTTATATTTTCCTAACATATACTACACATAGAATTACTTATCTGTACATTTCTAATTCATTTCCTTTTGTCTCTATCGATTTTGGGTAAAGAATAAGAAAGAATCCATGCATGGTGTTAACGCCTGATTTTGTACGCCTGACGAAATCACCAAAACAGCAGGCTAAAATAGCGCCAACGGTTGATGGAGTAATTATTGTGAAATCAAACTCACAAAATACACTCACATAAACATAAATAAAGAGAGATAAGTATGAACACAAGAATTACGTGGAAACCCAATTGGGGAAAAACCACGGAGAGAGAGAGTAATCCACTATAATAATATTGAGAGTACAAGTTGTATATATGTGTTCTTTTCCTCCCCTAAACCCTAGCTTGTAGCCATATATATAGAAGTAACCTCCACCTGCATCCAACTAGGAAAAGGATTCCTTATCTCTCTAAATAAGGAAACACAATCCTATTTTAATAAGGACTCTTCTACTGTCATAATAAATACATATGGGTCATCACCAGATCCGGACCATTAAATAGACTGGGCTGCACCATGGCTAGACCTAAATAATCACATCTCAACATTGCCCCCTAGTATCTTATTTATAAAGAACTTATAAATGAGAGACTATACAAATTTATCCCAATAAAACGACCATATTTGCCGAAGACAAAATATCACACCTGAACTCCATGTGCCGAACTAAAATTGTTGGCTCCCAATATCGTTGCTCCACTCCTCTTGTTCACTCATAAGATAGATAAATAATTTCCCTTAATACTACCGAATGTATAAAGAACCAACCTTATACCAACTGAACCAACCTTATCACTATCGAAAATATAAAGAACCAACCTTATCACAACCAAAGATATAAAGAACCAACCATATCACAACTAAATATATAGAGAACCAACCTTATTACAACCGAACCAACCTTATCACAACCGAACCAACCTTATCACTACCAAAGATATAAAGAACCAACCTTATACCAACCGAACCACCTTTATCACTACCGAACCAACCTTATCACTACCGAAGATATAAAGAACCCACCTTATCACAACCGAACCAACCTTATCACTACCGAAGATATAGAGAACCAACCTTATCACAACCGAACCAACCTTATCACTACCGAACCCACCTTATCACTACCGAACCAACCTTATCACTACCGAAGATATAAAGAACCCACCTTATCACAACCGAACCAATCTTATCACTACCGAAGATATAGAGAACCAACCTTATCACAACCTAACCAACCTTATCACTACCGAACCAACCTTATCACTACCGAAGATATAAAGAACCCACCTTATCACAACCGAACCAACCTTATCACTACCGAAGATATAGAGAACCAACCTTATCACAACCGAACCAACCTTATCACTACCGAAGTCAATTAGAAGTAGCCCCCCAGTCTCTTATTTATAAGAGACTATTCAAAAAGTCTCCATGGGATTTTTATCCTCGGGACTTATATCCTCGGAATTTTTATCCTCGGAATTGTTATCCTCGGGATTTTTATCCTCGGGACTTTTATCCTCGGGACTTATATCCTCGGGATTTTTATCCTCGAGATTTTTATCCTCGGGACTTTTATCCTCGGGACTTTTATCCTCGGAATTTTTATCCTCGGGATTTATATCCTCGGGACTTATATCCTCGGGATTTATATCCTCGGGACTTTTATCCTCGAGATTTATATTCTCGGGACTTTTATCCTCGGGTGTAGGCAACCGCAGACATGATGAAGCTGATGTTATATAGTCCGAGGCAAATTACAATTATCCAAAGAGGATTGTTGTTGCCCGAAGTGTTATAAGTGAACAACTCAGACTGTTGAAGTGCGCTGAAATCTGAACTCTAATTCTGATTTTAGTGTCGAAGTTGGAGTCCAAAGTTGCTCAATCCGCCGAAAGTAAACAGCCGAAGACATGATGAAAATTTTGATCAACCCACCTGATGATGCCACTGACCGAGCAACGATTTCTTGAGATTCTCTTGCAGACTTGCACGGTATCACTGTTGCTCTCCAATTAATCATACAATATCCTTTGAGTTGGTTCTCCTTCTTGAGGAATCGGTGATTTGAATGACATTAAAACGTTCCCACAGACGGCGCCAATGTTAACGCCTGATTTTGTACGCCTGACGAAATCACCAAAACAGCAGTCCAAAATAGCGCCAACGGTTGATGGAGTAATTGTTGTGAAATCAAACTCACAAAATAAACTCACATAAACATAAATAAAGAGAGATAAGTATGAACACAAGAATTACGTGGAAACCCAATTTGGAAAAAACCACGGAGAGAGAGAGAGTAATCCACTATAATAATATTGAGAGTACAAGTTGTATATTTGTGTTCTTGTCCTCCCCTAAACCCTAGCTTGTAGCCATATATATAGAAGTAACCTCCACCTGCATCCAACTAGGAAAAGGATTCCAAATCTCTCCAAATAAGGAAACACAATCCTATTTTAATAAGGACTTTTCTACTGTCATAATAAATACATATGGGTCATCACCAGATCCGGACCATTAAATAGACTGGGCTGCACCATGGCTAGACCCAAATAATCACATCTCAACACATGGCAAAGTGCCAAGCACATAAGTTCGCATTGAAGCACATTGCCCAAGTTGGAAAAGTATATGATATAAAAGTTCAATTTAAAAGTTAAATTAGGACCACGGTGATAGATAAAAGTGGGTTGAGGGGCCGTCCGGTGTTAATGATCGGTATTAACGACTGGTTCCTTTAATTTTTTTTTTAATTTTTTTTTGTTTTTAACCATAATTATGAGAAAAATAAATAAAAAATAATAGAACAAGTTTGAACAAAAAATTGTAAAAAAAAGTATATTTTTTATTAAACGAATACTCTATTATTTTTTATTTATTTTTTTCATAATTATGGTTAAAAACAAAAAACAAAAAAAAAATTTAAATGTACCGGTCATTAAACTGACCGGACCCCCCCCCCCCCCCCCAAAATAATATGGCACAATAAGAATGTAAGCCATGAAATCTACAAAATAAAAAAATACTTGATTGTTTCTACAGGGCTCCAAAACAGCATATCCACCTTCTTTGTCTGTTAATTCATTAAGCTGATTACTTTTAAAACTATCAACAATACACATTTATATAAACCTTAAAAATTCTGTTTATATTTCTTAAAATAATACAATCATTAATTTTAAAACAATTAATTGGACCTTAAAAGTCAAATGGAACATACTACTCCATCTCCAAAAGAATGACAAAAGAACAATTTTCTTTCCATACATTGGGTTTTGAATTTGCAGAGAAAAAGAGAATTTCAATTTATTGGGAATGTGGTAGTTGGGTTCATTTGTCAGGTCGAGTGCAAGGTCATACTCCCTCTGTTCTTAAAAAAATTACTCCTTCTGTCTCAAATTAATTACTCAGTTTTAATTTTTTAAGTCAATATACTTTCTTTTGGTTATTAGTAATAAATTATATATACTTTCTTTTGGTTATAATCTCTTCGCTTATATTTTAGCCAAAATAGTAAAAAGATTAGTTTTAAAAATGGTCAATTTGACTTTAAAAAGTCAAAACTGAGCAATTAATTTGGGACGGAGGGAGTATTGTATAAGGTTAATGTACACAGATTAAGGAATATAATTAATACATAGCGAAAATACTATACTACCCTTATTAATTGTCTCAACCAATTATTCACTTCCTAATGTTTCTTATTCAATTCAACTAATTACTACTTGGATTATAGCATTGAATTGAATAAGAATCATTGAGAATTGAAGAAAACTTTAAATAGGAGAAAATTTTAAATAAGGGTAAAGTAGAGAAAAAATAGCTAATATAGTGTATTGATAAACTCAAAACGATAATCTTTTTGGAACAAAAATTACTTCCTAAAACGACAAGCTTTTAGGAACGGAGGGAGTAATTAGTTAATAAGATCATGAAATGTAACAATCTCACATGTTTTCAATTTTCAAGTTGATGTTGTACACATGCTGTTACTGAGTACGAGTAAAAGAGTCGATCGTCATGAGCCCTGGACAGGAAATGGAATATGAGAGAGTAGAAGAAAAAGGCAAGTAAAGAGAGCTGCAGGGGTTTTGGTAATATGAGAGAGCGGCAGGAAAAAGGTATTTGAAGAGAATTGAAATGGGGAGAGGGTTGCCGCTACAAGTTGTAGCGGCAAGGAGGGATTACCGAGACAGTCAACAACTCAGCAACTTTTTGCATATAAGTCAGCATACAAAGGTAATTTTTTGCAGTTAAGGCAACTTGTTCTAGCGCATTGAAAACGTGGGTGAGGCCCTATCGCTACAGCCTGTAGTGACAAGGGTGATTACAACGCGGCTTTGAATTTTAATTGAAGAGGGGGGGTGCAATTATGGCATTTAAGTTGATTTAGAGTATTTTATTTGACAAATTTGACTGTTGCTACAGCCTGTAGCGGCAGAGCATTTTTTTAATCAAATCCTCACCATTTATTATAATGATCAATGACTATAAGCTTGGTTGCTCAAACAGTGTTCAAGGTAACCGGTTGCCACGAATAAATCCATATATATATATATATATATATATATATATATATATATATATATATATATATATATGTATGTAAAATTATAGTTGATCTTGTATTTCCTAAAAATGCTAAATTTATAGAAAGAAGCAATTTGATAAAAATTCCAGAGATGTGACGACGCAATTTATTGAAAAATGTTTTAGAGTTAATTATTTTTTTGTTCTAATTAATATAGCTATTACTCAACTGAAGAATATGTTTGCAAACATTTGAAGATGTTTTTGGATTCTTATATAATCCAAAAATATTAAGAATACTAAATGATATCAGATTGAAAAAATGTCTAGTTAATCTTGAAAAGGCTCTCAAACATGACAAATTTTCTGATGTTTATTCAAATGATTTGTTTTTAGAATTGCAAGTATTACAAGTGAATTGAATTTGTCAAGAGAAATAGAATCTAACCATTGAAATTCAGGAGTTTGTTAAAGTTTTTGATTTTTTCCCTAATATTTCAATTGCTTTCCTGGTGTTCCTAAATATTTATGTGACAGTGATATCTGCTGAAATAAGTTTTTCGAAGTTGAAATTGTTGAAAAATTAGTTGCGGCCGACTATGACACAAAAAAGGTTAAATGGACTGGCAATCACGTGTATCGAGAATGATATGCTGGAAAAGCTTTATTTTGAATATTTGATTGAAGATTTTGCCTCTAGAAATACTAGAATAAGTATTTTTCAATGAATGTATTCTCATATATTTTGTTGAAGTGAAACTATTTAGTCGAACTATTCATATATTTTATTTTAGTCGAAGTTTTTATATATTTTGTTGTACTCGAACTATTATGTTTTAAATTCCGGAAAGTCATTTTTTTGTATACAACTTATACTTTTTATTTATTTTTAATTTTTTTTTGTGAAGACAATGTTTCAGAAAAAATCTCATTTTTATTTTTCGTATCATACCACCAAAATCTCAGAAACGACCCTAATTGTACACTTGCAGTATAGTACCCCAAGAGCTAGCTAGGTACTGATAATAATATAATTTTTTACTAATTATTTCGATCATATAAAAATACACAAACATATCATAACCACATAAACAGTCACTTTTCTTGAATATATCTCGTCTAAGAATAAATTTTTTTTAACACTAGTTAAGCTATTATGTTTCAGTCCCAAGGACTCTCTAAATATGGGATAGGGGGTAATTAGAAAAGATTCGGGAAATTTATGTGTGAAACGAAACGCTTAATGAATTTGGTATTATGATAATTATAAATTTGAATTTGTGATCATATAGAGTCAAATGAGAGATTTTTATTGGTACGCCATAAAGTGTTTGACATTTAGAGCTCGTTTGAGAGACTTTTGTAGTGGATTAAAAATACTTCTAAATCAAAATTAAAAATATTTTGTTATTTGGTAACTTTCTGAAAACACTTGTAAAGAGTAAAGATCGGGGTTTAAAAGCACCTCATTTTCAAAAAGAAAATTTGTACTTATTAAAAAAGCACAAAATATAAAATTATTTTAAAAAATTAAAATCTCAAATCAAACAATTACCTTTATATATATATATATATATATATATATATATATATATATATATATATATATATATATATACAAACAGGATCCTGTCCGGACTCCCGGACAGGTCCTAAAATACAGACACTTTTTTTTTTGCTTTTTTTTTTAAAACAACTAAAAAAAATATTTAATATTTTATAGAACTGAAATTTTTTCATAATACAATGTTTTGGACGTATTTTGAATACATATACCAAAAAGTAGTGGTACAGTCTGCACAGACTGTACATACATGTTTTGTTATACGTACCCAAATCACACCCAAAACACTGTATTATGAAAAAATTTCAATTCCATAATTTTTTTTAGTTGTTTTAAAAAAAAAGCAAAAAAAAAAAAGGTCCGTATTTTATAAAGTCCAGGATCCCGGACTGGATCCGGACTTTATATATATATATATATATATATATATATATATATATATATATATATATTTGTCAGTAGTGTTTTTAAAAGCATTTTCTCAACTATGTACGTAACTAATCACTATTTTAACTTTTTTATAAAATTATTTGTTAAGATCATATTTGTTTGCAAGTATTATAATCCTATTATTATAATACATGAGATTATAATATCAATACTATTAGTGTGACGCTCCCAAAATTAGGTATACACCACCCATCTTGGGTCGTCAGATACATGGTACAGAATACAAATACAACTTACTAATACAACGGTCGTGTACAATACGACAAAACATAACTGTGAGTTTGAATACAATTATTGTCTACTAGAGACTATACAAACTCAAAAGGAGTCCTCATTACAATTATTGTCACACTATTTAACAGAATAGTGAGGACTACTAATACTATCATCTGGTCTATCACTCCGTTCCCCAACTCGTCCTAGCTATATTCTCATTTCCTGAAGAGAACAGTGAAAGAAAGGGTGAACTCAACTATTCCAGTAAGAAATATTTTGTAAGACCCCAACTTATTAATGAATAAAATCAAATTTTCTCTAAATATTATTGTGAATAATAAGGGGTTAATTTGATATAATACTTTGATTATGGGTGAAATGAGCAAATTTTACAAAATAAACAAGTGGTTATAAAATATTCATTTTGTCGGGGAATATTCGTTTGGTCGTGAAATATTCTTGCTGTTGGGGAATATTCGTACGACGGCGCAGCCTTGTGTGGGCCTCATAACGAAAAGCGATTGGATAAAGAAAACGACAAGTATAAGTTATTTATAAATAACGGCATAGTTGTTACCATTAATACTGTTGGAATACCCGATGGTTAAAATACAGTAGCACACGGTATTGCACCAATTATTGATTCTTACGTAAGAAGACACTACTCAATAATTGTTACAGTAGTTATTGTTCAATATTTTATTTTATTGATTCAATAATTGTTGCGTTGATATTTTATATTATTGTTGTTTTAATAATTGTTGCTGCACAATATTTTCCATTATCAGATCAATAATTCATATTATTTGAATAATATTATTAGATAACATTATTGGCAATGCCTAAAAAGTTCTGCCTAAGGAGAGGTTTGATCATCGCCAGTAAGGAAAAATCCTTATTGAAAAGCCCCCTCTTTCTTGGGAACGGCCTGGTTGTCATAAATGTGATTCTGTAATATTATTTGTGAATAATTAATTATTGATTCATATGATAAGGAAATATTTATTTTTGTGGATATAAATGAGGGATATATTTTTGTGGTTAAAAATGAAGGAGTTAATGTTGAGGTTTTTATCAGTATTTTTGTCGGAATGGAGGTATTAAAAATCAGGGTTTTTGAGATATTTTGCAGGGGTTATAATTTTTAATCCGACCGTTGGATCGTGGTAATTTTTGGATATGTTATACATATATAAGTTGAGTATATGTCCTCAAATTTTGAGCCGTTAAAAATGAACGTATGATTTATTATGAATTTTACGAGATGACTGGTTCAGAAATTGTTAAATTTTCGGAGTTAATCATTTTGGTAAAAAATTCTAGAATTGGTGGGCCCCACTCTTGGTTGGTGAAGAAATATGCTGAGATTTTTATTCAAATGTGATGGGTGGGAATAGTAGCAGGTAAAGCCATCAGGTTGCAGGTTAAGTCTGCTTCGGCGTGCTAACATTTTCCTATAAATAGAGGGCTAAGTTAGAATTGAAAATCACACCAGAAACAAGTTTTCTCTCTTTCTCTCTCTAGATTATTGAGTGTATTTTGTGAGTATTTAGATACTTTGAGAGTTTCTATTCATCAGAGCAAGTGTCTTTCAGCCTTATACCGGTATTTCGATCAGAAGTACTGTCTTTACGAGGTAAGGGATGTTATTTTATTTAAAAATGATATTATTTCTTCAATATCATTATGCCGAAATATTGGTTAGAAATTTTTATCAAATTTAGAACTTTTCACGTTGGGGTTACTATTCATGAGTTACTATTCACGAGTTACTATTCATCGAAAAATAAAATTTTCTTCTTTTCGTCCAAAATATCTATTCTGGGTACTAACTTTGATTGTATCCATGTTTTGATCATTCTTGAATTCTACTTCACTATGAATAATTATAAGGTATTTTTGGACATGGATAAATCGAAATACGAATCCTTAATATTTGTTATTTTGTTTCACTGGATTCGTTTTCTTTAAGATATTTTTCATCATCCTCAGTCCTAAATGATGATATTACTGAATATCTTTAGCCCGTAGTGCAAAGATGTATGATTACTTGATGAATATCTTTGGCCTGTAGTGCAAAGATGAACAGGTGTTGAGATGAACATGACCGACAAGTGATACAAATGAATATCTTTGGCCTTAATGCAAAGATGAATATTTGATTAAAGATTGTTATTGATTGTTGTTACATGGATAAAATATTGATGATGGACTTTTAAATCTTAGAAGATAGTAGAACTCATTCTCTACTTGACTCTTCTAATGGTTTGTGTAAGACCCCGAATTTTATGAAATAAAAGTATTCAATTTTTCTTATAATTACTATTCAGTAAATGGTTAAATTGATAAAAGTTTAAAGTTATGGGTGAAATGTGAATATTTTTTTCAAAATAAGCAAGTGGTTATAAAATAATCATTGTTGTCGGGGAATATTCGTTTGGTCGTAGAATATTCTTTCTGTCGGGGAATATTCGTACGACGGCGCAGCTATTTGTGGGCCCCATAACGAATAACTGTCGGATGACGATAACGACAAAAATTTAAGTTTTTACAAATAACGGCGTAGTTGTTACCGTTAACACTGTTGGAATACCCGGTGGTTAAAATACAGTAATACGCGTTATTGCACAGTAGCACACGGTATTGCATAGTATTTTTGAAATTATTGATTCTTACGTAAGAAGGCACTACTCAATAATTGTTACAGTAATTACTGTTCAATATTTTATTTTATTGATTCAATAATTGCTGCGTTGATATTTTATATTATTGTTGTTTCAATAATTGTTGCTGCACAGTATTTTCCTTTATCAGATCAATAATTCATATTATTTGAATAATATTATTAGATAACACTATTGTCAATGTCTAGAAAGTTCTGTCTAAGGAGAGGTTTGGTCATCTAATTGCGCGCCAGTAAGGAGAAATTCTTATTGGAAAGCCCCCTCTTTCCTGGGAACGGCCTGGTTGTCATAAATGTGATTCTGTAATATTATTTGTGAATAATTAATTATTGATTCATATGATAAGGAAATATTTATATTATGTGGATATAAATGAGGGATATATTTTTGTGGTTAAAAATGAAGGAGTTAATGTTGAGGTTTTTATCAGTATTTTTGTCGGAATGGAGGTATTAAAAATCAGGGTTTTTGAGATATTTTGCGGGGGTTATAATTTTTAATCCGACCGTTGGATCGTGGTAATTTTTGGATATGTTATACATATATAAGTTGAGTATATGTCCATAAATTTTGAACCGTTAAAAATGAACGTATGATTTGTTATGAATTTTAAGAGGTGGCTGATTCGGAAATCAGGTTATAAATTATTTTTAGTGGAAAATTCTAGAATTGGTGGGCCCCACTTGTGGTTGGTGAAGAAATGTGCTGAATTATATTTCAAATGTGGTGAGTAGAAATAGTAGCAGGTAAAGCCATCAGGTTGCAGGTCAAACCTACAAAAATTTTTCTATAAATAGAGGGCTAAGTTAGAATTGAAAATCACACCAGAAACATAAGCTTTCTCTCTTTCTCTCTCTAGATTATTGAGTATATTTTGTGAGTATTTAGATACTTGGTGAGTTGCTATTCATCAGTGCAAGTTTCCTTCAGCCTTATTCCGATCAGAAGTACTGCTCTTTTGAGGTAAGAGATTGTAAGGGATAGTAAGGGATAGTAAGAGATTTTAAGGGTTGTTATGATGTTCAGTTTCGTAATTTTTCTGATCTTCAAAAATTATGGAAAAATTTGAAATGATATTTTGATGAGTTTTATTGATTGTGTCCAAAAATGGTGATTTTTGGATGTATAGATTAAGAGTTATGAATCTTACGGAAAAAGACTATTTTAAAAGTAACCGCTTATAATTCCTTGTGGTTAACTCCAAAATTGATGAAATTTTTATTGGGAGTACATGTATATGATAGAAGTATACTCTGTAAATTTCAGAATTTTTAGATAAAAGTATAATTTTTGATAAATGTCTAAATATTCGGCTATTTTGGCCATATGAAAAATAGTAAATGACTTTTAAAAATTCTGAGAAAAATATATGTTCACTATGGGACTATATTATGCTAAATTCCAGAAAAGAAATATTTTTAGAACGGATTTGGTATTTTTCATGAAAATAGTCTAGTTATGAGAAAATGAATTAAATATGTTATGTGAAGTAAGAAAATTGGAAAATAGGATTTTATGGCTTGAGAATCCTATATATGAGGTATATGCAGATTTTTGATGAGGGTTTTGGTTATTGATGATGAAATCTTAAGAGTTGGCATTTTATGATGATTAAATGCATTAATTAGTAAAGTGTAAACAATTTAAATAAATTATTTATAAGCTTAAGAAATGTTATTCTTTCAATATCATTATACCGAAGTATTGGTATGAATTTTATTGTGGAATTTCTACTTTTTTTAGTCGGTGTTACTATTCACGAGTTACTATTCATGAGTTACTATTCACGAGTTACTATTCACGACAAAATTGGTTTCTTTTACTAACCAAATTATAGTTGATTTATGAATATTACTCTTGAGATTAAATCTATATGTTGATTATATTGATTTTATTATCATATATAACATTTTTATAACCCTGATGTTGAATTTCTCTTTCACTGGAGTGTAAAGATGGGTAGATTATTGGTATGATCATGACTAGGGTTCTCTTTGGCCTGTAGTGCAAAGTTGAATTGTGACTGGTATGATCATGACCATTGAATTTACAATTGAATATCTTTAGCTTAAGTGTAAAGATGAATTGATTAACATGGTTATAATTATGGTGTATATAAATTCTGAAATGATTATATATTTCTTTGAGATATGAATATATTTGGCCTGTAGTGCAAATATTAATTATTGAGGAATATCTTTGGCCTGTAGTGCAAAGATGAATTGTAGATGAATATCTTTGGCCAGTAATGCAAAGATGAACTGTTGATGAATATCTTTGGCCTGTAGTGCAAAGATGACTTGTTGATGAATATCTTTGGCCCGTAGTGCAAAGATGAAATTATTAGTATGATTATGAACAGGAACTGTGATTTGGTATAACCATGATGTTTGATGTTTCAGGTGATGAAAATTATCTTCGTCCTAGATGAGAAGAGGAATTTAGAACTACAGTTATGATTATGAGTTATTCATATGATTGTGGACCAGAATTGTTGATTGATGTTACAGGGATAAAACATTGTTGGTGGATTTTTAACATGGAGAAAATAATAGACTTTATAGTCTATTTGACTCTTCTAATGGATTGCTCGTTCCGCTGCAACTATGGTTGAAATTTTTATCATTCACCATATGTTCTAAATCTCTGATTTATTATTGATGAAGGCTATTGATAATTTAATTATCTTTAGTCATGATATTCTTTACTGAGCTAGTTGTGCTCACCCTTTTGCTTCACAATTCCTTTCAGGTAATAAGAGTGTAGCTGGGTCGAGCGAGGGTAACGGGGAAATAGAACGGTGGTCTCTAGCTGTGGATGTTCTCCCGAAGCAGTATAGAAAAGTTCATTTAGTAGTTATATTTGGTGAATCCAATAGGGTAAGGTGTACCCAAAGTTGGAAGGGTGGTTTGCCACTATCATACAAGATGTCTAACGACATACAACCTCGTGTCATCATAAGACAGGGATGTGCTCATCCACTTGCTGAGTATATATACGAGCACTACCTATATAATCTTGGTGTTTGTTTAAAGTATAATTCTCAATTAGAGACAGTAGAGATAATGATATGTCAAGAGAAGACTCACCATTGGGAAGAATATGATAGTAATCTTCTCGTTTTTCTTTGGGGTCTATTGGGTCAACCAAGGATAATTCTGTGGCCATATGATATCTATCATAACCTAGACGCGTGGCCTCCCATGTACGAAGGTTTCCTTGAGCACTTCCCAAAGATTTTAATTTCTAAAACAGTTTTTGACTATACCTTTATGTAAGGTGTTATTGTGAGGTGATGTCCACAGTTGGAACATGAGTCACATTTGGTATATATTTGTATCCAAACTCACAACATATGTGTTGTTGTATTTTGCACGACAATTGTTGTAATAAAGTTGTAGTTGTTTTCTGTACCATGTATTTGGCGACTCAGAATGGGTTGGATGGAATGGACCTATTTTGGGGTCGTTACAATTTGGTATCAGAGCTTAGGGATATGATCTCTGGCGGAGATCGGGGAATAAAACTAGGAGGAGAGAGATGAGTAAATCCTTCGCTAGTGTGTCCTGTCTAAGCTTATTTGTTAGTCAGTCATAATATCGGGATATTATGTGATATGTTAATTTGTTCAATTAACCTTTGTTTTGAAGCAGTATTCTAGAATGATATCTGAAATACAGGAGATGAGCAATAGAGAAATCATGAGGACAGGGAAGATGAAATCTGAAATGAAAGTAAGGTATTCTCAACTCTTTGAAATACCAGGTACGTAAATTTCGGGGACGAAATTTCATAAGGAGGGGAGATTGTAAGACCCCGAATTTTATGAAATAAAAGTATTCAATTTTTCTTATAATTACTATTCAGTAAATGGTTAAATTGATAAAAGTTTAAAGTTATGGGTGAAATGTGAATATTTTTTTCAAAATAAGCAAGTGGTTATAAAATAATCATTGTTGTCGGGGAATATTCGTTTGGTCGTAGAATATTCTTTCTGTCGGGGAATATTCGTACGACGGCGCAGCTATTTGTGGGCCCCATAACGAATAACTGTCGGATGACGATAACGACAAAAATTTAAGTTTTTACAAATAACGGCGTAGTTGTTACCGTTAACACTGTTGGAATACCCGGTGGTTAAAATACAGTAATACGCGTTATTGCACAGTAGCACACGGTATTGCATAGTATTTTTGAAATTATTGATTCTTACGTAAGAAGGCACTACTCAATAATTGTTACAGTAATTACTGTTCAATATTTTATTTTATTGATTCAATAATTGCTGCGTTGATATTTTATATTATTGTTGTTTCAATAATTGTTGCTGCACAGTATTTTCCTTTATCAGATCAATAATTCATATTATTTGAATAATATTATTAGATAACACTATTGTCAATGTCTAGAAAGTTCTGTCTAAGGAGAGGTTTGGTCATCTAATTGCGCGCCAGTAAGGAGAAATTCTTATTGGAAAGCCCCCTCTTTCCTGGGAACGGCCTGGTTGTCATAAATGTGATTCTGTAATATTATTTGTGAATAATTAATTATTGATTCATATGATAAGGAAATATTTATATTATGTGGATATAAATGAGGGATATATTTTTGTGGTTAAAAATGAAGGAGTTAATGTTGAGGTTTTTATCAGTATTTTTGTCGGAATGGAGGTATTAAAAATCAGGGTTTTTGAGATATTTTGCGGGGGTTATAATTTTTAATCCGACCGTTGGATCGTGGTAATTTTTGGATATGTTATACATATATAAGTTGAGTATATGTCCATAAATTTTGAACCGTTAAAAATGAACGTATGATTTGTTATGAATTTTAAGAGGTGGCTGATTCAGAAATCAGGTTATAAATTATTTTTAGTGGAAAATTCTAGAATTGGTGGGCCCCACTTGTGGTTGGTGAAGAAATATGCTGAATTATATTTTAAATGTGGTGGGTGGGAATAGTAGCAGGTAAAGCCATCAGGTTGCAGGTCAAACCTACCAAAATTTTCCTATAAATAGAGGGCTAAGTTAGAATTGAAAATCACACCAGAAACATAAGCTTTCTCTCTTTCTCTCTCTAGATTATTGAGTGTATTTTGTGAGTATTTAGATACTTGGTGAGTTGCTATTCATCAGTGCAAGTTTCCTTCAGCCTTATTCCGATCAGAAGTACCGCTCTTTTGAGGTAAGGGATTGTAAGGGATAGTAAGGGATAGTAAGAGATTTTAAGGGTTGTTATGATGTTCAGTTTCGTAATTTTTCTGATCTTCAAAAATTATGGAAAAATTTGAAATGATATTTTGATGAGTTTTATTGATTGTGTCCAAAAATGGTGATTTTTGGATGTATAGATTAAGAGTTATGAATCTTACGGAAAAAGACTATTTTAAAAGTAATCGCTTATAATTCCTTGTGGTTAACTCCAAAATTGATGAAATTTTTATTGGGAGTACATGTATATGATAGAAGTATACTCTATAAATTTCAGAATTTTTAGATAAAAGTATAATTTTTGATAAATGTCTAAATATTCGGCTATTTTGGCCATATGAAAAATAGTAAATGACTTTTAAAAATTCTGAGAAAAATATATGTTCACTATGGGACTATATTATGCTAAATTCCAGAAAAGAAATATTTTTGGAACGGATTTGGTATTTTTCATGAAAATAGTCTAGTTATGAGAAAATGAATTAAATATGTTATGTGAAGTAAGAAAATTGGAAAATAGGATTTTATGGCTTGAGAATCCTATATATGAGGTATATGCAGATTTTTGATGAGGGTTTTAGTTATTGATGATGAAATCTTAAGAGTTGGCATTTTATGATGATTAAATGCATTAATTAGTAAAGTGTAAACAATTTAAATAAATTGTTTATAAGCTTAAGAAATGTTATTCTTTCAATATCATTATACCGAAGTATTGGTATGAATTTTATTGTGGAATTTCTACTTTTTTTAGTCGGTGTTACTATTCACGAGTTACTATTCATGAGTTACTATTCACGAGTTACTATTCACGACAAAATTGGTTTCTTTTACTAACCAAATTATAGTTGATTTATGAATATTACTCTTGAGATTAAATCTATATGTTGATTATATTGATTTTATTATCATATATAACATTTTTATAACCCTGATGTTGAATTTCTCTTTCACTGGAGTGTAAAGATGGGTAGATTATTGGTATGATCATGACTAGGGTTCTCTTTGGCCTGTAGTGCAAAGTTGAATTGTGACTGGTATGATCATGACCATTGAATTTACAATTGAATATCTTTAGCTTAAGTGTAAAGATGAATTGATTAACATGGTTATAATTATGGTGTATATAAATTCTGAAATGATTATATATTTCTTTGAGATATGAATATATTTGGCCTGTAGTGCAAATATTAATTATTGAGGAATATCTTTGGCCTGTAGTGCAAAGATGAATTGTAGATGAATATCTTTGGCCAGTAATGCAAAGATGAACTGTTGATGAATATCTTTGGCCTGTAGTGCAAAGATGACTTGTTGATGAATATCTTTGGCCCGTAGTGCAAAGATGAAATTATTAGTATGATTATGAACAGGAACTGTGATTTGGTATAACCATGATGTTTGATGTTTCAGGTGATGAAAATTATCTTCGTCCTAGATGAGAAGAGGAATTTAGAACTACAGTTATGATTATGAGTTATTCATATGATTGTGGACCAGAATTGTTGATTGATGTTACAGGGATAAAACATTGTTGGTGGATTTTTAACATGGAGAAAATAATAGACTTTATAGTCTATTTGACTCTTCTAATGGATTGCTCGTTCCGCTGCAATTATGGTTGAAATTTTTATCATTCACCATATGTTCTAAATCTCTGATTTATTATTGATGAAGGCTATTGATAATTTAATTATCTTTAGTCATGATATTCTTTACTGAGCTAGTTGTGCTCACCCTTTTGCTTCACAATTCCTTTCAGGTAATAAGAGTGTAGCTGGGTCGAGCGAGGGTAACGGGAAAATAGAACGGTGGTCTCTAGCTGTGGATGTTCTCCCGAAACAGTATAGAAAAGTTCATTTAGTAGTTATATTTGGTGAATCCAATAGGGTAAGGTGTACCCAAAGTTGGAAGGGTGGTTTGCCACTATCATACAAGATGTCTAACGACATACAACCTCGTGTCATCATAAGACAGGGATGTGCTCATCCACTTGCTGAGTATATATACGAGCACTACCTATATAATCTTGGTGTTTGTTTAAAGTATAATTCTCAATTAGAGACAGTAGAGATAATGATATGTCAAGAGAAGACTCACCATTGGGAAGAATATGATAGTAATCTTCTCGTTTTTCTTTGGGGTCTATTGGGTCAACCAAGGATAATTCTGTGGCCATATGATATCTATCATAACCTAGACGCGTGGCCTCCCATGTACGAAGGTTTCCTTGAGCACTTCCCAAAGATTTTAATTTCTAAAACAGTTTTTGACTATACCTTTATGTAAGGTGTTATTGTGAGGTGATGTCCACAGTTGGAACATGAGTCACATTTGGTATATATTTGTATCCAAACTCACAACATATGTGTTGTTGTATTTTGCACGACAATTGTTGTAATAAAGTTGTAGTTGTTTTCTGTACCATGTATTTGGCGACTCAGAATGGGTTGGATGGAATGGACCTATTTTGGGGTCGTTACAGTTTGCTGTTTCCGCTGCAGTTATTGATTTAAAACTTGTTGTCTATTGTATTCTATTAGATTTTTCCCTGTTGAAGACTAACAATAATTTGTTCTGTATTATCTTAGTCATAATGTTCTTTACTGGGCTAGTTGAGCTCACCCTTTTCCTTTTTGTTCCATTTTTCTCAGGAGGCGAGAATGTAGCGAGTACTAGTCGGGGTATGGAATGATGGTTCTAGAAGTTACTTTAGTAGTCCTCACCATTTTTGTGAAATAATGTATCAATAATTGTAATGAGGACTTATTTGAGTGTGGATATTGTCTAAATGACAATATTTGTATTTAAACTCACAGTTCTTGTGTTGTAATAATAAAGATGTAGTTGTTTCTGTACCATGTATTTTGGCGACTCAGAATGGGTGTTGTATACCTATTTTGGGGGCGTCACAATTGGTATCAGAGCTTAGGGATATGATCCCTGGCTGAGATGTGAGACAAGAACTAGGAGGGGAGAGACGGGAAATTCCTTCGCTAGTATGACCTGACTAAGTTTATTTGGTGTTTATTTGGTCGGTCAGAGTATAGGGATAATATATGACATGACTATTAACCCTTGTTTTATGGCAGTATTTAAGAATGGCAGCTGAAAACGTTAATAATGGAGTAAATCAGACCGTGGAGACACCTTTGATCACCACCCAGGAGAACGTGCAACAGGAAGGCAATATTCCTCCTGTAAACAACGTTACCGAGCAAACGATGAATGATAGAATGTTTAGGAGCTTTTTGCAGTTCATGCAAAATCAGACGAGGGAGACTCGTGTGCAGAATACGGGTGGAAATGATAACAACGCGCGGTTTGTCACAGCTAAACAGTTCAAAGAATTGGGACCACTAGAATTTAAGGGAAAGCCGGATCCGATCATGGCGGAAACGTGGGTCAAGCAAATTACCAAGATATTCGATGTCTTGGGATGCACGGAGGAACAGAAGGTTCCATTCGCCACCTTTATGTTCCGCGGTGAGGCAGACTACTGGTGGGAGTCTGTGAAGCGTACCCAGCCTGACGCACTCAACATGTCCTGGGAAATATTTCAAAAACTGTTCAATGACAAGTACTTTCCTGAAAGTATTCGTCATATGAAGGAGGTGGAGTTTATCAGACTGGAACAAAACAACATGACGGTGTCCCAGTACGAGGCGAAGTTTGCAGAGTTATCCAGGTTTGCACCTCATTTGGTCGAAAATGAGGAACGAATGACAAGGATGTTTCTGAGAGGTCTAAAACCCGAGATTCGGCAATATCTTATCTCTCATAAATTTTCTTTATATTCAGATGTTGTAAACAGGGCTCAATTATTAGAGCGAGATAATGAGTATGTGCAACCGAGGGACCACAACCAGGGTCATACCGGTGGCGGCAGTCATCGAAGCAATAAAAACCAGCAGGGAGGAAAACATTCGGACAAAAGCGGTAACCACTCTGGTGGTAATCGTGGCCGTGATAATAAAAGGAGCGAGTCGGGAGGAGATTTCAAGAAGAGAAGGTACAACAATGATAACGTGAAGACGTTAGCACAAACATCAACTGTTTCTAAGGGAGGAGAACGACCACCGGTCGTATGTTACAAATGTGGGAAAAAGGGGCATATCAGCCCAAACTGCCCACAACAATCCAATGTATGTTATAACTGTGGAAAGGAGGGTCGTATAGCTCGAGAGTGTTCTGTAGCAAAACCAAGTTCAGCAGGGATGGTGACTCCAAAAGTTGTCCCAGATAAGTCGAAATCAGCGGTTCCTGGAAGGGCGTTTGTCGTGACTGGCCAAAACGAGAGAAATCCGAACGAGGTGATCACGGGTAAGCTAATCTTGAATTCTTGCGAAGTTTATACTTTACTAGATACCGGTTCTACCCATTCTTTTATCTCTCCTGCTTGTGCTCAACGTTTAAACTTGACTCCGAAAAAATTGGACTTTAACTTATCTGTTGAAACTCCGTTGGGTGAAACCTTCGTTACATCTACAGTTTATAAATCTTGCATGATCCAAGTTGGCACTATCACATTACCTGTTGATCTTATCTCTTTAAAGATACTTGCTTTTGATGTGATTTTAGGAATTGATTGGTTAACTACTCATCATGCCAAAATTGATTATTTTCGTAAGGTTGTTAATTTTCATATTCATAACCAACCTGTTATGCGAATTCAAGCAACCAAGCCACTAAAATTAATCGCTGTCATACCAAGCCATAAAGCCATTCGTTTATTGAAAAACGGATGTCAAGCTTTCTTAGCCCATGTCATGGACTTGAACAAAAATACGTCAGATTTGAATGATATTTCTGTTGTTAGTGAATTTCCTGACGTATTTCCTGAAGAATTTCCTGGTCTAACCCAGAGCGTGATATTAAATTTTTGTATTGATCTTCAACCCGGTACAAAACCTATTTCTAAAATCTCATATTGAATAGCTCCTATTGAACTTCAGGAGTTAAAAACCCAACTATAGAAGTTGGTACCCGAGCCTCTATCTGGTGACTTCCTTTGTGGAATGTACCAAAGCCAGACTCTCCGTAAAGGACTCTATATTTGTGTGGTGATAAAACAATAGGTGCCATTGTGACGTGCTATCCAAGATTGGGATATGAATCATAATTGAGAGCAACCGAAGTCGGTGACCAAAGTACGTAACTTTCTGGGCTTAGCTGGTTACTATCGGAGATTCGTGGAAGGATTTTCTCGAATCGCTACTCCGTTAACTAGCTGACTCAGAAAGATACAAAATTCGTATGGATTGAGAAATGAGAGAAGAGTTTCCAAGAACTCAAGAGGAGACTCATTTCGGCACCTGTTCTGACAATACCATCTGGTTCTGATGGATTTGTTATCTACAGCGATGCTTCAGGCAAAGGGTTACGATGTGTTCTCATGTAACATGGGAAAGTCATAGCCTATACCTCACGATAACTCAAAGAATATGAGAGGAATTATCCTACTCATGATTTGGAGTTGGCAGCAGTCGTTTTTGCGTTGAAGATCTGGAGACACTACCTGTATGGGGAGAAAGTGGAGATCTATACAGATCATAAAAGCCTCAAATATTTCTTCACCCAAAAGGAACTCAACATGCGGCAGCGACGTTGGCTCGAGCTGTTGAAAGATTACGATCATACCATCTAATATCATCCTGGAAAAGTAAACGTAGTAGCTGACGCATTGAGTAGAAGATCATATGCGGGTACGAGTGCAATGTTGTTAACACAAAGGCCTATTTTGTATGACTTGCAAAGGATGGAGATAGAGATGAAGGCTCCAAGTACCCACATGATGATATCAAATATACGAGTAGAACCGACTTTAATCGATAAAGTTAAAGCTGCTCAAGCTACGGACATAGAGCTGATGCGTATGAAGAAGAAAGTGTAAGAAGGTTCTATTCCAGAAACAAGAATCGATGAAGAAGGAATACTTCGAGTCCACTCTAGACTCTGTGTTCCTAACAATTCTGATTTGAAGTACAAGATCATGATGGAAGCACACAATACACCATTTGCAATCCATCCTGGAAGTACCAAAATGTATCGTGATCTACGACATACATTTTGGTGGAATAATATGAAGAGAGAGATTGCAAAGTTTATCTCGAGGTGTTTAACTTGTCAACGTGTAAAGGCGGAACATCAAGTACCAAAGGGTCCATTGCAACCACTTGAGATTCCGAAATAGAAGTGGGAACACATTACCATGGATTTCGTTACGGGTCTTCCCACGGTTTCTCAAGCATAAATGCTATTTGGGTTATTGTTGATAGATTAACCAAGTCTGCTCATTTCTTGCCGATACGGGAGACTTATTCCCTTGAACGTCTTGCTCGTATATACGTAGATGAGATTGTGAGACTGCATGGCATGCCAGTATCCATAGTTTCGGATCGTGACCCAAGATTCACTTCAAGATTTTGGGTTAGCTTACAAAAAGCTATGGGCACAGATTTACGATTTAGTTCGGCATACCATCCTCAAACGGACGGACAATCAGAGAGGACTATTCAAACTCTTGAAGATCTATTAAGACTTTGTGTCCTAGATTTCAAAGGGAGTTGGGATAAGTACCTACCATTGGTGGAATTCTCTTACAATAACAGTTATCAGGCAAGTATAGGTGTGGCCCCATTTGAAGCATTATATGGACGAAAGTGTCGCTCTCCAGTATGCTGGGACGAGGTGGGTGAAGCAACATTGTTGGGACCAGAGTTGGTACGCATGACTACAGAGAAGATCCAAACGATTCGACAACGTATACAAACGGCACAGGATCGACAAAAGAGTTATGCGGATCTTCATCGAAAGGACGTGAAATTTAATATTGGGGATCATGTATTATTACGTGTTGCACCATGGAAGGGAGTTACAAGATTTGGGAAGAGAGGAAAGCTCAATCCAAGATTTGTTGGTCCATTTGAGATTCTTGAGCGAATAGGAAATGTGGCATATAGACTCGCATTACCTCCAAGCATGTCTCGTGTTCATAATATTTTTCACATATCTATGCTTCGTAAATATGTTAAAGACCCGAACCACATTATTGAATTAGAACCAGACGAGATAGCTGAAGATTTAACGTACGAGGAGGTACCTGTTAAGATCTTGGATAGGAAAGAGCATGTCCTACGCACGAAGGTTATACCATAAGTTAAAGTTTTGTGGAGAAACCATGCTATTGAAGAAATGACCTAGGAGTTGGAATCAGAAATGAAAGCGAGGTATCCTCACCTTTTTGAAACATCAGGTACGTACGTCAATTTCGAGGACGAAATTTCATAAGGAGGGGAGGTTGTAAGACCCCAACTTATTAATGTATAAAATCAAATTTTCTCTAAATATTATTGTGAATAATAAGGGGTTAATTTGATATAATACTTTGGTTATGGGTGAAATGAGCAAATTTTGCAAAATAAACAAGTGGTTATAAAATATTCATTTTGTCGGGGAATATTCGTTTGGTCGTGAAATATTCTTGCTGTTGGGGAATATTCGTACGACGGCGCAGCCTTGTGTGGGCCTCATAACGAAAAGCGATTGGATAAAGAAAACGATAAGTATAAGTTATTTATAAATAACGGCATAGTTGTTACCGTTAATACTGTTGGAATACCCGATGGTTAAAATACAGTAGCACACGGTATTGCACCAATTATTGATTCTTACGTAAGAAGGCACTACTCAATAATTGTTACAGTAGTTATTGTTCAATATTTTATTTTATTGATTCAATAATTGTTGCATTGGTATTTTATATTATTGTTGTTTCAATAATTGTTGCTGCACAGTATTTTCATTTATCAGATCAATAATTCATATTATTTGAATAATATTATTAGATAACATTATTGGCAATGTCTAGAAAGTTCTGTCTAAGGAGAGGTTTGGTCATCTAATTGCGCGCCAGTAAGGAGAAATCCTTATTGGAAAGCCCCCTCTTTCATGGGAACGGCCTGGTTGTCATAAATGTGATTCTGTAATATTATTTGTGAATAATTAATTATTGATTCATATGATAAGGAAATATTTATTTTATGTGGATATAAATGAGGGATATATTTTTGTGGTTAAAAATGAAGGAGTTAATGTTGAGGTTTTTGTCAGTATTTTTGTCGGAATGGAGGTATTAAAAATCAGGGTTTTTGAGAAATATTGCGGGTGTTATAATTTTTAATCCGACCGTTGGATCGTGGTAATTTTTGGATATGTTATACATATATAAGTTGAGTATATGTCCTCAAATTTTGAGCCGTTAAAAATGAACGTATGATTTATTATGAATTTTACGAGATGACTGGTTTAGAAATTGTTGAATTTTCGGAGTTAATCATTTTGGTAGAAAATTCTAGAATTGATGGGCCCCACTCTTGGTTGGTGAAGAAATGTGCTGAGATTTTTATTCAAATGTGGTGGGTGGGAATAGTAGCAGGTAAAGCCATCAGGTTGCAGGTTAAGTCTGCTTCGGCGTGCTAACATTTTCCTATAAATAGAGGGCTAAGTTAGAATTGAAAATCACACCAGAAACAAGTTTTCTCTCTTTCTCTCTCTAGATTATTGAGTGTATTTTGTGAGTATTTAGATACTTTGAGAGTTTCTATTCATCAGAGCAAGTGTCTTTCAGCCTTATACCGGTATTCCGACCAGAAGTACTGTCTTTACGAGGTAAGGGATGTTATTTTATTCAAAAATGATATTATTTCTTCAATATCATTATGCCGAAATATTGGTTGGAAATTTTTATCAAATTTAGAACTTTTCACGTTGGGGTTACTATTCATGAGTTACTATTCACGAGTTACTATTCACCGAAAAATAAAATTTTCTTCTTTTCGTCCAAAATATCTATTCTGGGTACTAACTTTGATTGTATCCATGTTTTGATCATTCTTGAATTCTACTTCACTATGAATAATTATAAGGTATTTTTGGACATGGATAAATCGAAATACGAATCCTTAATATTTGTTATTTTGTTTCACTGGATTCGTTTTTTTAAAGATATTTTTCATCATCTTCAGTCCTAAATGATGATATTACTGAATATCTTTGGCCCGTAGTGCAAAGATGTATGATTACTTGATGAATATCTTTGGCCTGTAGTGCAAAGATGAACAGGTGTTGAGATGAACATGACCGACAAGTGATACAAATGAATATCTTTGGCCTTAGTGCAAAGATGAATATTTGATTAAAGATGGTTATTGATTGTTGTTACAGGGATAAAATATTGACGATGGACTTTTAAATCTTAGAAGATAGTAGAACTCATTCTCTACTTGACTCTTCTAATGGTTTGCTGTTTCCGCTGTAGTTATTGATTTAAAACTTGTTGTCTATTGTATTCTATTAGATTTTTCCCTGTTGAAGACTAACGATAATTTGTTCTGTATTATCTTAGTCATAATGTTCTTTACTGGGCTAGTTGAGCTCACCCTTTTCCTTTTTGTTCTATTTTTCTCAGGAGGCGAGAATGTAGCGAGTACTAGTCGGGGTATGGAATGATGGTTCTAGAAGTTACTTTAGTAGTCCTCACCATTTTTATGAAATAATGTATCAATAATTGTAATGAGGACTTATTTGAGTGTGGATATTGTCTAAATGACAATATTTGTATTTAAACTCACAGTTCTTGTGTTGTAATAATAAAGATGTAGTTGTTTCTGTACCATGTATTTTGGCGACTCAGAATGGGTGTTGTATACCTATTTTGGGGTGTCACATATTTTGACTAAGATAATGCAGAATAAATTATCATTAGCCTTCAACAGTGTTAAACTGATAAAATATAACGAACATCAAGTTTAACTGCAGCGGAACAAGCAATCCACTAAAAGAGTCAAGTAGAGAATAAAATCTACTATCTTCTATGATTTAAAAGGTTTTTCAACACTGCTATCGCTGGGACTCAGCTTAATAAAATAATCCACATCATCGAATCACCCCTGCACTACGGTCAAGGATATTCTTTAGTATCACGACCATAATTATCCATGCACTACGGGCCAAGAATATTTGTGTACTCATTAATGGTCATGATCATGCCAACAACTGTCCATCAATGTACTACGGGCCAATGAGGACTTTTACCACATCATTTGTAACATTACGGTCATGATTAAATCGAATAATCCCTGGTCATAATCATACCAAGTCCATCTGTGCACTACAGACCACATATGACTTTCAATATTTTATAAACATGAGGATGATGACAATGATATAAGAATTCAATAAAACAAGTTCAAGAATTAATTTATCCAAGAATTAACAACGTTCAAATTGTCAATATGATATTGCTTTGTGGAGTAAATGTAAGACCCCAACTTTTATAAATAAAAATAAATTTTCTATAAATATCATTTTTGAATATTATGGAGTTAATTTGATATAATATTATAGTTGTGGGTAATATTTATAAATTTTGCAAAGTACGTAAGTTGTTATATAATATTCGATTGGTCGGGGAATATTCGTTTTAACAGGGAATATTCGTACAACGACACAATCATTGGTGGACCCCACAACGAAATTATTATCGGATTGAGAAAACGACAAAAATATTTTATTAAAAATAACGGCGGAAATTTTACCATAGTTACTGTTGAACAATTCGGTAGTAAAAGTACAGTAATACGTGTGGTTGCATAGTAGCACACGGTATTGATTATTAATGCTTATGTGAGAAATCACTCAGTTTGATTCAATTATTGTCAGTTAATAATATGAATTATTTAGCGATAATGACGTTTTGTTTTATTCGTATTATTAACGTAATAAAACAGAAACATCTTTTTATATAAAACAGAATACTTTATTAAAGTTATTCTATAAATAGAATATATTATATTTTATTTAAAAGATTTTTCTTTAAATATGGACCGTCAGATTAAAGTAATCAATCTGGACCGTTCATGGATTAGTTACTATGCATTCTATTTTTCTATAAATAGCAGCTCATTCCTTCATTATTTCTTACGAATTCACTGAACTCTAGAGAGAGAAACTATAGAGAGAGAGAAAAGAAGAGTATTCTGCTACTTAACTACTTCCTTATTTCAGCCCTTCTTTAAAATGGTAAGGGGTGTTATTCTTTCTTATTCATGAAGAGAACTGTTGTTATTTCATTATTTATTATTCTGTTGGAATAACCTGTATACGCGGTCTACCCTATACTTGGTGACATTCTTCTGTTATTCTGTTGGAACATCCTGTCTGTGTGTTTTACACCGGACCTGGTTCCATTTTTATTATTATTCTGTTGGAACATCCTGTCTGTGTGTTTTACACCGGACCTGGTTCCGTTTTTATTATTATTCTGTTGTAACATCCTGTCTGTGTGTTTTACACCGGAACTGGTTCCGTCTTGTTATTATTCTGTTGGAACATCCTGTCTGTGTGTTTTACACCGGACCTGGTTCCATTATTTATTATTCTGTCAGAATATCCTGTCTCTACGTTTACGCCGGACCTGATTCCATTATTTATTATTCTGTTGGAATAACATGTCTGTGCTATCTATCGCATGCCGGGTGATTTCTTTTGTTATTCCATTCTTTACTATACTCAGTTGGTTAAGTTTTAACTTCTATACTCCATGAAATTAGTGGAATATCCTTGATAATTACGGTTCATCCAGTATCTTTTCATGAAAATATTCTTCTAAGCATTCTTAAATTTTACTCCACAAAGCAGTATCATGTTGACAATTTGGACGTTGTTAATTCTTGGATAAATTAATTCTTGAACTTGTTTTATTGAATTCTTATATCATTGTCATCATCCTCATGTTTATAAAATGTTAAAAGTCATCTGTGGCCTGTAGTGTATAGATGGACTTGGTATGATTATGACCATGAATTATTCGGTATAATCATGACCGTAATGTTACAAATGATGTGGTAAAAGTCCTCATTGACCCGTAGTGCATTGATGGACAGTTGTTGGCATGATCATGACCATTAATGAATACACGAATATCCTTGGCCGTAGTGCAGGGGTGATTCGATGATGTGGATTATTTTATTAAGCTGAGTCCCAGCGATCACAGTGTTGAAAAACCTTTTAAATCATAAAAGATAGTAGAGTTTATTTTCTACTTGACTCTTTTAATGGATTGCTTGTTCCGCTGCAGTTAAACTTGATGTCTATTATATTTTATCAGTTTAATATTGTTGAAGGCTAATGATAATTTATTCTGCATTATCTTAGTCATAATATTTCTTACTGGGCTAGTTGAGCTCACCCTTTCTTTAACTGTTCTCTTCAGGAAATGAGAACGTAGCTGGGGCAAGTCGGAAAACGGAGTGATGGTCCGAATGATAGTATTAGTTAGTAGTCCTCACTATTCTATGTAATAGTGTGTTAATAAATGTAATGAGGACTCCTTTTGAGTATGAATACTCTCTAGAAGATAATATTTGTATTCAAACTCACAGTTTATGTTTTGTCGTATTGTATACGACAGTTGTATTAGTAAGTTATATTTGTATTCTGTACTATGTATCTGACGACCCAAGATGTGTGATGTATACCTAATTTTGGGGGCGTCACAGTAAAATTCAAGAATGCTTAGAAAAATATTTTCATGAAAAGATACTGGATGAAACGGAATTATCAAGGATATTCCACTAATTTCATGGAGTATAGAAGTTAAAACTTAACCAACTGAGTATAATAAAGAATGGAATAACAAAAGAAATCACCCGGCATGCGATAGACCCCACAGATAGGTTATTCTAACGGAATAATAATTAATGGAATCAGGTCCGGCGTAAACGCACAGACAAGATATTCTGACAGAATAATAAATAATAGAACCAGGTCCGGTGTAAAACACACAGACAGGATATTCCGACAGAATAATAAATAATGGAACCAGGTCCGGTGTAAAACACACAGACAAGATGTTTCAACAGAATAATAATAAAAACGAAACAAGGTCCGGTGTAAAACACACAGACAGGATGTTCCAACAGAATAATAAAAGAATGTCACCAAATATAGGGTATACCGCGTATACAGGTTATTCCAACAGAATAATAAGAAATGGAATAACAAAAGTTCTCTTAATGAATAAGAAAGAATAACACCCCTTACCGTTTTAAAGAAGAATTGAAATAAGGAAGTAGTTAAGTAGCAGAATACTTTTCTTCTCTCTCTCTATAGTTTCTCTCTATAGTTTCTCTCTCTAGAGTTCAGTGAATTCGTAAGAAATAATGAAGGAATGAGCTGCTATTTATAGAAGAATGGACTGCATAGTAACTAATCTATGAACGGTCCAGATTGATTTACTTTAATCTGACGGTCCATATTTAAAGAAAAATCTTTTAAATATAATATATTCTATTTATAGAATAACTTTAATAAAGTATTCTGTTTTATATAAAAAGATGTTTCTGTTTTATTACGTTAATAATACGAATAAAACAAAACTTCATTATCGCTAAATAATTCATATTATTAACTGACAATAATTGAATCAAACTGAGTGATTTCTCACATAAGCATTAATAATCAATACCGTGTGCTACTATGCAACCACACGTATTACTGTACTTTTACTACTGAGTAATTCAACAGTATCAATGGTAAAACTTCCGCCGTTATTTTTAATAAAATATTTTTGTCGTTTTCTCAATCCGACAATAATTCCGTTGTGGGGTCCACCAATGATTGTGTCGTTGTACGAATATTCCCTGTTAAAACGAATATTTCCCGACCAATCGAATATTATATAACAACTTGCGTACTTTGCAAAATTTATAAATATTACCCACAACTATAACATTATATCAAATTAACTCCATAATATTCAAAAATGATAATTATAAAAAATTCATCTTTATTTATAAAAGTTGGGGTCTTACAAATAGTCACAAGATTAAATAATCATAATCATATGTTTATTTTTATGGAATAACTTAAAATAATCCTATGTTATGTTTGTTTTTTCTAAAATTAATTAAAGAATTTGATAAAAAAAAATTGTTTGGACTATTATACATTTACTAATAATAACATATTTTAAACTATAATTTAATTTTTTTTATATATCAAAAAATGATGTACAATAAGTTGTTTATCAATAAGTTTTGACAAACAAAAAATCAATATTTAAATATGACTAGGACTAATAAGTTGATTACAAATAAGTTGTTTACTAATAATAAGCTGGTTACTAATAAGTTGTTTACTAATAATAAGCTGTTTACAAACAAGTTCTTTAAATAATAATTTGCTTAAATAATAAGGTGTTTACCGATAATAAGTTATTCAACAATAAGCTGCTTAAATAATAAGCTATTTACCGATAATAAACTATTTACCAATAATAAGTTGGTTATCAATAATAAGTTGTTTACTAATAATAAGCTAATTGAATATAATAATATATTATGGTCATTTTAAAAAAAGTTAAGGATAATTTTGTTTAGAAATTTTTAATCCCAATGGTGGGGATTATAATCCCTGTGATATTAAATAATAAAGTATGTTAAGTTAGTTTATAATCCATTGATTAATAGTTATAAGTTTAAAATTAAAAATAAACAAGAATTAATTGTCATTCTTATAAACAAATACTATAAGCCAAGAATTTTACATTTAAAAATATTTTATCTCACCATGTATAATTCCGGCAAAGAACCACTTAAACTGTCTAAAAATTATTTGCCACGTGCTACAAGAAAAAAAGTGATTAATAAAAGTAGAATATAATAATACAATAAGTTGGCAATTAGCTAGCTAAGAAGTGGAATTAAATGGAAACGTGTTAGCAAGTAGGTAACAGCTATCTGCTAGCTTGCGCCTGATACGCGTGTGCACCATAACCCTCATCGATCCCCAAATGCTTCATAATAAGATAATAATATCACACTCTTCCAACTGAAATACTATGTATCATATCATTAACATACTGGTAAACACACATCCCCCGCAAAGGGGTCCGCGAATTGGCCACGCCATTTCTTGCTGTTTATGCATCACCTATATATCTCCAAAACGGAACAATCCTCTATCACCTTTAAATCTCTCCTATTTGTCCCTCCTAAGTGAGTCTGTCTATATAAACCCAATTTTATATTTTCTTCCTTTTTATTTATAATGCATGGCGGCTCATGATCCTGCTAACGTGCGCAAAAATGACCAACCAAACAACTCCTTATTGTTCGCTTCTGAATCTTCTAAGCGGCCAATGCTTACTGTTTTGCCCCCTCCTGTGGACCAACCACCACCCACCAATACTTTTTTATCAAACACTTCCCAAGACCCTTCTCCGAAACACCCCCGAGCGCCACCGCTAACCACCGTAGCCTCGCCCACAACGGGGCGGCATCCGGTTTATCGAGGAATCCGGTGCCGGAGCGGGAAATGGGTGTCGGAAATACGGGAGCCACGTAAGACTACACGAATTTGGCTCGGTACTTATCCAACCCCGGAAATGGCGGCGGCGGCATATGACGTGGCTGCTTTGGCACTAAAAGGCTCTGAGGCTACTCTCAATTTTTCAACCTCAGTTCTTCCCTATTCTATTCCACCAACTCCAACAGCCGCTAATATACGCGCCGCCGCCGCAATTGCCGCTGCTTCAAAAGCACCGGCCAAGGCCGAAAAAATTACTGGCGCTCCGCCGGGAAATGAGGAGGTATCGGATACTAGTACAACATCGACGTCAGTGGGGCCAAAAGAGTTTATTGATGAGGAGGCACTATTTGAGATGTCGACGTCGAGTGCCGCTGTTTCCAAAGCACCCAAACCCGATGAAACAACGGCGACTCCACCGGGAAATGAGGAGGCATCGAATACTAGTGCTATGTCGTTGGGGCCAGAAGAGTTCATTGATGAGGAGGCACTATTTGATATGCCGAATATACTAGTGAGCATGGCTGAGGGAATGCTGGTTAGCCCGCCGAGGATGAAAACGCAGCCGTCTGACGACTCGCCGGAGAATTCTGACGGCGAAAGCCTATGGAGCTATCCACGTTAATAAAACATGTTACACTAATGTCGAAGATGATAATAAGGTAAAACGATATGGTAATAATTGGTATACTGTTTAATAAATTAATTATTGGGATTATCTTTTTCTTTTTGTCTGTTTCTTATCTTCTCCTCCTCCTCTTTTTCTTTTTTCAGCTTCTCTGTTATGTAGCTAGATAGCTATCCATGGTGAATCATGAAAATTGGAGTTAATTTGTTGCTCTGCAGCATAGAATTATATATAGTGATGATCAGTACTGTCTGAAAACGTAGAGGAGTGAGAATGTTTGGAACTGTCGTGGACATGATCATAGTACGGTATCATAATTTCCTAGATTTTGTTTTTAGGTTTGTATTTTTTTTTGTTATCACAACAAAATCCATATGAATCTAGTTTTTACCCAGAGGGTACCATCTGTTGCTTTCTTAATTCTCTCTTCTTTGTCTTTCTGCTCTTTACTATTTGTAGTGTGTAACTTTAACTTTTTCTCTATTAATTTATTTAACTCACAAATATAATATTTAAAAAAAAAACTTAAATATAAATAATTATTTTAAACTTTAATATTTTTTTAACTTTGATAATTGATTTAATTAAAGTATTAAATTTCTCCACTTTGATTTAATCAAAATTATCGAGTCAAAACTTAATGACGTGACTTGAACAAATAATATTTATATGATAATGTGTTAAAAGAATATTCGTTCTATAAAATTAAAATAAATGTAATATAACATTACAATTTAACAATAAAAACTAAAAAGATACTAAAACTAAATTGGGTTATAATATCAAAAACAAAAATAAATACAAAAACAAAGACCAAACTCAGATCGTGGCATCAAACCAAAGCCACCCTCAACATCTCCGGCATGGTTCAGCCCCACTCCTACCATCTTCGGCGGGAACTACTGAACCTAAATCTGATTCAGAAGTAAATCTTATTTTTATACTTCTCCAAAACAGAAACAAGAACACAAATAAAATCAAAAGCAATAACTAAGCTTTTCTTCTCCACCACCTTGCCTTGCTTCTATTTTTACTTGTTAGCAAGGTATGTGGATCTCTGATTTATAGATGAGACCGTTGTAGATGGCGGGATAGATCTAATTAATAGTCACGTGCTTCATAGAAGACTTGGTTTCTCTAGTGTTGTACAACTGTTGTAATAAATTTGATTTATTGTTTGTAATTCTGTTTTCCAGCTTTCTGTTCCACTTGTTTAGGTTTGAGACTAGGTAGTTTAGTTTGTATCTTTGCTGTATATATTTCAATGATTCATTCAAAAACATACACGTGAATTACATTCATCTCTTTCTGTCATGGTATCAGAGCATTTAGCCTGATTCTCCCCACATGTATATATATTTTTTCTTTTTAATGACTACCAATACAAATACCACCATTCATAACACTAATGATCCTTATAGCATATTGATTAGTATCAATGTTGCAGCTCAAACTCCCTTAAAGCTTACCTCAATCAACTATTCCTCCTGGAAACTGCAATTTCAAACTCTATTCATCGGGTTAGATCTTCTTGGATACATCGATGGCTCCAAACCTTGTCCAGCACCAACCACTCCAAACACCACTACTCCAAACCCAGAACATACACTCTGGATCAGGCAAGATCAACTCATTTTTAATACAATTCTTGGTTCTATGTCCCCCACAATAATTTCCTTCATTGCTCGAGGCTCGAGCCAAAATATCACGAGAAACCTAGACAATATTGGTTAATACCTATGCCAAACCATCTAGGGGCAGAATCAAGCAGCTGAAAAACCAATTAAAACAAATCACAAAGGGATCCATGGGAATTTCAAAGTACCTCCAGAACATCAAAGCTCGTGCTGATGAGCTTGCAATCCTTGGAGCTGTTGTTGATAATGAAGATCTCTCAAAAAGAATTCTTGAGGGACTTGGTGAAGACTACAAATAATTGGTTTGTGCAGTACAAGCCCGTGACACTCCCATCTCATTTGATGAACTACATGAAAAGCTTCTAAACTTTGAAGCCTCTGTTCAAGGTACCAACAAAACTGAACCATCCTACTTCCCAGCTTCTGCTAATCCAGCCAATCGCACCTACAACAGCCATGCAACTTCCCACCTTCTGCTCATCCCTATGTAGACCTGGCAAACTTGGCTCAAGCCCGCGGGCCGGGTCGGCCCGCCCGCCCGCCACGGGCTGAGCTATGGGCTGCAGTTTTCTAGCCCAGGAAAAGCTGGGCCGTTTTGGCCCCGCCCGGCCCGCAGCCTGTAACTTTTTTTTTTTAACAAAATGTTGCTACTTGTGGGGCTTGAACACAAGACTTGTAAATAAATAAATAAGAGTTCAAACCAACTGAGCTACAACAATTGTTTATTTTTAATGCAACCTTTAATATATTGTTTCTTTACTTTTGTTCAAATTTACTATTCTTAAAAAGTAAAACTTAAATCGTGCATTTATAATATAAAACTAAACAATTAACGCTTACTTAAATTGTGCATTTATAATAAGTAAAACTTAAATAATACACTTTATTTATATAATTTTTTATATAAATAAAGTGTATTATTTTATTTTAGTAATATATAATTATGTAAAATAACACATAATTGCACAGCAATATTAAATTAACAATTTATTATTTTAAAAGCATACAAAAAACATAATCTTAATATTCATACATATAGTTTTTCATTTTTGTAAAATAGCGTGAGTGTCTTTATAATATAGTATTATATTTTATTTCGTGTATTTATTAGTGTATAACAATATCTCTTTAAGATTGTGTCATAATTTTTCTTTATGTCGCTATAAATTTGATTTTATTGTAATTTTATTATTCTTAATTAATAATACTAATTTATAATACTATTAAAATTTTAATTGATTGAGATATGTAGTAAATAATTTTAAAGTATAAAACTATTAAACTAACAATTATTAGTTTAAGTTAGATAATATAATTATAAAAATTTAAATATATCTATATATTAATATTAATTACAGTATTTATTATTTTTAAAAGTTAAATAAATTATATTAATTTTAAAGAATCATATTGTAGTAAATTTGGAAAGTAAATCAATCATTATCCCTTAATTATGTATTTTCCCTACTTATTTGGAAAGTAAATCAATCATTATCCCAAATCATGCCTTTAGAATAATATCTAAAATTATAATACTATTAAAATTTTAATTGATTGAGATATGTAGTTAATTTAAGTAATTAGAATTATTGTTTATTATTTTTAATATTTATTATTATTACTGTTTTTGGTGTATCAAGATTTTACAAAAAAAAATATAAGAAAAAGCCCGCGGGCCGGCCCGGCCCGCCCAACCCGGGCCACGGGCTTAAGAAATCTGGCCCGCCAAAACCCGAGCCTTTTCGGCCCGGCTCGCCGTTGGCCCGGGTCGCGCTCAGCCCGGCCCGGCCCGGCCCGCCCGTTTTCCAGGTCTATCCCTCTGGAAACTATCCCGGCTGGCGTCCACCCTCATACTCTGGCAGCAGCAGCAACACGGGCTGGCGCCCGTTGCCTATATCTGGTAATCGCTTCAATCCATCCACAAACATTGGACTGATCGCAGCTCACCAAAGCCTTACCTAGGCTATTGTCAATTTGTAGAATTCAAGGCCATACAGATAAGCGTTGTCCCTCTTTTCGTTTAGTACCAGTTGAGACATCCACCAACACTCCTACACCAACGCACCAGTCATTAGGGCAACCAAAAGCCAACTTTGCTGCCAATACTTCCAACACCCCAACATGGATCTTGGATAGCGGTGCTTCTCATCACGTCACCTCCGACTTGAGCAATCTCTCACTCCATACACCATATAATGGCTCCGATAACATTATGATTGGTGATGGAACAGGACTCCCAATAACACATACTGGTTCCACCTCTCTCCAAACTCCCAATGCTCAATTTTCCTTAAACAACGTTCTTTGTGTACCCAACATGAAAAAAAACTTGATTTCCATTTCCAAACTTTGTATTTCCAACAATGTTTCAATTGAATTCTTACCATTTTATTTCTTGTCATGGACCTTCGCACATGAGGAACTCTTTTAAAGGGTGAAACGAAAGATGGTGTATATGAGTGGCTGGTATCCTCACCAATCATAGCCTTTTCCAGTATCAAAACCACTTCATCATAGTGGCACCACCGTTTGGGACACCCTGCTTTCCCTATTTTATAGCATGTCATCTCTACAAATAATCTAGATTTATGCTCTTCCAATAATTTGAAACTGTAATAAAAGTCAAAAATTACCTTTTTCCAGCTCTACTATTGTATCAACTCGTCATCTTTAAATAATTTTTCTGATGTATGGACCTCCCCAATTCTTTCTTATGATGGCTTTAAGTATTATGTTATTTTTGTTGATCATTTTACTAAGAAAATCTGGTTTTATCCTTTAAAACAAAAATCCGAAGTGAAAGACATATTCATTAGATTTAAAGTCATTGTAAAAAAACACTTCAATCAACACCTTGTTTTCTGATAATGGTGGTGAATAAATTGCTCTTACTAATTTTCTTGCTCTACATGGTATCTCTCATCTCACTACTCCACCCCACACACCTGAACACAATGGCTTCTCTCAGCGGTGTCATCTTCACTTGTTGAAACAGGTCTCACACTCCTTTCTCATGCTTTTATTCCTTTGACTCATTGGTCTAAAGGCTTTGCTATAGTTGTCTACTTGATCAATCGGATGCCAACTCAAATATTAAATCTCTTATCTCCATATGAAAAGATTTTTTGGTACTCCTTTTAATTACTAAAAACTCAAAGTATTTGGTTGTTTATGCTATCCTTGGCTTTGCCCATATACATATCATAAACTTGAATCTCGTTCCAAACCATGTGTTTTTCATGGATATTCTCTCACTCAAAGTGCATATTTTTGCTATGATCCATCAACTTCAAAATATTTTGTGTCTAGGCATGTTAAATTTGTCAAATCAATTTTTCCATTTAAATCTCATCTTCCACTAGACCCACGCCCAGAGTCTACCACTGTTTCAACTTGGATACCACCAATAATCGAAGTAAACAACATTACTTCATCACTCATGCCACCATCTGACGTGCACCCTCAACATCAACTCCAAAGTGAAGTTACAACACAATCACAACATACAACCCCTGCACTTGTCGATCCTACCCTCCCTACATCCAACAACCCAACCCCACCACAACAACAGATTCCACCAATTCCCTATAAATCACCACTCAATCGGACCATCAAATCACAAACTCAACCCATTCCATGAGAACCAGAGCCCACAATAACATTTGTAAACCAATTCAAAAACTCAATCTTCACACCCAATTATCAACATCTCTTGCCATTGAACCCACTACACCAACCTAAGCTCTTAAAGATCTAAAATGGCGTAAGGCCATGTCTGAAGAATATGATACTCTTGTTCAGAATGGGACTGAAAGCTAGTACCTTCTAATCCTAGTCAAAATGTTGTGGGTTGTAAATGGATTTTTCGTACTAAACGAAACTCTGATGGCTCTGTTGATAGGTTTAAGGCTCGCTTGGTTGCCAAGGGTTTTCATCAACGCCCAGGAGTTGATTACTTTGATACCTTTAGTCCAGTAGTGAAGCCTACCACCATCGGAGAAGTTCTTAGCATTGCAGTCATTAATGGTTGGAACCTTTGTCAACTTGATGTTAATAACGCCTTCTTGCAAGGTAATCTCAATGAAGATGTTTACATGACTCAGCCACCAGGTTTCATTGATCAAGACTTCCCATCACATGTTTATAAGCTCCAAAAAGTAATATATGGACTAAAATAAGCTCCCCGAGCGTGGTTTCAAGGACTCCGACATTTTCTTCTTCAATCAGGATTCAAGAACTCCCATGTTGACACATCACTTTTTGTGCTTAATTCTGGTGGACATTGTGTTTATTTACTGGTCTATGTTGATAATTAAATCATAACTGGGAATGATGAACACCTGGTGAATCGCTTTATTCATATGCTAGCCACACGGTTCTCTCTAAAAGATCTCGGTAAACTCTCTTATTTTCTTGGAGTTGAAATTGTTCCAAATCAGCATGGGTTTCTACTTTATCAACGTCGATATTTACTTGATCTCCTTACTCGTACTCACATGTCTGAGGCTAAACCAGTTCAAACTCCTCTTTTGCCAGGTACTACACTCTCACTGTACTCAGGGGACAACTTATTTGATCTTACATAATTTAGAGCAATTGTGGGCAGTCTCTAATATCTTCTTCTCACTAGACTTGACATAGCCTTTGCTGTCAATAAACTTTCCCAGTTTATGCATATGCCCACAACTGAACACTGGCAACTTGTAAAACGTTTACTTCGTTATCTCTGTGGTACTCCTGAATACGGACTTCAACTTTACCGAGAATCTCCTCTGGCTCTGTATGCTTTTTCTGATGCTTTACATGCCTACTCTAATGCTGATTGGGCAGGCGACCCAGACAATTTTTCCTCAACTGGTGCTTATATTGTCTATCTTGGTCGTAATCCCATCTTTAGGAGCTCCATAAAATGGAAAACCATGTTGCACGTTCATCGACTGAAGCCGAATATAGATCTGTTGCTGATACGGCTGCAAAGTTAACTTGAGTGTCATCTGTGCTGTATGAACTTGATCTTAAGCTACTTACTTGCCCAGTCATTTACTGTGATAATGTTGGGGCAACTCAGTTGTGTTTTAATCCAGTCTTTCATTCTAGAATGAAACATGTTGCTACTGACTTCCACTTCATTCGTGATCAAGTACAGAGTGGAACTCTTCGAGTTGCTCATGTTTCCTTTACTGATCAACTTGCTGATATTCACTAAGTCGCTTCCCAAACCACGTTTTTTGTTGCTTCGAGACAAGATTGGCCTCTTGTAAGACCCCAACTTTTTATTAATAAAGATTTAATTTTCTCTAACTATTATTTTGAATAATAAGGTGTTGAGTTGATATAATGCTATGGTTATGGGTGATATGTGCAAAGTTTGCAAAGTAAGCAAGTTGTCATAAAATATTCGTTTTATCAGGGAATATTCGTTTTTTCGGTGAATATTCGTATGACGGCGCAATCATTGGAGGACCACATAACAGAATAATTGTCGGATATAGAAAGTGACAGAAATAAACTTTTTATAAAAAATAACGGCAAAATTTTTACCGTTAACTATTGAAATACCATGTGATAAAAATACAGTATTACTGAAGTATGGATACAGGCGACGGGTTGTAGTTAGTTTAGTTTATGTTATATTCTGAGTTTTATGTATATATTTGTATAGTTTTTGAGTTGTACCGACGGCCATTATATTTTTGATCTATATATTTGATTTGGATTACTAGTTTATAACAGGTATAGTTGTTATTTGATGGTTGTTATTAGTTTATAACCGGTGTATATTTGTAAATGAACAGGAAAATTTTGAAATTTAAAAAAAAATTCAAAATATATGTAGTCATTGTCGACGGGGGTAATGACGACGGCATAGCGACAGACATGGGTAAAAGGTCATTGCCGACGGCTGGAAAGGCATTGCCGACGGTAATGCCGTTGGTAATGAGTTTTTCCCTCAAAAAAGTTATAGGGTCTTTGTCGACGGCCTTGCCGTCGGTATTGCCCTTATGTCGTCGCCAATGATACCCGTCGGTAATGACAATGATGCCGGCGGCTGGCGATGGGGGACAGGGGCGACGACCTGTTGGGCGACGAGTTTGCCGACGGCATCTGTCGTCGCCAATGACATCAATGCCGACGACACTATAGTCATAGGCGACGGCAGTGCCCGTCGACAATGACTGGTTTTCTTGTAGTGTTAGATGATTGGAGAGATTATTAGGTATTTTTTATGTATTAGTTTAGGTTAGGAGTGGGAGTAAAATAAATTATTTTTTCATTGCACGCTCATTGATAAAAGAGAGTTTTTTTTATTTTATTGTTAATCATATACTTATTCTTCTTTATCTTAATTAATTTATTTATTTTTAATGTCCACACTACAAAAAAAAATAGGTCATTGGCCACGGTATTTTAGCCAACGGCATAAAATCGGTCAATAATGAAGTCATTGGCGAATGACGACGACATAACAGTCGCTAATGACCCTCGTCGCCAATGAGTATGTTCCCTCCATCCATTAATTCGTAAGAGAAGAAAGTCATTGGCGACAAAGTCATACTCCATTGCCGACGGAGATGCGGTCGACAATGACTTTTAAATTAATCTCAATAGGGTTATTCTTCGAGAAAGACTTTTTAATTTACAATCCCTAGGCTCGATGGCAAAGGCGAATTTTTATATCCAATTTTAATTTCAGCGCGAACTTTTCCCTCCCCTTCTTGACCTGCTCATCGGTGATTCCCTCTTCATCGGTCTGTTCATCGGTGGCGGGACGAAGATGGGTCATGGATTTCACTGACAATTCAACTACTCCTTCCTCTAGCATCATCCCCGATCCTCTTGGTTTCTCTCGTGTTTCTCAAGATCAGGTTTTTTATTTCTAATACATATATTTATGGATTGTTTGTTATGTATTTATTCATGTATAGATTTTGATGTAATCGTATTTTCTGTTTTGTAGGTTGATTTGACTCTGAGCCGCCAAAAGAAAGATGCATAAGCTAATTGGAAAGCTCAGGTGAATTTCGTTCTCTTCAATATCCCTTGAAATATTTATCAGTGTTTTTTTCCCTTCTTTATTTTATTGGATTAAGCTAGAAATTGTGGGATCCAAGTATATATGATATTCTTTCTGCAATAGGGTTTTTATTTTGGATATTTTGCTGCTCATGGTTTGTTTTTCTTAAGCTTTGGAACTGGAATCGAGCTATTTATTTTAGCTAGAATTATAATTATTTGGAATTGCAAATATGCTTTCAATTCTAATTTTAAAACTTGGTTGTCAATCATAGCTTAGTGGTTTTTAACTTTGTATAGCTGATGGGTTTTGTTGCCAAACATAGCTTAGTGGTTTTTAACTTTGTATGGCTCATGGGTACATCCTAAGTAGTAAGAACCCTAAGTAGTATGTTGACAGGTGAGTTGTTCTGTGTAATGTTATGTTAAGCAGAATGAATACATACAGACTTAACACGACTAGATCTGACAATTTAGGTTGAGAACCATCTAATTAACTAAAAGTATTTGAATTTAATTGGGTTGGTTAACTATTTTTTATGTTATGAGTTGGTTTAGTTTTGAACCCATATTATGAATTACAAATATGGATTGAAACTAGTTTAAGCCTATATTAGTATGTAAAAAACAATATATTCCTCCGTTGCCTATAATTAAACAATGTAGTTTAATTAATATTAATCTGTTGCCTATAATTAAACAATATATTCATTCGTTGTCTATAATATAAAACAATATATCCCTCCGTTGCCTACAATTAAACAATGTAGTTTAATTAATATTCCTCCGTTGCAAAAAATAATATAACTAAAATAAATGTAGTTTAAATTTAAATAATTAATATAAAAATAGTAATAAAATTCTAAAAAATTTCATTCATTTTAATTAACATAATAATTATTAATGTAAATTTTTAATTTAATAAAATATTTCATATTATTTATATTTATCACACATAAATAATATGGAGTATTTAATTTAAAATATTTTTATATGCAAAATTAATATGAATTAATTTAATTTTAGAAAATACAATTATAAAAATTGTGAATTTTTTAAATTGTACTTATACAATTTATCGTTTTTAAAAATTAATTGAATTAAATCAATTTTTAAATTTAAAAATGTTTCAATTTGACTTTGAATAATCAACTTAATCCTCTTTTTTGGGAAGAACAAAGTACATTACTATTCAATCACCCTCAACTCTAATTTTGATTTTTAGAGTCAAATTTTAAAAAATTTAAAATAAAATTAATAAATTTTATATAAATAATTATTATTACATGGTTGCCCAAAACCTCTGAGCCCATGTTCATATTTTAACTTTAAGAGAATTATTTTATCATTTTATATGAACGCTTTGCCCATCAGTTTTATCACATAATGAGAGAGAAATTTTTTTAAGTCATACACAAATACAGTAATATTCTTTTCATTTCACAAAAAAGTTCTATTTATAAAATAATAAAGATTTTTTATTTTATTTTATTTAACTTGATACAGTTAATTAAATTATAAACTTGTGTATTAATCTGTATAAATGTCATACATTAAAAGTAGTGGCGGAACCAAAAACTTTTGAGAGGAGGGTCAAAATATACTTGCAAAATCATGACGGTGGCGATACAAGCTACAATCCTATCCGAAGAAATTCCTCTTGCAAAAGTACTGAAAGATAGAGAGGCAATATTCGAGTTGAAAAGGACGGAAGAAATTCCTCTTTCGAAGAAAAATGAAGTTGACGAGGTGAAGTTGAAGGAATTGAAGCGAGAGGAGGAGATGGCTAAAGCTAAGAAGGCGTTGGAGAATAAGAAAAAGTTGGCAGAGAAAGTAGTCATAAAAGCTCAGAAGGAAACTAAAAAGAAACTCAAGAAAATTACTTGTGTATCTACACATTTCAAGATTATGTAAATAAGAAACTTGGTGTCGGACTTCCAACTGATAAAATTTGTGAATTTTTTTTTATCTGATGAAGCACTCAAACAACTTGAGTTAACTTATAACTCATGTATGTACATCAATTTACAGAGAGAACTCATTAATTTTGGTGTTTTAATCAAATTAACCTATTTATGGCATTTATACTAACACATGGTATACAAACTTTAAAAATCATAGTTTCATGAAATCTAAGCATATAAACACCTAACCTTCATACATAATTCCATCCTTATATCATCTGAACCCTTCATGGTTCCATAATCAAAACTCCCACAACCAATTTCACATCAATAACAAATATATTCCATCCAATTTCTATAAATTTATTAAAAAAAGGTAGAACATCCTTTGTTTGGTAAATTAATTGGTTGAAAACTTACCAAAACTTTGATTGTAGTTCAACTCTGGTGCCACGCCGAGAGTACGGGTATCCCTCTGGAGCAGTTCGTCGCGATACTCGACGAGGTGGTCCGGATGATGGTTACCTTACTCTTGGACGCTTTTGGGCCACTGTTGAGTCAGCCCTCGACTACTCAGGTATACTATTCATTTTAAATTTCCGTATTCTACATGTAAGAGTGTAAACGAACCGAATCGATCCGAGTATTGATTTGCTCAGATTTGATTCACAAAATTTATCGAATATAAAATTGTAACACCCCCTTTTCGAAATAGAGAGAGAGGTTACACAAAACACAACAAAACTGATGAAATTATAACAAGGCTCCAATCCACAAAAGAATAGTCTCATAATAATTAGATATCACAAGACAAACTATAAAAAATGTGACATTGGCTTAAACCATAATCTAAGGTAATTATTACAATTTCAAATAAATTGGCATATGATCAAGCCTAGACAGAATATCTCTAAACCATTGGAATGAAGGGAACTCTTATCACACTTGCCCTTGATCCCCCTGATTACCTGTCGCAAGAAAAACACAGCATGAGCCAAATGCCCAATACGGATATAGAATACAAATAACAAAATAACTAACTAAATTTAATGAACTGAACTGAAACGAACAAAACTAACACAACGAAATAATAGGCTGAATCAAATGGATGTGTTATTTCATACCGAGTTCAAAACAAATAGAAATATAACTTGCCATATAGGCAAGTCAAATAATGCCACATAGGCAATCACACATCGGACTGCGCAATCCAGATGCATGCAAAAATTGGAAGATGTGTTTGGCACAAACATCATCACTCTGCAGAATAGAACAAAACAGAAAATTAGGGTCGACCCATACACCTCCCACAACAAAATACCAAATGGCCAACTTTCACCGGAGCACAAAACGGAGACGCCGTGGATTGATCACACCGCCACGAAAGGTGTCATGTCTCGGTGCCAAGAGGATATGCCTGTGGTACCCCCACAGGTGGTTATAGCTCAGGTATACCCTACGGTATTCTAAGAAAAATATCATGTCGCAACACATGCGACATAATATTAACACAAATGGTTCTAATATGTACATTTTAAATTGAACCGAATTAAAAACACAAAGTCTCCAAGATATATATTAACATGTACATCACTACAAATATCAAAATAAAATTTAGACATGATACACTAGTCTAAAGAGTACAAATATGAGTTCTAATACAATGCCAAAACAAAACTATCATAATAAATTGACAAGGAATAATTATGAAAGGCAATACTACAATTCAAAATGAATAACGAAACAAAAAAATCAAAAATAAAAGAGTCTCGCTGAAAGAGTACGGAATCTGTACCTGAATTAAGCAATGTAATACCCAAAGTATATTCAAAAAACTCGTTTAGACTATCTCCGTTCAATCTAAATAATTTAATAAGATTTTATTACAATCCAATCATTAATAATATAATACTATTAAATTTATTATTAAAAATTTTTATAACTATGTCGACAAAATTAATTAATTCAAATTAATATACATAACTTCAATTTAATTTACTAATTTCGTTTATAAATTTCATGGTCAAAAGTTTATTAACATATAATATATATATATATATATATATATATATATATATATATATATATATATTGATAGAATATATGTAATTATTCTCATTATTATTGTAAATATTTTAGGATATTATTCTGTTGTAAAATCATACCGTTTCCTTATTCTTAGCCTAACCTGTAGGCATAATATTTATTTATACTTTGTATATATTACCAACGGATGAATGAGAAAAGATCAAGGGATTATATTTTTTTTATGGTATCAAAACCCTAGTTTTCTTTCTCCCTACCTTTTGCCATCTTCTTCTTCCCTGTATCAATGGCTGACTCAAAACTCTATCCCGCCACCACCGTCACCTATATCAAAACAGCCATCCCCACCACTTTTGATCTCGAAAGCGGCCAATACAACAACTGGGCAACTCTCTTCAAGCTCCATGCCCGCGCCAACCTCGTCTTTTACCACCTCATCCCTCCTACGGAAGTTGTCGCCGTCAAGACAGATGCCGAAATAGCGACTTGGCAGAGGATCGATGCCATTGTCACGCAATGGATTTATAGCACGGTTTCTTTGGATATTCTCAACACTATCATTGATCCGAATGATACAGCAAAAGATGCTTAGAACCGTGTAGCAAATTTGTTCCAAGAAAATAAGAATACGAGGGTCGTTCACCTTGAAACCCAATTCACCAACACTCACCTTCGAGACTTTCCCAATGTTGCTGCATATTGCCAGCGACTTAAAGTGTTGGCTGTAAGACCCCAACTTATAAATGAAAAAAATCAAATTTTCTCTAAATATTATTGTGAATAATAAGGTGTTAATTTGATATAATACTTTGGTTATGGGTGAAATGTGCAAATTTTACAAAATAAGCAAGTGGTTATAAAATATTCATTTGTTGTCGGAGAATATTCGTTTGGTCGTGGAATATTCGTACGACGGCGCAACCTTGTGTGGGCCCCATAATGGAAAGCAATTGGATGAAGAAAATAACAAGTATAAGTTGTTTATAAATAACGACGTAGTTGTACCGTTAATACTGTTGGAATACCCTGTGATTAAAATACAGTAGCTCACGGTATTGCACCAATTATTGATTCTTACGTAAGAAGGCACTACTCAATAATTGTTACAGTAGTTACTGTTCAATATTTTATTTTATTGATTCAATAATTGCTGCGTTGATATTTTATATTATTGTTGTTTCAATAATTGTTGCTATACAGTATTTTCCATTATCAGATCATTAATTCATATTATTTGAATAATATTATTAGATAACATTATTGGCAATGTCTAGAAAGTTCTGTCTAAGGAGAGGTTTGGTTATCTAATTGCGCGTCAGTAAGGAGAAATCCTTATTGGAAAGCCCCCTCTTTCCTGAGAACGGCCTGGTTGTCATAATTGTGATTCTATAATATTATTTGTGAATAATTAATTATTGATTTATATGATAAGGAAATATTTATTTTATGTGGATATAATTGATGGATATATTTATTTTATGTGAAGGAATTAATGTTGAGGTGTTTTTGTCGGAATGGAGGTATTAAAAATTAAATCACTGTTCTTGAGATATATTGCGTGAGTTATAATTTTTAATCTGACCGTTAGATTGTTGTGATTTTTGGATATGTTATACATATATAAGTTGAGTATATGTCCACAAATTTTGAACCGTTAAAAAAGAACGTATAATTTGTTATGAATTTTAAGAGGTGAATGATTCAGAAATTAGGTTTTTAAATGATTTTGGTGGAAAATTCTAGAATTGAGTGGGCCCCACTTTTGGTTGGTGAGAAATGTACTGGAATTTTTATTCAAATGTGGTGGATGGGAATAGTAGCAGGTAAAGCCATCAGGTTGCAGGTCAAGTCTGCTTCGGCGTGCTAATATTTTCCTATAAATAGATGGCTAAGTTAGAATTGAAAATCACACCAGAATTCATAAGTTTTCTCTATTTCTCTCTCCATATTATCGAGCGTATTTTGTGAGTATTTAGATACTTTGTGAGTTTTAATTTATCAGTGCAAGTTTCCTTCAGCCTTATACCGATATTCCCAACAAAAGTACTGTTATCTTGAGGTAAGGGATGTTATTTTCTTCTTAAATGATATTATTTTCTTCAATATCATTATGTCAAAATATTGGTTTGAACTTTTTATCAAATTTGGAACTTTTTGTGTCGGGATTACTATTCACGTATACGACACTATTCACGTATACGGCACTATTCACCGAAAAATAAAATTTTTCCTTTTTGTCCAAGATGTCTATTATGGTTACTATCTTTGATTGTATCCATGTTTTGATTTATTTTTGAATTCTACTTCACAATTGGTTTTTATGGAGTATTATTGCACTTGGATAAACTGTAATACGAATCCCTAATATTTATCCTTCTGTCTCACTGGGTTCGTTTTCTTTAAAATATTTTTCATCATCCTCAGTCATAAATGATGATATTACTGAATATCTTTGGCCTGTAGTGCAAAGATGAATAATTAACTGATGAATATCTTTGGCCCGTAGTGCAAAGATGAACAGGTGTTGAGATGAACATGACCGACTGGTGATACAAATGAATATCTTTGGCATGTAGTGCAATGATAAATATTTGATTAAAGATGATTATTGATTGTTGTTATAGGGATAAAATATTGATGATGGACTTTTAAATCTTAGAAGATAGTAGAACTCATTCTCTACCTGACTCTTCTAATGGTTTGTTGTTTCCGCTGCAGTTGTTGATCTAAAATTTGTTGTCTATTATATTTTATCAGATTTTTCCTTGTTGAAGACTAATGATAAGTTGTTGTATATTATCTTAGTCATAATATTTTTTATTGGGCTAGTTGAGCTCACCCTTTTCCTTTTTGTTCCATTTTCTCAGGAGGCGAGAATATAGCGGAAACTAGTCGGGGTGTGGAGTGATGTTTCTAGTCAGTGGTGTTACCAGTCCTCACTATTTTATTAAATAGTATTTCAATAATTGTAATGAGGACTTATTTGAGTGTGGATATTGTCTAAAAGACAATATTTGTATTTAAACTCACAGTATTGTGTTGTCGTATTTTGCGCGATAAGTGTTTTAATAAAGTTATATTTGTTTCTGTACCATGTATTTGGCGACTCAGAAAGGGTGATGTATACCTATTTTTGGGGCGTCACAGTTGGTATCAGAGCTTAGGGATATGGTCTCTGGTGGAGATCGGGGAATAGAACTAAGAGGGGAGAGACGAGTAAATCCTTCGCTAGTTTGTCCTACCAAAGCTTATTTGTTGGTTGGTCATAATATAGGGATATATGTGATATGTTAATTTGTTTAATTAACCCTTATTTTATGACAGTATTTGAGAATGGCAGCCTAGAACGTTAACAATGGAGTATATGAGACTGTTGAACAACCTTTAGTCACAAACCAGGAGAACGTGCAATAAGAAGGCAATATTCCTCCTGTAAACAACGTTACCGAGCAAACGAAGAATGATGGAATGTTTAGGAGTTTTTTGCTGTTCATGAAAAATCAGACAAGGGAGACTCGTGTGTAGAATACGGGTGAAAATGATAACAACGCGCGGTTTGATTTGGCCAAGCAGTTCAAAGAGTTGGGACCACCAGACTTTCAGGGAAAGCCGGATTCGATCAAGGCGGAAACGTGGGTCAAACAAATTACCAAGATATTCGATGTCTTGGGATGCACGGAGGAACAGAAGGTTCCATTCGCCACCTTTATGTTCCGCGGTGAGGCAGACTACTGGTGGGAGTTTGTGAAGCGTACCCAACCTGACACACTCAACATGTCCTGGGAAACATTTCAGAAACTGTTTAATGACAAGTACTTTCCTGAAAGTATTCGTCATATGAAGGAGGTAGAGTTTATTAGACTGGAACAAAATAACATGACGGTGTCCCAGTACGAGACGAAGTTTGCAGAGTTATCCAGGTTTGCACCTCATTTGGTCGAGAATGAGGAACGAATGACAAGGATGTTTTTAAGAGGTTTAAAACCTGAGATTCGGTAATATCTTATCTCTCATAAATTTTTTTTATATTCAGATGTTGTAAACAGGGCTCAATTATTAGAGCGAGATAATGAGTATATTCAACCGAGGGACCATAACCAAGGTAATACCGGTGGCAGCGGTCATCGGACCAATGAAAATCAGCAGGGAGGAAAACATTCGGACAAAAGCGGTAACCACTCTGGTGAAAATCGTGGCCGTGATAATAGAAGGAGCGAGTCGGGAGGAGATTTCAAGAAGAGAAGGTACAACAATGATAACGTGAAGACGTCAGCACAAACATTAACTATTTCTAGGGGAGGAGAACGAGCACCGGTCGTTTGTTACAAATACGGGAAAGAGGGACATATCAGCCCAAACTGCCCACAACAATCCAAGGTATGTTATAACTGTGGAAAGGAGGGTCATATAGCTCGAGAGTGTTCTATAGCAAAACTAAGTTCAGCGGGGATGGTGACTTCAAAAGCTGTTCCGGATAACCGTTTCAGCCCTTCTTTAAAACGGTAAGGGGTGTTATTCTTTCTTATTCATGAAGAGAACTGTTGTTATTCTATTTCTTATTATTTTGTTGGAATAACCTGTATACGCGGTCTACCCTATACTTGGTGACATTCTTCTGTTATTCTGTTGGAACATCCTGTCTGTGTGTTTTACACCGGACATGGTTCCGTTTTTATTATTATTCTGTTGGAACATCCTGTCTGTGTGTTTTACACCGGACCTGGTTCCGTCTTGTTATTATTCTGTTGGAACATCCTATCTGTGTGTTTTACACCGGACCTGGTTCCATTATTTATTATTCTGTCGGAATATCCTGTCTGTGCGTTTACGCCGGACCTAGTTCCATTATTTATTATTCTGTTGGAATAACCTGTCTGTGCGGTCTATCGCATGCCGGGTGATTTCTTTTGTTATTCCATTTTTTATTATACTCAGTTGGTTAAGTTTTGACTTCTATACTCCATGAAATTTGTAGAATATCCTTGATAATTGCGGTTCATCCAGTATCTTTTCATGAAAATATTCTTCTAAGCATTTTTAAATTTTACTCCATAAAGCAGTATCATGTTGACAATTTGGACGTTGTTAATTCTTGGATAAATTAATTCTTGAACTTGTTTTATTGAATTCTTATATCATTGTCATCATCCTCATGTTTATAAAATGTTAAAAGTCATCTGTGGCCTGTAGTGCATAGATGGACTTGTTATGATTATGACCAGGGATTATTCGGTATAATCATTACCGTAATGTTACAAATGATGTGGTAAAAGTCCTCATTGGCCCGTAGTGCGTTGATGGACAGTTGTTGGCATGATCATGACCATTAATGAATACACGAATATCCTTGGCCGTAGTGCAGGGGTGATTCGATGATGTGGATTATTTTATTAAGCTGAGTCCCAGCGATCACAGTGTTGAAAAACCTTTTAAATCATAAAAGATAGTAGAGTTTATTTTCTAGTTGACTCTTTTAATGGATTGCTTGTTCCGCTACAGTTAAACTTGATGTCTATTATATTTTATCAGTTTAACATTGTTGAAGGCTAATGATAATTTATTCTGCATTATCTTAGTCATAATATTTCTTACTGGGCTAGTTGAGCTCACCTTTTCTTTCACTGTTCTCTTCAGAAAATGAGAACGTAGCTGGGGCAAGTCGGGGAACAGAGTGATGGTTCGAATGATAGTATTAGTTAGTAGTCCTCACTATTCTATGTAATAGTGTGTTAATAAATGTAATGAGGACAGTTTATGTTTTGTCGTATTGTACACGACAGTTGTATTAGTAAGTTATATTTGTATTCTGTACTATGTATCTGACGACCCAAGATGGATGATGTATACCTAATTTTGGGGGCGTCACATATCCGCTACCTCGTATTGATGACATGTTCGACCAGTTGCAAGGAGCACAATTGTTTTCAAAGATCGATCTTCGTTATGGATATCATCAGCTGAAGATTAAAACTGAGAATATCCCAAAGACTGCCTTCAGAACTCGGTACGGGCATTATGAATTCTTAGTCATATCTTTTGGATCGACTAATGCTCTTGTTGCCTTCATGGATATGATGAACCGTGTATTCAAAGAATATGTAGATCAGTTCGTTGTTGTCTTTATTGATGACATCGTCATCTATTCCAAAAGCCGTGAAGATTATGAGCACCATTTGAAGCTGGTACTGCAAAGGCTTCGTGAAAATAAGTTGTATGCCAAACTGAAGAAATGCGAGTTCTGGCTTGATGAAGTAGCATTCCTTGGGCACGTGATGTCAAAACATGGAGTATCTGTCGACCCGGCGAAGATTGAAGCCATACAAAGTTGGGAGCAACCGAAGTCGGTGACCGAAGTACGTAGCTTTCTGGGCTTAGCTGGTTATTATCGGAGATTCGTGGAAGGATTTTCTTGAATCGTAACTCTGTTAACTCAGCTGACTCGGAAGGATACAAAATTCGGTTGGAGCGAGGATTGTGAGAAGAGTTTTCAAGAACTCAAGAGGAGACTCATTTCGGCGCCTATTCTGATAATACCATCTGGTTCGGATGGATTTGTTATCTATAGCGATGCTTCAGGCAAAGGGTTAGGATGTGTTCTCATGCAACATGGAAAAGTCATAGCCTATGCCTCGCGACAACTCAAAGAATATGAGAGGAATTATCCTACTCATGATTTGGAGTTGGCAACAGTCGTTTTCGCGCTGAAGATTTGGAGACACTACCTGTATGGGGAGAAAGTGGAGATCTATACGGATCATAAAAGCCTCTAATATTTCTTCACCCAAAAGGAACTCAACATGCCGCAACGACGTTGGCTTGAGCTGTTGAAAGATTACGATCATACCATCCAATATCATCCTGGAAAAGCGAACGTAGTAGCTGACGCATTGAGTAGAAGATCATATGCGGGTACGAGTGCAATGTTGTTAACACAAAGGCCCATTTTGTATGATTTTCAAAGGATGGAGATAGAGATGAATGCTCCAAGTACCCACATGATGATATCAAATATACGAGTAGAACCGACTTTAATCGATAAAGTTAAAGCTGCTCAAGCTACGAACATGGAGCTGATGCGTATGAAGAATAAAGTGCAAGAAGCTGCTATTCCAGAAGCAAGAATCGATGAAGAAGGAATACTTTGAGTCAACTCCAGACTTTGTGCTCCTAACGATTCTGACTTGAAGCATAGAATCATGATGGAGGCACACAACACACCGTTTGCAGTCCATCCTGGGAGTACCAAAATGTATCACGATCTTCGACATACATTTTGGTGGAGCAATATGAAAAGAGAGATCGCGGAGTTTATCACGAGGTGTTTAACTTGTCAAAGTGTAAAAGCGGAGCATCAAGTACCAAAGGGTCCATTGCAACCACTTGAGATTCCAAAATAGAAGTGGGAACACATTACTATGGATTTTGTTACTGGTCTTCCCAAGGTTTCTCATTCTTTTTATGAATCTTGTCCTCTTGGAAAACACATTAAGTTGCCATTTAATGATTCTCGTTCTTTTACTATTATGCCATTTGATATAATTCACAGTGACTTATGGACATCTCCTATATTAAGTTCATCCGGTCATCGTTACTATGGTCTTTTTCTTGATAATTATAGTAATTTCTTGTGACCTTTTCCTATGTCCAGAAAATCACAAGTTTATTCCTTTTTTTATCATTTAGAGCATATATCAAAACTCAATTCGAAAAAGAAATTAAATAATTTCAATGTGATAATGGCCGTGAGTATGACAATTGTCCCTTTCAAAAATTTTATGAATTAAATGGTATGTCTTTTCGCTTCTCATGTCCCCACACCTCTCCTCAAAATGGTAAAGCCGAACGAAAAATAAAAACTATCAATAACATGGTTCGTACTTTACTTGCTCATGCTTCCATGCCACCCTCCTTTTGGCCTCATGCTCTCGAAATAGCAATGTACCTTCTAAATATTCTTCCTTCCAAGACATTACGCTACTACTCTCCTACTCAAATTCTTTATAGGAAAACTTCAGATTATACTCATCTTCGAGTTTTTGGATGTTTGTGATACCCTTTTTTTCCTTCCACCACCATCAATAAATTACAAGCTCGTTCGACTTCATGTGTCTTCTTAGGCTATCCGTCCAACCATCGGGGTTATAAATGCTATGATATTTCGAATCGGAAAATTATTATTTCCCGACATGTTCTTTTTGATGAATCTAAATTTCCTTTTTCGACACTTCATACTCCCTCTCCTACCTCCTATGAATTTTTAGACGATGGTTCGCATCCCCATATCATTCATCAATTGCATGCCCCTACCTCATTAGATCTACGGACTCAACCATCCACTTCCCATGCTGAGCCTCCCTCTTCGCCCAAACAAACATCCTCCCATTCCTCCCCAGCCCGCGTTGCAAACAGCACCCTCCTCTGCCCACTCGTTCCCCTTTTTCCACTGCCACGCCAACCCCAACATCCATTCACCCTGGTCCAATTTCCACTACATCCATGCGACCTCCTCCTCCAGCCCATCGAATGGGAACTAGGAGTCAACATGGTATCCACAAGCCCAACCCTAAATACCATAACTTAAGTGCCCTCTCGACCGCTACCTCTATCTCTCCTATACCCCGCAACCCCGTGAGTGCACTTAATGACCCGAATTGGAAATTGGCCATGCAGGATGAATATGATTCTCTTATTCAAAATAAGACGTGGAAATTAGTTCCTCGTCCATCTGATGTTAATGTTATTCGTTCAATGTGGATTTTTAGACATAAAAAGAAATCTGATGGTTCTTTTGAGAGGCATAAAGCCCGTCTTATAGGTGATGGCAGGTCTCAAAAAGTTGGAGTGGACTGTGATGAGACGTTCAGCCCGGTTGTTAAACCGGCCACTATTCGTACAGTTTTGAGCATTGCATTATCAAAATCTTGGGTCATTCATCTGTTGGATGTTAAAAATGTGTTTCTTCATGGTAATCTAACTAAAACTGTTTATATGTATCAGCCTTTGGGTTTCAAGGATGCAGTTCATCCTGACTATGTCTGCTTGTTGAAGAAATCACTCTATGGTCTTAAGCAAGCCCCTCGTGCCTGGTATCAACGCTTTGTAGACTATGTGGCCACTATTGGTTTCTCTCACAGTGTGTCAGATCATTCCTTGTTCATCTACAAAAATGGATCTGACATTGCTTGTATTTTATTATATGTTGATGATATAATTCTCACAGCCTCCTCCGATGCTCTTCAATTATCTATCATATCTCTTCTCAGTTCTGAGTTCGCAATGAAGGATTTGGGACAATTGAGTTATTTTCTGGGTATTGCAGTCACCCGGACTGCCCATGGCCTTTTTCTCTCACAGACAAAATACGCCGAGGAAATACTTGAAAGAGTTGGTATGACAGGTTGCAAGCCATGTCCCACTCCTGTTGACACAAAGGGGAAACTCAGTGTTTCTACTGGAAAGCCTTATGAGGACCCAACTAAATATCGTCGTCTAGCAGGTGCTTTGCAATATCTTACTTTTACCAGGCCAGATATCTCCTATGCGGTTCAACAGGTATGCTTACATATGCATGATCTGAAAGTCGAGCACATGGATGCTCTCAAGCGCATACTACGCTATATTCACGGAACGATTAATTCTGGTTTGTATCTGTATAAGTCTAAACTTGACTCTCTCTTTTCTTATACGGATGCTGATTGGGGTGGTTGTCCTGACACGTGTCGCTCCACATCAGGTTATTGTCTATTCATCGATGACAACCTGATTTCATGGCCCTCTAAACGGCAATCCACACTATCTAAATCAAGTGTCGAGGCTGAATATCGAGGGGTTGCCAATGTTGTCTCTGAATCGTGCTGGATCTGAAATTTACTCTTGGAACTTCATTGTCTGGTCCACAAGGCAACACCTGTATACTGCGATAATGTGAGTGCGATATACCTCTCCGGCAATCCAGTACAACATCAGCGCACTAAACATATTGAGATGGACATTCATTTTGTTCGTGAAAAGGTAAAACGTGGCGAAGTGCGTGTCCTTCATGTTCCGTCACGTTATCAGATTGACGACATATTTACCAAAGGGCTCCCGCGCATTCTTTTTTATGACTTTCGGGACAGTCTAAGCATTCGACAACCTCCTGCTTCGACTGCGGGGGTGTGATAAAATATATGTGATTATTCTCATTATTATTGTAAATATTTTAGGATATTATTCTGTTGTAAAATCATACTGTTTCCTTATTCTTAGCCTAACTTGTAGGCATAATATTTGTTTATACTTTGTATATATTACCAACGGATGAATGAGAAAAGATCAAGGGATTATATATATATATATATATATATATATATATATATATATATATATGAGGATTATAAAGTAACGTAATCATTGCCTGCCATAGTCAAACCTGTAAGAATTTAAAAAATCTAATTCATTATATAATAACTTAAACATGCAATTCATTGAATATATGTTCTGCCGATTGAATTAGTACATACTACCCTGATTTCAATTGAATATTTAAATCAATTAGGTTCATCATATATATGATATACATCCATTATAAAAGCATTGTTAAGTATTAGCAACTTACCTGATAAAATAATAAAATTGTGATTCTCAGGATATACATCCATTATAAAAGCATTGTTAAGTATTAGCAACTTACCTGATAAAATAATAATATTGTGATTCTCCTCCTTTTCGCAAGTCACAACTCAGCCGCTTGCTTTCTTTTTCTCAAACTCATATTAGGCGTAATGTTTTAGTAAATTAGGTTTTAGTTATTATTTATATATTTGATGAACTCCCCTAATTTAAATGGAATTTTAATTTTTTATCCACATATAAATTAAATCAAATTAGTTTTAAGGCCCAAATTTTATCAAATTAATTTATTCATCATTTATTAATACTTATTAGCCCAAAAGTAAATTAATGACTAGTTTGACCCAAATAAAAGAAAAAGTATAATTAATATAATTTAAAACAAAATAAAAAATTTTATTCAATATTTATTTATTTATTTAATATTTTACCGGATATTACATCAATAAGGTTTGATTGAGGCTCATTCAGCTACCGAGTCGAGCACGATTCCGAATTGAGCCCGAGCAGTTTGGACTTTTCCAACGAATATGATCCGAGTATCAATAGAAAATTATAATTTGAGGATGTTCGAATAATTTATCGAACTTTAAAATGTGCTCATATTTGACTCATTTATATTTCAAGTCGAGTTTGAATCAACTTTTAGTCAAGCGAGTACGAATCAAGCCCGAACAGTTTGGTCATTTTACAACCTTATCTGCATGTTATTTAATTTTAATTTATTTGCATATTTAATTGTATTATATATATATATATATATATATATATATATATATATATATATATATAGACTAATGAGTTATATTTTTAATTATATCAACAGGGTGCTCATTCTGATCACGAGCGGAGGGATGACGTCGATGACAATTTTCATACGCCGAAGCAGCAACGTCAATGTTCGCCCGATGATCCTCCTCACACTGGCGGTAGTACTACTAGCTTGACTTAGTTTAGTTGATATTTCTGATTTTTGTAGTTTAAACCTTGTATATAATTCATATAGCCAAACTTTTATGTGAATAAGTCATTTTTGTATATATTATGGAGTATTGTACGTAGCTCAAGAGTGTTTTGTATATCTTATGAAGAATAGGACATATTGTAGTTAATATAGAGTATTTTTATTATTATTGGACTTGTATGCATGTGAACAAAAGTCAATTATATATGTTGGACTTGTATGCATATGATTGGAAGGTTATTATTATGTTGAATGTACTGTTGGAAATATAAACAGGTTTACATGTATAAAAATGTGGGTAAAAAGTCTGGATGTTGCCAAAAACAGAGTAGATATTTATTAAAAAAAAACTCCTTATCCTCGACAGAATAAGTTAAGATCGACGGAATTTCGTCGGGAATAATCCCGTATACATGTTATAAGATGTGCCACGTGGCAGCTTAATACCGACCGAATAAGCTCTACGGAAGGTATTCAGTCGAGGATATACTAAAATCGACGGAATATTCGGTCAACAATATGTTGCCACCTGGCAGCTTAATACCGATCGAATAATCTCGACGGAAGTTATTCAGCCGAGGATATACTAAAAGCGACAGAAAATTCGGTCGACCATATGTTCGTCGGAGTTACTTTTTCCCGACTGAAATCTCGACGGGCTTAATTTTGACGTGCTTCAACCCGACTGAATTATCCGTCGGGATTAAGGTATCCTCGACGTAATATCCTTAACCTCGACGGAATATTACGTCAAAAATAAGCATTTTTCTTGTAGTGATAACCAATCCGTAGAACAGAACATAACAGAAAACAAGAGTCGATTTATACACCTCCCACAACGAAATAACCAAATGACCAACTCCCACCGGAGCACAAAACGGAGACGTCGTGGACTGATTACACCGCCACAAAAAGTGTCATACCTCGGTGCCAAGAGGTCATGCATGTGGTACCCCTACATGTGGTTATAACTCAGTTATACCCTACGGTATATTCTAACAAAGATATAATGTCACAACAAATGCGACACAATATCAACAAACAAACACTACAAGAAAAAGAGTTATTTGCCACAGAATAAATTTTGTCAGAAATAACTTATTCCCGACGGAATATTCCCTCGCAATTATCTCTGTCGTAACTAACTAATTAATTTGGTGTTTTTTCCTTTTAGTACTTTCTCGCATGTTGTCTCTGCCCAACTCCGTCTCTCTCATTTTACCAGTCGTGTCAAAATAAGAAGAAAAACCTCCCTCTTAATCACTTCTAGATCTGACGATGAATCCCTTTAACTCCTTATAGATCGACGGCTCAAGATCTGCAGCTCAACTCGCTCACTCAGATATGCAGCACATCTCATTCTCCTCCCTCTAACCCTAGAAATAGTGCCGGCATAGTGGTGGCGGTAGCGGCGACATAATGGTGGCCTCTCCTTTAACTTCTCCTCCATTATTGCCCAATATTAAAGGTTTTAATTTCCTCCCTTGTTAATTTTTCCTAAAAATTAGGTTTTAATTAGAAATTTTGTGTTATTTAGAACTAATTTTATTTGCAATTAAAATGATTGTATTGTTAATTTGTTAATTAGTTCAATTATTATATGTAATTCATTTTAAAATGTTGTAGTTTGTTAATGAGTATAGTAAGGCAGTACAATAACATCAAGTGTTTGTGAAATTACTTGAGAGAGAATGAGTTTTTGGGTGACATAGACTGACTAGCCCAGAATTAACCTTGACCTTAAAATAATATATCATATGATACATTTGCTTATAACTACCTATCAACTGTACAGTTGTGCCATTCTAGTCAACTGTCACTTGTGACATGCTCTTAAGGTTGTTTGATGATTTTTGCAAGTCAAGAAAATGATGTTTATGCTTATATTAAAACTGAAAGAGGCAGCACACAAGAAGTTATTGGTCATCGTTCTGTAACTTGTATGTGTTTATGGTTTCTCTCTTAATTTTTTGTGTAGGTTTAGTGCTCAGCTTGATTGTCTTGTACTTTTTATTTGGTAATATGAGGACTTCTCATTGTCGTCGCGCTGTTTGCATTTCTAGCGCCAGGACTACTGTTTCAACTTCCAGAAAAGCATAAACCGTTCGAGTTTATGAACATGAAGACTACTATAGCCTCCATATTTTTGCACACTGTCCATTGTGGTTTACTTCTTATTTTGTTCCTTGTAGTTCTTGACATCCATCTTTACGCCTAAGAGCTAGCTACTCCATGAACTTACCAAGTATTAAAGTTTGTTCTCTTGTACTTAAATTTATAGATGTACTCATCATCATGTTGCTCAATTTTAGCCATTACGCCTCTAGCTATTTTGTTTTATTTCTTGTGTGGTTTTTCTTACTAAAGCAGGCAAGCATCAGAGTTTTGTTTCTCCTAAGATTCAAATTAGCTTCTAGGTGTTCTTTATGTTCATGTCGAGTTAATGGAAAACTTGAAATTATGACTTTTAGCATGTTTAGAAAACTAACTCAACTACGACTGACCTTAAAATAAGCCATCCCAACTACTTATACAAAAGTAAAGGCACATAAGGGGAGGGGAGCAATTGTAGATTTTTTTTCACTTGCAGATTTGTTAATCATACTAAGAATAAGACATGTGCAGCCAAAAAGGGTTAATCTATTTGATGTATTACACTTTTGCTATCAGATTGCTTACAGAATCATAACTCTAGTATATTTTGGTTTCAGTAGCTTAATGCTTTTGGGTGTATTGCTGTTAGATCTATAGAGATTACTCAGCCTCAAGTTAACAGTACAATTACTGGCTCTCTATCTACATAGGCACACATGTCCCAAAAAAATATATATTATATAGGCCTGATCTGAATATTGGACTTGATAACTACATTAATCTGATATTCAATTAATTTGGATGGCATTTTATGACGGTTAAAAATGGTGGTTGACCTATTGCACACCCCCAAGAGGTAGTAGCTACAGGTTCCTCGGTTACCAAATAAATGTTGTCAATAAACTATACTTTTGAGACCTCATTTATTTATATATGTTTTCTATGGATGTATATCAATATATATTAGTACTCCCTCCGTTCTTAAAAAATTGTCGTTTTAGGAAGTAATTTTTGTTCCAAGAAGATTGTCGTTTTGAGTTTATCAATACACATTAGCTATTTTTTTTCCTACTTTACCCTTATTTAAAACTTTCTCCTATTTAAAGCTTTTTTTCCTTCCCAATGATTCTTATTCAATTCAATGCTATAATCCAAGTAGTAATTGGTTGAATAAGAAGTAATTGGTTGAATTGAATAAGAAACATTGGGAATGGAATGATTGGTTGAGACAATTAATAAGGGTAGTATAGTATTAATTGGTTGAATTGAATAAGAAACATCTGTGTGTATTAACCTTAAACGACAATCTTTTAAGAACAAAGGGAGTATCAAATTTTAAAATATTATTAATTATAATTATCCACGTACCTCGTAACTAAAAAAACACAATATATATTATTATCCTTCTCTTTTTTTCATCTTCCCAACCCTTCAGCTATCTATCTGTTGGTACTACTTCAGTACTTCCTATACTACTAGTCATGCCATAACTACACTAATAAAAACATACTCCCTCCGTCCCTAAATATTTGGCGTTTTAGAGTTTTTCATTTGTCCCTAATTATTTGACATATCCCTCCGCACTAGCCCTTTTCCAGTGGCTTCTTTATTATGAGTCACAAGTTCTCAACACTTGTGCACAATTCTAAAACGACCTATATTATGGAACGGAAGGAGTAGTATTAAATTACTTTCTTAATTCATATGCAAAAATTTTAAACGACAATCTTTTAGGAATGGAGGTAATATAACTAAACATATCCTTAAACTGTAATTATTTTATATATACAGTTTATTTTGTAGGAACAATATTTAACTTTATTGTGTTAAATAACTCACGAGCCTACAGTAATAAGTCAAAATAAGAAACCATACAGTAAATAAAAAAAACTTTACCATATAAATAACATTTAATTTACTGTTGTCAAATAATGTCATTAAGGTTGATTTGATTTGGTCCATTGATCTATCAAAACAAAAAAATCAAATAATGTTTCTTAGGCTATGTTATTATGGGAAGTGGTTAACAAGTTTAAATTATAGTTTAAACTATGTTATTATTAGTAAGGGTATAATAGTTCAAACGATATTTTTTTATTCAATCTTTTAATTAATCCTAAAAAAAATAAACATAACATAAGATTATTTTAAGTTATTCCATGGATAATCTCATAAAAAATAAATATGTGAGAATGACTATTTAATCTTAAAATTAATAATCTTAAAATTATAATTTTTAGAAACAAACCTGACCTAAAAAGAAACTGAACTCAAACTAAAAACTTCACTCAACATGGATTGTTGAGGAGACTAGGACTGAGCAAGTAACCAAATTAGAACCGAAATCGCACCAAAAATCGCACGAACCGCACCAATTAAAATCGCACCAACGGTTCCGGCGTATGTGGCGGTTTTAGGTGAGTTGAATAACCAAATTTATGGTTCCGGTTTGGTTACTAGTCAAAACCGCACGCATAAAACTGAAACCACACCATGTGTGTGTATGTATGTATTATCTCTAGTAAATTCTAAAGTTATTTTTCACTTGAACACGCTCAGAGAAAACTCTAGTTTTACATTGTCATTTTTTTACCAATTGAAAGAAGATGGTTAGAGGTTATAGAGTCAAAAATTAAGCAATTGGATTTTAAAATTTCGAATTTGTTTGATGCGTTATTAGAATGGCTTATAGCTGAGGGGCCAAATTCGTTGGTTCGAGCACTTGATGCATTGGTTAAGGTTAATGCTATAATAGTAATAGTCTAATAGATTATTTTTCAAATTAGGTATAGTTAGGATTATATTCTATAAGTCCTCCCTGTAATATATAAGATAAAATTTCATTCTATCTCCAGTATATACTTTTAATTTTTGAGGAACTGGATAATCCTTCTTGCTTGTTATCGAATATATGGTCTCCGTTATTTTATATAACGTATGTTTTAGTTTTAAAGCATCATTCATTTATTATAAACTAAAACTATTTTACTTGTCTCACTGTTCTATGATTTGATGGTGAATTTGACATGTTTGGTAGAAGGAACTTTGGTTCTATGCTTGATATAATTCTCATTGCCGACTCTGTCACTAAATTAATTGTTCGATATAAGTTCTATGTTAAATTTTATTGAAGGCTTAGACATTTTTGTTGTTTCAATTGATTTTGGAATCGAAACCGCACCAATTAAAATCGCACCGCACACTTTAAAATCGCACCGCACCAATCACAAGCGATTTTGGATGTGGTTTTGAATTTTTTAAACCGCACCTAAGCGGTTTCGGGTGCGGTTTGGACTTCAAACCGCACCATGCTCACCCCTAGAGGAGACCGTTTTTAGGATTGCTAGCAAATATAGCACAAGGATATGTGTGTAGGAGATTGCATATACGTGAACTCAATTGATTGCTGCTACCTCCACCACTATATGTGTTAGAGATGTGTACTTCAGAATAAAAATTAATAACTGTAAATGCACATTGTCAAATTAAAGAAGTGACAAGTATATATCGAACCCACACAGATTAGATTAATTTCAATGTATACTTAATATTTATTTCAGACAAATTAGAAATAAAGATTGAGAATCGATTAACTATAACTAAAATAAGTCTGAATTACACTTATGTCCCTCTAAATTGCCAGTCACTTTCAAAGTCAACCCTAAAGTTTATTTTTCGTCAGTTAGGCCCTTAAAGTGATATTTTTTTTACGTTTCTGTTCTTACTTTCCGATTTAACTAAATTTTGACCCAATCCGACCCAATTTGACACAACCCCAATTTTTAATATTTTAAAATAAAATAATTTATCACAAAATAGTTATTTTAAATATTTTAAAAGAAAATATTATTTTTAAAATAATAATTATATTTAATATTTAAAAAAAATTAAAATAATTATTTTTTAATATTTTAAAATAAATGTTATTTTTAAAATAATAATTATTTTTATATTTAAAATAAAATATTATTTTTAAAAAGTTGTAAAAAAATTTATTATTTTAATGAAAAAATATTAGAAAATTTATTTTTTCAAAAATAAATAAAATTTCATAAAATATAGATTTAAACAAATTAAATAAGAAAATAAAACTTTATTTTTTTAAAAAAAGGTAGGTTTTTTTCATTTTTTACGTAGAACTTTATTTTCAGAAAAAAAGAGTTATTATCTTAACATTATTATATTTATTCTTAATATTAAAATATATACATGTGTGTGCAGTCCACCATTAATTATAAAATTGACCAGATCATTTGATTTAAAGTTTTCACACTGAAGCCAATTCCCAGTCTCAGATTCTTTGAAGTTGCCAAAGTCTGTCATCATATCAAACTTGATGCATATATTGTCTCTTATACTGCAATAATAGAGAAATCAGAGATTAGGAGTCACCCACCAGGCCTCCCAGTGACTACTAGCTTAACAAAGACAGTCTACCTCCCAATAAAGAAGCCGGGTCAAAATTGAATGAGTGGTGATAATTGCTGGCTATAATAAAATTATAGTATTATGTACGTTCCTCGGACAAGTCATTTTTCTTTCATAATAATTGTACCTTGCTAGCTATATATATACACAATACTTCCAACCAATATTAGCTTTTTCTTTGACTGCATACCAACTCAATTAACACGGAATATCTCAGCGTTTTCTTTGATTGATTATACGGGCAAGCGCCCCCAACTTAACTGGATTCGGTTATTATAAAACTTATTTTTTTAATAAATTAGTTAATTGACCGATAAAAAAATTACACAAATAGAATTTCATTTGTATGTCAGCATTCTATTGATCAATTGATCTACTTATTTAAAATTAAATTTCATGCTAACCGCTCCCAACCTAACTGTATGTGTCATATCCATTTGTTTCTAAATATAAGACAATTATTATCTTTTTTAAATTAAACTAATTAAAAATATTTAAAATTTTAAAAACAATAAAAATTTATTTAATTTTTTTTATCAATTTAATAATGAATAATATATGTAGACTATTTAAAAAGTACAAATTTAAATTTTATTTAGTGTTTCATAATTACTAGTAAACTCTATCAAGATTTTGAATTTAAAATATTTAAAATTGATTTTTAAAAGTCAATGATGCGTCAATCACCAACTCAAAGTTATGTTTTAGTCAATCCACAAAACCTTGTCCACCACGTAACCACCTCGATCTCGTCTGAAAACATGCAAAGGTATATCGGAGTTGGAGTTGGGAACTTCGGGAGGACTCTCTGATACTTTTTTTTTTTTTTTGAAAGCAATACACAAGGACTCTCTGATACTTAAGTCAGAATACTGATATGAAAATAGAAAATTATTATGAGGTTTTAGATTGTGTCCCATCAATGTGTTGGAGCATTCCTTATTTATAGCATGAGAGTCCTTTCTTTTAGGAGTTAAGGAATTAGAATCCTAATTGGTTTTAGAGAACTTTCATGTTGCCAATATTTAATTGGTTAAACTTCATGAAAATCCTATTATTTATTGGATTTAATATATTTGTAGAATATTTCGCCAACAAAATTATTATAATTTCATTCATTAATAAAGATTTACAAATAACACTTGGCAACTCGCAATTCTTTTATAATTTAGAACGAAAAAAGTAATAAATTTACTCAAAAAATATATATAATAACATTTAGGTAACGTTTACCTATCCTCTATATATTGGGGCAAGAATGAAGTAGGTAGGTAGTGCCTGTAAGACCCCAACTTTTTATAAATAAATATTTAATTTTCTCTAATTATTATTCTAAATAGTAAGATGATAATTTAATAAATGTTATAGTTATGGGTGATATGTGTAAAATTTTTAAAGTAAGCAAGTTGTCATAAAATATTTGTTTTGTCGGGAAATATTCGTACGATGGCACAATCATTGATAGACCCCACAACGGAATAACAGTCGGATATAAAAAATGACAAAAATAACATTTTTTATAAAAATAACGGCAAAACTTTTGCCGTTAAACTGTTGAAATACTCGGTGATAAAAGTACACTAATACTCGTTGTTGTACAGCAACACACGGTATTGCACAATATCTCTGATGATTGATTTGTAAGTAAGAAGACATGCAATTTCATTCAATAATTGTCATAGTAGCAAATGCACAATATTTTATATTATTGACATGACACAGTAACTCATTTTATCTGATATGATATTATTAGGCTAATAAACATTATTGACAATGTCTAGAAAGTTCTGTCAAGAAAAGGGGTACTTAGTTAATTGTGTGTCGTTTATACGGAATGCCCCCTCTTTCCTGGGAACGATCTGGTTGTCAATATTGTAAGTTTATAATAATTATATTCAGAAGAAATTAGTGAGCAGCAGTCCACTGTAGCAAGCATATGGATTTAGGAGTGTCACAATAATTGTCACAGTATCTCATATTATTGAACCAATAACTGACATCATAGCAAGGATAGTAATAATTAGTTGCATAATGGAAGTCACTTGTTTTAAATAGTTATGTCAACTCATTATTTGAAGAACAATAATATCCATAATATTAATACATTAAGTTAATAATATAGGAAATATATAATAAAATGATAATGGAATAATTTTTTTGATAATGGATTAATCTTTTTGAATAAATAATGATAATGGAATAATCCTTTTTGATAATGGATTTATCTTTTTGATAATGGATTTATCTTTTTGATAATGGATTTATATTTTGAATAAATATTAATAATGGATTATTCTTTCTGAATAAAATATAGATAATGGGTGAAAATGGGTAATTATTATGTTTAAAGTATATATAACGGATGAATAAAATATTTATAAAATATGGCATATTTTGGCTATAAATATGAAGGCTTAACCTAAGAAAATCTATAACTTCCTTACTTATACTTCCTTCCACTCTCTAAAAATTTCTTGGTGAAAATTCTCTCAAAGTGTGCTAGGCAACTTTTGGTATTTGTGAAGATTAGTAAGAGTACAAGTATTATTCAAGTTGAGCATCCAATCACTTGTTAATTGAGGTAAATGAAGTTATTTTCTTCATACTCACAAGGGTTGTCCTTCGTATTCATTCTTTATTAATCTGTGGGTATAACCTGTCTACGCGGATTATTGCATGTCTGGTTATCAATTACCCTTCGTATTCATTCTTTATTAATTTGTAGGTATAACCTGTTTAAGCAGATTACCGCATTCTTGGTAAATAACTCGTCGTATTCATTCTTTATTAAGTTATAAAAATGATCTGTCTATGTTGATTACTGCATGACAGGTGAAAATGAAAATCCATTTGCAGTTTCGTATATTCTTTCATACTCGTATTCGATATCATTTATTTTGTACTCGTCAAGGGATATCGTTTTCTTTCATATTTCTCCATTTATGGTACGAAATTATTATTTGTTTCCATAACCTTATTATTAAATGGTGAAAATTCCTAAAATTAGTAGAATATCCTTAATAGTTTGTGCTTCATCTAATATTATTTAACTAGAATCTGGGTACTGTTCATTTGGGGTACTTTGCATGACAGGATACTATTCATTCGGGGTACTATTCATGTCGGAGTAATATTCACGACGGAATTTAGTTTCTTTTCTTTGTCCAAATTATCTTTAAAATTTGAATCTTAAATATCATTTTTAAATTTTACTCCACAATTAGTGATCATGTTGACAATTTGGACATTGTTGAACTCGAGATAAATTAAATTATAAATATCTAATATTTATCATCAATCTCACTTGATTCATTCTTTATATCATTGTCATCATCCTCATGCTTATATTGCATGGTGAAAGTCATCTTTGGCCCGTAGTGCAAAGATTAACTGTTGATTGATATGATTATGACCAAGAATTTTGTATTGGTATAATCATGACCTTTAATGTTTACAGATAAAGGTTTGTGATAAAAGTTCTCTTTGGCCCGTAGTATACAGATGAACAAGTGTTTGACATGATCATAACCACTAGTGATACAAACGATTATCTTTGGGCCGTAGTGCATAGATAATTCGTTGATTGAAAATAATTATTGATTGGTGTTACAGGGATAAAATATTGATGATGGACTTTTAAATCATAAAATATAGTAGACATCTTACTCTACTTGACTGTGACGCCCCCAAAATAGGTATACATCACCCATCTTGAGTCGCCAAATACATGGTACAAAATTCAAATACAACTTAATTATACAACAGTCATGTAAAATACAACTAAACATATGTTGTGAGTTTTAATACAAATATTGTCATCTAGACAATATACAAACTCAATGGGGTCCTCATTACATTTATTTTCACACTATTTAACAGAATAGTGAGGACTACTAATACTATCATCTGGTCCATCACTTCGTTCCCCGACTCGTTCCAGTTATATTCTCATTTCCTGAAGAGAACAATGAAAGAAAGGGTGAGCTCAACTAGCCCAGTAAAAAATATTATGACTAAGATAATACAGAATAAATTATCATTAGCCTTAAACAGTGTTAAACTGATACAATATAACAAACATCAAGTTTAACTACACCGGAACAAGCAATCCATTAGAAGAGTCAAGTAGAGAATAAAATCTACTATCTTCTATGATTTAAAAGATTTTTCATGACTTTTATTGCTGGGACTCAGCTTAATAAATAATTCACATCATCGAATCATCTCTGCACTACGGCCAAGGATATTCTTTAGTATCACGACCACAATTATCCATGCACTACGAGCCAAGAATATTTGTGTATTCAGTAATGGTCATGATCATGCCAACAACTATCCATCAATGTACTACGGGCCAATGAGAATTTTTTCCACATTATTTGTAACATTACGGTCATGATTACACCGAATAATCCCTGGTCATAATCATACCAAGTCCATCTATGCACTACAGGCCACAGATGACTTTCAACATAATATATACATGAGGATGATGACAATGATATAAGAATTCAATAAAACAAGTTCAAGAATTAATTTATCTAGGAACTATTAACGTCCAAATTGTCAACATGATACTGCTTTGTGGAGTAAAATTCAAGAATACTCAGAAAAATATTTCCATGAAAAGATACTGGATGAAGCGCAAATATCAAAGATATTCCACTAATTTCATGGAGTTTAGAAGTCAAAACTTTAACCAACTGAGTATAATAACGAATGAAATAACAAAAGAAATCACCATGCATGCGGTACTTCGCATAGACATGTTATTCCAACAGAATAATAAGTAACGGAACCAGGTCAGGCGAAATTCGCACCGACAGGATGTTCCAACAGAATAATATTAAAAACGAAATCAGGTCCCGCGTAAAACGCACAGACAGGATATTCCAACAGAATAATAATAAAGACGGAACCAGGTTCGGCGTAAAACGCACAGACAGGATATTTCAATAGAATAATAATAATGACGGAACCAGGTCCGGCGTAAAACGCACAGACAGGATATTCCAACAGAATAATAATAAAGACGGAATAATAGAAGTTCTCTTCATGAATACAAAAGAAAATAACACTCCTTACGAGTACAATAAATAATATCCCTTACCGTAAAAGAAACTTGATATCGGAGTAGTGAAGTAGCAGAATACTTTTCTTCTTTCTCTCTATAATTTCTCTCTCTCTAGAGTTTCAGTGAATTCGTAAGAAATAATGAAGGAATGAACTTCTATTTATAGGAGAATTGAAGGATACTATTGGACTGTACAGGAATTCAGACGAAACCATTTGCTGATTCACAGCTCCACTAATCTAACGCATCAATAATCTTTTTCAAAGAGTTGGCCAATGAAAAAAATAAACACATGCTACTTTAAAAGCCTTGACCAATTAAAACGCACCCTGCCTTAACCAAGCTATCAATAATACTGCATGTTTGAAAAGTTTGGCCAATAATGACCAAACTTGAAAAATTACTCCAAAACCTGCCAAAATACCCACCAGGACCACCATCATCCACCCATTTTTTTTATATACCTACATATATATATTATATACCCACCATTAATTCCACCACCACCTATAATACACCACCCACCACTCACATCATCTGCACACATATATATTCCACACGCCAATAACATAAATATAATATATATAATCTCATGCCACTAACAGTATATATATACGAAAAATTGATAATACTTCCTCCCGGCGATTTTGAAAAATGAGAAAGTGAGGGGTCCAAATAATATGTCAGGCTCTACAACAAATACTGTGGCAATAATTGAACAAACTGAGTGACTTCTTACGTAAACATAAATAATCAAAACTGTGTGCTACTGTGCAACTACGCGTATTACTGTACTTTTAACACCGGGTGTTTCAACAGTTAACGGTAAAACTTCCGTCGTTATTTTCATAAAGTATTTTTGTTGTTTTCTCAATCCGACAATAATTCCGTTGTGGGGTCCACCAATGATTGCGTCGTCTTACGAATATTCCCTGTTAAAACGAATATTTTCCGACCAATCGAATATTATATAGCAACTTGTGTACTTTGCAAAATTTATAAATATTACCCACAACTATAACATTATATCAATTTCACTCTATAATTTTAAAAAAAATGATATTTATAAAAAATTCATCTTTATTTATAAAAGTTTGGGTCTTACATTGACTCTTCTAATAGATTGTTATTTTCGTTGCAGTTGTTGATCTAAAACTTGTTGTCTATTGTATTCTATCAAATTTTTTCCTGTTAAGGACTAAGGATAATTTATTTTTCATTATCTTAGTCATAATATTCTTTATTGGGCTAGTTGAGTTCACCATTTTTTTTTGTTCCATTATTCTTCTCAGGAAATGAAAGTGTAGATGAGAATAGTCGAAGAGTGGAGTAATGGTCCAAGATAGTTACTATAGAAGTCTTCACTGTGTTGTGAAATAGTGTGATAATAAATGTAATGAGGACTTTATTTGAGTTTGAATATTGTCTACGTGACAATATTTGTATTGAAACTCATAGCTTTTGTGTTGTTGTATTTTGTACGATAGTTTAATAGTTGTAAATATAGAAGTTTGTATTTAAATTCTGTACCATGTATTTTGACGATTCAAAATGGGTTGTGTGAACCAATTTTAGGGCATCACAGTGCCAAAATAAAATGAGGATGGCATTCTACATAAGAAACTAATATTTTCACATAAAAATTGATATTTTTACATGAATAATGAGTGAGTCCCACTTTCATGTGAGAGTGACTCGTATGAAAATATCATTTTAACATGTAAAAAGATTAATTTTATACTGCATATTATGTTTAATTTGTGTATTCATTCCATTCCGAGGAGAAAGAAATGACCGCATTTTAGGCATGTATGACTATATGTTATGATATGTTTGTAAAAGTTAATGATTGAGATTTCATTAGAGATATAATATAATTTTGAGGTCAAATGACGATATATTAAATTTCAAATTAATATGACTAAAAACGTTTTAAATAAAATAAATTTTGTGATTAATAATTTTTGTTATATAATATATAATAATAATAATTGTATTAATTAAAATTACATGAATTTAATTAATTAAAAATTTAATATATCATCGTTTGAGTTAAGAAGTCAAATTATATTTTTAATTTTAGAATGGATGAATATTATTAAGTACTATTTTTTTATCTTGTGTTAGTTTTTTATTTAATTCAGTCTAATTAGAAACAAATTATACAACTATTCACACAATTGACTAGAATTCTGAATAGATTTATTAAGCTTGTTAACAAAATATGCTCCGTACAAAAGGTTAACAGACAACTGACAAAACGGGAAATAAACTGTTTGGACACTTTGTAGTACTTTGGAGGCCCACCACGATTTCAATTCAAAAATGAGTTCGTGGTCCACGAGCCAATCATCTTTGTAGTTGGATATTAACTGTCAACCCGTGTGGGTAATCGGGTCATATCAAATGACGTCACTTCATAAAGCTGCTATTGGTTTATATTGATTGAGCTACTTCAGTCCTTTCAGTAACAATACCAGTACAAGTGTAGGCTGTAGCCTTTGGATATCTGTTCTCCGCAACTCCGCATTCCTTTACAGCTTCCTTTTTTAAGATTCTAGATAACTACTGGCCCATTTTCTCATTTACATTATAAGACCTTTTCATATAACTTATTATTGATAGGTTTTACATATTTTTTGTTGCATTTGTTATAAAAAATATTACATTTATATTGGCATCAAACACATTACGGTTAAAAATATAATTTTTGTAATAATTAATGCAATAAAAAGTTATAAGTATTAAAATATTATGAATTTCTGGACGGGTAATGTAACGCCCCCAAAATAGGTCCATTCCATCCAACCCATTTTGAGTCGCCAAATACATGGTACAGATAACAACTACAACTTTATTACAACAATTGTCGTGCAAAATACAACAACACATATGCTATGAGTTTGGGTATAAATATATACCAATTGTGACTCATGTCCCAACCTTGAATAGCACGTCACAATGACACATTACATAAAGGTATAGTCAAAAACTGTTCTAGAAATTAGAATCTTTGGGAAGTGCTCAAGGAAACCCTCGTACATGGGAGGCCATGCTTCTAGGTTATGATAGATATCATATGGCCACAGAATTATTCTTGGTTGACCCAATAGACCCCAAAGAAAAACAAGAAGGTTACTATCATATTCTTCCCAATGGTGAGTCTTCTCTTGACTTATCATTATCTCCACTGTCTCTAATTGAGAATTATACTTCAAACAAACACCAAGATTATATAGGTAGTGCTCGTAAATATACTCAGCAAGTGGATGAGCACATCCCTGTCTTATGATGACACGAGATTGTATATCATTAGACATCTTGTATGATAGTGGCAAAACACCATTTCAACGTTGGGTTCGCCTCACCCTAGATGATTCACCAAATATAACTACTAAATGATGACCACCGTTCTATTCTCCTGTTACCCCCGCTCGACCCAGCTACACTCTTATTACCTGAAAGGAATTGTGAAACTGAAGGGTGAGCACAACTAGCTCAGTAAAGAATATCATGACTAAAGATAAATTATCAATAGTCTTCAACAGTAATAAATCAGAGATTTAGAACATATGGTAGATGATAAAACTTTTCAACCATAGTTGCAGCGGAACGAGCAATCCATTAGAAGAGTCACATAGACCATAAAGTCTATTATCTTCTCCATGTTAAAAGTCCACCAACAATGTTTTATCCCTGTAACATCAATCAACAGTTCCTTTCCACAATCATATAAATAACTCATAATCATAATTGTAGTTCTAAATTTCTCTTCGCATTCAGGACGAAGATAATTTTCATCACTTGTCTTTACCTGAAACATCAAAGATCATGATTATACCAAATCACAGTTCCTGTTCATAATCATACTAATAAATTCATCTTTGCACTACAGGCCAAAGATATTCATCAACAGTTCATCTTTGCACAACAGGCCAAAAGATATTCAACAACAGGTCATCTTTGCACTACAGGCCAAAGACATTCATATATCAAAGAAATACATAATCATTTCAGAATTTATATAAACAATAATTATAACCATGTTGATAAATTCACATTTTTACTTAAGCTAAAGATATTCAATATAAATTCAATGGTCATGATCATACCAGTCACAATTCAACTTTTCACTACTGGCCAAAGAGAACCCTAGTCATGATCATACCAATAATCTACCCATCTTTACACTCTAGTGAAAGAGAATTATCATCATTAGGGTTATAAAAATGTTATATTTGATAATAAAATCAATATAATCAACATATAAATTTAATCTCAAGAGTAATATTCATAAATCAACTATAATTTGGTTAGAAAAAGAAACTAATTTTGTCATGAATAGTAACTCGTGAATAGTAACCCATGAATAGTAACTCGTGAATAGTAACTCATGAATAGTAACTCGTGCTCGTGAATAGTAACTCATGAATAGTAACTCGTGAATAGTAACTTATGAATACTAACTCATGAATAATAACTCATGAATAGTAACTCATGAATAGCAACTCGTGAATAGTAACTCGTGAATAGTAACCCCGACATGAAAAGATAAGAATTTTACAAGAAAAATTCTACCAATATTCCGGTATAATGATATTGAAAGAAATAATATCATTGATAAAAAAATAACATTCCTTACGACAATATCCCTTACTATCCCTTACCTCAAAAGAGCAGTACTCCTGACTGGAATAACGCTGAACGAACTTGCACCGTATAGCAACACTCAAGATATCAAAATACTCACAAGAATACACTCGATATATAGAGAGAGAAATAGAGAGAAAACTTCAATTTCTGGTGTGTTTTTCAATTCTAACCTAAGCACCATATTTATAGAAAATTGCTTAGAACACCAAAGCAGAAAATTTAATAAAATAATAATATAATTTTTTTAATTTCCTTAGCACACCACACCAGCTGATTTCAGCCATTAACACATGCCCACAAATAAAAAAAAACGTTTTTGTTAATATAATTATTTAAAACTTCCAAAAATCAATTATTTTAGAACTTCAGAACTTCAATAATTCATAATAAATAGTCCTTTTATCAGAAAATTCGAATCTCGCGAGTTTTTATAGGAAATTCAATTCTCTACAACTTTGCAGAAGAAAGTTTTTCCAAATTCCAAACAGAAATTGACCAAAATCCACAAACGGACGATTTTACACGCTATAATAAATTTTCGGTCAAGAATTGTGTCCACCAACACAAAACATGTGTTAAACATTTAATCCAACAAAAATACTCTTCCTCCTTATTTATTCATATATCCCACATTCATTGTAAAAATATCACCATTAATATATTATTAAAATAATATATTTAAATGAATTATTTTATCAGAAAAAGATAAAATATTAATTTTTAACAATTGTCACATTTAAAAATTTCTCCATCTATATCCACATAAAATCAATATTTTCTTCATCATATAAATCAATAATTAATTATTCACAAATAATATTACAGAATCACAATACCGACAACCAGGCCGTTCCCAGGAAAGAGGGGGCTTTCCAATAAGGATCTCTCCTTACTGGCGCGCAATTAGATGACCAAACCTCTCCTTAGACAGAACTTTGTAGATATTGCCAATAATGTTATCTAATAATATTATTAAGATAATATGAATTGTTGCTCCGATAATAGAAAATACTGTGTAGTGACAATTATTAAAACAACAGTAATATAAAATATCAACGCAGCAATTATTGAATCAATAAAATAAAATACTGAACAGTAATTACTGTAAAAATTATTGAGTAATGCCTTCTTACGTAAAAATTAATAATTGGTGCAATACCGTGTGCTACTGTGCAACAACGCGTATTACTTTGTTTTAACCACCGGGCATTCTAACAGTGTTAACGGTAACAACTACGCCGTTATTTATAAACAACTTACTCTTGTCGTTTTCTTCATCCAATCGATTTCCGTTATGGGGCCCACAAAAGGCTGCGCCGTCGTATGAATATTCCCCAACAGTAAGAATATTCCACGATCAAACGAATATTCACCGATAACAATGAATATTTTATAACCACTTGTGTATTTCCAAAAAAAATTCATATATCACCCTTAACTTTAATATTTATCAATTTAACCATTTACTAAATAATAATTATAAGAAAAATTGAATACTTTTATTTCATAAAATTCGGGGTCTTACAGGTAATGTAGTACACATAAGCGATTAAAAGACAGTTATTAGAGAACGTGTGCCTTCTGTTCGCCAAAAATACTATTTTTTTAGTCATTATTTCCACTCATTAAAAACGCTTTCACAAAGGTCACTAATAAGGCTGTAAACGAGCCAAACAATTCGGACTCGACTCAAAAAAATACAAGCGAGACTCGAATTCGTTAATAAAATGATCCAAATTTGAGTATAAAAAATAGTTCGAATAAAAATATGAGTAGAATCTGAGTAAGGTTATACTCGACTCGTTTAAGATTCAAACTACTCGAATTCTCAATTGTGATTCGATACATCGATACATACTCGATTGATACAGATTCGATTAGATACTCAATACATTCTCTTATATAATATATACAAAATTAAATCAAATTAGGTTAATTAATTATTATTATTTTGTTTTATTTTTAATTGTGATTTTATATTTGTAAAGTGTAATAGTAAATATATTTTATCATTAATTTCTAAGTAAAATAACAAATCCAATTTATAATTATATTTATTATAAAGTTAGTTATTATGTGGAGACTCGAATTTGAATTCGAGCTTAAATTTGAAGCTCGCGAGTAGTTTGAATATAATTTGATTTGAGTCTGATTAAATTCGAGTAATAAATATTCGAGTTGAGTCGAATCTGAGTAAATTTTTTCAAATACAATTCGAATTCTAGTATGAATTTAACGTTTCGAGTCGAATTTGAATAGCTCTCTATTCGCTCCGGTTCGACTCATTTACAACCTAACTCCCTTCGTCCCTTAATATAAGTCGTTTTAGAGTTGTGTACGAGTATTAAAAAAATAATTGTATAATATTAAATATAATATCAATTGTATATATTGTCTTTGTATTAGAAAAAAAAGTGTTATTTATTGGGCAAAAAATAGTAAAAGAACCATATTTATATTTAATATTTGGAATAATATTAGAAATTAAGTAATTAATGCTTACTTAAAATTCTCAAACGAATGGATAAAAACATTTCTCTAAAACGACTTGTATTAAGGGACGGAGAGAGTAACTAAGTAAGACCATGATAAGTATGGTGATTAAGGCTGTAAATTAAATGAGCCAAACAGCTCGGGCTCGACTCGAAAAAATACGAACGAGACTCAGATTCGTTAGTAATATGATCCAAACCGAGCATTAGAAATAGTTCGAATAAAAATTTAAGTAAAATCTGAGCAAGGTTATACTCAACTCGTTTAAGATTCAAAATACTCAATTTCTTGATTGTGATTCGATACATACTCAATTGATACATATTCGATTAGATGCTCGATAGTTTTTCTTATAATATATACAAATTTAAATCAAATTAGGATAATTAATTATTATTATTTGTTTTGTTTTTTATTTTAATTGTGAATTTTTATTTGTAAAGTGTAATAGTAAATATATTTTCTCATTTCTATGTAAAATAACAAATTTAATTTATAATTATATTTATTATAAAACTAGTTATTATGTAGAGACTCGAATTCGAGCTTGAATTTGAAGCTCATAAGTAGTTTGAATATAATTCGATCCGAGTCGGATCGAATTTGAGTAATAAATATTCGAGTCGAGTCGAATCTAAACAGAATTTTTCAAATACAATTCGAATAGAACTCGAGTACGAATTTGTCATTTCGAGTCGAATTCAAGCAGCTCTCTGTTCGTTTCGGTTCGACTCGTTTACACCCTTAATCACCAACCACTAAAACATTTTATTTATATTCAATTTAAAAGTATTTTGATATGCGACTCCACCAAATAAACTCTTAATTAGTAAATGTAGTCTTAAAAAATAAAATATAAAAAGCAAGATATGATATTGATAAGTATCAAAAAATTGCATTTTAACTATTTAAGTAGAAGTAGATTTTAGTATTAATTTTAAATATCTTGAGTTTTGTTATTAAAAATAAAATAAAATAAAATTACTAGATTCATATGTTAGTTACCTCCTTAATATGTGTAGAACTCAAATTAGGGTTATAAATGAATTAAGCTATTCACGAACCCAGTCCAACTCAACTCAACTTAAGCCCGTCAACGAATTGAATCTAGCTCAAACAACACATTTAACTCGTTTAGTTAATTAAGCTAAGCTCGAGTAGTATGTTGTTTGACTTGAGCTTGGCTTGTTTATACCCGACTCGAGCCTGACTCATTTAAACTCGACTTATTAAATAATTATTTAATTAAAATTTTATTTTTAATTATATAAATATATTATATAATATTTAGATTATTTCATTATAAATTCATAACATTTGTAATATAATATGTTACTAGTAATAGAAATGTTGCATGTTGTTTGATTTTGAATTAAAAAAAAATGTACAAAATAATAAAAAAATTAAAGAAATTTAATTTGAGAAAAAGAACAGTAATCGAGGGGGATATGGAGTGTTGTTTTCGAGGGACGAGTTGGTTCAGGGGCTAACTTCAAATTGATGGGGTGGGTATGTGAAGGGATCTCCGGACTCCCCCTTGTCAGACATATATATATAGATCGGTTCTCTCCAGCGAACTGGAGGGAGCGAACTAAGAGCGAACCGGCTATTGTGACGTTTTTTTCCGTCGCTATAGCATGAAAAATCGGTTTTCTATGCTATACCGATGGTTCGCTATAGCATAAAAAATCAACTTTCTATGCTATACCGACGGTTCGCTATAGCCGGTTCGTTCTTAGTTCGCTCCGTCCAATTCGTTGGAGAAAGCGAACTATATATATATATATATATATATATATATATATATATATATATATATATATATATATATATAGACACACACACACACACACACTCAATTGTTGTATATTTAAAATTAATCATATTATACCATTAGAGAACATATTATATGAATATCCTCGATTGTTTTATCATAATTAATAATCATTTCATCATTACTAAACTAAAAACTAAACAAATATATATAATGATCATATAAATATATGCATCTAGTGTATATATAATGTGTTAAAAAAGAGAGTATATAATTTAATATTCTGTCACTATATAAGAAACACACATACATCACATTTACGTGTGTGTGTATATATATATACGAATTTACACAAATCATATTCAAATTTCTTTTATAATGTATTATAATTATATGAGTATTGATAAATTATGATTGTAGATGACTTAATTTAATTATTATTTTTTATAAAAAAAGGTGAAGAAAATTTAAAAAATAAAGATAAATGAATTTGAGTTTAAACTCGAGCTCGATAACTCGACTGTTTATGTCCTTAACTCAAATTCACCATTATTTTCAGGACAGGAGTATAAAATATGTCCATACCCCAATGTACCCCTACTGATTGTTTAATGTACGTGAATTGGTTAGTTAGTGGCCATTAACTCTGACAGGTAAGTAACTAGAAAGAAACAGTTAAAATTAAATTATCGCCTAAAATGATTTAGACTTGATTTAATTAGTTTAACTTTTGAGTCAAAATGACTAAACTGGGGACAAAGTCAAACGCCACATCACCCAAAAATCTCACACGTGGTAGACAAAAGTAAGCAAAGAGGTTGTCCCCCAAACCAGCTGGATAATTCATACCAAACCATAACCATGGACCCCGCCCAGCCTGCTGTTTTTTCTCAAACAATTCCGTGTTCGCGTCCCAAACGCAGACTCACCACCTACACTATACACCCAAAATCATCCTACTTATATATGTATATACACACTAGCTTATATATATACACACCCAAAATCATCCTACTTAATTATATATGTATATACACACTAGCTTATATATATACACACACTCATAATATTCTCTCTAGCTCGATCTCACAATTCAATTCAAACATACAGACATATCAAAAAAACAATTTAGATTCATCGACCCCTTTTCCCAAAAAGCAAACTCAATTCCGACAGTCTACTAGTTCACTCGATCAGTCTATTTACTGGTCACTCAAAAATCATTATCTATGGAAATCTTCTCTCATTACTCGGACCCACTAATTTCTTCATGGTCCCCTGAATTTTCGGAATCCTCCGAAGGTACCGGAAGTGGCCGCCCTGCCAATTTTTTCGATGAGGAAGTGATGTTAGCTTCAAGTCATCCAAAGAAACGCGCGGGAAGAAAGAAATTTCACGAAACTCGGCACCCGGTGTATCGGGGAGTCAGGCGAAGGAATTCCGGGAAGTGGGTGTGCGAGGTCAGAGAGCCAAACAAGAAATCAAGGATTTGGCTCGGAACTTTTCCAACGGCTGAAATGGCAGCTAGAGCTCATGACGTGGCGGCCATTGCACTAAGAGGCCGGTCCGCTTGTCTTAATTTTGCTGACTCTGCATGGAGGTTGCCAATTCCGGCATCCCTTGATGCCAAGGACATTCAGAAGGCCGCGGCAGAGGCGGCGGAGGCCTTTCGGCAGCCGCTCAATGATGATGCTTGCGGTGGTGATGTTATGGAGGAAAGGACGGCGGCATTGCATGAGAATACCTTTTACATGGACGAGGAGGCGATTTTTGGGATGCCCGGGTTGATTACAAGTATGGCGGAAGGGATGATGCTACCGCCGCCCCAATGTGTGGAAGATGGGTATAATGGAGATGACATGGAATTTGGAGCCGACGTATCTTTATGGAGTTATTCAATTTGATATGTAATGTGATCAGTATTATACCGTAGACTGTAGTACTTACTATATTAGCTTTTAGTTTGGTGTGCATGGTGTGGCTTTGTTAGATAGTTGATCCGTACATATTTTTTACTAGTACGGAATAGGTTAGAGGAATTTGAAAATGAATTCCACATGACTATTTTGGGAACTGAAAAAGTTCCAGAAGAAAGAAAATATACGAAATAAAAAGTTTTTGGGGTTTTCTTAATTATACGTACGCGACACTTTAGTTTTAACATTATTCTTATTATTATTAGTTTTAACATTAATTGTTCTTTTACGTTTTCTTACAATTATTTTCCTAGACTTTTCCCAAATTCCAAACCTAACCAAAAGCCAGGAGGTAAGTTTTGGAAAAAAAACGACAATGTAAATGTTTTCACTTGTTGCATGAAGACTACTCGTCATCTGGCTTTATGGGCCTCTACTGAAACTGGAATCATATATATAGGCAGAGGCAGATATATATACCTGTAAGGGTAAAACTACACTACCGAGCCATGTATGCTTGGAGGTTCTGCGGCCTATGTGGGCAAGGCAGGGCGTGGGGGATGGATTAGGGGATCAACTACCACCTCAAAAAAGAAAAACATCTACCATAGTTAGTAGTTTAGCAATCTTTATCACGCCCAAGAAATATCTTCGTTCATAACAATGAAAACGCCTCTTTTCAACGGAAAGTCGGACTAAAAAGATTTATCATTGTGTATGATATGCTGTCTGCCAAAAGAGGGGCCATACAACATCAATTCCGAAAATATGTAAGAACAAACAACACAAACGAAAGTAAAAGAATGGGTTATATAATATATTTAAAGCACCTGCCTTTAGGCCCATAATTGGAGGCAATAAAAATGCAAAAAGAAAATTGATATGTTCCATTTCCTGATGCTTCATCTGCTGCAATTTCTTGTTCCAAACGCTCGGTGGCATCTTCACATAATGAAAGTTGTTGCATGAGCTAGTGTGTCGAGCTTCGCTTGATTCTCTTCGTGAATATGGTCTGGCACTTTTATTGTTGAGGTAGGGCGTGATAATAAAGTCCTACATCGGGACACAAGGTGAAAGATTGTCCCGATTGAGGACATATATGTTCTAATGACCCATAAACCTTATGTGTTAACCTTTGAAGTCAAGACGTTTTCAGGCATATATAGGCCCCAATATTCCAACATTTTTTTGGTAGCCAGAAGCACTTGCCATTTTGTTCAGGCCATCAAGTTGCCTGCAAACATAAAACCAAATCACTATATAGGCAAGACGATTCGGGAATTGCAAGGCACCTATCAAAGCAACATTTTTCTGCTTCAAAGAGTAAGCTGAACTGTCACTTGCCAATAATTCATCCCTTAAAAGAGAACCCACCTTAAGTGTGATGATTGGCCATGTCATATCAAAATTCTGCTAAGCAGGGAGGGTATGACGACTGACTTTATTTCACGGTCTAAGCAAATCAGTGATGATAACATGTTTCCCTCGATTACATAAACAAGGAGCGGCTAATTTCTTCTTTTGGGCACGAATTAATAATACTAGTACACGAAGTAAAGCTTACACAAAATCTATCATTTTCATCATTTGGTGCAATAAAGAACAATATCACGAGGTTCTCATTATCAACCCCATCTTCTTCGCAGCTTGATACCTTTGCACTTTGAAAATTCCAAAAATATTAATATTGGAAAGCTCCTCATTGATTTTCTTTTTTTTTGCTCCATCAGATTATAATCACAAATTGCTTGACTAAACATTTTGGCAATTTCATTAAGTAGAGTAATTATCATCCTTGAAGCACTACACACAACCTCTGCAACTGAATCCATACTTCTACTTCTTTTCTTTGAAGAATTCTTGTTTGTAGACTCATCAAAATTAGTGCCATTTAGCATGAATGAGTTATCAAAATTAAGATCCCGAAGCCCATCTTCGGCACCTTGAAGACTAGCATCTTCTTTATCAAGTTCCTGAGCACATTAGCTGCAATTTGGGCATTATGACCAGTTGTCCTATCTTTTCCAAAGATTATACCAAGGTTATTATACCATAAAAAACGATTGTATCTTCACTTAGCAGCCTTTTTATGAACCTGCACCAAAGTTTAGGCTCAAATATACTAAAATTTTTCGCATGCTAGTAAGCAATGTGACAATAGTTTCCAAGTTCAATTAATGTTCACAAGATTTTTACATGTCTAAGTTACACTATCCTACCAAAAGCACTAATGTATTTATTGGCATCACTTGAATACTGACCAGAGTAACATACCAACCAGGATAAGCAGTAATAACAAGGGTATAAAGTCAGTTCGAAGAAGTCAACTATAATATTTTTTCTACATAACTTTCCATCTGCAGTACTGCTACTCTTGAATTAGAACCCGATATTTTTTTGATTGGGAGGGGGTTGGTGTAACAGTATTTCATGGAAAAACAATTAGTTTTTGCAGGAATACTGAGCAACAAGGCTGGAAAAAATCCTAGTGTACTATAACCGAATTACAAACATTATGCCATAACAAATTTAACATGCAAAAGAATATGCTAAATAAATGATATAATCAAATATATGTAGTATAATTATAAAATATATAATGATACTCTGTAAATTGTTGATTATGAGGTTTGGCCTTGCCTTGCCTTGCCTTGCCTTAAGATTCGATATGAGCCCTTGCATTAAGATTCGATCTTGGAAGCTTAGTAAGCAATGCATATTCAATAACAATCAAGTATCCAGGCTTACCACCCAAACACAATATAAGGATAACATTCTGCGTAACATGTTGAATTTGTTTATTCATTCCATTTATTGGAGAATGAAAAGATCACATTTTAGGCATGAATGATGAGTATATGTTATGTTTGTAAAAATAATGAATGATATTTGATTATTTTTACTAATTTAATATTACTAACTACTATTTTATCTTATGATGTTAGTTTTTTATTTAACAATAAGTCTAGGGGGATATTTTCTAGCGATATTTTTTTTTTACAAAAATTGCAAATTACACATAAATTATTATTTTTTACAAAAATTTTAATTAAAATAAATACTATATATTTTTTAAAAATTACTACAAAAAATAATATCGCTAAAAACAATCTCCCGAAGGGACTCTTTATTTAATTCAGTTTCATTAGAAACAAATTATACAACTCGTCACTCAATGAAAAGAGTTCTGAATAGATCTTTCAGCTTGTCATATAAATATAAATGCTCCGTACGTACAAAAGGGAAACAAACAACTACCCCACTAAATTATCAACCCGTGTGGGTAATCCGGTCATTTCACGTGACGTTATGAAATTTATTCTTTTATTTTGAGCCACTTTAGTCGTTTCAGTAATCAGTAGTACCAGTGTAGGCTTTGCAAGTCTATGACTCATCTCCACGACTCACACATTCATGTACAGATTCCTTTTTAAAGATTCTAGATAACTACTCCCTGTGGTGATGAACAAAAAGTCTGTCAGTCAGGTAATCGGCCTAGTTTAGCCTGCACCTGGCCTAAAAAAATACTCCCTCTGTTAAGATTATCGTTTTTAAATAAAAAATTTATTTTAAAAAATTTATATTTTACAATTTTTAATAAAAATAAATTATTTATTTTTTTATATTATACATACTTTCTCTCATTGTCCTAAGAAATTCTTTCCTTTGTATTAATAGTTTTTAACTTCCCATAAAGGGATAGTGATAAAATTTCAAACAAATTTTATTTAGTAAATGATACTTTTTTAATCCATGTACCGAAATCTTAAACGACAATCTTTTAGGAACAGGGGTAGTAACAAAAGATAAATTAAGTTGTTGTTTGGTTAGCATTTATTTAGTGAGTTTGTTTCAAATACAAATCGTATGAATGATTGAATCGGTCAACTATTCAGACGATTTGGATTGAATAGCTAAGTCTCGTTTTTTTTGGCTGAATGGGCTGATCGACGGCTGAATGCTTTTTTTAATAATATTAACTATTATATTAAGTAATATTCCCTCCGTTTCTAAAAGATTGTCGTTTTAGAAGAAAAAATTTGTTCCAAAAAGTTTGTCGTTTACAACTTTCGAGGAGAATAAATTATTTACTTTTCTATATTACCCCTACCTTCTCTCATTGTTCTAAGAAATTATCTCCCCTGTATTAATAGTTTTCAATTTCTCATAAAAGGGTAGTGATAAAATTTTAAACAAATTATAATTGTTAAATGATACTCCCTCTATCCCGAATTAATTTCTGTTTTAGCAAAAAAAATTTATCCCACAATATCTGCTTTTTCAAGATTTCAATGTATTTTTTTTTATTTTCCAAGTTTGTCCCTTTACCCTAATTGTTGATAGTCATTACTCTCATTCATGTCTCTCCTCATTTTTAAACATCCTTTTCATATTTCCATCAATAAGAATTCACGCCTCTCTTTTTCCTAATTCTCTTTCTCTCTCCACACATATATATATACTCATATTTTCTCTCTCTGCAGACTATTTTGTCTATTTCATGCACTCATACTTTCTCTCTCTTACTCTCTCCACAGGTATATATACATTCTTTTTTAAAAACTCTTTTCATATTCCCACCAATAAGGGTATTTTAGTATTTTTATCACACATATTGGTATCTGTGTGGAACTCTAGAACAGTAGATAATTTGAGACGGAGAGAGTAGTATTAAATAACTTTCTTAATCCATATGTCAAAACTTTAAACGACAATCTTTTTAGGCACGGAGGTAGTATTAAATAAATTTACAACGATATTGAATTTTTTCAAAGGGGTAAAATAATAAAAATATGTTATTTAGATGTTTCAGACATGTCAATTACTCCGATGAATCAAACAACTTTAATTTTTCATTTAGATTTAAATTTAAATTTATTCAAATTTTATCAAACACCACATAAGTTGTATGAACTTTTAATTTATCTTAAAGATAAATTTGAAATTTTGATGAAAAATAATCCGCCAAAAGTATTAATAGTATGCTTCTTCATGAAGTGCTTTTAATCAAAATTTTAACAAGGTTATAAAAAACTAAAGCATATTCACGTTCAATTTGAAAGTAACTTGCTTCATGGCTGTAGCTCTTAATCTATACGTGTAGTCTTACAAAATAAAATATAAAAAAGTAAGGTATAATTAATATTGATATGCATGGAAAAAGTTCCTTTACCACATGTTAACGTTGAATATTTTAGTTCCTTGAGGACAAGTAGAATGTGACGCCACTAAAATAAGTATACATCTTTCATCTTGGGTCGCCAGAAAATATATTACTGACAACTCTATTTATACAACTGTCGTGTGAAATATGATGACACATATACTGTGAGTTTCAATACAAATATTGCAACGTATATAATACGATAATATTCATACTCAAATTATTACAATGTCATATAAAGTACAGTAGCAAATATTTCAAGTCTCCAAAGGAATACAAGAAGATTTCTATTCTCCTCATTCTAATGCGGTGTATTTTTGACGCTTTCAAGGTCGGGTCCTCATCACCCTATAGTTGTTCACCAAAATTAATTAGTAAATAATGTATAAAATATGTCACACACATTTTATTATTCTCAATAAAATTATTATGCCACACCGTTTCATATTTTGATTAGGCTTGTGACTAATTCGTATCACCACTTTATACTCATGTTCTCTCTGCTAGTTCCAGCTACACTTTTATTACCTGAAAGGGGTGGTGAAGTAAAAGGGTGAGCACAAATAGCCTAGTAAAGAATATCATAACTTAAGATAATTAAATTATCAAAAGAATTTAGATATTTAGAACATATGGTAGAAGATAAAAGTTTTCAACCATAATAGCAGCAGAATCAACAATCCATTAAAAGAGTCAAGTAGAACATAATGTCTACTATCTCCTTTAGATTAAAAGTTCATCGTTAATATTTCATTCATGTAATACTCATCCACAGTTTTTATTATACCCAAGACAAAGAGAACTCTCATCACCTGTCTTCACCTGAACCACTTCAGATTATAATTAAATCACAATTCATATTTATAATCAAGTATATCAACTGTCCAACTTTGCACTACATGCCAAAGATATACAACTGTAAAATCAATAACCAACAGTCCATCTTTGCACTACAGGCCAAAGATATACAACTGTAAAACCAATAACCAACAGTCCATCTTTGCACTACAGGCCAAAGATATACAACTGTAAAATTAATAATGTTGAGACTCAGCTTAATAGTATCACGACCACGAATTATCCATGCACTACGGGCTAAGGATATTCGTGTTTTCAATTACGGTCATGATTATACCGAATAATCCCTGGTCATAATCATACCAAGTCCATCTATGCACTACGGGCCAAAGATGAATTTTATCACATCGTTTGTAACATTACGGTAATGATTATACCGAATAATCCCTGGTCATAATCATACCAAGTCCATCTATGCACTGTTGGCCATATATAGATGACTTTCAACATAATATAAGCTTGAGAATGATGACAATGATATATATAATGAATAAACATAAATCATCATAATAATAAGATAACATAGATCTTAGTAATTTTCAACTTACTTGTCCAGAGTCCAAATTGATAACATAATAATAGATTAAGCACAAACTATTAAGGACATTCTAATCATTTCAGAACTTTTTACCATTTAATGATAAACTGAATAAACGAATAATAATATCTTATCATAATATAGAATATGAAAAAAAATGATATTCTTTTTACCATAAAATGATACCCGCTTACCACAATAATGATATCCCTTACCTTAGCATGTGACTTGATTCTACTTTCTGTGAAATTGATCAACATAAACAATGCTTGCATTCCTTATCTACACTTGAAGTAACATTACACTCAATAAAAATAATCACAATATTATACTCACAATATTGTAGTAAAAGAATTCTATATTTTTAGTGTAGTGATGGTGTGTGTTTAGTTACTCAACCGAGTAACCTATTTATACTAAAAATTTAGTAAACAACTAGCACACCTGCTTTGACAAAATAACCAAATGAAATATATAATAATGGTAGTGGAATTTATGGTCCCGCAGAAAAAATTAAATCAACTTGTACACGTTTTAACAAAATTTATTCAGTAATAGAGTTGTGGTTCATACCACTTTAGGAAAAAGTAGAGTGTCGGCAAGTCCTGCCAAACTTACTTCTGTAAAAAGAAAATAATTGAACAAACATCTGTATATCATACTTATCTTTAATCAACACCCTTTTCAATATTTAAACCATTATTCACAATTATTAACATAGACTCTCAATATTGCCAACTGATTTAATTATATCATATCAAATAATATGAGTCACTGTATAATAATTACTGTGGTAATTATTGAAATAAATACCGAGTGACTTCTTACGTAAGAATCAAATCAATACCTTAGTTATAAACAATTTAAGTTCTATTAAAAGTAAGGATCAACATCAAATCATAATTATCTCGAATAACATATACACCAACTAATAATTCATTATTCATTTAAGTTGTCTTTATTTATCGCATAATATCATTATATTTGATAATGTTCATGTTTTACAACTTAGAACAACATCCTTTATCGTCGAAAATATTACACGTTGCATACGTGTATGCCCGACGTCCTCCGATTGCCTCTGAATGCACACCAGTCCCTAAAATAGACATTTTAGGCCTTGATACAAACCTCAAATCTCAAAACATAAAGAATGAAAGTTTTAGGTCTACTCGTTATCTTTCCGAATCATCCTGAATCACCTCAATCGGAGTTCGTATGAAAAAGTTATGCCTAATTTACTAAAGGATATCCGAACAGATTTTGACTTAACACTTGACCAGCGCCTAGGAGCCCAAATTTGGCCTTGAGCAAGCGCCTAGGCGCCCAAGAACATATTCTAAGCGCCGAGCCTAGTGCCTAGGCGCTCGACCTTTGACGCTTAACTCCAATTTTTCAAATTTTGTAACTTTTGACACATATACTTCAAATCTTCATAACTTCTTCATCCGTTATCGAAATTAATCCGTTTTCGAGGCTATGGAAAGCTTGTAACATGCTCTACAAAACCCCCATGATTTCATAATTTTTTCGATTCATTAATTATTTCAAAATTTGGCTCCAAAGTCCCCCAAGATTAAATTTTTCATCGTTTAACATGTTTTACGAAAACTTTAATCACAACTTCAATTTAAATTATTTTTAGTTCTTTCAAATAAGAATATTTTCATAACTTTTTAATCTATAGATCCTCCTCCTCAGATTTTACACATAAATCAACGATCAACACTTTTACAAATTTGATTTAAGTCCTCAACATAACTTTTGTTCATCCTCAAACATATGCCCAACTTTTTGAACTTAAATTCTATTATGACAATGATTAAATATAAAATCTTTATCATATACTTCCTTATTACTTTGGATCCATCATGATCCCCTATAACCCAACTTTAAACAAATCAAACTCTTAAAGAAATTAAAGAGATTAAAAGTTTTGGTTTTACCTTTTGATTTCTTATTCTTCCTTCATGCTTCCATGGTTTCATCTCCTTTCTTTCTTCCTTTCTTTCTTTCTTTCTTTCTTTCTCCTTCCTTTCTCTCTTCTCTCTTCTCTCTTTTCTTTTTCTGAACATGGCTACGGAAGGGAGTGTGTAAGACCCCAATTTTTTATAAATAAAGATGAATTTTCTATAAATATCATTTTTGAATATTATGGAGTTAATTTGATATAATGTTATAGTTGTGGGTAATATTTATAAATTTTGCAAAGTAAGCAAGTTGTTATAAAAGATTCGTTTGGTCGGAGAATATTCTTTTTGTCGAGGAATATTCGTACGACGGCACAATCATTGGTGGACCCTATAACGGAATTATTGTCGGATTGAGAAAACAACAAAAATATTTTATTAAAAATAACGGCTGAAGTGTTACCGTTAAAACCGTTAAAACTGTTGAACTACTCGGTAGTAAAAGTACAGTAATACGCGTGGTTGCATAGTAGCACACGGTATTGATTATTGATGCTTACGTGAGAAGTCACTCAGCTATACTCAATTATTGCTATAGTAATTGCTGCATCATATCTCTTAAATTATTGTCATAGTATCGTCTGTATAATATGTTATATTATTAAATCAATAATTGAGACGTTGTGGTAAGTTTGGTTATTTTATGGGGGGCCATATGTCATCATCTAAGAGTCTCTTCGTCAATAGTAATTACCGTCGTCAATAGTAATTACCGTCGTCAATAGTATTTACCTTGGTCAATAGTAATTACCTTCGTCAATAGTATTTACCTTGGTCAATAGTATTTACCTTGGTCAATAGTAATTACCTTCGTCAATAGTATTTACCTTGGTCAATAGTATTTACCTTGGTCAATAGTAATTACCTTCGTCAATAGTATTTACCTTGGTCAATAGTAATTACTTTCGTCAATAGTAGTTGTCCCTTCAATATTACCAAGAGTCATTTGACCCTTCGTTAAGACCAAGAGTCATTTGACCCTTCGTTAAGACCAAGAGCCACCCTCGGTTTTTCTATAAATAGAGGTCTAGGGCTTCATTATTTTTCACGAATTCATTCAAGCTATAGAGAGAGAAAGTATAGAGAGAATAAGAGAGAGAGAATAAAAGTATTCTGCTGCATCACTTTTCCAATATCCAGTTCTTTTAAGGTAGGGAATATTATTTCTTTTATATTCATGAAGAGAACTTCTGTTATTCCATTTGTTATTATTCTGTTGGAATAACCAGTATACGCGGTCTACCCTATACTTGGTGACATTCTTCTAGTATTCTGTTGGAACATCCTGTCTGTGTGTTTTACACCGGACCTGGTTCCGTTTATTATTCTGTTGGAACATCCTGTCTGTGTGTTTTACACCAGACCTGGTTCCGTTTTATTATTATTCTGTTGGAATATCCTGTCTGTGTGTTTTACACCGGACCTGGTTCCATTATTTATTATTCTGTCGGAATATCTTGTCTGTGCGTTTACGCCGGACCTGGTTCCATTATTTATTATTCTATTGGAATAACCTGTCTGTGCGGTCTATCGCATGCATGGTGATTTCTTTTCTTATTCCATTCTTTATTGTACTCAGTTGGTTAAGTTTTGACTTCTATACTCCATGAAATTTGTGGAATATCCTTGATAGTTGTGTTTCATCCAGTATCTTTTCAAGAAAATATTCTTCTAAGCGTTCTTGAATTTTACTCCACAATGCAGTATCATGTTGACAATTTGGACGTTGTTAATTCCTGGATAAATTAATTCTTGAACTTGTTTTATTGAATTCTTATATCATTGTCATCATCCTCATGTTTATAAAATGTTGAAAGTCATCTGTGGCATGTAGTGCATAGATGGACTTGGTATGATTATGACCAGGGATTATTCGGTATAATCATGACCGTAATGTTACAAATGATGTGGTAAAAGTCCTCATTGGCCCGTAGTGCATTGATGGACAGTTGTTGGCATGATCATGACCATTAATGAATACACGAATATCCTTGGCCGTAGTGCAGGGGTGATTCGATGATGTGGATTATTTTATTAAGCTGAGTCTCAGCGATCGCAGTGTTGAAAAACCTTTTAAATCATAAAAGATAGTAGAGTTTATTTTCTACTTGACTCTTTTAATGGATTTTTTGTTCCGCTACAGTTAAACTTGATGTCTATTATATTTTATCAGTTTAACATTGTTGAAGGCTAATGATAATTTATTCTGCATTATCTTAGTCATAATATTTCTTACTGGGCTAGTTGAGCTCACCCTTTCTTTCACTGTTCTCTTCAGGAAATGAGAACGTAGCTGGGACAAGTCGGGGTACGGAGTGATGGTCCGAATGATAGTATTAGTTAGTAGTCCTCACTATTCTATGTAATAGTGTGTTAATAAATGTAATGAGGACTCCTTTTGAGTATGAATACTCTCTAGAAGATAATATTTGTATTCAAACTCACAGTTTATGTTTTGTCGTATTGTACACGACAGTTGTATTATTAAGTTGTATTTGTATTCTGTACTATGTATCTGACGACCCAAGATGGGTGATGTATACCTAATTTTGGGGGCGTCACAGTTGGTATCAAAGCTTAGGGATATGATCCCTGGCTAAGATGTGAGAATAGAACTAGGAGGGGAGAGACGGGGAATTCCTTCGCTAGTATGACATACCTAAGTTTATTTGCATGGTATTTAATTGGTCGGTCATAATATAAGGATAATATATGACATATCAATTAATTTTTATTTTGTGGCAGTATCTAAAAATGGCATCTGAGAACGTTGAGAATAGCAATGGAGCACAGACGACTGTTGATTCACCACATATCAATAATCAGGATAATGTGCATCAGGAAGGTGTCAATCCTCATGCAAACAACAACACTGACCAAATGATGAATGATCAAATGTTCAGAGGCTTTATGCAATTCATGCAACAACAGGTGAAAGCGGCTCCTGTCCACAACGTAGGTGGAAATACTGGAAACTCTCTGGCGGTCACCGCTAAACAGTTTAAGGAGCTGGGACCACCGGAGTTTAAGGGAGAACCCAAACCACTTGTAGCTGAAACATGGATAAAGCAGATCACCAAGATATTTGATGTCTTGGGTTGCTCCGAGGAGCAAAAGGTTCCCTTTGCCGCCTTTATGTTGCGAGGAGAGGCAGATTACTGGTGGGAATCGATAAAGCGTACTCAACCTGCCGCACTGAAGATGTCCTGGGAGAAGTTCCAAGAGCTGTTTAACGACAAATACTTTCCCGAGAGTATTCGTCACATGAAGGAGGTGGAGTTCATCAAATTGGAGCAGAATAATATGACCGTGTCGCAGTACGAGGCAAAATTTGCGGAGTTATCCCGGTTTGCGTCCCACCTGGTGGATAATGAAGAAAGAATGACGCGGATGTTTTTAAGAGGTTTGAAGCCGGAGATACGTCAACATCTTGTTTCTCATAAACTGTGTTTGTATTCAGATGTTGTAAATAGGGCTCAGTTGGTGGAGCGCGATAACGAGACAACGCAACCAAAAGAGAGCAGCCGGCAAAATGATAATACCAGTGAGAGCAGTCATCGAAGCGGTGACAACAAGCGTGGAGGGAATCAACAGGCCAGAAATGGTAACCACTTCGGTGGTAATCAGGGCCAAAACAATAAGAATGGACATTTCAAGAAGAGGAGATTCAACAATGATGGAAAGACGTCAGCACCAGCACCTGTCGTTAAGGAAGGAGAACGACCACCTATCATATGTTTCAAATGCGGAGGGGAGGGGCACATCAGTCCAAACTGCGCGATGCCGTCCAAAGCATGTTATAATTGTGGAAGAGAAGGTCATTTAGCCCGATTTTGTCGTTTACCGAAGACAAATTCAGCTAGGATGGAGGCACCAAAAGCCGTCCCAGAAAAGTCAAAACCGGTTGTGCAAGGGAGAGCGTTTGTTGTGAACTCCCAGAGAGCAAGGAACCCGAATGAGGTCATCACGGGTAAGCTTATTATAAACTCTAAAGAAGTTTATACTTTATTTGATACCGGTTCAACCCATTCTTTTATTTCTCCTACTTGCGCTCATCGATTAAATTTGATTCCGGAGAAATTAGACTTTGACTTATCTGTGGAAACTCCGTTGGGAGAAACCTTCATTACCTCCACTGTTTATAAGTCTTGTTTGGTTCAAGTTGGTACCCACACATTACCTATCGATCTGATTTCATTAAAAATACTTGCATTTGACGTGATTCTAGGGATTGATTGGTTAACTACTCATTATGCAAAAATTGATTGTTTTCGTAAGGTTGTTAGTTTTCATATTCCTAATCGACCTATTATGCGAATTCAAGCAACCAAACCATTAAAATCAATCGCTGTCATCTCAAGCCATAAAACTATTCGTTTATTGAAAAACGGATGTCAAGCTTTCTTAGCTCATGTCACAGATCTAAACAAAAATACGTCAGTTTTGAATGATATTTCTATTGTTAATAAATTCCCTGACGTATTCCCTGAAGAACTTCCTGGCCTACCCCCAGAGCGTGAAATTGAATTTTGTATCGATCTTGAACCTGGTACAAAACCCATTTCCAAAGCCCCATATCGAATGGCTCCTATTGAACTTCAGGAGTTAAAGATCCAACTGCAGGAATTGTTAGACATTGGCTTTATTCGTCCTAGTACTTCTCCTTGGGGAGCTCCTGTTCTATTCGTGAAGAAGAAAGATGGAAGTATGCGACTTTGTATTGATTATCGGGAGTTGAATCATGTCACCATCAAAAACAGGTACCCATTGCCACGTATTGATGACCTGTTTGACCAGTTGCAAGGAGCACAATTCTTTTCAAAGATCGATCTTCGTTCTGGATATCATCAGCTGAAGGTTAGAACTGAGGATATTCCAAAGACGGCTTTTAGAACTCGGTACGGGCATTATGAATTCTTAGTCATGTCCTTTGGATTGACTAATGCTCCTGCTGCCTTCATGGATATGATGAACCGGGTATTCAAGGAATATTTGGATCACTTTGTGGTCGTCTTTATTGATGACATCCTTATTTATTCCAAAAGCCGTGAAGATCATGAGCAACACTTGAGGCTGGTACTCCAAAAGCTTCGTGAATACAAGCTTTATGCCAAGTTGAAGAAATGCGAGTTCTGGCTGGAAGAGGTAGCATTCCTTGGGCACGTAGTATCAAGTCGTGGAATATCGGTTGACCCGGCAAAGATTGAAGCTATTCAAAGCTGGGAGCAACCTAAATCAGTGACCGAGGTACGTAGCTTTCTTGGTTTAGCTGGTTATTATCGGAGATTCGTGGAAGGATTTTCTCGAATCGCTACTCCATTAACTCAGCTGACTCGGAAAGATACAAAGTTTGGTTGGAGCGAAGAATGTGAGCAGAGTTTTCAAGAACTCAAGAGGAGACTCATTTCAGCACCTGTTCTAACAATACCATCTGGCTCGGAGGGATTTGTCATCTACAGTGATGCTTCGAGCAAAGGGTTGGGATGCGTTCTCATGCAACATGGAAAAGTCATAGCCTATGCATCAAGACAACTCAAGGAATATGAGAGGAATTATCCTACTCATGATCTAGAGTTGGCAGCTGTTGTCTTTGCACTTAAAATTTGGAGGCATTACTTGTATGGGGAGAAGGTGGAGATCTTTACGGATCATAAAAGCCTCAAATATTTCTTCACTCAAAAGGAACTCAACATGCGACAACGACGTTGGCTTGAACTGTTGAAAGATTATGATCATACCATTCAATATCATCCTGGAAAAGCGAACGTGGTAGCTGACGCATTGAGTAGAAGATCATATGCGGGTACAAGTGCAATATTAACAACGCAAAGGCCCATTTTGTGTGACTTGCAAAGGATGGAGATAGAGTTGAAGACTCCAGGGACCCATGTGATGATGGCGAATATACGAGTAGAACCGACTTTAATCGATAAAGTTAAAGCTGCTCAAGCTACAGACCTGGAGCTGATGCGTATGAGGAAGAAAGTGCAAGAAGGTGTTATGCCGGAAGCAAGAATCGATGAGGAAGGAATACTTCGAGTCAACTCCAGACTTTGTGTTCCTAACAACCCTGATTTAAAGTATGAAATCATGATGGAGGCGCACAACACACCGTTTGCAATCCATCCTGGAAGTACCAAAATGTATCATGATCTTCGTCATACATTTTGGTGGAGCAATATGAAGAGAGAGATAGCGTTGTTTATCTCAAGGTGTCTAACTTGTCAACGAGTCAAAGCGGAGCATCAAGTACCAAAAGGTCCATTGCAACCACTTGAAATTCCAGAATGGAAGTGGGAGCACATTACCATGGATTTCGTTACCGGTCTTCCTAGGGTTTCTCAAGGTATTGATGCGATTTGGGTCATTGTTGATAGATTGACCAAGTCTGCTCATTTCTTACCGATACGAGAAACTTATACACTTGAACGTCTTGCTCGTATGTACATAAACGAGATTGTAAGACTGCATGGTATGCCAGTATCCATAATTTCTGATCGAGACCCAAGATTCACTTCACGATTTTGGGTTAGTTTACAAAAAGCTATGGGCACGGAGTTACGATTTAGTTCAGCATATCATCCTCAGACGGACGGACAATCAGAGAGGACTATTCAAACTCTTGAAGATCTATTAAGACTCTGTGTCTTTGACTTCAAGGGAAGTTGGGACAAGTTCTTACCATTGGTGGAGTTTTCCTACAACAACAGTTATCAAGCAAGTATTGGCATGGCTCCATTCGAAGCATTGTATGGAAGAAAATGTCGTTCTCCAGTATGCTGGGATGAGGTGGGCGAAGCAACGTTGTTGGGACCGGAGTTGGTACGTATGACTACAGAAAAGATTCAAACGATCCGACAACGTATAAAAACCTCACAAGATCGACAAAAGAGTTATGCTGATCTTCATCGAAAGGACGTGGAATTTGATGTAGGAGATCATGTGTTCTTACGTGTTGCTCCATGGAAAGGAGTTACGAGATTTGGAAAGAGAGGAAAGCTAAATCCTCGATTCATCGGTCCATTTTTAATCCTCGATCGAGTAGGAACTGTGGCTTATAGACTCGCTTTACCGCCAAGTATGTCTCGTGTTCATAACGTTTTCCACATATCCATGTTACGCAAATATGTGGAAGACCCGAACCACATTATTGAGTTAGAACCGGACGAAATAGCGGAGGATTTGACGTATGAAGAAATTCCTGTTCAAATCTTGGATAAGAAGGAGCATATTCTACGCTCCAAGGTTATACCTCAAGTCAAAGTTTTGTGGAGAAACCACGATGTTGAGGAAATGACTTGAGAGTTAGAATCAGAAATGAAATCAAGGTATCCTTACCTCTTCGACATACCAGGTACGTAACCTAATTTCGAGGGCGAAATTTCATAAGAGGGGAGGTTGTAAGACCCCAATTTTTTATAAATAAAGATGAATTTTCTATAAATATCATTTTTGAATATTATGGAGTTAATTTGATATAATGTTATAGTTGTGGGTAATATTTATAAATTTTGCAAAGTAAGCAAGTTGTTATAAAATATTCGTTTGGTCGGAGAATATTCTTTTTGTCGAGGAATATTCGTACGACGGCACAATCATTGGTGGACCCCACAACGGAATTATTGTCGGATTGAGAAAACGACAAAAATATTTTATTAAAAATAACGGCTGAAGTGTTACCGTTAAAACCGTTAAAACTGTTGAACTACTCGGTAGTAAAAGTACAGTAATACGCGTGGTTGCATAGTAGCACACGGTATTGATTATTGATGCTTACGTGAGAAGTCACTCAGCTATACTCAATTATTGCTATAGTAATTGCTGCATCATATCTCTTAAATTATTGTCATAGTATCGTCTGTATAATATGTTATATTATTAAATCAATAATTGAGACGTTGTGGTAAGTTTGGTTATTTTATGGGGGGCCATATGTCATCATCTAAGAGTCTCTTCGTCAATAGTAATTACCGTCGTCAATAGTAATTACCGTCGTCAATAGTAATTACCGTCGTCAATAGTATTTACCTTGGTCAATAGTAATTACCTTCGTCAATAGTATTTACCTTGATCAATAGTATTTACCTTGGTCAATAGTAATTACCTTCGTCAATAGTATTTACCTTGGTCAATAGTAATTACTTTCGTCAATAGTAGTTGTCCCTTCAATATTACCAAGAGTCATTTGACCCTTCGTTAAGACCAAGAGTCATTTGACCCTTCGTTAAGACCAAGAGCCACCCTCAGTTTTTCTATAAATAGAGGCCTAGGGCTTCATTATTTTTCACGAATTCATTCAAGCTATAGAGAGAGAAAGTATAGAGAGAATAAGAGAGAGAGAATAAAAGTATTCTGCTGCATCACTTTTCCAATATCCAGTTCTTTTAAGGTAGGGAATATTATTTCTTTTATATTCATGAAGAGAACTTCTGTTATTCCATTTGTTATTATTCTGTTGGAATAACCAGTATACGCGGTCTACCCTATACTTGGTGACATTCTTCTATTATTCTGTTGGAACATCCTGTCTGTGTGTTTTACACCGGACCTGGTTCCGTTTATTATTCTGTTGGAACATCCTGTCTGTGTGTTTTACACCGGACCTGGTTCCGTTTTATTATTATTCTGTTGGAATATCCTGTCTGTGTGTTTTACACCGGACCTGGTTCCATTATTTATTATTCTGTCGGAATATCCTGTCTGTGCGTTTACGCCGGACCTGGTTCCATTATTTATTATTCTATTGGAATAACCTGTCTGTGCGGTCTATCGCATGCATGGTGATTTCTTTTGTTATTCCATTCTTTATTGTACTCAGTTGGTTAAGTTTTGACTTCTATACTCCATGAAATTTGTGGAATATCCTTGATAGTTGCGTTTCATCCAGTATCTTTTCAAGAAAATATTCTTCTAAGCGTTCTTGAATTTTACTCCACAATGCAGTATCATGTTGACAATTTGGACGTTGTTAATTCCTGGATAAATTAATTCTTGAACTTGTTTTATTGAATTCTTATATCATTGTCATCATCCTCATGTTTATAAAATGTTGAAAGTCATCTGTGGCATGTAGTGCATAGATGGACTTGGTATGATTATGACCAGGGATTATTCGGTATAATCATGACCGTAATGTTGCAAATGATGTGGTAAAAGTCCTCATTGGCCCGTAGTGCATTGATGGACAGTTGTTGGCATGATCATGACCATTAATGAATACACGAATATCCTTGGCCGTAGTGCAGGGGTGATTCGATGATGTGGATTATTTTATTAAGCTGAGTCTCAGCGATCGCAGTGTTGAAAAACCTTTTAAATCATAAAAGATAGTAGAGTTTATTTTCTACTTGACTCTCTTAATGGATTGCTTGTTCCGCTACAGTTAAACTTGATGTCTATTATATTTTATCAGTTTAACATTGTTGAAGGCTAATGATAATTTATTCTGCATTATCTTAGTCATAATATTTCTTACTGGGCTAGTTGAGCTCACCCTTTCTTTCACTGTTCTCTTCAGGAAATGAGAACGTAGCTGGGACAAGTCGGGGTACGGAGTGATGGTCCGAATGATAGTATTAGTTAGTAGTCCTCACTATTCTATGTAATGGTGTGTTAATAAATGTAATGAGGACTCCTTTTGAGTATGAATACTCTCTAGAAGATAATATTTGTATTCAAACTCAAAGTTTATGTTTTGTCGTATTGTACACGACAGTTGTATTATTAAGTTGTATTTGTATTCTGTACTATGTATCTGACGACCCAAGATGGGTGATGTATACCTAATTTTGGGGGCGTCACAGAGTGTGTGAAAAATGAAGAGTAAAATGTTGATTTTGCCTTATTAGGCTTAATCACTTCCAACACTAAGGTTCCATCTCCCCTCCTTTCCTCCTTAATTTTCAAGATGTCCATTTTTTTATTCCCCCCATAATTTTTCACTCACATTACTCATATTATTAGACATTAACACTTAGACGCTCACGTGGGATGCTTTCTAGAAGAATTAAATCTCTCTCCTCTTTTATTAACTCACTTATCTATTTAATTGCCCTTTTGACCATTTATCAATTTAATACTCCCTCTGTCCCAAATTAATTGCTCAGTTTTGACTTTTTAAAGTCAAATTTACTATTTTTAGAATTAATAATTAAGCATATATAAATATATTTTAATTATAAAAATTGGGATTAGTAATAAATTGTATATACTTTCTTTTGGTTATAATCTCTTCACCTATATTTTAGCAAAAATAGTAAAAAGATTAGTTTTAAAAATGGTCAATTTGACTTTAAAAAGTCAAAATTGAGCAATTAATTTGAGACGGAAGGAGTATTTTATAATTTTAAAATAATAATTATAAATTAAATTAGACTTTTATTTTAAAAAAGTCGAGATTTTACATAGAATATTTTAGTCTTTTCAATATATTGGGTTTTGTCTAAATCAGATAAAAGAATATTACTAGCTTCATACATTATTACTTCTCCTTAGGACGTGTACAACTCAAAATATCTACATTATTTGCAGAAGCAAAGGACATAAAATATCTGCTTACCACAGTATACCTGCCCTACCTAGTGATTTATTAATTTGGTTACTAAGTGAACATGCATATTAAACTCGATTTGATTAGTCTTGAGTTCTGATCAGTCAAAAGGAGTAAAATGGGGAAAAAATTAAACATCAAGTAGCCACATCACGACAAAAATCTCACACATTAGACAAAAGTAAGCAAAGAAAGAAATTAAGTTGTTTATTTAGACTTCTTATTCATGCTTCCACCCCGCCCCGCCCCGCCTAGCCTAGCCTATTGTTTCCTTAACACACAATCCCGTGTTCGTGTCACAAACGCAGACTCGCCTATATATACACCCAAAATCATCCTACTTGTATATACACTAAATACACATCACACTGATAATAATCTCATTCCCTTTAATTATCAATCTCATATTCAATTCATACACATCAATATAATCTACTACTTAATTCAGTCTAATTACTGGTCACACCACACTCAAAATAATTTACTAAAAAATTCTCATATCACTCAGATCCACCAACTTTTTCATGGTTCCCTGAATTTTCGGAATCCTCAGCCGCGTCCGAAGGTACTAGAAGAGGCCGCTCTACCAATTTTTCCGATGAGGAAGTGATTTTAGCTTCCAGTCATCCAAAGAAACGTGCTGGAAGAAAGAAATTTCATAAAACCCGACACCTGGTGTACCGGGGAATCCGACCGACGAAGTAATTCCAGCAAGTGGGTGTGTGAAGTAAGGGAGGGAGACAGACAAGAAGTCTAAGGATTTGGCTGGAGACTTTTCAAACGGCTGAAATGGCTGCTAGAGCTCATGACGTGGCAATTATTGATTTTTGGGTTGTCGGGATTTGCTTACTAATATGGCGAAAGGGATGATGTTACCGCCGCCACAATGTACGGGAGATGGGTATTATAATGGTGATGACATGGATTTTGGTGTTGACGTGTGTTTGTCCACGCAACTCTAGATTTGTATCTAAAAGAAATAGGAAGCTTGGCTACTCGCATACAAGGATTTAATTGATACTTCCTCCGTCCTTATTTAAATGACGTTTTAGAGATGGGCATAAGAATTAAGATGATGATTGAAAAGTATTAAATATAGTACTCAATTGTCTATAATACCCTTAAATCTTTTGTTGGGATAAGAAAAGTGTTGTTGGGATAAGGAGAGGAGGAGAGAAATAGTTTAAAGTATCAAAAAAATAGGAAGAGTAATGAGGGATAATTTTAGAAAAATTGTCATTAATTCTCCTAGATTTGAACAAACGTCAAATAATTAGGGACAAATAAAAAATTCTAAAACTTCATTTAAATAGGGACGGAGAGAGTAAATTTTTTGTTTTGCGACGTCTAGAAGTAAATACACATTTTATTTTAATATATTCATCATTCAAGCTGTTTAAATGATATCATCTGAGCCTAAGAACCCTTGGGTCGATGATTCAATCAATGGATCTAGATTCGATTTTTATGATGGACTTGTTTAAGTTGAACAGTCAGTTTACAACCCATTATACATGAAATAGTGGGGCCTTAAAATAGTTATCCGGATTTAAGGCCTCAAAATAGTGAAAATTATGGTTTGTAGTGTTCGGGCTCACTCCGATGACTTTTATGCCCATAAGGAGCCCAACACTTATAGATAATATTTACATATTGTCAAAGATGTTTCGCATCTCAAATAAAATAAAATCAAGCCAAATAAGGAATTAAATGAAAGTAACAAATGCCTCAATTCCTATGCGACCGAAAGGGTTTGAAAATCGCTTTTCAAAACTTCACATTCATATGTTTGTTAAAAAATATGAACTTTTCAATCAGTCAAACCAGTTCATATATAGGTTCAAAAAGGCATAACACTATTTTTAAATAAAGCACTGCGAGCACATTTATCTGCGTCTCACACACACATTTCACATGCTTAGGGAATGAAAAAGTAGCGGTAACCGTGTTTCACGGAAGTCTGAGGGTGCTTAACACATTCCCCTTACTTAAGCAAACCCCCGAACTCTATGAATCTCAAGTTCCAGACCAATTAAACAGAATCGCATATTGAGCCATATTGCGAAAATCTTTTAAACTTTGGTTGAGTCGGTACAACTATTTAAACTCATACCAACTGGCAGCTCTGTCTAATTCGATGCAATCATTAAAAATAAACTTTTCAAATCGTCGACATTGTATGTCTGTCTTTCGAAAATATAGCGAAATTTAAAGGGTAGAGAATGCAATAGGAAATCTTCCCGGCGTTGACAATGGCAAAATAAATTTAATAAACCAATTCTAAATATAAATACAAAAATCTTCTTAGCTTTAAGGTTTGGTGAAATCTTAGAAGTACAAAACTAGTTTTTACTTTGAAATTAATTCATAGTTTTGTTTGAATATAGAAAATAAATTTAGTTTGAGGTTTTGAGTATTTGGGGAATCATTCAAATTGAATTATGATAAATAACCAAGATAAGTTTCTAAATTGTATCTAAATATTTTTAATTTAAATTTTTTTAGTTTGGATTATAAATATTTATTGCAATTTATAAACATTATTATGATTAGCTCAAGTTTTCTTTATTTAACTTCAACAAAAATTAATTAATTTAAATCCGGCCCTACCGGAAAAAATTCTTGAATCCGACCCTAATTTACAGAAAGTCCTAAATATAAACCTCAGATCCAACTCCAAAGTTTTTAGACCCATTTTATCATCTTCTTCAGTAAAGCGAAATTTGGATACAAAATTGGATCCGATGATGATTACTTAACCCATTGATGAAAGAAATTCATGACGAAATTTACATGGTTTTCAGATATGGCTATTCGTCGGAACATCCAACCATGGTGGCTTCATTGTTGCAACGAAATGTTGTTGTGTGTGTTTGAGTGACAGATAGAGAGATATAGATTTGAATTTGAAGAAGATTCTGGGGATTTTGTTTTTATTAAAGTGTTGTTGGATTTACTTATTTTCCTAGTACAAGTCGTGGGGATTTATGATGGTGATGGTATGACAGTAGAGAAAAAGAGAAGAGAGGTGATAATCAGATTAAGAGAGAGATGCTCAATTTTTTTTTTGGTATTTAGTTTTTTTTAATTACTTAGTAATAATTATTTTTTTTATTTTGTTTGATGGTGTGATGTCACAGGCAATCAAAAATAAAATTTTACTGTGAATAATATTAATGTAGTAGCAAGAGTCGATCACGTACAAAATGATTAATCTATTTTTATACTTTATATATCAAAAATGGGATTTTGAATGTTGTTGAATAAAGTAAACAAATACACAAATAACGCAACAATAATCTAATGAAATAAATCAGGAAAACATACACTGATCATTGACATAAGTATAAACAATTAGTACTTTAAATATTCATCGTTAGAATCAATTCACCATTTTAAAAAAATTCATGTCTTTCCTTAATTTTAGTTAGATAGAAATAAGCGATCTAAAGAATCCTAACTACTAAACAACTTCAGACAAGCGCTAAAAGTTTAATCTAGTAAATGCTTTAAGAATTAAAAAGATCGATGAAGCTAAACAACACAAGCACAAGTGATTGCATTTAATTTATTTGAATATTCTTTCTAAGATATAATAATCTTGAGATCTGTAAACAATTATTAATTTTAGTTACCTCGCAAATTAAAGTGACCAAACAATTACGAATTTGATATTTAATTTAGTAGTAGATTTCAATGAATAGTAAACTAGTTTGCAACCTAACAATTAAATGATTCAATTATGGAATTTAAACACAAAAGAATAATCAATACTTAAAATAATAATTGACAATTAAAACTAATTAGATCTCCCAGTGTAATAATTTTGAAGCTTCTGTCTCCTTAAACCAAGAATAGAAGTTTAGCCACACATGACCATGAAATCACCAAAGAATAATAGAGAGAAAAGTTTGTATACATGTCTCTAAGCTCTCTTGGTAATCCTCTATTTATAGGCATTGTAGACACTCGAAATTTCGTTTTCCTGTTACTAACTATGCAGGAGGACAAAATCGTCTTTTTCACACTCCAGAGATAACCTTGGAGGACTACAACATCAATTCTAACCCCGGAGATAGCCCCGGGAGATCCAGTTTCCAACCCCGGAGATAATCCCGAAAAAATCAGTTCTAACCCCAGAGATAACCCCGAGGGATCAAGTTCAAAGCCTGGAGATAATCCCAGGAGGTGAAGCCAACCTCAGAGATAACTCTGAGGACGGTCAGAGTCAACAGCAAGCCAACCTCAGAGATATCCCTGAGAAAAGACTGCTACAACTGTGCAAAAATCGGAAATAACCCCGGGAGGGGCAAAATGGTCATTTTGCCAACTCAATCTCAACTCAGATCAAATACACTCATTTTAACTCAAATTGCTTCAATAGAAGTCCCACAAGAACCATATCTTAACTTTCGAGCGCAAACTACGCAAAACAGCTCGATGAACTACCTGACGGAAATCCGAAAATCCCATTTCGGTCATGAACCCATCTTTTCGGAATCGAAAAAGGGCAAATTCTATGTCATTGCGTAGCTCTCGGAAAGAGCTTTCCAGAATGCCTGGAGTTTACTTCGTAGCAGTTTACTTCGTGGCAGTTTCCAAAATATAGATATATAGTCATGCTTGGAGTTTACTTCGTGGCAGTTAATCGTCTTTATATATATATTTACATTTCCGTCATGCCTGGAGTTTACTTCGTGACAGTTGATTGCACATATATATATTTACATCTTCTGTCCCGCCTGGAGTTTACCTCATGGCGGTGGCTCGTTCATATATATATATATATATATATATATATATATATATATATATATATATATATATACTGTTTACAGATTTCTTACATACTGCAACATCATGTGAGCCTAGGAATCATGTAATCACAGATTCAGTCTCTTGATTCTAGATTCGATTCTCGTGATGGATATTTTCAGCTATACACAGCTTGTAAATTATTCACGGTGTTTGAATTTCCTTAGACGGCTTTCATGCCCACAAGGAGTTCGGCACTGCTATATATCTTATTATCTCGAAGATGCTTCGCATCTCGAAAATAAAAGCAATCCAGCCAAACATATAATAAAATGGAAGTATCAAATGCCTCAATTACTTTTGAGCATAAGGGTTTGAAAAACCTGTTTTACAAAACATCACTGCTATATCTTGTTAAAATTAAACATTTATACAAAATTTAAACCCTTTGTATATAGGTGCAAACGAGGCATAGCACTACTTCCAGACAACTGCACATAGACCTACAAACACACATTCAGATAAATGTTTAAAATAAAAAGTAGCAATCACCGTATTACCACGGATGTCGGGGGGTGCCTAACACCTTCCCCTCGCATAACCAAGCTCCCGGACCCTAACGAATCTCGGTTTCATAAACCAGTTAAATAGTGTCACATCACTCGGTCTATGTGTAAATATTTTCTCGATTGAGTTGGTACAACCATTTAAATATACCAACCGACGACTCTTACAGTCAAATCGTCGACATATACATGTCGGACCTTTTCATAAATTATTTTTTTAAACAAATCTCAACTAACATGAGAACACCAAAAGGCAAGAACAGAAAATAGACAATTAAAAATCCCGACGTCGACAGACATAAGACATTAATTCTTTCAAAAACTCTATGTGGATATAGAGTGAAACTAAAAATAAGTGAAATTCAAATACATTCATGTTCAATTTTTATGTCCACATAGAAGAGCTCTAATTCTTTTCCATGTAAGTTTCAACCTCCTAGTGGCAATCAACTTACTTCAAAGAGATCTTCTAGATAGATTTTCCTTTTCTTCGTTGGATTTGACATGCACACCTCTTTCCTACTTGTATGATTCTTCTTGTTTCTTTCTTTCATGAATAAAAGCATTAAATATTATTTGATCACCAATATATTTACTTTATTGTAATAAAATATTAAATCCTACAAAATAAAATAAAACATATTAATTTAAGAAATAATATAATTAAAAAGGAAAAACATTTAATTGCACCTTTAATAAAAATATAAGAATAATGAGTATATTTAGACACGAAATAAATACAGAAGATTAAGCATGAAATAATAAAAATATAACATATTTTATTCACATCATTTACAAAAATGCGTTAATGATAATGATAAGTATTATTTTATTTTTTATTATTACTTAGTTATAAAAAATTACCACTAAAATTAGATACTTTTATTATTAAAATATTTTAATTTTTATTGTTAAATTGTAATATTATATTACATTTAAGGATTTTGAGTTTTTATAAAATGATTAAAATTAATTACACAATAAGTCTTATTTTAACACATCATCAGTCACATTTTATGTGTTCAAATCATGTCATCAACGATTTTAATTAAACCAAAATAAAAAATAATAATTGTTAACGTCAAGATCCGTCCACGCGCTCCAATCACCAAAGCGCGTCCAATCCTGCACTTAAACGAGTAAACACTGAAAGCTTGACGGCTTGGGCCGCCGGGGGATAGCTCTATTGTGAGAATAAGTACATGTTGATATAAAATTAACAATGATGACTTAATGCTCTAGTGTTGAAAAGTAATAATTTGCATGTACCTTAGAATCAGAGAAAAGCCCTGTATTTATAATGTTCTTGTAAGACCCCAATTTTTTATAAATAAAGATGAATTTTCTATAAATATCATTTTTGAATATTATGGAGTTAATTTGATATAATGTTATAGTTGTGGGTAATATTTATAAATTTTGCAAAGTAAGCAAGTTGTTATAAAAGATTCGTTTGGTCGGAGAATATTCTTTTTGTCGAGGAATATTAGTACGACGGCACAATCATTGGTGGACCCCACAACGGAATTATTGTCGGATTGAGAAAACGACAAAAATATTTTATTAAAAATAACGGCTGAAGTGTTACCGTTAAAACCGTTAAAACTGTTGAACTACTCGGTAGTAAAAGTACAGTAATACGCGTGGTTGCATAGTAGCACACGGTATTGATTATTGATGCTTACGTGAGAAGTTACTCAGCTATACTCAATTATTGCTATAGTAATTGTTGCATCATATCTCTTAAATTATTGTCATAGTATCGTCTGTATAATATGTTATATTATTAAATCAATAATTGAGACGTTGTGGTAAGTTTGGTTATTTTATGGGGGGCCATATGTCATCATCTAAGAGTCTCTTCGTCAATAGTAATTACCGTCGTCAATAGTAATTACCGTCGTCAATAGTAATTACCGTCGTCAATAGTATTTACCTTGGTCAATAGTAATTACCTTCGTCAATAGTATTTACCTTGATCAATAGTATTTACCTTGGTCAATAGTAATTACCTTCGTCAATAGTATTTACCTTGGTCAATAGTAATTACTTTCGTCAATAGTAGTTGTCCCTTCAATATTACCAAGAGTCATTTGACCCTTCGTTAAGACCAAGAGTCATTTGACCCTTCGTTAAGACCAAGAGCCACCCTCGGTTTTTCTATAAATAGAGGCCTAGGGCTTCATTATTTTTCACGAATTCATTCAAGCTATAGAGAGAGAAAGTATAGAGAGAATAAGAGAGAGAGAATAAAAGTATTCTGCTGCATCACTTTTCCAATATCCAGTTCTTTTAAGGTAGGAAATATTATTTCTTTTATATTCATGAAGAGAACTTCTGTTATTCCATTTGTTATTATTCTGTTGGAATAACCAGTATACGCGGTCTACCCTATACTTGGTGACATTCTTCTATTATTCTGTTGGAACATCCTGTCTGTGTGTTTTACACCGGACCTGGTTCCGTTTATTATTCTGTTGGAACATCCTGTCTGTGTATTTTACACCGGACCTGGTTCCGTTTTATTATTATTCTGTTGGAATATCCTGTCTGTGTGTTTTACACCGGACCTGGTTCCATTATTTATTATTCTGTCGGAATATCCTGTCTGTGCGTTTACGCCGGACCTGGTTCCATTATTTATTATTCTATTGGAATAACCTGTCTGTGCGGTCTATCGCATGCATGGTGATTTCTTTTCTTATTCCATTCTTTATTGTACTCAGTTGGTTAAGTTTTGACTTCTATACTCCATGAAATTTGTGGAATATCCTTGATAGTTGCGTTTCATCCAGTATCTTTTCAAGAAAATATTCTTCTAAGCGTTCTTGAATTTTACTCCACAATGCAGTATCATGTTGACAATTTGGACGTTGTTAATTCCTGGATAAATTAATTCTTGAACTTGTTTTATTGAATTCTTATATCATTGTCATCATCCTCATGTTTATAAAATGTTGAAAGTCATCTGTGGCATGTAGTGCATAGATGGACTTGGTATGATTATGACCAGGGATTATTCGGTATAATCATGACCGTAATGTTGCAAATGATGTGGTAAAAGTCCTCATTGGCCCGTAGTGCATTGATGGACAGTTGTTGGCATGATCATGACCATTAATGAATACATGAATATCCTTGGCCGTAGTGCAGGGGTGATTCGATGATGTGGATTATTTTATTAAGCTGAGTCTCAGCGATCGCAGTGTTGAAAAACCTTTTAAATCATAAAAGATAGTAGAGTTTATTTTCTACTTGACTCTCTTAATGGATTGCTTGTTCCGCTACAGTTAAACTTGATGTCTATTATATTTTATCAGTTTAACATTGTTGAAGGCTAATGATAATTTATTCTGCATTATCTTAGTCATAATATTTCTTACTGGGCTAGTTGAGCTCACCCTTTCTTTCACTGTTCTCTTCAGGAAATGAGAACGTAGCTGGGACAAGTCGGGGTACGGAGTGATGGTCCGAATGATAGTATTAGTTAGTAGTCCTCACTATTCTATGTAATGGTGTGTTAATAAATGTAATGAGGACTCCTTTTGAGTATGAATACTCTCTAGAAGATAATATTTGTATTCAAACTCACAGTTTATGTTTTGTCGTATTGTACACGACAGTTGTATTATTAAGTTGTATTTGTATTCTGTACTATGTATCTGACGACCCAAGATGGGTGATGTATACCTAATTTTGGGGGCGTCACAGTTCTCACCACCTTCATGAAATCCTTCTCCAAATCAGATTAAGGTTTTCACCCAAACAGCTATTCCATAACAGGATTGCACCGAATCTCCTAGAACTAAGGAAGTTGATTTATAATCTAACACGTCCTTCCATATCTAGAGACCTAATAGAATTAGGAACCTTAATCCACAAATCCTCTATCCACTAAAACATCTCCTGGCCCAAGCACATATGACACTATAGGGACAACGACCCACTATAATTTATAGGCCCGAATATCCTAGGCTCGACATTACCCCTAGTCTTCCACCAAATAAAATATTTGATGGAAGAGTATTCAGAACTAAGCCCATCAGCAACAAGGACACCCAAATTAAGCAAGGCCCAGAGTAAGACAACTACCGATTCACCTTAGGGGCGCCAGTAGATTCTTTCGTTTGCTTCTGGCACCCAAAGCTTGTACTCCTTCGGGATGTTGAATAAGGTTCGAATGTCAGAGATTTGGGAGGGGAGAAGTGAAGATTTGGTGTTTATATGGGAGAAATCACCCTCTGTTGAGTAGACAGTTCGTATTCTCGTCTTTAGGTTGTTGGTGGTTATAGATGATGAAGAGGTGGCAGTGTCAGACGAAGGAGCCGGTAAATCGACCGGAACCAAATCGGTGGCGATGATGATGTTGGGTTTGGGAATGATGTCGATAACTGGATTTTACTCAGTGTTTGAGGTGGATGGAATGCTAGAATCTACCATTGAAGCTTGAATGGTAGAGATGTGATGGTTTGTGGAAAGAAAAGCTTTGATCGGAGTAAACTGAAAAGATTGGGGCTTCGCCGAAAAATGTAGTTACAGGAAAATGAGAGAAAAAAATTCTGGAAAGAGTGACGGTCGTTTGATGGGTGAGGGTTTTATATTTTGGTGTGGTACGAATCCCTAAGGCGGCTAATAATGACGTATGGGTCCCATTTCTTGGGTATCGTGTGCTGTTTAAAAGGACCGTTTGAATTCCTTATGCTTCACTTTAAGTCTCTCATTATAAATTTTTTATAACAAGAGACTGGGGGGTAATGTTTGGGGGTGATCTGTCGACCCCTATATTGGCCGAAGGCCTGGTCTGTGAAGGATCTGTTGAGCCCAATGGACCGAAGCTAGTAAGGTGAATGGTAGTGTTTGGGGTCGGGAGACCGAGTCCTTTGTGCCGCGGTCCCGATCTGTTTGGAGGGGTTCGATAGACTTGGGCCCATACAGACAGTTATTCCTCGTATAGAATCTGATGTGATAAGGAGTTTGAATGGTTGAGGATTCTAGTCCTAACCAGATTTTAATACTAACTCCAAAAGAAGGTGTTAGGATTATTGTAAGACCCCAACTTATTAATGAATAAAATTAAATTTTCTCTAAATATTATTGTGAATAATAAGGTGTTAATTTGATATAATACTTTGGTTGTGGGTGAAATGTGCAAATTTTACAAAATAAACAAGTAGTTATAAAATATTCATTTTATCGGAGAATATTCGTTTGGTCGTGGAATATTCTTTCTGTCGGGGAATATTCATACGACGGCGCAGCTATTTGTGGGCCCCATAACGGAAAACGATTGGATGAAGATAACGACAAAAATTGAGTTTTTATAAATAACGGCGTAGTTGTTACCGTTAACACTGTTGGAATACCCGATGGTTAAAATACAACAATACGCGTGGTTGCACAGTAGCACACGGATTGGACAGTATTTTTGAATTATTGATTCTTACGAAGGAAGACACTACTCAATAATTGTTACAGTAGTTACTGTTCAATATTTTATTTTATTAATGCAATAATTGTTGCATATATATTTTATATTATTGTTATTTCAATAATTGTCACTGCACAATATTTCCCATTATCAGATCAATAATTCATATTATTTGAATAATATTATTAGATAATATTATTGGTAATGTCTAGAAAATTCTGTCTAAGGAGAGCTTTGGTCATCTAATTGCGCGCCAGTAAGGAGAAATCTTTATTGGAAAGCCCCCTCTTTCCTGGGAACGGTCTGGTTGTCATAAATGTGATTCTGTAATATTAATTGTGAATAATTAATTATTGATTCATATGATAAGGAAATATTTATTTTATGTGAATATAAATGTTGGATATATTTTGTGGTTAAAAATGAAGGAGTTAATGTTGAGGTGTTTTATCAGTATTTTTGTCGGAATGGAGGTATTAAAAATCAATCAGAGTTTTTGAGATATATTGTGGGGGTTATAATTTTTAATCCGACCGTTGGATCGTTGTGATTTTTGGATATGTTATACATATATAAGTTGAGTATATGTCCACAAATTTTGAACCGTTAAAAATGAACGTATGATTTGTTATGAATTTTAAGAGATGACTGGTTCAGAAATTGTTGAAGTTTCGAAATTTATCATTTTGGTGGAAAATTCTAGAATTGGTGAGCCCCACTTTTGGTTGGTGAGAAATGTGTTAAAATTTTTATTCAAATGTGGTGGGTAGGAATAGTAGCAGGTAAAGCCATCAGGTTGCAGGTCAAGTCTGCTTCGGCGTGCTAACATTTTTCTATAAATAGAGGGCTAAGTTAGAATTGAAAATCACACCAGAATTCATAAGTTTTCTCTTTTTCTCTCTATATTATTGAGCGTATTTTGTGAGTATTTTGATACTTTGAGAGTTGCTATTTAGCACAAGTTTTATTCAGCCTCATATACAATATTCTGATCAGAAGTACTGTTCGTTTGAGGTAAGAGATATTATTTTCTTCTTCAATGATATTATTTTCTTCAATATCATTATGCTGAAATATTGATATAAACTTTTTATCAAATTTAAAATATTTTGTGTCGGAGTTACTATTCACGTATACGGCACTATTCACGAATACGGCACTATTCACCGAAAAATAAAAAAAAATCTTTTTGTCCAAGATGTCTATTATGGTTACTATCTTTGATTGTATCTATGTTTTGATCTTTATTTTTGAATTCTCCTTCACAATTGGTTATTATGGAATATTATTACACTTGGATAAACTATAATGCGAATCCCTAATATTGTCCTTCTGTCTCATTGGATTCGTTTTCTTTAAGATAATTTTTCATCATCCTCAGTCCTAAATGATGATATTACTGAATATATTTGGCCTGTAGCGCAAAGATGAATGATTAACTGATGAATATCTTTGGCCTGTAGTGCAAAGATGAACAGGTACTGAGATGAACATGACCGACTGGTGTTAACTGATGAATATCTTTGGCCTGTAGTGCAAAGATGAATATTTGATTTAAGATGTATATTGATTGATGTTACAGGGATAAAATATTGATGATGGACTTTTAAATCTTAGAAGATAATAGAATTCTTTCTCTACTTGACTCTTCTAATGGTTTGTTGTTTCCGCTGCAGTTGTTGATCTAAAACTTGTTGTCTATTATATTTTATCAGATTTTTCCCTGTTGAAGACTAACGATAATTTGTTGTGACGCCCCCAAAATAAGTATACAACACCCATTCTGAGTCGCCAAATACATGGTACAAAAAGTAAACTACAACTTCAATAATATAATTGTCGTGCAAAATACGACAACACATACTGTGAGTTTAAATATAAATATTGTCTTCTAGACAATATCCACACTCAAATAAGTCCTCATTACAATTATTCAAATACTATTTTACAAAAATAGTGAGGACTGCTAAAACATCTTTCTAGAACCATCACTCCATACCCCGACTAGATCCTGCTATGTTCTCACCTCCTGAGAAGAAAAATGGAACAAAAAGGAAAAGGGTGAGCTCAACTAGCCCAGTAAAGAATATTATGACTAAGATAATATACAACAAATTATCATTAGTATTCAACAGGGAAAAATCTGATAGAATATAATCGACAACAAGTTTTAGATGAACAACTGCAGCGGAAATAGCAAACCATTAGAAGAGTCAAGTAGAGAATGAATTCTACTATCTTCTAAGATTTAAAAGTCCATCATCAATATTTTTTCCCTGTAACATCAATTAATAATCATCTTTAACCAAATATTCATATTTGCACTACAGGCCAAAGATATTCATTTGTATCACCAGTCAGTCATGTTCATCTCAACACCTGTTCATCTTTGCATTACAGGCCAAAGATATTCATCAGGTAATCATAAATCTTTGCACTACAAGCCAAAGATATTCAGTAATATCATCATTTAGGACTGAGGATGATGAAAAATATCTTAAAGAAAACGAATCAAGTGAGACAGAAGGACAAATAGTAGGGATTCGTATAACAGTTTATCCAAGATCAATAATACTTCATAATAATCAATTGTGAAGTAAAATTCAAAAATAAAGATCAAAACATGGATACAATAAAAAATAGTAACCATAATAGACATCTTGGACAAAAAGGAAAAATTTTATTTTTCGGCGAATAGTGTCGTATTCGTGAATAGTGCCGTATACGTGAATAGTACCGTATACGTGAATAGTAACCCCGACACAAAAAGTTCCAAATTTGATAAAAACTCATATCAATATTTCAGCATAATGATATTGAAGAAAATAATATCATTTAAGAAGAAAATAATATCCCTTACCTCAAAATATCAGTACTTCTGGTCGGAATACCGGTATAAGGCTGAAAGAAACTTGCTCTGATGAATAGAAACTCTCAAAGTATCTAAATACTCACAAAATACACTCAATAATCTAGAGAGAGAAAGAGAGAAAACTTGTTTCTGGTGTGATTTTTAATTCTAACTTAGCCCTCTATTTATAGGAAAATGTTAGCACGCCGAAGCAGACTTAACCTTCAACCTGATGGCTTTACCTGCTACTATTCCCACTCACCACATTTGAATAAAAATCTCAACATATTTTTTCACCAACTAAGAGTGGGGCCCACCAATTCTAGAATTTTCTACCAAAATGATAAACTCCGAAAATACAACAATTTCTGAACCAGTCATCTCGTAAAATTCATAATAAATCATACGTTCATTTTTAACGGTTCAAATTTGTGGACATATACTCAACTTACATATGTATAACATATCCAAAAATTACCACGATCCAACGGTCGGATTAAAAATTATAACCCCCGTAAAATATCTCAAAAACCCTTATTGATTTTTAATACCGACAAAAATACTGATAAAACACCTCAACATTAACTCTTTCATTTTTAATCACAAAAATATATCCCTCATTTATATCCACATAAAATAAATATTTCCTTATCATATGAATCAATAATTAATTATTCACAAATAATATTAAAGAATCACATTTATGACAACCAGGCCGTTCCCAGGAAAGAGGAGGCTTTCCAATAAGGATTTCTCTTTACTGGCGCGCAATTATATGACCAAACCTATCCTTAGACAGAACTTTCTAGACATTGCCAATAATGTTATCTAATAATATTATTCAAATTGTAAGACCCCAATTTTTTATAAATAAAGATGAATTTTCTATAAATATCATTTTTGAATATTATGGAGTTAATTTGATATAATGTTATAGTTGTGGGTAATATTTATAAATTTTGTAAAGTAAGCAAGTTGTTATAAAAGATTCGTTTGGTCGGAGAATATTCTTTTTGTCGAGGAATATTCGTACGACGGCACAATCATTGGTGGACCCCACAACGGAATTATTGTCGGATTGAGAAAACGACAAAAATATTTTATTAAAAATAACGGCTGAAGTGTTACCGTTAAAACCGTTAAAACTGTTGAACTACTCGGTAGTAAAAGTACAGTAATACGCGTGGTTGCATAGTAGCACACGGTATTGATTATTGATGCTTACGTGAGAAGTCACTCAGCTATACTCAATTATTGCTATAGTAATTGCTGCATCATATCTCTTAAATTATTGTCATAGTATCGTCTGTATAATATGTTATATTATTAAATCAATAATTGAGACGTTGTGGTAAGTTTGGTTATTTTATGGGGGGCCATATGTCATCATCTAAGAGTCTCTTCGTCAATAGTAATTACCGTCGTCAATAGTAATTACCGTCGTCAATAGTAATTACCGTCGTCAATAGTATTTACCTTGGTCAATAGTAATTACCTTCGTCAATAGTATTTACCTTGGTCAATAGTATTTACCTTGGTCAATAGTAATTACCTTCGTCAATAGTATTTACCTTGGTCAATAGTATTTACCTTGGTCAATAGTAATTACCTTCGTCAATAGTATTTACCTTGGTCAATAGTAATTACTTTCGTCAATAGTAGTTGTCCCTTCAATATTACCAAGAGTCATTTTACCCTTCGTTAAGACCAAGAGTCATTTGACCCTTCGTTAAGACCAAGAGCCACCCTCGGTTTTTCTATAAATAGAGGCCTAGGGCTTCATTATTTTTCACGAATTCATTCAAGCTATAGAGAGAGAAAGTATAGAGAGAATAAGAGAGAGAGAATAAAAGTATTCTGCTGCATCACTTTTCCAATATCCAGTTCTTTTAAGGTAGGGAATATTATTTCTTTTATATTCATGAAGAGAACTTCTGTTATTCCATTTGTTATTATTCTGTTGGAATAACCAGTATACGCGGTCTACCCTATACTTGGTGACATTCTTCTATTATTCTGTTGAAACATCCTGTCTGTGTGTTTTACCTGTCTGTGCGGTCTATCGCATGCATGGTGATTTCTTTTCTTATTCCATTCTTTATTGTACTCAGTTGGTTAAGTTTTGACTTCTATACTCCATGAAATTTGTGGAATATCCTTGATAGTTGCGTTTCATCCAGTATCTTTTCAAGAAAATATTCTTCTAAGCGTTCTTGAATTTTACTCCACAATGCAGTATCATGTTGACAATTTGGACGTTGTTAATTCCTGGATAAATTAATTCTTGAACTTGTTTTATTGAATTCTTATATCATTGTCATCATCCTCATGTTTATAAAATGTTGAAAGTCATCTGTGGCATGTAGTGCATAGATGGACTTGGTATGATTATGACCAGGGATTATTCGGTATAATCATGACCGTAATGTTGCAAATGATGTGGTAAAAGTCCTCATTGGCCCGTAGTGCATTGATGGACAGTTGTTGGCATGATCATGACCATTAATGAATACATGAATATCCTTGGCCGTAGTGCAGGGGTGATTCGATGATGTGGATTATTTTATTAAGCTGAGTCTCAGCGATCGCAGTGTTGAAAAACCTTTTAAATCATAAAAGATAGTAGAGTTTATTTTCTACTTGACTCTCTTAATGGATTGCTTGTTCCGCTACAGTTAAACTTGATGTCTATTATATTTTATCAGTTTAACATTGTTGAAGGCTAATGATAATTTATTCTGCATTATCTTAGTCATAATATTTCTTACTGGGCTAGTTGAGCTCACCCTTTCTTTCACTGTTCTCTTCAGGAAATGAGAACGTAGCTGGGACAAGTCGGGGTACGGAGTGATGGTCCGAATGATAGTATTAGTTAGTAGTCCTCACTATTCTATGTAATGGTGTGTTAATAAATGTAATGAGGACTCCTTTTGAGTATGAATACTCTCTAGAAGATAATATTTGTATTCAAACTCACAGTTTATGTTTTGTCGTATTGTACACGACAGTTGTATTATTAAGTTGTATTTGTATTCTGTACTATGTATCTGACGACCCAAGATGGGTGATGTATACCTAATTTTGGGGGCGTCACAGTTGGTATCAGAGCTTAGGGATATGATCCCTGGCTAAGATGTGAGAATAGAACTAGGAGGGGAGAGACGGGGAATTCCTTCGCTAGTATGACATACCTAAGTTTATTTGCATGGTATTTAATTGGTCGGTCATAATATAAGGATAATATATGACATATCAATTAATTTTTATTTTGTGGCAGTATCTGAAAATGGCATCTGAGAACGTTGAGAATAGCAATGGAGCACAGACGACTGTTGATTCACCACATATCAATAATCAGGATAATGTGCATCAGGAAGGTGTCAATCCTCATGCAAACAACAACACTGACCAAATGATGAATGATCAAATGTTCAGAGGCTTTATGCAATTCATGCAACAACAGGTGAAAGCGGCTCCTGTCCACAACGTAGGTGGAAATACTGGAAACTCTCTGGCGGTCACCGCTAAACAGTTTAAGGAGCTGGGACCACCGGAGTTTAAGGGAGAACCCAAACCACTTGTAGCTGAAACATGGATAAAGCAGATCACCAAGATATTTGATGTCTTGGGTTGCTCCGAGGAGCAAAAGGTTCCCTTTGCCGCCTTTATGTTGCGAGGAGAGGCAGATTACTGGTGGGAATCGATAAAGCGTACTCAACCTGCCGCACTGAAGATGTCCTGGGAGAAGTTCCAAGAGCTGTTTAACGACAAATACTTTCCCGAGAGTATTCGTCACATGAAGGAGGTGGAGTTCATCAAATTGGAGCAGAATAATATGACCGTGTCGCAGTACGAGGCAAAATTTGCGGAGTTATCCCGGTTTGCGTCCCACCTGGTGGATAATGAAGAAAGAATGACGCGGATGTTTTTAAGAGGTTTGAAGCTGGAGATACGTCAACATCTTGTTTCTCATAAACTGTGTTTGTATTCAGATGTTGTAAATAGGGCTCAGTTGGTGGAGCGCGATAACGAGACAACGCAACCAAAAGAGAGCAGCCGGCAAAATGATAATACCAGTGAGAGCAGTCATCGAAGCGGTGACAACAAGCGTGGAGGGAATCAACAGGCCAGAAATGGTAACCACTTCGGTGGTAATCAGGGCCAAAACAATAAGAATGGACATTTTAAGAAGAGGAGATTCAACAATGATGGAAAGACGTCAGCACCAGCACCTGTCGTTAAGGAAGGAGAACGACCACCTATCATATGTTTCAAATGCGGAGGGGAGGGGCACATCAGTCCAAACTGCGCGATGCCGTCCAAAGCATGTTATAATTGTGGAAGAGAAGGTCATTTAGCCCGATTTTGTCGTTTACCGAAGACAAATTCAGCTAGGATGGAGGCACCAAAAGCCGTCCCAGAAAAGTCAAAACCGGTTGTGCAAGGGAGAGCGTTTGTTGTGAACTCCCAGAGAGCAAGGAACCCGAATGAGGTCATCACGGGTAAGCTTATTATAAACTCTAAAGAAGTTTATACTTTATTTGATACCGGTTCAACCCATTCTTTTATTTCTCCTACTTGCGCTCATCGATTAAATTTGATTCCGGAGAAATTAGACTTTGACTTATCTGTGGAAACTCCGTTGGGAGAAACCTTCATTACCTCCACTGTTTATAAGTCTTGTTTGGTTCAAGTTGGTACCCACACATTACCTATCGATCTGATTTCATTAAAAATACTTGCATTTGACGTGATTCTAGGGATTGATTGGTTAACTACTCATTATGCAAAAATTGATTGTTTTCGTAAGGTTGTTAGTTTTCATATTCCTAATCGACCTATTATGCGAATTCAAGCAACCAAACCATTAAAATCAATCGCTGTCATCTCAAGCCATAAAACTATTCGTTTATTGAAAAACGGATGTCAAGCTTTCTTAGCTCATGTCACAGATCTAAACAAAAATACGTCAGTTTTGAATGATATTTCTATTGTTAATAAATTCCCTGACGTATTCCCTGAAGAACTTCCTGGCCTACCCCCAGAGCGTGAAATTGAATTTTGTATCGATCTTGAACCCGGTACAAAACCCATTTCCAAAGCCCCATATCGAATGGCTCCTATTGAACTTCAGGAGTTAAAGATCCAACTGCAGGAATTGTTAGACATTGGCTTTATTCGTCCTAGTACTTCTCCTTGGGGAGCTCCTGTTCTATTCGTGAAGAAGAAAGATGGAAGTATGCGACTTTGTATTGATTATCGGGAGTTGAATCATGTCACCATCAAAAACAGGTACCCATTGCCACGTATTGATGACCTGTTTGACCAGTTGCAAGGAGCACAATTCTTTTCAAAGATCGATCTTCGTTCTGGATATCATCAGCTGAAGGTTAGAACTGAGGATATTCCAAAGACGGCTTTTAGAACTCGGTACGGGCATTATGAATTCCTAGTCATGTCCTTTGGATTGACTAATGCTCCTGCTGCCTTCATGGATATGATGAACCGGGTATTCAAGGAATATTTGGATCACTTTGTGGTCGTCTTTATTGATGACATCCTTATTTATTCCAAAAGCCGTGAAGATCATGAGCAACACTTGAGGCTGGTACTCCAAAAGCTTCGTGAATACAAGCTTTATGCCAAGTTGAAGAAATGCGAGTTCTGGCTGGAAGAGGTAGCATTCCTTGGGCACGTAGTATCAAGTCGTGGAATATCGGTTGACCCGGCAAAGATTGAAGCTATTCAAAGCTGGGAGCAACCTAAATCAGTGACCGAGGTACGTAGCTTTCTTGGTTTAGCTGGTTATTATCGGAGATTCGTGGAAGGATTTTCTCGAATCGCTACTCCATTAACTCAGCTGACTCGGAAAGATACAAAGTTTGGTTGGAGCGAAGAATGTGAGCAGAGTTTTCAAGAACTCAAGAGGAGACTCATTTCAGCACCTGTTCTAACAATACCATCTGGCTCGGAGGGATTTGTCATCTACAGTGATGCTTCGAGCAAAGGGTTGGGATGCGTTCTCATGCAACATGGAAAAGTCATAGCCTATGCATCAAGACAACTCAAGGAATATGAGAGGAATTATCCTACTCATGATCTAGAGTTGGCAGCTGTTGTCTTTGCACTTAAAATTTGGAGGCATTACTTGTATGGGGAGAAGGTGGAGATCTTTACGGATCATAAAAGTCTCAAATATTTCTTCACTCAAAAGGAACTCAACATGCGACAACGACGTTGGCTTGAACTGTTGAAAGATTATGATCATACCATTCAATACCATCCTGGAAAAGCGAACGTGGTAGCTGACGCATTGAGTAGAAGATCATATGCGGGTACAAGTGCAATATTAACAACGCAAAGGCCCATTTTGTGTGACTTGCAAAGGATGGAGATAGAGTTGAAGACTCCAGGGACCCATGTGATGATGGCGAATATACGAGTAGAACCGACTTTAATCGATAAAGTTAAAGCTGCTCAAGCTACAGACCTGGAGCTGATGCGTATGAGGAAGAAAGTGCAAGAAGGTGTTATGCCGGAAGCAAGAATCGATGAGGAAGGAATACTTCGAGTCAACTCCAGACTTTGTGTTCCTAACAACCCTGATTTAAAGTATGAAATCATGATGGAGGCGCACAACACACCGTTTGCAATCCATCCTGGAAGTACCAAAATGTATCATGATCTTCGTCATACATTTTGGTGGAGCAATATGAAGAGAGAGATAGCGTTGTTTATCTCAAGGTGTCTAACTTGTCAACGAGTCAAAGCGGAGCATCAAGTACCAAAAGGTCCATTGCAACCACTTGAAATTCCAGAATGGAAGTGGGAGCACATTACCATGGATTTCGTTACCGGTCTTCCTAGGGTTTCTCAAGGTATTGATGCGATTTGGGTCATTGTTGATAGATTGACCAAGTCTGCTCATTTCTTACCGATACGAGAAACTTATACACTTGAACGTCTTGCTCGTATGTACATAAACGAGATTGTAAGACTGCATGGTATGCCAGTATCCATAATTTTGATCGAGACCCAAGATTCACTTCACGATTTTGGGTTAGTTTACAAAAAGCTATGGGCACGGAGTTACGATTTAGTTCAGCATATCATCCTCAGACGGACGGACAATCAGAGAGGACTATTCAAACTCTTGAAGATCTATTAAGACTCTGTGTCTTTGACTTCAAGGGAAGTTGGGACAAGTTCTTACCATTGGTGGAGTTTTTCTACAACAACAGTTATCAAGCAAGTATTGGCATGGCTCCATTCGAAGCATTGTATGGAAGAAAATGTCGTTCTCCAGTATGCTGGGATGAGGTGGGCGAAGCAACGTTGTTGGGACCGGAGTTGGTACGTATGACTACAGAAAAGATTCAAACGATCCGACAACGTATAAAAACCTCACAAGATCGACAAAAGAGTTATGCTGATCTTCATCGAAAGGACGTGGAATTTGATGTAGGAGATCATGTGTTCTTACGTGTTGCTCCATGGAAAGGAGTTACGAGATTTGGAAAGAGAGGAAAGCTAAATCCTCGATTCATCGGTCCATTTTTAATCCTCGATCGAGTAGGAACTGTGGCTTATAGACTCGCTTTACCGCCAAGTATGTCTCGTGTTCATAACGTTTTCCACATATCCATGTTACGCAAATATGTGGAAGACCCGAACCACATTATTGAGTTAGAACCGGACGAAATAGCGGAGGATTTGACGTATGAAGAAGTTCCTGTTCAAATCTTGGATAAGAAGGAACATATTCTACGCTCCAAGGTTATACCTCAAGTCAAAGTTTTGTGGAGAAACCACGATGTTGAGGAAATGACTTGGGAGTTAGAATCAGAAATGAAATCAAGGTATCCTTACCTCTTCGACATACCAGGTACGTAACCTAATTTCGAGGGCGAAATTTCATAAGAGGGGAGGTTGTAAGACCCCAATTTTTTATAAATAAAGATGAATTTTCTATAAATATCATTTTTGAATATTATGGAGTTAATTTGATATAATGTTATAGTTGTGGGTAATATTTATAAATTTTGCAAAGTAAGCAAGTTGTTATAAAATATTCGTTTGGTCGGAGAATATTCTTTTTGTCGAGGAATATTCGTACGACGGCACAATCATTGGTGGACCCCACAACGGAATTATTGTCGGATTGAGAAAACGACAAAAATATTTTATTAAAAATAACGGCTGAAGTGTTACCGTTAAAACCGTTAAAACTGTTGAACTACTCGGTAGTAAAAGTACAGTAATACGCGTGGTTGCATAGTAGCACACGGTATTGATTATTGATGCTTACGTGAGAAGTCACTCAGCTATACTCAATTATTGCTATAGTAATTGTTGCATCATATCTCTTAAATTATTGTCATAGTATCGTCTGTATAATATGTTATATTATTAAATCAATAATTGAGACGTTGTGGTAAGTTTGGTTATTTTATGGGGGGCCATATGTCATCATCTAAGAGTCTCTTCGTCAATAGTAATTACCGTCGTCAATAGTAATTACCGTCGTCAATAGTAATTACCGTCGTCAATAGTATTTACCTTGGTCAATAGTAATTACCTTCGTCAATAGTATTTACCTTGGTCAATAGTATTTACCTTGGTCAATAGTAATTACCTTCGTCAATAGTATTTACCTTGGTCAATAGTATTTACCTTGGTCAATAGTAATTACCTTCGTCAATAGTATTTACCTTGGTCAATAGTAATTACTTTCGTCAATAGTAGTTGTCCCTTCAATATTACCAAGAGTCATTTTACCCTTCGTTAAGACCAAGAGTCATTTGACCCTTCGTTAAGACCAAGAGCCACCCTCGTTTTTCTATAAATAGAGGCCTAGGGCTTCATTATTTTTCACGAATTCATTCAAGCTATAGAGAGAGAAAGTATAGAGAGAATAAGAGAGAGAGAATAAAAGTATTCTGCTGCATCACTTTTCCAATATCCAGTTCTTTTAAGGTAGGGAATATTATTTCTTTTATATTCATGAAGAGAACTTCTGTTATTCCATTTGTTATTATTCTGTTGGAATAACCAGTATACGCGGTCTACCCTATACTTGGTGACATTCTTCTATTATTCTGTTGGAACATCCTGTCTGTGTGTTTTACACCGGACCTGGTTCCGTTTATTATTCTGTTGGAACATCCTGTCTGTGTGTTTTACACCGGACCTGGTTCCGTTTTATTATTATTCTGTTGGAATATCCTGTCTGTGTGTTTTACACCGGACCTGGTTCCATTATTTATTATTCTGTCGGAATATCCTGTCTGTGCGTTTACGCCGGACCTGGTTCCATTATTTATTATTCTATTGGAATAACCTGTCTGTGCGGTCTATCGCATGCATGGTGATTTCTTTTGTTATTCCATTCTTTATTGTACTCAGTTGGTTAAGTTTTGACTTCTATACTCCATGAAATTTGTGGAATATCCTTGATAGTTGCGTTTCATCCAGTATCTTTTCAAGAAAATATTCTTCTAAGCGTTCTTGAATTTTACTCCACAATGCAGTATCATGTTGACAATTTGGACGTTGTTAATTCCTGGATAAATTAATTCTTGAACTTGTTTTATTGAATTCTTATATCATTGTCATCATCCTCATGTTTATAAAATGTTGAAAGTCATCTGTGGCATGTAGTGCATAGATGGACTTGGTATGATTATGACCAGGGATTATTCGGTATAATCATGACCGTAATGTTGCAAATGATGTGGTAAAAGTCCTCATTGGCCCGTAGTGCATTGATGGACAGTTGTTGGCATGATCATGACCATTAATGAATACACGAATATCCTTGGCCGTAGTGCAGGGGTGATTCGATGATGTGGATTATTTTATTAAGCTGAGTCTCAGCGATCGCAGTGTTGAAAAACCTTTTAAATCATAAAAGATAGTAGAGTTTATTTTCTACTTGACTCTCTTAATGGATTGCTTGTTCCGCTACAGTTAAACTTGATGTCTATTATATTTTATCAGTTTAACATTGTTGAAGGCTAATGATAATTTATTCTGCATTATCTTAGTCATAATATTTCTTACTGGGCTAGTTGAGCTCACCCTTTCTTTCACTGTTCTCTTCAGGAAATGAGAACGTAGCTGGGACAAGTCGGGGTACGGAGTGATGGTCCGAATGATAGTATTAGTTAGTAGTCCTCACTATTCTATGTAATGGTGTGTTAATAAATGTAATGAGGACTCCTTTTGAGTATGAATACTCTCTAGAAGATAATATTTGTATTCAAACTCACAGTTTATGTTTTGTCGTATTGTACACGACAGTTGTATTATTAAGTTGTATTTGTATTCTGTACTATGTATCTGACGACCCAAGATGGGTGATGTATACCTAATTTTGGGGGCGTCACACAAATAATATGAATTATTGATCTGATAATGGAAAATACTGTGTAGTGACAATTATTGAAACAACAATAATATAAAATATCAATGTAGCAATTATTGAATCAATTAAATAAAATATTGAACAGTAACTACTGTAACAATTATTGAGTAGTGTCTTCCTTCGTAAGAATCAATAATTGGTGCAATACCGTGTGCAAGGCTGCGCCGTTAACGGTAACAACTAACCACATTAATAACGGTTCCAACAGTATTAACGGTAACAACTACGCCGTTATTTATAAACAACTTATACTTGTCATTTTCTTCATCCAATCACTTTCCGTTATGGGGCCCACACAAGGCTGCGCCGTCGTACGAATATTCCCCGACAGCAAGAATATTCCACGACCAAACGAATATTCACCGAACAAAAATGAATATTTTATAACCACTTGCTTATTTGAAATATTTGCGCATTTTACCCATAACTAACCACATTAATCAAATCAACCCTTTCTATTTAAAAATAATAAATAGAGAAAATTTAATTTCATTTATTAATAAGTTGGGGTCTTACATTAACTCCTTCATTTTTAACCACAAAATATATCCAACTACGCAGCAATTATTGAATTAATAAAATATTGAACAATAACTACTGTAACAATTATTGAGTAGTGCCTTCTTACGTAAGAATCAATAATTGGTGCAATACCGTGTGCTACTGTATTTTAACCACCGGGTATTCCAACAGTATTAACGGTAACAACTACGTCGTTGTTTATAAACAACTTATACTTGTCGTTTTCTTCATCCAATCGCTTTCCGTTATGGGGCTCATACAAGGCTGCGCCGTCGTACGAATATTCCCCGACAGCAAGAATATTCCACGACCAAACGAATATTCCCCGACAAAATGAATATTTTATAATCACTTGCTTATTTTACAAAATTTGCACATTTCACCCATAACCAAAATATTATATCAAATTAACCCCTTATTATTCAAAATAATATTTAGAGAAAATTTGATTTTATTCATTAATAAGCTGGGGTCTTACATTTGTTGTATATTATCTTAGTCATAATATTCTTTACTAGGCTAGTTGAGCTCACCTTTTCCTTTTTGTTCCATTTTTCTCAGGAGGCGAGAATATAGCGGGAACTAGTCGGGGTGTGGAGTGATTTTTCCAGTCAGTTGTGTTAGCAGTCCTCACTATTTTGTAAAATAGTGTTTCAATAATTGTAATGAGGACTTATTTGAGTGTGGATATGGTCTAGAAGATAATATTTGTATTTAAACTCACAGTATTTGTATTGTCGTATTTTGCACGATAATAATTATAATGAAGTTGTATTTGTTTCTGTACCATGTATTTGGCGACTCAGAATGGGTGATGTATACCTATTTTGGGGCGTCACAATTATATTCAACTTCCTCCTTTTAAGGAGATTGAGTTTGACCCAAACATAGGTAATTACCATGTTTAGGAGTCCTAATACAATTCAAAAATCAGATTTAACAGGGTGAGATCAGCTATAAATACAATGTTTAACTTCAATTAACATGTAATACACTTTTAAGCACTAAATACTAAAGTCTCTATTGTTAAACTTTGTTCAGCTTGTACTCGTTCTCACACCGGAGCTATCACCCGGCGGCCCACGCCGTCAATTTTCCTTTGTGATTTCGTTACTGTGCAGGTTTAAACGCGTAGATTTGGTGATTGGACGTGCATGCGAAACTTGGCGTTAACAATAATTTAATAACTTAATTACAAAAATTAAAAAGTCGATCATTGAAGTAAAGAAAATATTAATACTTTAGAATAATAATTTATATTTAAGTCTTTTTCAAACAAGATGTAACATAAAATTAATGGACATTTTCGGTCGGGCTGGTCCTCAACAGGCTCTTATTCTATACATGTAGTCTTACAAAATAAAATATAAAAGGTAAGGCAATAGTAATAGAAAAAGTTCCTTCAGAACAAGTAGAATATTTTAGTTCCTATAGCACAAGTAGAATATTTTAGTGTTTGCAAAATCATATAAAATAATAAAAAAATAATATTTTCACACGTAAGCCACATATTAACGGATTCGGTAAATTTCTTGATAAGTTGATCAATACTGCTGACATACAGAGATATCACCTCTCAGCATACGTTTCGACAATATATTAATCAATTAACCAAATATATTAATCAATTAACCAAAATTAACTTTAAAACTATCTATTTCCCATATTAACTATCGTTGAGACAAATGCAATTATACTCACCAGCCAACTTAACAGTTTCGGTTTTTTCCTATAAATGCAGCCCTTATCCCTGAGTCACTGCGGCGTCGGCTGTTGCTGCTGGGATACCCAGTGGACGCCCATTACTACCATTTCTAGCCCTGTTCTTATGAACCATATGTTGTTGTCCCCAACCCAGTCCACCCTGCTGCTGCTGTTTCATCATTTGTTGCTGCTTCAAGTGCTGAAACTGAAATCCAAGGCAAAAATCAGTTTCTCCAGTTCTTTGAGGACATGTATCAAAAATTTGCAAGATTGAAGAACTCTAAGCTTACTTGGTTAGCTTGGAGCAGCTGCTGGAAAATGAGAAACTGATTCGAATGGAACCCGAGATTTGGAGTTTTCAAAGGGACAGAGATGGGACTCAATTAAAAAGCAAAAAAAAAGATGAATATAGCAATAATAAGTACCTTGGTCTTGTCATATCCCAAGCCATGGTCTGTTTTCCATAAATCATCAGAAAGAGTAGACTGAGCGAGTTTCAGACTAAACCCAGAGGTATTCTTCCTCATCACTCTCAGTCTCAACCCAAACCCATAAGGGAAATCTTAGCCGCCATTGTTTTCCCCAAAAAGCTTTCCATTGTTGTTCTTCTCTGTGATTTTACTAAATTCAATGAGTAAGTTGTCTTCAGAAACAAATTTAGGGGAAGCGAAAACTCTCCGTCGTCCAAATCCTCTGCCATCTGAAGGAATCACGGGAACTAAATATAAACACCAAGAATTAAAAATAAAATATGTTGCTGCTTGTTTAAGGTTGAATTATTATTATTAACTCCCACCTCCTCTGCTTTTATCAGGGCCCAGGAAGAAGATAGTGAAGAGGAGAAGAATAACACAGTGGTGCAAAGAGTTAGTTTGAAGATTTTTAGAGTGACGAGAGAGAAATTGGAGAGAGGCAGAGGAGTGAGGAGGAGAACACTGCCCCTTTTTCTCATCTAACCCGGCAATTCTCTCGATTCCACCCTAAAACAACCCGGGTCAAATTTCGAGTCCAGAATAAATTTCGGGTTAAATTTCAAGTCCGAATTTATCTCTCTATTGTGGGATATAATCTCACCAGCCTTCGTGTTCCCACCTCCGACAATCCGATCGGATGACCCAACCCGAGCTTTCGAGAGTCTGCTCTGATACCATATGAAATAACCCGGGTCAAATCCCGAGTCCGGAACAAATCTCGAGTCAAATCCATCAAAATAAAGCCTCAAACCACTGGCCCAATAGTATCTTCTTGGGTCATCGTAGCCCACCATATGCTCACCCAAAAGGTCATGATTTAAAGGTACTATTGGTAGTAACTTATTTTTTTATATGTATGACAAATTTTTTTCCTATCTTTCGATGTGGAACTGGGATATTACACCCCATCTAGCAAAAAACCCAAAAATCGAAATGTTAGTGGGTAGGTGAGAGTAACTTCGAAAAATAAATTTTGTATTGTTAAGTTAATGCAGTAGTCTGAATCATAATTAATATAATTAATATGCGAGTGAGTACTACGTTTAGAAATGATGGAAATAATATCAATTTTCAAATGAATATCACTAGCTTCATGCGTTATTACCTCCCCTCAGTACGTGTACAACTCAAAATGAACATTATTTGCAGGAAGGAAAGGACATAAAATATCTACATTATTTGCAGAAGGAAAGGACAAAAAATATCTACTTATGAATTTGGTTACTAAGTGAACATGCATTAAACTGGATTTGATTAGTTTTGAGTTCTGATCAGTCAAAAGGAGTAAAATGGAGAGAAAGTTAAACATCAAGTAGCCACATCACGACAAAAAATCTCACACTTGTTAGACAAAAATATGCAAAGAAAGAAAGCAACTTGTTTATTTAGACTTATTCATACCAAGCTTCCGCCCCGCCCAGCCTGCTATTTCCTTAACACACACTCCCTTGTTCGCGTCACAAACGCAGAGTCGCTTATATATACACTCAAAATCATCCCACTTGAATATACACACCACACTGATAATAATCACTTTCCCTTTAATTATTTGTCTCACAATTTAATTCATACACATCAATATAATCTATTATTTAATTCAGTCTATTTACTTCACACAACAATCAAAATCAAAATAATTTATGAAAAATATCTCATGTCACTCAGACCCGCTAACTTTTTCATGGTCACCTGAATTTTCGGAATCCTCAACCGCATCTGAAAGTTCTGGAAGGAGCCGCCCTGCCAATTTTTCCGATGAAGAAGTGATATTAGCTTCCAGTCATCCAAAGAAACGCGCCGGAAGAAAGAAATTTCGTGAAACCCGACACCCGGTATACCGAGGAGTCCGGCGAAGAGATTCTGGTAAGTGGGTGTGCGAAGTAAGGGAGCCAAACAAGAAATCAAGGATTTGGCTCGGGACTTTTCTAACCGCTGAAATGGCTGCTAGAGCTCATGACGTGGCGGCTATTGCACTTAGAGGCCGGTCTGCTTGTCTTAATTTTGCGGACTCGCCTTGGAGGTTGCCAATTCCAGCATCCCCTGAAACCAAGGACATTCAGAAGGCGGCGGCAGAGGCCGCGGAGGCATTTCGTCCGCGACCCAATAACGGAGCCCCCGATGGCGATGTTGTGGAGAAAAGTACGACAACATTTTTGGAAAATGCACATTACATGGATGACGAGGCAGTTTTTGGGATGCCGGGACTGCTTGCGAGTATGGCAGAAGGGATGATGTTACCGCCGCCACAATGTATGGGAGATGGGAATAATAATGGTGATGACATGGAATTTGGTGTTGACGTGTCTTTGTGGAATTATTCAATTTGATACTCCATGTGAAAACAATGTTTGTGGAGTTATCTCGTTTTTCACATATTGTAAATTATGTTTTGATCAAAAATAATAATTATCTAAAATGAATAAATATTATTTGCAGAAAGACAGGAGTATAAAACATCTACTTACCTCAATATACCTGATTTCTTAATTTGCATGAAGTGGATATACTCCACTTGTGAGTCAAAAGGACTAAAATGTGGATAGAGTTAAACATCAAGTAGCCACTGCCACACCATCCCAAGTCCCAATCCAAGAATCTCACATCACAGGTGTTAGGCAAAAGTAAGCAAAGAAGTTGTCCCACAGAATTACAGCTGGATGAATAATTGTTTCTTTCTACACTTCTTATTCATACCAAGCTCCCGTCCCGCCCAGACCAACATGCTGTTTCCTTAACACACCCCCTTCGGGCCCGCCCAGCCTGCTGTTTCATTAACACGTGTTCGCGTCACAAACACTTCGGCCCCGCCCAGCCTGATGTTTCCTTAACACATGTTGGCGTCACAAACACAAACTCGCCTATATATACACTCAAAATAATTCTCCTTGTATGTTCACACCAATATGATAATAATTTCATTCCCTCTAATTATGTTATTGGCATTTTTTTCACTCAATAATTTGATCTTTTAATTTTTACAATTAAATTTGTGACGCCCCCAAAATTAGGTATACATCACTCATCTTGGGTCGTCAGATACATAGTACAGAATACAAATACAACTTACTAATACAACTGTCGTGTACAATACAATAAAATATAAACTGAGTTTAAATACAAATATTATCTTCTAGAGAGTATTCATACTCAAAAGGAGTCCTCATTACATTTATTAACACACTATTACATAGAATAGTGAGGACTACTAACTAATACTATCATTCGGACCATCACTCTGTTCCCCGACTTGCCCCAGCTACGTTTTTATTTCCTGAAGAGAACAGTAAAAGAAAGGGTGAACTCAACTAGCCAGTAAGAAATATTATGACTAAGATAATGCAGAATAAATTATCATTAGCCTTCAACAATGTTAAACTGATAAAATATAATAGACATCAAGTTTAACTACAGCGGAACAAGCAATCCATTAAAAGAGTCAAGTAGAAAATAAACTCTACTATCTTTTATGATTTAAAAGATTTTCCAACACTGTGATCGCTGAGACTCAGCTTAATAAAATAATTCACATCATCGAATCACCCCTGCACTACGGCCAAGGATATTCGTATATTCATTAATGGTCATGATCATACCAACAACTGTCCATCAACGCACTACGGGCCAATGAGGACTTTTACCACATCATTTGTAACATTACGGTCATGATTATACCGAATAATCCCTGGTCATAATCATACCAAGTCCATCTATGCACTATAGGCCACAGATGACTTTTAACATTTTATAAACATGAGGATGATGACAATGATATAAGAATTCAATAAAACAAGTTCAAGAATTAATTTATCCAAGAATTAATAGCGTCCAAATTGTCAACATGATACTACTTTGTGGAGTAAAATTCAAGAATGCTTAGAAGAATATTTTCTTGAAAAGATACTGGATGAACCGCAATTATCAAGGATATTCCACTAATTTCATGGAGTATAGAAGTTAAAACTTAACCAACTGAGTATAGTAAAGAATGGAATAACAAAAGAAATCACCCGGCATGCGATAGACCGCACAGACATGTTATTCCAACAGAATAATAAATAATGGAACCAGGTCCGGCGTAAACGCACAGACAGGATATTCCGACAGAATAATAAATAATGTAACCAGGTCCGGTGTAAAACACACAGACAGGATGTTCCAACAGAATAATAATAAAAACGGAACCAGGTCCGGTGTAAAACACACAGACAGGATGTTCCAACAGAATAATAAACGGAACCAGGTCCGGTGTAAAACACACAGACAGGATGTTCCAACAGAATAATAGAAGAATGTCACCAAGTATAGGGTAGACCGCGTATACAGGTTATTTCAACAGAATAATAAAAAATAAAATAACAACAGTTCTTTTCATGAATAAGAAAGAATAACACCCCTTACCGTTTTAAAGAAGAGCTGAAATAAGGAAGTAGTTAAGTAGCAGAATACTCTTCTTCTCTCTCTCTATAGTTTCTCTCTCTAGAGTTCAGTGAATTCGTAATAAATAATGAAGGAATGAGCTGCTATTTATAGAAAAATAGAATGCATAGTAACTAATCCATGAACGGTCCAGATTGATTACTTTAATCTAACGGTCCATATTTAAAGAAAAATCTTTTAAATAAAATATAATATATTCTATTTATAGAATAACTTTAATAAAGTATTCTGTTTTATATAAAAAGATGTTTCTGTTTTATTACGTTAATAATACGAATAAAACAAAACGTCATTATCGCTAAATAATTCATATTATTAACTGACAATAATTGAATCAAACTGAGTGACTTCTCACATAAGCATTAATAATCAATACCGTGTGCTACTATGCAACCATATGTATTACTGTACTTTTACTACCGAATAGTTCAGCAGTATCAATAGTAAAACTTCCGCCGTTATTTTTAATAAAATATTTTTGTCGTTTTCTCAATCCGACAATAATTCCGTTGTGGGGTCCACCAATGATTGTGCCGTTGTACGAATATTCCATGTTAAAATGAATATTCCCCGACCAATCGAATATTATATAACAACTTGCGTACTTTGTAAAATTTATAAATATTACCCACAACTATAACATTATATCAAATTAACTCCATAATATTTAAAAATGATATTTATAGAAAATTCATCTTTATTTATAAAAGTTGGGGTCTTACAAAATTATTAATTGTTTTCATTATAATTTAATTAAAATTGCAACGTAATAAATTAATGAAATAGATTGAACACCACGTATCATCTAAAAGGTAATGGATTAAAAAAAATACTTAAACTATAATTAATATAAATCATTTTATGAAATTAAAAGGGTAAAAAATACAATACAACATTATATAATAGCAAAAGAAAAATAAAAACATTAATATAACATCACCTCAAATAGCCGATGCGGCCACCAACTCCATCAACACCAACCTTAAACATCCACCCAAAGCCACGTCACGCCACCCAAGGACGGAGCCAGCAATTAATTTTTTACTGGGCTACCAAGTACCAATTATATTCATAAAAAATTGTCCCACCAAGATCAATCACAAATTCAAAATTATACATAGTAATAAGGTTCAAAAGTACATAACATACAAGGAAAAAAGAAAATAAAACACATTATTTAAGCTGCATCCTTCTATGCTTTGTAGAATAGAATCCGTTTATTATGAAATCTGAATCGATATCTTCAGGAAGCTCTCGTTCAATGTAAATCATCATAGAATTAGAATCTGCTAAAAACCCCTCTTTCATTTTATTGCGAAGAGCAGTTTTAACATGTTTCATAGTTAAAAATGCTCGTTCTGTCGTGGCTGTGGAAACAAGTAGAGTCAAAACAAGACGAATCAATCTATCAATCAAATTATAAGTCTGCAACTTATTTGTTTCAACTAATCCGCGACACAATTCAGTGTTGGTAGACATATTTTGAAAGCTCTGATGACGAAGTACATCAATTTTATAATAATTTAGTTGACATCTCAAATAATGCATTTTTTACTTACTAAAATCTTCTCGATAAAATTTCTCAGCAAGCTTGCAAATATCATCAACTTTGAATGATTTAAAGTTGTCCTTCGGTTCTAAAGCTGAGCCCTAACCTATACATATGCCTCCGCCCCCTTAGCCACCTCTACATTACCAATATTCATTTCAAAACAAATTTTTTTTTGAAAAGAATCACTCCTAAAAATCCCCAAATGAAGCAGGCTTTGACACCCAAAAATGAAGATGGAACTTTTCTTCGATGCGAAATCTAACCCTAGATCTAGACATACACCAGATCCCCTCCTCGATACAAAAAAAACTCGTCGCCACAATCATTCAATCAGCAACCATAAATCGAGAATTACCATCATCTTCATCATCATCATCATTATGGGATTTACAGAAAATCCTGAATATAAACCTTATATCCAACTCCAAAGTGTTCAGACCCATTTCATCATCTTCTTCATTACAGCGAAATTTGGGTACAAAATTAGATCTGATGATGATTACTGATGAAAGAAATCCATGACAAAAATCTACATGATTTTCAGATATGACTGTCCGTTGGATCGTCCAACCATGGTGGCTTCGTTGTTGCAACGAAGTGGTGTTGTGTCTGTTTGAGTGAGAGAGATAGAGATTTAGATTTGAAGGTTATTTGGGGGTTTTGTTTTTATTGAAGTGTTGCTGGGATAACTCCTTTTTCTAGTACAAGTTGTGGGGATTTATGGTGGTGGTGGTGGTGGTATGACAGTAGAAAGAAGGAGAGAGGAGAGATGTGCTAGTGTTTAGATTGAAAATTGTGGAATCGGCATGTTCGGCAGCTCCTTATTTTAAATGACTTATAAGTTAGTATTTTATAAATTATATTAAATTTTAATTTATAAGTAAAAATATTTGTTATTAATTTAATTTAAAAATTAAAAATTAAACTAAAATAAACTATAAAAATGTTTGACTAAAAAAGACATTAATAAAAAAAGATAAAATAAAATAGAATTAAAATAAATATTATATTTGATCAAACTAATTTATTTTAAAATAACTTATAAATTATTTTTAAAAAAATTACAAATATTTATTTATTTATTTTTGAAGTTGAAGAAAAAAAACTTCCAATTGGTTTTGGTTTTCACTATTGTAAATAAGAGTTCTCATTTCAGAAGTTAATGTATATATTAGTAATGTAATTAGTGCTCGTTTGACATTGTGATATGGTGTTGTCGTGTTGAGCTAAATTACTTTTTAATGTAAATCTTTGATAAAAGAACTGTTTTTATATATAAAAAAGAGAGTTAAAATAGTGCTTGATTCCGATTGTAGATATGCTTTTGAAAAAAATAAAAGACCAAGTAATACTAAAGTATATTGTATGAACTTTTAATTTTTCTTTAACAGATTAAGAACAAATTTGTAAATTATGTTTTGATCAAAAATAATTTGCCAAATGCATTAATGTTTTGTTTCTTCATAAAATTCTTTTAATCAATATTTTTATTTATTAAAAACACTTTTACAAGGTCGCCAAACACAAAAATACGAATCCGGTTAGCATGAAGTTTAATTTTTGGTAAGAATGCTGATACACATAGAACTTTGCATGCGTGTCCGTGCTCTATTGACCAACTTACCTAAAAATAAACTTTATACTAACCATTTACCTAAAATACCAAGCACTTACCTCAAATTACCTACCTGCCCTGCTTTCTTAATTAGTTGGTGAAACATCAATAAAGTTAAGGAAAATGATATTTCTACAACAGTTTTTGATATTTTCACACGAAAAGTGTCGCTATAGATCCTATAGCAACGATTTTTATATTTACAGTGACACTTTGCGTGTGAAAATATTAAAAACTATTGTGGAAATATCATTTACCGTAAACATCAAGTAGCAATGGATGAATAGTTGTTTCTTTAGACTTCTTATCCGTACCAAGCTTTTATATATATATAATACACACCACACTGATAAAAATCTCATTCCATCTAATTATCTGGTCTCTCAATTCAATTCATACACATCAATATAATCAACTACTTAATTCACTCTATTTACTCGTCACACAACAATCAAAATAATTTATGAAATTTTTCTCATATCACTCAGACCCACTAAAATTTTCATGGTCCCCTGAATTTCCGGAATCCTCAACCACCTCCGAAAGAATTAGAAGGGGCCGCCCTGTCAATTTTTTTGATGTGGAAGTGATATTAGCTTCCAGTCATCCAAAGAAACGCGCCGGGAGAAAGAAATTTCGGTGTACTGGGGAGTTCGGCGAAGGGATTCCGGCAAGTGAGTGTGCGAAGTAAGAGAGCCAAACAAGAAATCAATGATTTGGCTCGGGACTTTTCTGCGCCTGAAATGACTGCTAGAGCTCATAACGTGGCGACTATTGCCCTTAGAGACCGGTCTGGTCTACTTGTCTTAATTTTGCGGACTCGCCGTGGAGGTTGCCAATTCCAGCATCCCCTGAAACCAAGGACATTCAGAAGGCGACGGCAGAGGCCGCGGAGGCGTTTCGGTCGCAGCCCAATAACGGAGCCCAAGGTGGTGATGTTGTGGAATAAAGAACGACAACATTTGTGGAAAATGCATTTTACAAGGACAACGAGGCGGTTTTTGGGATGCCTCGATTGCTTGCGAATATGGCAGAAGGGATGATGCTAACCACTTGTCCAAAAATAAACTTTATGCTAACTACTTTCTATACTACGGATTCAGTTAGTATGAAATTTATTTATTAGCAAGTCAGTTAATTAGTCAATAGAATGCTGACACACATAGAACATTTGTCTGCATGTCAGCACTCTATTGGTCAATTGACTAACTTACTCAAAAATAAACTTCATGCTAACTACTTTCCTCTGCTACCAGCACCGGCCCTGAGTTAAAGCCCAAGGTGCCTGAGCTTTAGGCCCACTAAAATTTATAAATTTTTAGGGCCTCAAAAGATATTTGTGTTATGTATATATATATATACCCAAAACAAAAGAGCCCAGATCACATCAGTTTAAATTTAAAGGCCCATAAAAAATTTACCGAATGAAATAGGTCCAAATCTCAATGGTAGACTTGTATTCTTTCATATTGATGCTCTTTTGTTCAAAAAAAGTTCTTAATTTTTTTTATGTCTATCTTAATAGCTGTTAACGCCAAGATCTTTGATGACGTCCTAATCACGTAAGACGCCCTAATCCTGCACAGAAAACACGATCAACACCAAAAGCTTGACGGCTGGACCGTCGGGGGATAGCTCCGGCGTGAGAGTCAATACAGGTGTTCAAGGTTTAACAATGGAGGGTGTAAAAAATCTCTAGTGTGTTTTTCTAGATAGAAAGTGTATGCGTACCTTTTGTTAGGAGACCCCCTTGCTAGGTTATACTCTCATGCCCGATTTTTTGTGCCACCAACCATGATCTGACACCTCCTCCCAGTCACCTCTTGTCCCAGCCGACTGCATGCAGGTTATCACCTTTTTTCCACTGTTCCTGCCGCCGGCCGGATAAGATCTCATCCACATTAATGATCTGCAGGCGCTTGGTCAACTGCCCTCCTCCTTTCATCATTACCAGTCAAAGTCTTAGATATTAAAAGATCTTATGGGCCGGCCACTTGACCCAGCCCATTATTAAGGGGATACAATAAAGGTAATATAAATGTTAAGCCCAATGACTATAAGACTTAGTGATAAAGGTCCACTAGGCTAATTAAACGGATGGGCCCAATCGGTCAGGCCCAATGAAAGAAATATCATGCCCCAACATTGCCCCCTAGTCTTTTATTAAACAGGATGTTTAGTGGAAGACTGACTGTAAATAGCGTGAGTCCACAGGAAGAAAGAGCCCACTAAGCGCCAGCCTACCTTGGATAACCCACCAAAGCCAAAATCAGACGTTACCCTTTCCTCTCCCTCATCATTATCCCCAATTAATGCGCCGCCCTTGGCTCTCGTGCAAATTTTGAAAAAATCACTCGCTATAAAAGCCGCTGCCCATTCTCCTTGGAGGGTTCCCTGCTATTTCGAATTCATAAGAGCTTATTGTCTTCTCCTCCTCAAATTTCTTCATTTTCTCTGCAAATTCTCAACAATGGCATCCCAGAACCCCGATACAAGTTCTCCCCTTCGTGTCGCCCCCATCTCCACCGTGACCCCTCACTCAAATCCTGACAAAGAGGTTCCGGGCTCAAACCCCCAAGTCGGTGCCGCGAGTAAGGAAGCTCCGCCTATGGAATCACTCCCCAACCCATCTGATTTTTTCCAAAACGAGGAAGACTTTTCTCATGCCAACACCCCTTCCACCGTCAATGAAATTGAGCTCTGCAACATTAGAGCTCGCTATCAAATACCGGATACCCACAGGGTACGGATAGCGGCCCCTCACGAAAGGATGTACCAGCGTCCCGACGGCTGGATCGCCGTTCCGGCAACTTTTCTGGAGAAGGGGGTGAGGTTCCCCCTTCACGCCTTCTTGATCACCCTCCTAGGGTTTGTTGGAGTGGGGTTCGCCCAATTGGTGCCGAACTCGTACATCCACATACTGGCTTACATAGCCTTCTGCTACGAGATAGGAGTTCCTCCTGCTGTGGATTCCTTCTTTACCCTCTTCTCGGTGGGGAAATATCGGGAGAAAGGCTTCAAGGTGCTAAGTAAGATAGCCCCCAAGCCCAATGCCAGGATCGAGAAGCGGTCTCTAATGGACACTCCTTCGAGCAACCGAGGATGACATAATAAATGGTTCTTCGTCAACGGGCCCGAAATCTCCTCTGTTCCTGACTGGACCACTTCTGATCGCGTCTCTGCAGACTTCGGAGACATATCCGAGGAGCGTATAAGAGAAATGACGCGCATCATAGAGAAGATACCCCTGAAGGAGTGGAGCTTCGGCCTCTTGGGCAAACAAGCCTGGTTGTATGACCACAAGTTGTCTCTCATCAAGCCGACTTCGACCTATCGGAAGGACTTGGATAGGTACCTTTCTGGCAAGCCTTCATCCCCTTCCATCGAAGTTCCCCAAGAAGAACTTCCGGCCTCGGAGGCCCAGGATGTAGAGGTCTTCCGCGGATCAGAACTTGCTGAGGAGCCTAGCCGACCTTGACAGAAGAAGAGGGCGGTTCGGAAAGTCCGGTCAAATCCTCAAGGAACTCAATCAACTTCTACAGCGAGTTTGATTGACTTGCCTGCGACCGAGCTAATGCAGGCTCTCCGGATTAAGAAAAGGAAGACCCACGTGACTCCTCTGTCTGCCGATGAGCTTCGAGTTCCTCGTCCTGCTGCAGTTGAGCCTCCCCCCGTCATCCCCGTGGAGATCCATGTTTCAGAAGATGAGCTCGAAAACCTGAATGAGTCTCCTCTTCTGTCTCGTAAAAGGAAGCAGTCTTCCGAGGATCAACCAGTACCGCCCCCTGAACCATCAGTGCCTTCTCCGCCGAGACCCTCTTCCTCCACCTTCCGGCGAGAAGCTGCGTCTTCTCCCACTGTATGGCCAGATTTTAACGAGAACTTTCCTTTTCAGCTGTTCGACTCCTTTGTTCGGGAGACCGATGACCATCGGTTCGGAAACAGTTCGATCAGGGATTTGATCGAAGAGGGCATGAGTTACCAGGCTAAGGTGAGTTGGTTCAATCGAAATATTTAGGAATCATCTGTTTCTTCTACTAATTCACTTTAAATGTCCGCAGGCAAATGCTGTCTTCGGGAGACTTCTTCCCCGATACAGAGAGTCTGAAGCCGAAGAAGATGCGGCCAGGCGAGAGATGGCTACTATGACTTCTGCTCTGGAGAGGGAGAGAAGGGCTCATGGTATCACTATCTTCAATAAAGAAGGCCTTCAGAAGGACTTAAATAAGTTGAAAGAACAGTTGGAGACATCCGAGGCCACCCATCAGCTGACCGTTACTACGAACATAGACCTGGTTCGTCGGAATGAGGTTCTTGTTGGGAAGAACGAGACGATGGTGAAGACCAATAAGAGCTTGGCTATACAAGTACACGACCTTGAGGCCAGGGATCTGAGACATCTGAAGGAGCGGGCAAAACTCGAAGAGGAGCTCCGCGAACTTCGGGCTCTGAGAGACTTGGGTCCTCCTCTAACCGGAGATCTTCGGAGGGAAATCCAACAAGAATACCGAAAATCTGCCGAGTTGAACGAGGAGATCATCCAGATGTTCTCGGATGGATACGACGAATGCCGAAGCAAAGACAAGGCAAGACTTGTCGCTGCCAAGGTTGAACCGACCATCATGGACTCTTCGGAAGACGAAGCCGATCTCTGAAGATGGTTTTCTTTCCCTTAGCTGTAGGATTTTTGTAAAGCTTCTATCGCTTTGTAAACATCATTATGTAAATAAAATATCAGTATTATCAGTACCATCCTTTATGACTTCGGTTTTTTCACTGTTTACCAACACTTCAATATGGATTTAATTTGAAAAATGTACAAGCTCCTCCGTGGGCCTAACTTTAAACTGTTAATTAACAACTAAGCAAGTCGTATAACAGATAAGACGAAGCTAAATAACATGGCCTTCCGAACTCAACACTTAGAAAGATTTAGGCAATAATAACAAAGTAAAGGAATACTTATTCGTTACCGAAGTGTGAGGTAGGTGTCGCGAGGGATCGGACGAAGTCTGAATGACGATACTTGCCTACCCCGAAGGGCCTGATAAGGTTCTTAGGATCACCTGCCGATGAGGCTATCATCGAATGGTCGACGAGTCCGTCCGAACCTCCTTACACCGGTGACCATTGATTTTACCACCCTTGGTAAAAAATAATATAGGATCCAGGATTTGACTACCACGCGGGGTACCAAATAAATTGGCTGCCATCGAATGGCCAGCGAGTCCTACCATACCTCCTTACTTCGGTGACCATTGATTTTACCACCCTTGGTAAAAAACAATATAGGATCCAGGATTTGACTACCACACGGGGTATCAAATAAATTGGCTGCCATCGAATGGCCAGCGAGTCCTACCATACCTCCTTACTTCGGTGACCATTGATTTTACCACCCTTGGTAAAAAACAATATAGGATCCAGGATTTGACTACCACACGGGGTATCAAATAAATTGGCTGCCATCGAATGGCCAGCGAGTCCTACCATACCTCCTTACTTCGGTGACCATTGATTTTACCACCCTTGGTAAAAATTAATATAGGATCCAGGATTTGACTACCACACGGGGTATCAAATAGATTGGCTGCCATCGAATGGCCAGCGAGTCCTACCATACCTCCTTACTCCACTGTGACATTAGGACAAATGCGAAGATCAGTTGTGAAAAAAGTGACTTTTTATTGATGATGAACGGTTATGTACAGACTCCCAGTGGACTGACTTGGTTTCTATTGAAAGTACTTTCGGAGCCTGCCTGCGTGCCATGTGTTCTGAATTTCGGATCCATCCAAAGCCTTCAGTCGATATGTCCCGGGCTTCGGTGCTTCGGCCACTTCATACGGTCCTTCCCAGTTCGGCATCAACTTCCCAGTGTTCTGCGGTGTAGACGCTTCGGCCTCTCTGAGAACGAAGTCTCCCACCTCAAATCTTCGGAGCTTTACCCCTTTGTTGTAGTGCTTGGCGACTCTTCTCTGGTAGGCTGCTAACTTGATCATAGCCACTTCTCTGACTTCCTCTAGCAGGTCCAAGTTGGCCTTTAGTCCCTCGTCATTGTAGATCTCACTGAACTGACTAACTCGAAGACTTGGAGATCCAATCTCAACTGGGACTAAGGCATCAGTGCCGTAGGCCAGTCTGAAAGGCGAGTCCCCTGTTGTTGTCCTCGGCGTAGTCCTATAAGCCCACAATACGCTGAGCAGCTCTTCCGGCCATCTTCCTTTGGCTTCGTCCAATCTGCGCTTGATCCCGTTTAGAAGTGTTCTGTTAGTCACTTCGACCTGCCCATTTGATTGCGGATGAGCCACTGAAGTCTTCCTGTGCTGGACTCCCAGTTCCTTCAGAAAGCCTTCAAATTTTGATCCCACAAACTAACGTCCGTTGTCTGATATCACCACTTGAGGGATCCCGAAGCGAAACACTACGAATTCCTTTATAAATTTCAGACACTCCTGTTCCGTTATCAGCCGAAGTGGTTTCGCCTCGACCCATTTGGTCATATAATCAATAGCGACGATGACGAAGCTGACCTGCCCCTTAGCCTTCGGTAACGGACCCAGTATATCAACCCCCCAGACAGCGAAGGGTATAGGAGATAGAATCGAGTATAGCTCTTCCGGTGGCTGATGCGGGATCGGACTGTTGAGCTGACATTTATCACATTTTTTCACGTATTCCGTAGCCTCCTTGAAGATCGTTGGCCAGTAGTACCCCTGCCGAAGAACTTTGTATGCCAGCGACTTAGCCGCCATGTGATCACCGCAGATACCCTCATGAACTTCCCGAAGGGCGTACTCTGCTTCGGACGGGACCAGACATTTCAATAATGGTGACGAAAATGCCCTCCGATAAAGATCCCCGTCAATAAGAACGAAGTTGGCACTTTTGTATTTGACCTTTTTTGCTAACATCTGATCCGAAGGAAGGACGCCATCTGCCAAATAATTGATGTAGGGAGTCATCCAGCAGTCAGGTCGCTCGATACACATCACTGAGTCATGTTGAACACTCGGCTGCTGTAAGACCTCCAGATAGACTGACCCATTGAAAACGACAGCATCTGTAGTGGCCAACTTTGATAAGGCATCGACAATAGAATTATCGTTACGCTCTATGCCTTGAAATTCGTGAAAAGCAAAGTATCGGAGTCTGTCTTTCAACTCTGCCAAATACCTGATCATCCTCGTCCCCCGAGCTTCATATTCTCCTGATAACTGCTTGACGACCAACTGAGAGTCACTATAAATAATCAACTTCTGGACTTCTAGGCTCTTCGCCAGCCGAACCCCAGCTAGAACGGCTTCATACTCGGCCTCGTTGTTAGTCGCCTTAAACCCGAATCTAATGGCTTGTTGTACCTTGAACCCCTCCGGACTGGTCAGAATAATCCCTGCTCCACTGACATTTACTGTGGAAGACCCATCTACATACAGTGTCCATGCATTCTGACCGTGCTGAAGAAGTGTAACAGTTCGATCAGATGTCCCCGTTTCCTGTAACTCGGCATCTGCCTCGGTGAAGGAACATTCTACCACAAAGTCGGCCAAAGCTTGTCCCTTGATAGCGGTTCGGGGATGGTATTCGAGGAAAAATTGGGACAATTTCATGGTCCATGCTGCCAATCTCCCCGAAACCTCCGGCTTACCCATTACCTTTTTCAGTGGTTGATCTGTGTAGACGATCAGGAGCCTACCCTGAAAGTATTGCCGAAGCTTTCGGCTAGCAATTACTAAAGCAAAGGCAATCTTTTCAATATTTGGATACCTGGTTTCGGCGTCTCGTAGGACGTGACTGACGTAATAGACCGGGTGCTGCTTTCCACTGATCTCCCGAATCAACACCGCTCCAACGGCTAAGGGACTCGCTGCAAGGTAGAGATATAAGGTTTCTTTCGGAGTGGGTTTTACCAATAGGGGAGCAGAGGACAGATAGGTCTTTATGCCTTGGAAGGCTTCTTCACAGGGCGAGGTTCATTGGAAAGTCTTAGCATTCTTCGGCCCCTTCAGTGTGTCGAAGAATGGTAGACACCTCTCTGCGGATTTGGACATGAACCTCCTCAGAGCTGCAATCCTACCGGTCAGACGTTGGACGTCTTTAAATGACTGAGGAGTCTTCATGTCAAGGACGGCTTGAATTTTCTCTGGATTAGCTTCGATGCCCCTCTGACTGACCAGATACCCCAAGAACTTTCCCGCACCGAGGCCGAAGGTACATTTTGCGGGATTAAGCCTCAATTTGTGATGTCGGACAGTCTGAAAACATTCCTCCAGATCATCCAAATGTTTCTGAATCTACACGCTTTTAACGATCATGTCGTCCACATAAACCTCCATATTCTTTCCCAGCTGCTTGTGGAAGATAAAATTCATCATTCTTTGGTAGGTTGCTCCAGCATTTATAAGGCCAAAGGTCATCTTCTTATAGGCGTATACCGAACGGTGTGTAATGAATGCTGTCTTCGGGATATCTTCCCTACACATAGATATTTGATGATAACCTGAAAAAGCATCCATAAAGCTTAGTAGAGCATAACCTGAAGTTGCATCAATAAGTTGATCAATATGGGGCAAAGGATAAAAGTCCTTCGGGCAAGCTTTATTTAGGTCGGTGTAATCAATGCAAACTCGCTATTTCTGGTTCTGCTTCTGCACCAATACTACATTGGCCATCCACTGTGGGTAGTCGATCTCAAAAATAAAATCAGCAGCCAACAGCTTGGCGATCTCTTCGTCAATTATCTTCTGTCGCTCGGGTGCGAATATCCGTCTCTTTTGCCGAACAGGCTTCTTCGAGGGATCTACCTCCAATCGGTGCTCAGCAACCTTTCTGCTAATCCCAGGCAAGTCCTTTGGTTCCCATGCAAAAATGTCCGCATAGCCGCGAAGGAGTTCCATAAGATTTGTCCGAAGAGGCTCTGGTAGACCCAAACCAATTTTCACTGTCTTGTCCGCCTTCCCGAGGATCAACTCAATCTCCTCCGTCTCCCCCGCAGGTGTTACCAATAGCTCGGAACTGCTTTCAGTGAAGGGCTCAATCTCGATTGCCATGGTTTGTTTCTGTTTGCTAACCCCTACTCCGGAAGAGATGCACGTATTCCGATAACAGCGTCGGGCTAGATCCAAATCCCCAGCCACCTCTCCGACTCCGTGCGCTGTAGGGAACTTGATTTTGAAATGGGGGATGGAAGTCACGGCTTGGAGAGCCGTCAGGGTAGGTCTTCCCAGTATGGCGTTGTAAGCCGAATCTACATGCACAACATATAATTTACACATTATTTCTGCCTGCTGAGGGGCTGTGCCGAAGACCACTGGGAGTTCGATAGTGCCTGCAACTTTGACCGGATCGTTGCTGAAACCATATAGAGGAGCCTCCTACCCAACTTCCATCTTTCGCCCTTCAAGATGCATTCTTTGATATGCGTGGGCGTACAGAATATCCACTGAAGACCCGTTATCTATCATCATACGCTTCATGTCTACTGAGCCCACTTGCGCGGTGATCACTAACGCTCCTTCATGTGGATCAATGGGCTCCAAAGGATAGTCCGCGTCTGTAAAAGATATAATAGTTCCGGGAAATGGTCTATCCATCTTTGGAGAGGCACCTGATATGGACATAACCGAATCCAGATACCCCCTTCTCTTTCTTCCTACCAATTTCCCCGACGTTCCCCCTGTTATTACGTCGATGACATGCCTTGGTGGCGGGTTCGGGACGGGCTGCACAGGAGGATCCGTTTGAACTGTCTGAACGGTGCGGTCGGCACCTTGGTGACTCTTTTCGGCCACATATTGGACTAACAGACCGCTCTGGATCTTTCTTTCCACAAAATCCTTCAGATTACAACACTCATTGGTGCCATGGCCTGCGGCTTGATGATAGTTACAATATTTTCGAGGGTTGCCCTGCCCGGTCCTATAGTTGTCCCTCGGTGGCTCAAAGAACGGCTGGTTCCGGATTTGGTCTAGAATCACCGATCTGTCTGTGTTCAGTTTGGTATAAACCTTATTCACCTTCGGGGCGGAAGCAGGCGGACGAGTATCTCCTTGTCGCCACGAGTTGTTGAACTTCTTGGAACGGCTCTCCGATCTATCATTGTACCCCCCAGTCTTCTTCGGATCATCCCGGGTTTTAGGGGCATCTGCCTCTTTCATCTGTTCCGTAGAGGAACGCTTCAAGCTACTCATAGCCTCTTCCACAACGATATAACCTTCTGCCTTATCGAATGCTTCTGCCAGGCTCTTCGGGTGATTGAACATCAACTTCTTCACCAGCTTCTCCGACTTTACTAGGTCCAGACCGTTCTGAAACAAACCCACGGCTTGGAGATCGTTCAAATCTGACACCTGGCCAACGGCTTCTCGGAACCTCTTCACATACTGACCCAAAGACTCATCGGTGTACTGCCTGACCTGTGCCAAAGAGCCCGTGGGCTTCCCTCTCCTTCGGTTACTCCCAAAACGAGCATTGAACTTATCGCAGAGTTCGGACCATGAGGAAATTGAATCTGCCGGTAAATTCCCCATCCACTGCCTCGCATCCTTTCTCAACGTCGTAACAAACATGTGGCATTTAGCAGCGTCAGCGAAATCGTAGTAGTCCATCAACCGGTCAAATGCTTGGCTATGGTCGTAAGGATCTCCCGAACCATCGTAACTTTCCATGTGAGGCAACTTCTTAGAGGTGTCCGCCTTCTCCTTAAGAATGTCCGAGGAAAACGGGGATGCTTTCTTTCCCGGAGTATTCTTCACCTGCTGGACCTCGGCCAACTGCTTCTGGAGCGCCTTCAGTTCTTTTACGAGGTACTCTACTCCTTCCGGCTGTGACGACACTTCCTTCTCCGACGACTCTCTCTTTCTTTGAGTAGGTCGGTCGTTGATCATAATACCCCCAACCTTCGAAGGACTTTCGCGACGACGGTCTTCTGAGCGAAGTACCCGACTTTCGGGTGTACGGCCCCCAGATCTGCTTCGCCTCTGGGTCCGATGACTGTGGTGGGAGTGTGCGACAATGAGTGCCCTTTTCATGCTCTCTGGAGTTCGTTCTCTGGATCGGCCTTTCCTACCACTTCGGGTCTGCCCCGTAGGGACGTCACGACGGAGTGCTTCCTTCGATCTTCGAGGAGTAGGGCTCCTCGATCTTTCTCTTTCCCGATGTTGGCTTTGAAACCCACGTTCTGACTGAACCGGCTCCTTCCCGCTGCGATGCACACGCCTTTCAGACTGGACATAACTCGATGCTTCATCCCTCAACTCTTCCATCCGGGACATCTGCTCGGCTATATCCTGCCTCTGCTTCATGAGTGACTCCATGGCCCTATCTGCCTCTTCTGCCATCTTAGCCAATCGGGAGGTCTTCTCGTCGTGGTCTAGCTGTTTCCGGCCGCGACCGGACTCTTTATCCGTCGTGAAGATTAACTTTCTCTTAGCTTTGCCCACGACTCTTGGACGAGAGTCTCCATGTGACCGCTTGGAGGCTGTGCTAGCATGAGCACTTAGTGTGGGCCCCAAACGATCTCTAACAGAAACTCGTGGCGGTGAGTCACCAACAGTCATCGGTTGTCCTTCAGGCGTGTCTGCTCTGCTCTTCCCCATCCTGAGAGCGTGGAACAAATAAATGTTTGTGATTGAAAGCTCTAGAACACTAGAACTGCCCTCCTTCTAGCGCCAATGTTAACGCCAAGATCTTTGATGACGTCCCAATCACGTAAGACGCCCTAATCCTGCACAGAAAACACGATCAACACCAAAAGCTTGACGGCTGGACCGTCGGGGGATAGCTCCGGCGTGAGAGTCAATACAGGTGTTCAAGGTTTAACAATGGAGGGTGTAAAAAATCTCTAGTGTATTTTTCTAGATAGAAAGTGTATGCGTACCTTTTGTTAGGAGACCCCCTTGCTAGGTTATACTCTCATGCCCGATTTTTTGTGCCACCAACCATGATCTGACACCTCCTCCCAGTCACCTCTTGTCCCAGCCGACTGCATGCAGGTTATCACCTTTTTTCCACTGTTCCTGCCGCCGGCCGGATAAGATCTCATCCACATTAATGATCTGCAGGCGCTTGGTCAACTGCCCTCCTCCTTTCATCATTACCAGTCAAAGTCTTAGATATTAAAAGATCTTATGGGCCGGCCACTTGACCCAGCCCATTATTAAGGGGATACAATAAAGGTAATATAAATGTTAAGCCCAATGACTATAAGACTTAGTGATAAAGGTCCACTAGGCTAATTAAACGGATGGGCCCAATCGGTCAGGCCCAATGAAAGAAATATCATGCCCCAACAATAGCAATTCGCAAAAGACCTATTTTTTTGTTGTCGCTTTAAGCCTTTAAAAACTCAGGGCCGGCCCTGTCTGCTCCAATGTGTTCTGACGTGTTCAATTTGATATGTAAAGTACTCCCACCGTCCGACTTTATTTTTATGATCAAATTAATCAATTTTAAAAATAATAATTAAACAATTGGTATTCGAAATTTTGAAATAAAATAAGTCTGACTTTGATAGTACATTCCATTTCTTATAATAATTTTGTGTCTATATCTAATAAATTTAAGAATAAATTTTGTATCTAAATATGATAAATTTGATTATAAAAAATTAATTATAAAAAAAAGTTGTACGGAGGAAATATTATACTTTTTGTTAGGATGGTCAATCCGTACTTGATACTTTTTATTAATACGGAATATGTCACTGATAAATTTGGAAAGTAAATGAAATAAAAAACTTTTGGAGTTTTCTTAATTATATATCACACTAAGTTTTAACTTTGTTATTATTATTAATTTTCCAAAAATATAAATAATAGACTTTAGTTCGTTAAGATGTTCTTTTACATTTTCTTACAAGTCATTTCCCAAATTCCAAACCTATCAAAAACCAAGAGGTACGATTTGAAAAAAATAACCGAATGTGTTTTCAGTTGTTGCACGTAAATTGCTCGTCATCTGGCTTTACGCTGTGCTTATTGTTAGTTTATATATTTTTGGTATTAACGATGACAAATTATTTTGCAGAGTTATATATTATCGTCATAAAAAAGGAGAAAATGTTGATTTATGAGCTTTTATTTTAATGATGATAACGTATATTTTGTATGGAGAAGTTTTGTGATTTTTAAGTTATGGAATAATTATGCATGTATCAAGATTTCAAGTAGGTCTTTATGAAGAAATGTTGTTTAGTGTCACCACATGGTTAGGTCCATATGATCTCACCTAGGAAATCAAATGTAAGAATTTCTAACTTGATTAATTAATTTCAACGCAATTTTAATTTACTGGAAAGTATTTTATAAAAGAAGGTTTAGTGTGTTTAAAATTCAAATCCTTTAAATAGTTATTTTTGAAAGTCAAATTAATTTAGTTTTATTTCCTATTTCAAAGTGCGGAAAATTCAAATTCAAATTCAAAAGGTGAAAATATATATTTGGGAACCATATCAATTGGGCAATTGTTTTCTAAAGCTATATCAATATCAAGATATTTCTCATAAAGTGATGGAGCTGATTTTGCTTGTCCTTACATAGGCGGAACCAAGGGGGGGCCAGGGGGGCACCTGCCCCCGGTAGGCTGGTACTAAGGTTAATGTTTGGAGGGAAAAAAATGATATTTATATATATTTTATATCTTTTCTGTAAAAAATTTCTTATAGATCTTACATCTCAATGCGAGTGAGAAACGTAAATTTGAATTGTCTAAATAATGACAAAATATTTACAAATAAAAAACATAAAGAGACGATTTTGTTTTGTTCAATATAAAATTATTATGAACTTTTTAAAATCAAATTAAAATATTTTTAAACTCTAAATTAATATAATTTTTTTTAATTTTGAAAATTCTGAGGCACATGCTCTCAATAGTCAAAATCAATTAAAAGTCGCATGAAAACACAATTTATTTCTTATTTGATGCATTAGAAACTCTAAATTAGTCTTTAATTTAATTAATGGGTGATATAAATATAATAAGCATCTCAATTTTTAAATGCATTCTTCTCCGGAAAAACTCCAAATTAACCTTTAGTTAATATGTAATCAAGAAATCTTTGTGAAGAGATTCAATCAAATATGTTCATTTCTATATTCCCACAATTTTTACAAACACATTGAATTATTATATTTTTCCAACAATTGAAAACGAGCAAATTTTGAGACGTTTTCAAACTATACAGACTCACATGATACAATTGTCTCCTCTTAGTCGTACAACCGAAAGAAGCACTTCAAGCGTCAAATAAATAAAAAAAATTTACTGATGTATTTTGACCCCCCTATAAAAATCTTCTGGTTCCGTCACTGTGTCCTTATCCCTTTATTCTAGTTGCTGATTTTGTTGGGATAATATTCCTTAATTCAAATTGTCAATTCTTCTAAATATATATCCCTTGATTCTAGCAGTTTACTTTCAAATTCAAATCCCTTCCTTTTTGGTTTTGTTTGTATCTTTCTTTGGGATTCTAAAATTGGGGTGTTGGTTTCCTGTTGTTGGAACTCTAATCTATATATATCATTCTCGGCTAAAGCTTCAATTTAATGAATAGAGAAAAAGTCAAAGCCTAAGCAGACAACATATTTGTGAGAATATACTTATCAGTACTTCCATTGAGAAACTACTAGCAATCAGAGTTTGCCTTGATATTAATTTCTTGTTGCTAGAAATTCATAGATATTGTAATACTATTCGTTCTTGATTAAAACTTGTATACAAGTCTAGTTTGTTTTGTGTGATTCATTGGTGGATAGGCATGTACAAAAGAAACTCTAAGGTTGCAGTGGTGCAAACAGTTGCAGAGGTGCAAACAATTGTAGTTGTGCAAAGGGAACAGTGGTGTCCATCGAGTTCAGAGCTATTTGTACAGAGAGTTTCCTTTCTAATTGATTGAATATTATATTAATAAAGGAGTTTTCAATACTGATTGGTATTGAACGTGAATTAGGTCAATATACTAGAGGTTAAGGGTCGAACCATGTAAAAATCTTGGTGTTGTGATTTACTGTTTATTTTGTTTGCATTGTTTCAATTCTTCACTTAAATACACTTTATATTATGCATTGATAAAAATTAAGAAGTTACTGTTTAATAGGTTCTGCATATCAGTTAACAGGTTATGTATATTAGTTGAATATACTTAAGCATACATGTGATAACCTGTCTGGATAGTTCAATTTTACTCTACGATTTGACTCTGCATATCAGTTTAATATACTTAAGCAGACATGAAATAACATGTCTGGATAGTTCAATTAGCAGTTAAATAATAAGTTGACATTGTAGATCACTTTTATTATAAGCACATATTCACCCCACTCTAGGTGTGCACACATTTCTAAATTTCACTTTTGAGTTTTGTTTTGGATGAAAAGTAGGAATGATCATTCGGTTATAACCGAATCGAATAGGCTATTCGGCTATAACCGAAAACTGAAATTTGTACAATTTTAGTATCCGAACAAATAACTGAATTACTCAATAACCGAATTACCGAATTACTGAATTTATTATTCGGTTGTTCGGGTAAAAATCGAAATTAAGAAATATATTACTGATTTCTAAATCAAAACCAAATCCATTACAAATATTGCTTCAAATGGAGAAAAAAACTTGAAATCAGATACTAGAGAGAGGGAATCACTAGCCTAATAAAATAACATCTATCCTGAATGAAGATTTAAGGAAGATAAAGTTAAAAAGCTAGGAAAATAACAAATGGCTATGGATATATAGGCAATACATGTACTAAAAATCAACAAAAAAAATTACCCAAATAGATCAAGTAGCTGTAGGCTGTAGCCCCTTCAGTGTAGTGTATCAATTACTCCAAAGTCCAATCCCCTCAATTACTTCAAAGAAGCGTGACGGCCGATGTGAGACCTCGAATTTTATGAAATAAAAGTATTCAATTTTTCTATTTTGGTAAATAGTTAAGTTGATAAAAGTTTAAAGTTAAGGGTAATATGTGAAATTTTTTTGCAAAGTAAGCAAGTTGATATAAAATATTCGTTGTGTCGGGGAATATTCGATTAGTCGGAGAATATTTTTTTTATCAGGGAATATTCGTATGACGGTACAATCATTGGTGGACCCCACAACGGAATTATGGTCGGATTGAGAAAACGACAAAAATATTTTTATGAAAATAACGGCTGAAGTTTTACCGTTAACTGTTGAAACACCCGGTGTTAAAAGTAAAGTAATACGTGTGGTTGCATAGTAGCACACGGTATTGATTATTGATGCTTACGTGAGAAGTCACTCAGTTTTATTTTATTAGTATTATTAATGTAATAAAACAGAAAAGCTTTTTATATAAAACAGAATACTTTTATAAAGTTATTCGTTTTATTAGGCTAATAGTAAAATCTTTTTATATAAAATAGAATACTTTTATAAAGTTATCTATTTTATTAGACAATAATTAGAATATATTATATTTTATTATGCATAGTGTTTGCATAGTAAAATTTTTTATAAAGTTATTCGTTTTATTAGATTATAAATAGAATATATTATATTTTATTTAAAAGATTTTGCTTTAAATATAGACCGTCCGATTAAAAGTAAATCAATCTGGACCGTTCTTAGTTACTATGCAGTCCATTCTTCTATAAATAGAAGTTCATTCCTTCATTATTTCTTATGAATTTACTGAAACTCTAGAGAGAGAAACTATAGAGAGAGTTTTTCTTCTATAATCTTGAGCGTGTTTATTTAGAGTTTAAGAAAGCTTTGAGCGTAGTGCAAGTTTTCTTCGAGTATATCATCGCCTTACCAATCGGAATACTCTTCTTTCAAAGGTAAGGGATATTATTTGTGGTACCCGTAAGGGGTATTATTTTTTTGTATTCATGGAAAGAACTTCTGTTATTTCATTATTTATTATTCTGTTGGAATAACCTGTATACACGGATTACCCTAAACTTGGTGAAATTCTTCTGTTATTTCATTCTTTATTATTATGTTGGAATAACCTGTTTATGCGAAGTATCGCATACACGGTGAAATTTTTCTATTATTCCGTTCTTTATTATTCTGTCGGAATATCCTGTTGGTGCGTATACGCCTGACCTGGTTCCATTAATTATTATTCTGTTAGAATAACCTGTTTGTACGGTTTATCGCATGCATGGTATTTTTGTTGTTATTCCATTCTTTAAAATTTTGTTGGAATATCCTGTCGGTGCGAATTTCGCCTGACCTGGTTCCGTTCTTTATTAGTCTGTCAGAATATCCTGTCTGTTCGTTTACGCATGACCTGGTTACATGTTTTATATATTCTATTATACTCAGTTGGTTAAAGTTTTAGCTTCTATACTCCATAAAATTAGTGGAATATCCTTGATATTTGCGCTTCATCCAGTATCTTTTCATAGAAATATTTTTCTGAGCATTCTTAAATTTTACTCTACAAATAAGTATCATGTTGACAATTTGGACGTTATTGGTTCCTGGATAAATTAATTCTTGAACTTGTTTTATTGAATTATTATGTCATTGTCATCATCTTCATGTTTATATTATGTTGAAAGTCATCTGTGGCCTGTAGTGTATAGATGGACTTGGTATGATTATGACCAGGGATTATTCGGTATAATCATGACCGTAATGTTACAAATGATGTGGTAAAAGTCATCTTTGGCCCGTAGTGCATAGATGGACTTGGTGTGATTATGACCAGGAATTATTCGGTATAATCATGACCGTAATGTGATGAACGATGTTGTAAAAAATCCTCATTGGCCGTAGTGCATTGATGGACAGTTTTTAGTATGATTATGACTATGGATTCTCTTCGGCCAATGTTATAAAGATGAATTATTTTATGGCATGATCAGGACCGTTGATGAAAACAGGATTATCTTTGGCCCGTAGTGCATGGATAATTCGTGGTCGTGATACTAATGAATATCCTTGGCCTGTAGTGCAGGGATGATTCAATGATGTGGATTAATTATTGAGCTGAGTCTTAACGATGAAATATTAATTCATGGATGTGATAATAATGAATATCTTTGGCCGTAGTGCATGGATAATTCATGGATGTGATACTAACGAATATCCTTGGCCGTAGTGCATGTATAATTCTAAGGTGTGGATTATTTATTAAGCTGAGTCTCAGCGATAAAATATTGGTTATACACTTTTAATTTGTAGAAGATAGTAGATATCATGCTCTACTTGACTCTTCTAAAATACAGTTGTATGTCTTTGGCCGTAGTGTAAAGATGAATTTATTAGTATGATTATGAACAAGAATTGTGATTTGGTATAACCATGATATTTGATGTTTCAGGTGAATATAGGTGATGAAAATTATCTTCGTCCTGGGTGTGAAGAGGAATTTAGAATCACAATTATGATTATGAGTTATTCATATGATTGTGGACAGGAATTGTTGATTTATGTTACAGGGATAAAACATTATTGGTGGACTTTTAACATGGAGAAGATAATAGACCTAATGGTCTATTTGACTCTTCTAATTGATTACTCATTCCGCTGCAACTATGGTTGAAAAGTTTTATCAGCTACTATATGTTCTAAATCTCTGATTTATTAATGATGAAGGCTATTGATGATGTAAATTAGCTTTAATTATGATATTCTTTACTGGGCTAGTTGAGCTCACCCTTTTACTTTCATTGTTCTCTTCAGGAAGTGAGAACGCAACAGGGACTAGTCGGGGAACAGAGTGATGGTCCAGATGGTATCATTAGTAGTCCTCAATATTCTATGAAATAGTGTGATAGCTGTGGAGGTTCTCCCTAAATATTATAGAAAAGTGTGTTGTATTCTATACATCATTTAGTAGTTATATTTTGTGAATCAAATAGGGTGAGGCGAACCCAACTTTGGAAGGGTGTTTTGCCACTATCATACAAAATGTCTAATGACATGCAACTTCGTGTTCTCATAAGACATGGTTGTGCACATCCACTTGCTGAATATATCTACGAGCACTATCTAGATGATCTTGGAGTTTATTTGGAATAAAATTTTCACTTGGACACAATGGAGATATTTATATGTCAATAGAAGACTCACCATTGGAAAAAAGATGATAGTAATCTTCTTGTTTTCTTTGGGGACTTTTGGGACAACCAAGGATAATTCTGTGGACATATGATATCTATCATAACCTAGACGCATGGCCTCCCATGTACGAAGGTTTCCTTGAGCACTTTCCAAAGATTTTAATTTCTAAAATAATTTTTGACTATACTTTTATGTAAAGTATCATTGTAAGTTTGTGGTCAATATACCATGAGAGTTACATACATTTGTATTAAAACTCATAGTTAACTGTGGTCGTATTCTATACGACAGCTCAACAGTTGTATAAATGAAGTTGTATTTAAATTTTGTACCATGTATTTGGCGACTCAAAATGGGTGATGTATACCTAATTTTGGGGGCGTCACAGCCGATGAGAAGAGAGAGAAAAGAAATGGATCCAGAAGTTGTAGCTCCTTCTTAAAATGCTATCCATGGAACTAGGAGATGAAGTTTCGTCTTTACTTCGGTTCATCGTTCGGAGGCCGAGCAGAATTGTAACTCTTACGATCGAGATCAAGATGATAAACTGATGAGTGATTGAGATCTGAGATCTGAGAGATTAGAGATCGAGATCTGATAGAGTAGAGATGAGAGATCGAGAGATAAAAGATATGAGAGGCTGATGAATGGTGAGAGTTGATAATCGAGATCTGAAGACTGAGAATTGAGATAAAATAAGAGATGGAGAGTGTGACAACCGCAAAATAGGTCCATTCCATCCAACCTATTCTGAGTCGTCAAATACATGGTACAGAAAATAACTACAACTTTATTACAACAATTGTCGTACAAAATACAACAACATATATGCTGTGAGTTTGGATACAAATATATACCAAATGTGACTCATGTCCCAATCATGGACAACACCTCACAATGACACCTTACATAAAGGTATAGTCAAAAATTATTTTAGAAATTAGAATCTTTGGGAAGTGCTCAAGGAAACCTTCGTACATGGGAGGCCATGCTTCTAGGTTGTGATAGATATCATATGGCCACAGAATTATCCTTGGTTGACCCAATATACCCCAAAGAAAAAAAAGAAGATTACTATCATATTCTTCCCAATGGTGAGTCTTCTCTTGACTTATCATTATCGCCACTGTCTCTAATTGAGAATTATACTTCAAACAAACACCAAGATTATATAGGTAGTGCTCGTAAATATACTCCGCAAGTGGATGAGCACAATCATGTCTTATGATGACACGAGGTTGTATGTCATTAGACATCTGGTATGATAGTGGCAAAACACCCTTCAACGTTGGGTTCGCTTCACCCTAGATGATTCACCAAATATAACTACTAAATGATGACCACCGTTCTATACTCCTGTTACCCCCGCTCGACCCAGCTACACTCTTATTACCTGAAAGGAATTGTGAAACAGAAGGGTGAGCACAACTAGCCCAGTAAAGAATATCATGACTAAAGATAAATAAGTTATCAATAGCCTTCAACAGAATTAAATTAGAGATTTAGAACATATGGTAGATGATAAAAATTTCAACCATAGTTGCAGCGGAATGAGCAATCTATTAGAAGAGTCAAATAGACTATAAAGTCTATTATCTTCTCCATGTTAAAAATCTACCAACAATATTTTATCCCTGTAACATCAATCAACAATTCTGGTCCACAATCATATGATAACTCATAATCATAGTTGTAGTTCTACATTCCTCTTCTCATCCAGGACGAAGATAATTTTCATCACCTATCTTTACCTGAAACATTAAAGATCATGGTTACACCAAATCACATTTCCTATTCATAATCATACTAATAACTTCATCGTTGCACTACGGCCAAAGATATTCATTTGTATCACCAGTTGGTCATGTTCATCTCAACACCTGTTCATCTTTGCACTACTGGCCAAAGATATTCAACAACATGTCATCTTTGCACTACGGGCCAAAGATATTTATCAACAATTTATCTTTGCACTACTGACCAAAGATATTCATCAACAATTCATCTTTGCACTACTGACCAAAGATATTCAACCACATGTCATCTTTGTACTACAGGCTAAAGATATTCAACCACATGTCATCTTTGCACTACAGGCCAAATATATTCATCAACAGTTTATATTTGCACTATAGGCCAGATATATTAATATCTCAAAGAAATATATAATCATTTCAGAATTTATATAAACAATAATTATAACCATGTTGATCAATTCACCTTTGCACTTAAGTTAAAGATATTCAATTATAAATTCAATGGTCATGATCATACCAGTCAACAATTCAACTTTGTACTACTGGCTAAAGGGAACCCATAGTCATGATCATACCAAAAATCTACCCATCTTTACACTCAAGTCAAAGAGAAATATCATCATTAGGGTTATAAAAATATTATATATAATAGTAAAATCAATATAATCAAACCATCTAGATTTAATCTCAAAGTAATATTCATAAATCAACTATAATTTGGTTAGAAAAAAAACTAATTTTGTCATGAATAGTAACTCGTGAATAGTAACTTCGTGAATAGTAACTAATAAATAGTAAACCCGACACAAAAAAGTAGAAATTCTACAATAAAATTTATACCAATATTTCGGTATAATGATATTGAAAGAATAACATTTCTTAAACTTATAAGCAATTTATTTTAATTGTTTACACTTTACTAAAATAATACATTTAATCATTCTAAAATGCCAAATTCATAAGATTTCATCACCAATAACCAAAACCCTCATAAAAAATCTGCATATACCTTATATAGGATTCTCAAGCCATAAAATCTTATTTTCTAATTTTCCTACTTCACATAATATATTTAACTCATTTACTCATAACTAGTCCATTTTCATGAAAAATATCAAATCAGTTCCAAAAATATCTCTTTTCTGGGATTTAGTAGAATATAGTCTCATATTGAACATATATTTTTCTCAGAATTTTTAAAATTCATTTACTATTTTTCATATGGCCAAAACCGCCGAATATTTAGACATTTATCATAAATTGTACTTTTATCCAAAAATTTCGAAATTCACAGAGTATACTGATATTATATAGATATACTTCTCATAAAAATTTCATCAATTTTGGAGTTAACCACAAGGAGTTATAAACGGTTACTTTTAAAATAGTCTTTTCCCGTAAAATTCATAACTCTTACTATATACATCCAAAAATCACCATTTTTGGACACAATCAATAAAACTCATCAAAATATCATTTTAAAATTTTCTAGAATTTTCTGAAGGTCAAAAGAATTACGAACTGAAAAATATAATAACCCTTAAAATCCCCTACCTCAAAAGAGCAGTACTTCTGATCGGTATAAGGCTGAAAGAAACTTGCACTGAATAACAACTCTCAAAGTATCTAAATACTCGCTAGAATATGCTTGACAATATAGAGAGAAAGAAAACTTGTTTTTGGTGTGATTTTCAATTCTAACATAAGCACCTATTTATAGGAAAATGCTAGAACGCCAAAGGAGACTAAATTAATAAAATATAATATTATTATTATTATTTTCTCATTTTCTACGCCACCACACCAGCCATCAATGACCAGCCACCATATTTGACAAAATAATTCTAGCACATTTTTGTACACCAACCAAAATGGATCCCACCCAAATTTAATAAAAATTATTTTATTTTTTGAAACTTCAATAATTCATAGAAAATAACCCTTTTATCAGAAAATTTGAATCTCGCAATTTTTTATAGAAAATTCAATTCTCTACAACTTTGCAGAAGAAAGTTTTTCTAAATTCTAAACAGAAATTAACCGAAATCCATAAACGGACGATTTTACAGGCTATAATCAAATTTCAGTCAAGTAATGGGGTCTACCGACACACAAAATATGTGTTAATCATTTAATATAACAAAAATACTCTTCCTCCTCATATACTCATATATCCCACATTCATTGTAAAACTATCACCATTATTATATTATTAAATATAATAATAAATTATTTTATCTGAAAAGATAAAATATCATTTTTCAACAATTGTAACTTAAAAAATTTTCTTCATCTATATCCACATAAAATTAATATTTTCTTCATCATATAAATCAATAATTAATTATTCACAAATAATATTACAGAATCACAGTACTGGCAACCAGGCCGTTCCCAGGAAAGAGGAGGCTTTCCAATAAGGATTTCTCCTTATTGGCGAGCAATTAGATAACCAAACATCTCCTTAGACAGAACTTTCTAGATATTGCCAATAATGCTATCTAATAATATTATTCAAATAATATGAATTATTGATCTGATAATGGAGATGATGTGCAACAACAATTATTGAAACAACAATAATATAAAATATCAACGCAGCAATTATTGAATCAATAAAATAAAATATTGAACAGTAATTACTGTGACAATTATTCAGTAGTGCCTTCTTACGTAAGAATCAATAATTTCAAAAATATTATGCAATATCGTGTGCTAATGTGCAATAATGCGTATTACTGTATTTTAACCACGGGGTATTCCAACAGTGTTAACGGTAACAACTACGCCGTTAATTATAAAAACTCAATTTTTATCGTTATCTTCATCCGACCGTTTTTCGTTATGGGGCCCACAAATAGCTGCGCCGTCGTACGAATATTCCCCGACAGAAAGAATATTCCACGACCAAACGAATATTCCCCGACAACAATGATTATTTCATATCCACTTGCTTATTTTGAAAATTTTTCACATTTCACCCATAACTTTAAATTTTTATCAATTTAACCATTTACTGAATAGTAATTATAAGAAAAATTGAACACTTTTATTTCATAAAATTCGGGGTCTTACAGAGAGTGAGGAGATAATAATAGTGTTTTAACAATCCTTAATTTTTTTAAACATCTTACTTGGTTATTCGGTTAGCCGGATAACACAAAATCCAAACCCAAACCCGTAAACAAAAAAAAATCGGATAAAATTGAATTGTGAAAAATACCCGAATTATCAAAAAAAATCGGTTAAATTATTTTGATTTTTCGGTTATATCCGTTTTTTACTCATTCCTAATAGAAAGGGAGGGATAGGAACGAAAACAAAGGGTTAAAGGTAAAACTACACTAATAAAGCAGTGAATGGTTGGAGGTTCTGAGACTCAAGTGGAGAAGGCGGGGAGTTGGGTTGGGGAATCAATTATCCCTCCAAAAATAAAAATATCTACCATAGTTGGGATTGAAAATGAACTCGAGTGGTTCGAACTCGGTTTGAGATCAAATCAAAAAATTCGTGCAAAACTCAAATTCAAGTTGAATTCGAATCTATTTTGATACTTGGACATTTATACGAGTCGAATATAAGTCGCATACTGTTCGCTCATTTAGAGTATTGAATAGGGTCCTATCCATATCCATAACTGTAACGCCCCCAAAATAGGGTCCACACAACCCAATTTGGATAGTCAAAATTAATACCACAACCATAAGTTCTCTTAATATAGTGTCGTAGACAATACGACAATATTCGCACTCAAATTATTACAATGTCGTATAAGATACGACAACACATTTTACAGGTCCTCAACGTGATTATTGTCACTCCACATCCCGACTAGTCCCAATTACACCCTCATTTTCTAAGAAAAACAATGGAACAAAAAGAAAATGGTAAGCTCAAATAACCTAGTAAAAAATATCATGACTAAGATAATGAAGTATAGATTATTCTTAGTCTTCAACAGTGAAAAATCTGATAGAATATAATGGACAACATATTTTAGATCAACATCTGCAGTGGAAATATTAATCAATTAGGAGAGTAAATAGATCATGATGTTCACAATCTTCTCCAATTTAAAAGTTCACCATCAATATTTTATCCCTGTAACATCAGTCAGTAGTTCCTGATCATAATCATGCAACTCAACAGTTTATCTTTGTACTACAGACCAAAGATATTCAATTATAATACCAATAGTCATGATCATGTCAGTCAACAATCCATATTTGCACTACGGGCCAAAGAGAACTTTTCACCACTTGTCCTTGTCATACATACCAAAAGACACTCAACAATTACATCGTCTTCACAACCAGGCCAAAGACATTCACCAATCATATTATCTTTGCATCCAAGCCAAAGATATTCACAATAGCTTAATTTTTATAACAATGATATAAAAGATGAACGGAAGTTATAAGAATAATAAGATAAAAGAATAAATATTCGAGATTTGACATTTAATTTGTTCTGAGTCCAATAATATCCAAATTGTCAACATGATGATCAAAATGTGGAGTCAAATTCAAGAATGATATTAAATATTCATATTTAAAATTTAATTCGAAGGTTCATGTAAATAAAAAGTTCAAGTGAAATGATATTATATGAAGTGCAAACATCAAAGAAACTTTTAATTATTTCAAGAATTATAGAAGCAATACTTATCATAGTAAGTTTAAATTTAGGAATATGAAAGAAAATGATCTCTTACCTCAATTAACAAGTGATTGGATGCTGCTTTTTATGAAATTTATCAACTTACATATATTTATACTTTAATTAGTAACTATCACATATGGTGTACACAACTCGTATATTATGAAATTATCAAAAGTGACTATATAATATAAATTTGTGTAGTGTACATAATAAGTTTCAAAATAATATTTTAAAATAAAAACTTCCTTTATTTTGAAATAAAATCTTCCAAAGGAAGTTTTTCAAAATAACATTTCTAATAGAAGAATTAAACACCGTGTGATGTCTATGAGTGCTTGACCAACTTTTATAAAAAAAAAATACTTACTTGGACAATACTTGTACTCTTGCTAATCTTCACAAATACTCAAGATAGCCTAACGCACTTAAATAGAATTTACACTAAAAAAAATTTGAAAGTAGAAGGAAGTATAAGAAAGTTATAAATTTTCTTATGTTAAGCCTTCCTATTTATAGCCAAAATATCCCACATTATATATATATATATATATATATATATATATATATATATATATATATATATATATATATATATATATTTATATATATTATTATCCATTATCATTATCATTATTTTTAAATAAAATGATTAATTTTCATCCATTATCAATATTTATTTAAAAATAATAATTCATTATCAATATTTATTCAAAAAGAAAAATCCATTATCAAAAATATTATTCCATTATCATTATTTATTCAAAAAGATTTAGTGTATTATCCTTATTTTTAATTATATTATTCGTCTTCTACATTATTGACTTAATGTATTAATATCACAGATATTAATGTTTTTCAAATAATTAGTCGGTCTAACTAATTAATACCCGTGACTTCCATTTATGCAACTTTCCATTACTACATGTGACAATTATTGTGACATCCCTAAATTCATGTGTTTGCTACAGGTGCTCACTAATTTCTTCCAAGTACAATTATTATAAACTTACAATATTGACAATCAACAATATGGAGTAACGTACAGTACTGTGTGAAAATAGAATATCGCGTGCTACTGTACTTTTATCATCAAATATTTAAATAATTGAAAATGATGGTACCTTTGATAATTTTTATTAAAAAATTATTTATGTCATTTTCTACGTCCGATAATATTTCATTGTGAATCCCACCAATGATTGACTACTCTGATGTCGTCGTACTTTTACCTAATATTTTCGACAAAACGAATATTCTCATTTTCCGACACTTCCATAATTTACACATATCACCCTTTTAACTCGAACCTTTTATCAATTTAACTGATTAGAATAAAAATTATTAAAAAAAATACTTTTATTTCATAGTCCTGGTCTTACAATTACCAGTAGTTTAGCATATAACGATGTTCAATCTTTATCATGTCCAAGAAAATAAATAAATGACAAAAGGCTATCCACCTCAAACCATTATTAAAGAAAAATCCTTGTTCATAACAATGAAAAGGACTCTTTTCAACGGGATGTCGGACTAAAAGGACGTATCATTGTGTATGATATACTGTCTGCCAAAAGAGGGGCCATATAAAATCAATTCCGATAATATGTAAGAAAAAACAACACTAAAATGAAAGAAGAAGAATTGGGTATATAATATATTTAAAGCACCTGCCTTTATTTGGGCATTTTGCTAATGGTTTACACAGCCCATTGGAGGCAATAAAAATGGAAAAGAAAATTAACTTGTTCCATTTCCTGATGCTGCTTCTGCTGCAATTTCTTGTTCCAAACGCTGAGTGGCATCTTCACATAATGAAAGTTGTTGCATGAGTGTGTCGAGCTTTGCTTGATTCTCTTCGCGAATATGGTCTGGCACCTTTTTTCGGTAGCCAGAAGCACTCGTCATTTTGTTCAGGCCATCAAGTTGCCTGCAAACCATAAAATCAAATCACTATATAGGCAAGAGAATCGGGGAAGAATTGCAAGGCACCTATCAAAGTACCAATTTTCTGCTTCAAACAGTAAACTGTACCGTCACTTGCCAATAATTCATCCCTTAAAAGAGAACCAACCGTAAGTGTGATGATTGGCCATGTCACACCAAAATCCCGCTAAGCAGGAGGTTATGACTGACTGAAAGTAAACTGTACTGTCACTTGCCAATAATTCATCCCTCAAAAGACAACCAACTGTAAGTGTGATGATTGGCCATGTCACACCAAAATCTTGCTAAGCAGGAGGGTATGACGACTGAAAGAGTAAACTGTACTATCACTTGCCAATATCATCCCCAAAAAGTGAACCAACCTTAAGTGTGATGATTAGCCATATCATATCAATGATAATATGTTTCCCTCACTTACATAAACAAAGAGTATTTTCTTCTTTTGGGTATGAATTAATAATACTAGCAGACAAATCTTAATATTGGTTCTGCTAAGTTCTAACTGTTTCCACTAAGGTTAATTCTCTCGCACAAACAGATCTTTTCAACTTTGCAACAATAAACCATATCCAACAATAGAGAAGCTCTTATCATCACTAACCTTGCTTACTCATTTTGTAATCGTAATAGAAATCATATATCATTTGTCCTAAAAAAAAAATTCTTGTTTTTCCTTTATGTTGATTATTGCTATTGTTTCTTTTTTGTTGTCATATGGATTTCATTTTGCAACCTACGCCAGCTATTTTGGGATAAAAGACCATGCTAAATTGAGTATAATTTTTTGTTGACTTTTCACTAAAATGTAAAGGTTTGCATCACGCAATAGTTAAAGTCACTCGATTTCTCAGTCTTGGTTTAAAAATCCAGCTTTAATCGAACATACTCTACTATGTTTAAAACTTTAATAAATTGAAATTTTTTGATCAAATGTTAACCTACTTTTGGTCAAATGTTCACCTACAAGAAAACCGGCTAGGCTAGTTCAGCCACACTTGTTTAATCACAACTATTGTTTTTCCTTCTTATGTTTGTCCTTTGTGGCTGTCCCTGTGTCCCGTGAATCGCACAAGTTTACAACTAGTTATATATTATAATACTCCAAACAACTTTCAGTCTAGAGAAGGCACTCTTGTTATATATTATATTACTCCAAATAACTTTCAGTTTAGAGAAGGCACTCACTTTTGTATCTCCTCCGTTCTTTTCTTGAGCTTTTCACGTTCAGCTTCTACATTAATATTTCCTCGAAGCTTTAGATAAACAGAAAGATTTTCATTTACTATAGATACAGAGCATCCGCCTGGAGGATCATCTTCCTCACGCAGTACCTGGTGAATATAATTTCAGGGATGAGAAGAATGCATTATAAAATGATTCAACTTAAGAAACAAACATGCAAATCACTTTTTAAAAGTAGAGCATCCAGAACTCCAGCTTCAGCAGTAACCATTATATTACATAAAGACACTTAATAAACAAATTGATAGATGAAGAGTTATCAAAAGGAATGGAAACAAACACTCGGGGGCAAAATAAATTATATCAAACACTGATGAAAAGAGATTCAGAGTCCGGAAAGATCAAAAATCAGAGATAACAGTGACCTCGGGAATTGGGATAATCATAGAAGAAGTTTCTTGAAGCCTTGATCATTTACCATGTCAATTTTGATGCTGACACTTTAAACACATGTATCAAGTGACCTTGTCTAGCCCCTAGGGTTAACCATTTTCAAGTGTTTTGAGAAGCTTAATAATCATAACGTTTATTCTATTTTTTTAACTAGCAGTAAAAATATGTCATACAATAAGTTAGGCCCGTAAGACATATTAACATAAAGAAATATTTAAAAAAAAAAAATTACTAAAAAGCAACATAAATTAAGAAGAAGAAGTAGAGGAGAACAGCTGCCCACTATCTTGCAACTGCCCAAATACCCCTGCATATTCAGTAACCACATAACCGCCACATGTTAGCCTTGAAAAAGTTCTACCTTTTCATTATCAAATATTGATGAAAAAATGTTTATTTTTCTTGTTACTTCAGCAGAAATAAAAGCCAACACATCTTACACTATTCTCACCCAGCAGGCAGGCAAGAGCCGCTATTCTCACCCAGCAAGCAGCCAAGAGCCACTATTCTCACCCAGCAGCAAGGTAAGAGAGATAGAAAGAAAAAAACTCTCAACATTGTTTGATGCATTCATCACAAAAAATCTAACCTTCACACAAGCTATATTCTTCCTACCAATTTTAGGAAGTGCATGTGTTCAGTAAATTTAAATCAAACTTGGATCACACAAATGAGGTGGTCTAAATCTTTCTGACCCATTGACTAGTGTGTAATGATTGACAAAACAAATTTTTAGGTAGGGGTCTAATATTCACTATTACACTATAGTCTTAACTACAAAAGATTCCTCTGAGAAGAGAGGCAACTGTTCTCTATGTAAGAAAAAAGGGAGACAGCTGTCAAGTATAGGAAATAAGATGTTGGAACACATACCTGCAAAGATGATAACATGGCAAGAGTTAGAATCTCCAGTTCATGGATTTTGATAATCTTTGCAACTTCATCTGTTCGGCAATGTGCAAAAGCTGATCGTCTGAATCAGAAAAATAATTATTCCATTATTTTATGACTGTTGTACAGTAAGCTCTGGAAATATTAAAATCAAATCTTAATCAGCAATTTACAAACCAAAAAGAAAAACATGAAAATCCAAAAAAATATGAATCAATCTCTAAAAATCTAGAGTTGAATACACACATTCAAACGGAAATAAACATCTCAATCACTTATTCTCTGCATCAGATTGACCTTGTGCTTAGTTTTAGAATCAATAAACTAAAGGAACGTACACCTGGACATTCATACTTGGAAAAGAACTGCTGAATGGTAATGAGAAGAACAAAATGATAAGCAAGACCCAAGTTGCCACAGTAATAGCAAAGATGATTGATGGGCGTGTAGTCTGTATAATCAACATGGGTCTTCACACTTCAAATGTAGATTCGTCGATATGGCAATAAATTACTGTTATAATATGTAGGTAAGTTTCAAAATCTCAGGACAACACTAAGAACTGGTGGCAACAAAACAATCCTGCCATCTTATCACAATTCCTAACAAGGAATGCTCTCACTGCAGCGCTGAACACGTTTATGCTCTAACCAAGTCAGCCTGGGCAACGGCACCCAGGCATCCCCGTGAGACTTAGCACCATGATTGTTAGTACACACAAGTTGTGCTGCAATCCCTTCAGAAACCAAGAGGGTATTTTTGATTGGGAGCTAAACAGAAAGATTATTCCAGGCAAATCCCACTAGCAAATAGTTTCAGCATTAATCAGGAGGGATATACAGAAACAGACTGGTCAGCCCCTGACACAACTAAAAGCCAAAGTTTAAGTGTCAAGAATGTATGTGAAGGTAGACATTGCATGCCACCACGTACATACATACTACAACGCAGACACCTGACTGCATGCCCCCCAACTGAATGCCCACTCATAAATAGGGGCCTATTCATGTTAGCTGTTATAAGAAATAGATATTGGTTAAACATACATTGCAAGTCGAGTTGAGCTCACTTGCTCTACCCCACCATCATGAGTTTGGCCTTCTCTAGTTTCTTTCTCCTTCAACTGACTAGGTTTTTGCCAGGGTTAAATCATCTTTGGTCATTGAACTGAACCCCGATTTACATTTGCATAACTGAATTGATTTTTTTTTTCATTCGACTCATTAAACTGTAAAATTTACGTTCTGTTACAAAATCCGTTAAGTTATTTTGCATTTAACAGAATGAATAGCATGTGAGAGTGTATCCATGTCACATATACGTCAACGTGGCAGTATTATAAAATAATTAACAAGTAAAATCGAATCATTAAGCAAACTTACAAACATACATGATAAATTTAGACGGGCAATAAACAGAAATCAAAAACGTTTATGTCCCAAAATAAATGCCCAATCTTCAACCTTTTCATCTTCATCTTTTTCATCCCTTAATAACCCAAAAATATTATTCAATCCCTGATTATTAACATTCTTCTTCTCAATATAATCCAAATTAATCATATGAAAATTACAAGAACATCGAAAAGAGAGTATTAGGCAAACCCATGACACACTTAGAACTCCACAATTATGAGCTTTCCCTCCAACTTTCGAAAGAATTGCAGATTTAATTTTGTATATTCTTGATTTCCAATGTCTTTGGTGGGTATCTTTCTATTCACCATTTAGTCTCTTTCTTCTCTCTCTACAAATATATACACACGTTTGTTAGGTTTTCTTATTCGAATCTACTAACATAGTTTTGATATGGTGTTTGTTCAATTAGTTCATCACCTCCATGAAATTTAAGTTGAGCTGAGTGAACCAATTGATTATTGATGCAGATCTAAATTCTAAGACAATTGCACTAGATCTGAGTTTTGGAGGTTGATGATGAGTTTGAATTTTGTTTTAATTGGAGTTGTGGTGGAGTTTAGACTTTAGATTACAGGTAAATAATATAGAGTAAAGGTTTTGATTGATGACGGTGGTTCTGGCAAATGATTATGTTGTTGGCATAGTTGTTAGGGCGACGCCTAAGCGTCCAGGCGATGGGCGCCTGAGGAGGAGCTACTAAGGCGTGTGCCTTGAGACGCCTTGGCAGCTTTGGCCCAATCAAATTATTTTACAGTTCTGATCTATTAACCCATGAGCTATCGATTAAAAATCCGGGAGAAAGGAAATAAAACCCTAAAAAACTTATCAGTAATCGGATTCGACACATCTTTATCAGACTACATATTTGTGAAGGTTGCAACTTTATTTTCTATGTAATGTTTGTTGAATTCTTCATTTCTTTTACTAATTTTTAATATCAAATGTTTTGTTTTTGGATTTTTATTGCTAAGTATTTACATAATTATGCATTTAATGTTATTCCATAGTGTTATGTTTTGAGTTTTAATGTATATGAAATTTTATAGCCAATATACTTGTTAAGTAAAATAAATAATATATAAATTGCACATTGTAAACAACTTGTCGCCATACGGACGCAATGGCAGTCACCTAGGCGTCCAAGCAGTTGGCTACCGCCATGACTCGTCGTGGCGCTGTGACAACTATGGTTGGTGGTGGTTATCGCAGATGGTGGAGAATTCATTAGGAAGAAGGCCATTTTATTTTTTATTTGAAAAAAGAAAGATAAAGGCATAAAAATTGGTTAAAAATAATTTTTTTTAATCTTTAATACACATCATCACTGCCACATCATGTTTTACTCGTTGAATAATACACATAAGCATCCAACTTTTTTTAAAATAAAAATTTGAAGTTCAATGAGTTGACTAGAAAAAAAAAATCAGTTTAATAATGCAAATGTAAATTGAGGTTCAGTCATAGTTGTTACGACGCCACGGCGAGTCATTGCAGTAGCCGACTGCTTGGACGCCTAGGCGACAAAGCGACCGCTATGGCATCCGTAAGGCGACGAGTCGTTTACAATATGCAATTTATATATTATTTATTTTACTTAACAAGTATATTGGCAATAAAATTTTATATACATTAAAACTCAAAACATAACACTATAGAATAACATTAAAGGCATAATTATATAAATACTTATCAATAACAATCCAAAAACAACACATTTGATATTAAAAATTAGTAAAAGAAATGAAGAATTCAACAAACACCACATAGAAAATAAAATTGCAACCAACCATCACAAATATGTTGTCTAATAACTAATAAAACACCACCATAGCAAGCCAAAATAATGTTTAGACTCTCTACGCTAGTCTAGACTCTAAAACATCATTCAATCAAAATTATCATAAAAAAGGTAATCTCCATCTCTTCCACGAGAACCACTCTCATTCAAAGGCGTAGGTGGTGATCTTTCTCCAAAATCATCCTCCACATCTTCATCATCATTTGGAATTCTCTCTTCTTCATCAACTTCATGATCGGAGTCGGAATCTATCAACCTTGATTCCCTTGAAGTTGAACCACCACCACGTTGAGAGTATGTCATTAGATTATTACTAGTATTAGTACGAACACTCCTTGAAAGATTGCAACCCTCAAGCGTGTTGGATGCACCGGTTGCACGATCCACCCCTTATGCGTGTTGGATGCACCGGTTGCTCGATCCACATCATTCCATGTAAGATCCCCTTGGGATGAACAATATCGGCATCATTATCCATCCATTCATTACCCCATTCAAAGTCATCAATGACTAATGGATCAAAATTATTGTCAAGTTCACGCCTCTTTTGGAACCTTGAGTCGATCTTTCGATTGTATTGGACATATACCAAGTCACTCAATCGTTTGTGTTCCAATCTATTCCTCTTCTTCGTATGAATCTAAAATAAATAAAACAAAAAATAATAATATTAATGATAAAATTTTAATAATAGTGAATGATTTATTACTTTTGAAATTTGAACTAACACTAGAAAGTACTTACAAACTCAAATGTACTCCAATTGCGCTCGCAACCGGAAGAAGAAGAACAGAGGCCTAGAATTCTTTTTGCAAATGAGAATAGCTCAATAGCTCGCACTCCAAAAGCATTCCACCAATCAACTAGGAAACATTTAAAAGAAATATAAATATTTTTAAAGGGAGGAAATGAATATATATAAATTATAATCATAATATATCTTTATATATATTTCAATATACGTACGAGGATTCTTTATTTTTCGTTGCCTAATCACCATTTCTCTTGCAAAAGAATCGCGAGAAGCATCATAATTGTGGGCTAGATTGCTTATCTTGTCTAGCAAATCTAACTCAGGCACCATCTTTGCAAGAACGTCATTGAAGTCATCTCATAAAACATTAGAAAACAACCGACGTTCCCCTTTGATATCAAAGTACTTGCCCGGATTGAGAAACAACGCAGCCCCATATAATTTTTGCTCTATTTGATTTTCCCATCGCCGCTCAACAATTTCAATCACCTTCTTATACAGTCTTTGTTATCAAATGCATCTTTGATTTTTCTCTTCGCGCATTTCATCGCAACAATAACTTCAGGCATAGCAGACTTCTCATCACTATCAACAATCCTCAAGACTATAAGAAGTGGATGTGACGCCCTAAAGCAATCCTCAACAGTATGCCAAAATGTTGTTGAAATAACAATATCACATACTTTCTTCCCCGCTTTAGTAGCCGACAACTTTGATTTTGACCAATCCTCGCAGATGAACAAATACCTCAATGCATCTTTATTCTTGTACAAACTCTGCAAGGTGAGGAAAGCTATAGCAAATCTAGTAATTGCGGGTCTCACAAGATCCCTCCCACTCGTTTTCTCCCTCATCGCACTAAGAAGACGACCATGTCTATAAATGAATGTTGTAATTCTCTTTGCATTTGTGATTGTGGGCTGAAATTGCTTCAACTTGCTTATGTCCTCAAACATAAGATCAAGGCAGTGAGCGGCGCAAGGTGTCCAAAACAGTGTAGGTCTCCTCTCTATTAGTATATGCCCCGCTGCCCTGTAATTAGAGTCATTGTCTGTGACCACCTGAACAACATACTCGGGGCCAATTTTCTCGATCTTGCTATCAAGTAGATTTGTCAACATTGTAGCATCTTGAGACTAACTGGAGGCATCAACAGAACCCATGAAATAAGTCCCCTCCGGACTATTAACAAGAAAATTCAACAAGTGTCTTCCCCTCTTATCTGTCCAACCATCCGACATGAGTGAGCAGTCGTATTCTTTACAAGCAACTTCATGTTTCTTCTTTAAGTCATCGGTTTTCTTCTTTGCCTTCTCAAGTAAAGGAACCCTCAACTCATGATATGTTGGAGGCTTGAAACCCGGTCCATATTGCCCTATGGACTCGACCATTACTTCAAATCTTCTTGAATTTGCAGCATTGAATGGTATGCCACATTCGTAAAAAAAGTCGACAACGTGTATTTGGACTCTCCTTTTCCTCCGGTGTCCTCAAACAACTTTCAATACTCGTTTGGCTCAAACGCTTGCTATGCCTCTCCTCTACAACTTCTTCGGGAGTTTTCCTTAGAAGTGTTTCAACCGTCTTAACTTTGGGTTGTGGATTTTGAAATTGAAATACAACATTCTTTCTTTTAGAAGCTGTCCCAGAACTTGAGATAGTGTTAGAAGAAGTATTGGAAGTCATGGTTGGACGAGCAGATGATTGTTCTTCTTGCACTTCTACTACATCATCATCATCATCTAGCTCAAGTGGCTTGTTCCTCTTTCTACTATTCAAAGCCGCTTGCATCTCCCTCATCATTTCTGTTGTTGTTTTAGAACACTTTGCTACATCTCAATAATTTTCAGCTAGATGTTGTTTGAGCCTTTTGATGCCCGAATGACATTTCTTCCCACAAAGTGTACATTGCACGACATCCTTATTACTTAAATCCGACCAATATCCATATTTCCAACCCGGATCATTCGATTTAGCTTTTCTTTTAGGGTCCTTCGTTATATCATAATTATCAGCCCCCGAACTTTCTACCATTTTACTGTCTACACAATACAATCAAATAAAAAATAATAATTCATATTATTTAGTCCAAATGATGAGTTAACCATAAAGTTAAAGTCAAAATAATAACTAACAGTCATGCATTTACAATCATTATTTTTCATGTTTGATTAATTTCTTTCAGTGAAATATCAAATATGTACTTACAAAAAAAAATGATAACTGATAAGGTAAAAAAAAAAGCCAAACAGGAACTTATACATATATAAATATATATATATATATATATATAAATTTATGTCTGTAATGTTATAAAGGCTAAAAAAAAAGGAACTGCGTGTTTATATATATACATATCCAACAGCAACTCAGACAAGCAGAGGAAACAGAAATAGAACAGAACAGAAGCTCGGTGTAGTCGCCCAGAAACAAAGCAGAAGAAAGGGGAAGAAAAAATAAGCAAAGACATACCTGCAGTGCTCATCGTAGTCGCCTGTCACCATTGAAGTCGCCGTCGCAGTCGCAGTCGGCTTCGTCTTCTCTCTCTCTCTCTCTCTCTCTCTCTCTCTGGGTTCGCTTCGATCTGAGATTCTGAGTTCTTCTCTGTGAATCGACAACTACATTAGGGCTAGGTTTTGCATATCGACGTCGTTTTTTGGTTGTGCCGCTCGGTTGTTTTTCATCCAGTTCAGATTTGGGTCGACCCATGAGATCAAGGCGCTCAACTAGCCGTCGTCGCCGTGTTGTCCAAGGCAACGACTTTTTGTGATAGGCGCTCGCCTTACCCATTTCTGCTTCACTGGACGACTTGTCGTCGCCTAGGCGACGCCTTAACAACTATGAGTTCAGTTTAGTGCCGAAAAAATGATTTAACCCTTTTTTGCCATCGTCCTCTATTCTTCAAGGGCAGCCCTTATCCAAAGTATGTCACACCTCTTTGACACAGAGGTTGCTCATCTAGTTGTACTTTGGGAATTTAATTGTATAAATTTAAGGGAGGTTTATAAGAGGTATCTAAAACTCTCACAATATAACATAACCTAATTTCCGAATTTACAAGTTTTATATTCAAGGAACTCTACAAAATGAATCAAAATTTAAAATTTTCACTTGAAAACAAGAGTCCAACATCTTCTGTAATTAGACTTCACACCTGGACGAATGTGTAAGAATGAATGTAGGCACTTTGCTTTTTACACCAACAGGAAACTTGTCATGTATCCCAAAAAATAAAATTTAGGGTACAATTCGAACAATTCAAATTATGCTTCATTCAAAACATACTTCACGTCATAATAGTGGACTGTAAAAAAGCACCAAAAGTAGAAAAGAAAAAGGCAAGGTTGTATTATTTGAGAAGAAAAAGGCGGTAAATGTAAACATTACCTTTCATTTCTTTCATTTGTAGGCATTGCTGCTCTAAGTGACCTAAATGATTTCACTGCCGATTCAACCATACTCATCTCATTTTCTACCCTTTCATTTGTCCAGCACTACAAAAATTAGTTGACCAGAAGTGTCAGTCAATTATTTTGGCCCAAAAAATATTTAGAGATCTACCCAGAAGACATGATGTACATCACACAAGACAAAATTACATCACTTCCCTATTCCACTTGATGTCCAAATAAGAAATGCTAATTTTTTTGAAGAAAAATATTCACAATATGCATGATGCTAGAACTAATATCATACATTAAAAGATGTCAATGATATAGTGTAGTCACCTTTCCTATTCTTTCAATGAACCCCCAAAACACTAAAAAAATTAATTGTAAAAGTATATGATGAAAAGTGGTTACAGTAGCCAATAAATAGCAAGTTTCAACATAAGAATGAACAACATAAGATGTCTTTGCATTCACAATCCAATAACTTCCATCAGTCTCTGCATAATAGTGAAAACAGCAAACAAACTCTAAAAGTAGAGGGCACCCAACCCAGACAACAAATTATACATTGTATATTTTTAAAGTTTAATTAATTCAAAATAATTTGTACAAATACATTTAAGATATAATTTTTACTAGTGTTTTTGGTACGACTTGAATCAGTGTTGAAAGAACCCCAATAAATCTGTCTTATAAACTGGGAGGGATATATAAATATATATATATATATATATATATATAATGATTCATTCCAATATTTATGGTCAGTAAAGATTATAATACAACTAAATTCCTGTCACTGTCAGTAAGATGGAGAAGCCTTTATGGTTTATATGATTATTACAATTAAGTTTGCAAATGAAATCTGACCTCTACGGTTGATGGATATTCACATATCATTATAGATTCTTTCCTTGTAGAGTCCTTTTGAGAAGGAAGGCGTTGCCACAACTCTTCAGTTACAAAAGGCATAAATGGATGGAGCAAACGTAACCCATTATCCAAACACACCCACAAGGTATCTTGTGCAGAAGTCCTTGCAGATGCAAATGTTGGATCATTACTAGCAAAATAAGGTTTGATAGCTTCAATAAAAATGTCGCACAGTTGGAATTGCCACCATGAATACACAGCACTGGCTGCATCAGAGAACTCGTACAAATCAAGAGATATTACAGTTTTGGATATGGCTTTGTTCAGTACTGAGAGTATCCATTGGCAGCTAAACGGTAATCTGTCATGGACAATCTTTGACGGAGGGGTGTAATCATCTCGGAGTTTGCTTATGGCAAAACGCACAGCATTCCATAACTTATTACACCATTGACGATACCCAACAACCCTTTGTATGTCCAGATTTATTTTATCAGACTGGGAGGACAAAATGACACAATGTTACTGAGTTGCAAAAAGAATCAGATAAATTGTGGTGTGGCGGGAGTGGAGAATATTAAATACACAAACATGAACCTGAGCTGTGTAAGAGACCAGGGCGAAACGAAGAGCATCTGCCCCACATTCAGGAATACCATTAGGGAAATCCTTCAACTGTCCCTCTTTGGCAACCTTCAGTTCTGCAGGATCCAAGTTACCCTCTTCCAGTCTCTTGTGAAGACCTTTTAGGGATATTCCACTTATTACTTCAAGCGGATCAATAACATTTCCCAATGACTTGGACATCTTACGACCATGTGCATCACGAATCATGGGATGCAAATAAACCTATAAACAGATTACAAACATTATTGAGCTTGATCCAGTTATTTCAAGGAAAAAGTAGTAGACATTTTTATTTGTGAAACATATATGGTTATTAACAAGTACATGTAAAAAAAAATTGAGCACATGCATATTGGCAACTTTCTTCTGCGCCTTTTATATCATAATACACATGTTAAACTCTTATGAGGCCGCACAGAACTCAAAACAAAAACATTACCTTTTTTGTAATCCAAGTTCTTTCTTCTAGTTTCAAATCAACTAAGGCTACGTTTGTTTGCAAAAATGATTGGTGGGATAAGACTATTTGAACTAATTTATTACTATTTTATACCATGATTAGTCCGTTATTCAATATCATGGACTATGTTTTGTCATTTCTAAGGCCATTGACGAGGTAGTATAATACCAAGTGGATAGGTGGTATATATAATCCCCTTTTTGAGGTATCAAATGTCCTTAGAAATGACAACAAATAGTCCATGGATTTAGTAACGGACTAATCATGAGATAAAACAGTTCGCACTGGTGTTAAATTAGTACAAATAGTCATATCCCATCCATATGTTGCAAACAAACGTAGACTTAAAGTAAAAGACATCAGTAAAACAGGTTAGCCATTTAGTACATATTAGGATATAATCAACTAACCTTTCCAAAAGGTACATCACCTCCTAATTTACTTCCTAACATCACCATACGAGCCACCCAGAAAAATAGTATGTCGTGTCCAGTTTCGAGTACGGCAGTAGGATAAAATGTCCTCAGATCTTTTGTATCATCTGGCCATCCCAAGACAGATAATGGGAAAAGACCAGAAGAGAACCAGGTATCTAGAACATCAGGGTCTTGAGATAATTGGAACTTCTTCCCAGTAAATAATTGCTTAGCCTCTATCTGAGCCTCTACTTCGTTTCTGGCAACCACCCAATGATCAGAGTATGCTCCAACTTCCTTAAGTTGATCATCCTCTAGCGAAGCATACCATGCAGGAATACGATGACCCCACCAAAGCTGCCTCGAGATGCACCAATCACGAATGTTCTCAAGCCATCTGTGACATTTGAACCTCAGAATTTACTTTGATATAGCTATTATTATTCTCATGGTAAACGATAGGTTCAAGTAGGAAAAACAGAATCAAGAAGATAAAACTCAAAGAAAAGGTCCAACTCCAAATGAGCAGGATCAAGATGCGAGTCTTAGCAATTTGGAAACTAATTCCTGAACTAGCTTTTTTAGGGCTCATTACCACATGTTTTAAGCAATATTTAGTTAATGTAATAGCATAAAATCAATTTAAACGAATATCTGCAATGCGGTCCACTGATATGAGACTGAATGCCCCAAATATGAAGCTGAGGATGATATAGCAAAACTTTATCAGACACAAGTTCATAACCACGTGTTGCATTTTGTTGGTCTCCAACAATGATGTATTAAAAACTTCTTACTGAGCAAAGTAAGATACTAAGATCACAGGTAATAGTACCTTTTCCATTCAGCAGCATACTGTTTTGGAATGATCTCCATTCTCTTACATTCATTGGACATTACAGCATCAAGAGCTTCCTTTGCCATATCGTTGCAGTTGACATACCACTGAGGCTTTATCAAGGGTTCCACTACATCATTGGTTCTTGAACAAAGGCCGAGACGCATCTCATTGTTTTTAGCACCTCTATAGAGTCCCTAAATGCAACGAGAACAATTTCGAAAGATAAATTTTCCATACAAGAACAAATCATATATTAAGAAAGCATATATTCTAAGATGTTCCTCCATACTTGGAATTGTTTCAAGGATATTTCATCCTTCAGTATGGTAACTATGGATGTATGTTATAATTTTGCCAAAACAACTACAAGTTTCCTGACAGCACTCTCTAATCACAGCCATTTCTTGATAAAGCTGCAAAGTTGCTACCATAGGAAAAACTCGTCAATACAGAATACCTTATCCTGTAAAGCTGCAGTTATAGCCTCGCGAGCTTCAAAGCGTGGCATCCCTGCGAACTCCGAACCACCATTGCTATTTATTTTTCCATCATCAGTAAAAATGTTGATGAACTCAAGAGTATGACGCCTCCCAACCTCAAAATCATTTGGATCATGGGCTGGAGTTATCTGCAAGAGAATGAAACAAGATTTACAAACTACAATAGTTCAACAAAAATAAAATAAAAAATAAAAATACAAGAAAATTCAAAAAAGATGCCCAAATCTTGAAAGATAACTTATACCTTAACCGCGCCAGTCCCAAACTTCGGATCAACAAGTATGGCATCACAAACGATTGGAAGTTTTCTTTCATGGAATGGATGAATGGCAAATTTTCCATGAAGATGGCTGTATCGTGGGTCATCAGGATGTATAGCTATTGCAGTATCACCAAGCATTGTTTCAACTCTAGTAGTGGCCACAACAATCTCTCCAAGGCCTCCTTCCAAAGGGTAAGCGAAGGATGTCAAAACACCAAACTCGACAAGTTTCTTATATCCAGGAACTTTTAACAGTGTCCGCTCTTTGATATCAAGGTATTCTACCTATAACCACCAAAAACATCAAGGGTGTAGATATGCTACTAATAGTGCCATTTAAATGTCAAACTGCCAAGGCATACCTCTATATCAGATATCGCAGTTCGCAAGACACAATCCCAATTCACTAGCCGTAGATCCCTGAAATTATATAAAGATATTTATTTATATATGTAATTGTCAAACTTGACAATGTCGTCTATCAAACATCATGGATCCAAAAATTAGAACCAACTAATAAAAGGCCAAGGAAACGAAGTGATCCTTATCTAATTACAGACGCATTGACTAATCTTGACTAAATGGCACAATTGTCCTAATCATATGGTATAAAAAAGTCAATAAATAAACTTGAGAACGCAACTCTACATACATAAATAAATTCCTCGTCAAAACTGCAAGGAACTGAAGACTTGAATCTATCTTATTGTTGGTATCAATTTGCTAAATGTGGCAGGCTTTCAGACTTCAAACACTAATTAGAAAGATTGATCCTTTACCATTACAGCAAGCATGTCAAATTTTTCCCAGATGACTTAACAAAATCAGTAAAAGAATTCTCATTTTATCCTAAGAGGAGTTTTTCTTTATAAATTAGTGACGGCTTAAGTTTATAATTTGAGATTCATAGCAATACATGGAGAAAACAAAAAGACTCGAGACAAAGGAATTAAAATAGGTAAAACAAAAATAAAACTCGGTATTAGTGGGGTCTAAAGTTGAGTTGATTCTCTAAGCAACCAGCTACTTTCAGCTCTTTATTCCCACATTAGGATGATTTTAGGTACGATAAAAAACCTCTGAATTTCATTAGTCAACCATGTGGATTTGTGATGCAGGACAAGGATGGAGGAAAGAATAAAGAAGATTAGAGGGAGATAAAAGATGCTAAAAGCCACAAAGCACAAGGCTTTTATTCAATAATATCAATGATTCAATAATTATAATAACGAGGGATTAAAAGGCTTATATAAGAATAGGAAAAACCCTAAAACTTGTTTGGCCAAGTAAAATATCAAGTAACCTAATTAAATAAGGAAATAAAATCTCAGTAATTACCTAGTACCTTTAATAATTAATATTCTAGAATAATCTACTAATATAATTAAATATAGACTAATATTATCTACTAAATAAACTAATTACATTGAAATCATCCATAAATAATAATATATAATACAAACCCAGTAATATTAAATTTCTTTTGCTTCCATCTGCATCAGTTCGGGCACATTAAAAGTTGTCCATGTGGTCTCCTATCAATAGTTCACAGGAAGGTAAAACATTAAGATTGAGAACTTGGGGAAAGAAGATAGTAGCTTACAGAAGGGGGGGAATGCAATTTCACATCCTGATACCAAGAAAAAAAATGGGGGGGGAAGCAAAACTGATTTACGAGGACAACCTCGAGGGGTTCGCTCAACAAGTAGTGGCTAATTAATCAGTTCCTTCCAAGGTATAAGTGGGGTTCAAAACTACTGAAGCAATGATAACCTTTGGAGCAATCTAACATAGTTTCTAAAATTATAATGGACTTTCCCGTTGCTCGTGGTTTGAGGGGTAAGCATACCATAAAAACTTCAGAGAAAAATAGTATGCTGTTATTATCTGAAAGAATCAATATGAGCTAACTTGGGATCCCTAAAAAACATTTTTATTTTATTTATTTATTTGCAGGAAAAAAAACCTATATAACTCAATATTCTAAACCAAACAATTTATAAAAAGAATCAATGACTATCACAAAAGAATAACAATATTCTATCTCAATGTTAAATATACCTATAAATAAGACCTTCCTTATAGAGTCTCACAAAAGCTTCCGTCACAGCTCTTGATCTTTGTTCATCCATCGTAAAGCACTGTAGGATGGGAAAAGATATCGAAAAAGAACAAGAATGATTAAAAAGGGAAAGAAGGATCCGGTAAACCAACTTTCTAGATGTTGTTAGTTCACCATAATTCCTATTCTGAGAGCTAAGTTATGTGTCAACGCTTACCTCACGGGACCAATCAAGAGATGCACCTAGGCGACGTAATTGTTTCAAAATGGTGCCCCCATGCTCATCCTTCCACCTCCATACCTTTTGCCAAAATTCAAAAAAAATGCATGGGTGCAAATGATATTAAATTCATTTTGATCAATCATAATTAGAAAAGATGTACAAATTAAAACCTTTGGAATGACTAACAAAGCTAAATCAAGTTTGCGAGAGATCAAACTCACTTCTGATACAAAGCTTTCCCGCCCCAAATCATGTCGAGTTAATTGCCTTTCCCTCATGATCTTCTTTTCCACAACCACCTATAGGTGAGCATTTAAATAAAATAATTTAAGAAACTCCACATTCATCAGTTTTTAGAAGCAAAGATTGATCAAGTATGCAACACATGACACACTAGCAATACGCATGTGTGATGTGTCCTGGCAATGAACGTGAATCCAGATCAATCACCCACCCAGAAGGGACTCATAACCAATCTTACACCAAAAAGGGGCAAAGGCACTTTAAATTGTCTTTCTTTTCCTCTGTTTCAATTTTTTTTACCACTGGGATTTAACATCTCACAGAATAAGCTGATATACAGCCAACTCCTCACCATTTACCTCATTACGTGTACCACAACATCTGGAAAAAAAAATAGAGCCTTGATAAATGCATGACAAAGGTACACATTTATGCATGGCACATGGCAGCCAAAACCATAAAAGAATCTTTGGTGCGACCTCACCATCAAAATTGCAACCACCACAAATTACAACAAATTAACAAGTTAAAGATGTGAACAACCTGTGTTGCTATCCCAGCATGGTCCATCCCAGGCACCCACAAGGTATTGTATCCTGACATTCTCCGCCAGCGAATGATTGTATCCTGTGAGCATAAAAATCAGCAGAAGACTGAGATAATAAAATACTATTAATTTAAAGATAAAAGATCAAGTTACAAAATTAAACAATGATCATAGGTAGATATGCATAATCATGAAACCTGGATAGCAGCAGTAAGAGCATGGCCTATATGTAGGGCCCCAGTCACATTAGGAGGTGGCAGAACCTGCAATTAAACAGGAAATTGAAACTTAGAACAGAACCATAAGCCCAAAAGAAATTTAAATTATTTAAAAGATAAATAATGAACAAAGTCAAACCCGTACTCGCACCAAGTAAAAGTAGAAAATAATTAGACAATCGTAAAAGAATCATCAGAATTTCAGTGAAAAGCTCACAATCACAAAGGGAGGCTTGGAACTGCTAGAATCTGCCACAAAAAAATTTGATTTTTCCCACCATGAATACCACCTAGATCAGCAGTTAGGAGATTAGGATGGTAGTAGTAATGAAAAATGCCAGAAACGGTAAAAATGTAAGAACTCACGAATTCTCTACAGTAACAGGATTATACTGCTTTGCCATCTGGGAAGAGAGTTGTTTCTTCTCACCGAAAGGAGTTTCTGGGTCAACATAATATTCAGGATTTTCTTCGCCTGCATCCCTCTTTACATTCTTTTTCTTGATCGTTCTAGGAGCTTGTTGGGCCTTAAACGCAGCCAGCAATGTTGTGAGAACAACAAGGTAGAAATTATATTTGCTCACACAGAAAATTAATAGAACCACAACCACGCCACGATTAACAAATATTAACAATTACAGTAACAATCATACACCTGAAGTTTAGCTGCTTCAGCTTTTTGAGCAGCCTTAAGTTTTTTCAGTTCCTTCTCTCTTGCCTATCATAAAAATGATTTAAAAAACATAGTATGAGTCGGCCAATTAAAACAATAGGCATGACTTGTGAGTCAAATCCCAAACATCAACAGCAACATGACACAAAAGACTAAAGATCGTCAACCAATATCTGCAACCATCAATAAAATTATACCATAATTATAGTACAAAGTGCAAATTAACAAATGAAAACAGATTAAATCTATAACTTTACTGCAAATGTGTGGCATTATTAGAACAAACTTGAATTTTTCGGCCTGTATAATTGCAGTTCCAAATTTTCCTTTTGAGTTCAGATAACTCTAGTCTAAGATTATTCATCACATTATAAAGACAAAATACAATAAAAAAAATTGTGAGATTAGGAACCTTTTCTTCTTTCTTTTTCTTCTTCTCGGGGTCTTCCATAATCGGTGCTGATGGTTGTACCTCCTGCTAGGAAATCAAAAAATTAGACGGATCGAGTAAAGCAAATTAAAACTGAGAGTAAAACAGATACACAAAAATGAACACAGTATACCTGGTTGAGTAGACTCGCTGAGTGAAAATAACCGTGGGAAGAGCGGCGAGCGAGGAAGGATATAGAGAGAGAAGTGGAGCGTGCAATTGAGACGAGTAACTTAGCTATGTCTGTCCAGTGGATTGATAACTCTTCCAAAACCCTAATTATACATTTTTACTGCGCGTAAACATTGTGTTTGTGAGTTTGACGCTATGTTTGTAAATAAAATACACGTAAATTTAAATTATGACAAAAAAAACAGAAGATAATGGAAAATATTGTGATTTTTCGCTTTGTGTTGCTTGTTTGCGATAATTAAAGAGAAAAATGTAAATATAAGTTAGATTATCTTTTTTTTTATTAATATTTTGTTGCGTTTATAAATAGTGGGTAACATAAGAATTAGTATAAAAGATTAACTTTTTTCTCCATCTAAATTTATTATCTTTTGTCATAAATAGGCAATATACAGACATATATATATATATATATATATATATATATATATATTCATTTATTTTCTTTTTTATCCTCTTTAAAACTCACAAACACAAAGTTGAAAAGGACAGCAAAATGAAATAAAATATTAGTTTTTTGTCTATTATGTTTAATATTTCATATATTAACCTACTTGTAAAAGCACAACAATGTTTAATAAAAACAAACAATAAAGCGACAATTTAAAATTAAAAGTCATTTTTATTTCTTTTGTTTATAAATTCATAAACAATATAAACATAAGTTTATAGTTTTCTATTATTCTTCTTCTTCTTTATCTTAATTTCAAAAAATTATTCTCCAAAAACTTGCAAACACAACATAAATACAGTCAAACTTTTTTGATTAAGTATAATTTTCAGTTTCGTTAGAAATACTGTGTACAAGTATAATAACCGATAAATCTCGAAAGTGTAACAGGGTTGTAAAAGTTGCAAATTGATTTCAAAATTAAAAGTATACTTTTAAACAGACAAATTTTAAGGATATTTGGTGTTCTCAAATGTACAAGTATTAAGTATTAGTTAAAAATTTAATGATGATAGTATGACGCTACAAGTGATAGTAGAAAAATAGTAACAAATTAAGAATACCATATCATTTTATAATTCAAACAATTTAGGATAAATGTTATATATGTTAAAAAAAAAACTAATCACGTTTTAGAATACATTTCCCCAAAATATAAATATATATATTTTTAATTATAGAATATTTTGGAACGAAATGAGTAAATGATAAGAACCATTACAAACAACACTGATATGACCTGAAAAAAGGAAAAAATTGAAACAGGTCCAGGTCAAAAATCCAGAAATAACACGACAATGCGCATATGCAGCTCTTATTCTCCTTCAGACTGGAAAAGAATATGGGTTTTTGCTGGGTATCATTCAAGCAAAAGTTTTCCCAGATCAGATGAACAAACAAGTTTAATATTAAACAGAAAGAAAAGGGTATTGAGGTTTGAATTCAATTACACAACTTTTTCAACAATGCTGTGTAGAAAAACATTTGACCAACCCCCACCAATCAAGCTGAAACAAAGAAACTCACCAGAACCAGCATTTAACATAAATGCCAGCATGTGAGAAAAAACGATAACTCCTATAATTGAATTAACAGGAACTAGTGCGTGACGTTAATAGAATCCATCAGCGATCAGCTATTATTTGGTCTTCTTGATTAGAGCTGCTGTTCTGAATTCACTGTCGTCCCTGATGAAGCTCCACCAGAGGAAACTTAAAGGGATGGTTGTGGCATGCCAAAGAGCATGAGCATCCACAAATCCCCAGTAGGGTGGGAAGTCATATATCTCCAAGAGACCGGCTAGACCTCCTCCAATCATAACTACCCATAACTTCCATCGAGATGGATGGTGAGTAACACCAGCCCAGAAAACCCACAAGAGAATTTGCACTAAGCCCATGGCCACGCAAACTTTCATATTCCAACCTGAAACATTGTTAATTTTCAGTTAAAGGCACTAAATGAAACTTAACGATGCTAAGCAGCACGAACCCCCGGAATTGCCTTACATGACCAGTGAACACTTGATTCTCTTTCCGTGCACACTATAAATTATAAAGTTCTGCTAAAAGGTTTAGCATTTCCTCTATTTTCTAGATAGGAAACCACACAAGTCTTGCAGCCAAAAGGACATAATATATGATTCCATAACAATGTAAAGGTGAATATCCTTACAATTACATTAACAGTATGTTTTCAGTTATGACTTTTTGTTATGCATTGTCTGAAAGGTAGAGGCTTGTAGAATGGACTTACCATAGTCAAATTGGTAAAAATTCAGATACAAGATATGAGTCGTCACAAAAGCAAGCAGTGGAGCAGCAACCATTACCCTGGCAGCTTCAACTCTCACATTGAAAGCTCGCAGTATAGCTAGAATAAGGGAAAATCCAAGTAACGCAATAGCAGACGAGTAGTCTAGCTTCTCTGTTATATCGACATCTCTGCAATAAATATGTCAAACCAAGGAGAGATAGCAAGTAGCAATTAAACACGGAAACCTAAAATAAAGATAGACTTAGTTTATAAAATGCTACTCCTAGAATTCACAAAAGTGATAATATTTACTTTCTAAAACTTCTTAATAGATAGATGTAAAGAAAGTTAAGAAACTGAGGGAGGGGGGGAGGGGGGGAGTGGGAGAGGGAGAGAGAGTGAGAGGAGGAGGAGCACAACTGCTTACCGACTGTGAAAAACAGCACTCCATAACCAGGCGTTCATAGATAAGATCCCATAAATATGCCACAAACCAGTGTACTCATAGTATGTCTTTTTATTTGGCCTTAATGGCAACTTGTAGTTGACAAGGATAAAAAAGGACACCCAGCCTTGAAATTGCATAGCAAGATTAAGACAAGAAAGAGCCACAGACACAGGTTCCTAGAAGCATAAATGAAATTACATTAAGATAGGTAAACTTTAAGCAGCTGAGCACAGCCTACCATGCAATAACAATTAATGCCTGGGAAAGGAAATACACCCACCTGGATCCCAAAAACACGCCGAAATGGCCATTTACCATGATACTTATCAGGCTTGTCACCAAGTTTCTCTCTTTCTTCCTCCCTAACAAGCATACAGTGGTATCTACAGTCACTACGACAATCCCATTGTTTCCACTGTAGATAGAGTGGTTCTTGTAGATACCATGGACCATCGATGGGCTTTCCATCAGAAGAAAATTTGCAGTGCTGGAAACACTTGTCCGCCACACATCCAGTCCTCTCACATTCATCAACACAAGCTCTGTCAAACAAATGCAACGCTATAAAAAGCATGAGTGTGCTATGAAATATAGATATAAAATCTGATACTAGTAGGAAACATCATCACTCAAAAGAACACGAGCATTAGAATCTAACTCTTGGAAGCAAAAGAATACGAACTGGCTACTATTCTTTTTCAGTTAAAGGTAATAGCACTTCAAGTAAGCACCATCTGGCTTAGTGGTTGGTGGCATAAAAGCACTTTCAACTTGTAAACTTGCAATTGACTGTTTGGTAACATTATATTAGTGTTTGAGCATTAGAGTATTGTTGGTGCAACCGCACTTTTGAGGGAAGCTAAACTTTAGTGTTTTTCAGCTTCTGATTTCAACCTTAGAGTATACCATGAATAAATACCAAAATATAGTAGTAAAGTAAGTTTTTTTTCCTACCAAACACGAGATTAATTATCAATAGATAACACAGTTTCAACTCCTCTGCAAGTAAAAGTGTTTATTAAAAGCCACCTCTCCAGCCAATGAGCACTAAGAAACTGACCAACCATAAGCTTTAGAAAGGTTACGACTTAATGAATCTTCTTTTTGCAACAAAATTGTTAATCAATAAGAATTAAGTGTGGAAAGGTACTAAAAGTGTATACAGGATACAGCTTTGTTTTCCACACTAAATCCATAAACATGAATTCCAAGAATATCTCCTATTCATTTATTTACAAAACTCAGAGAAGAAGATGTAATGACAAAAATACAAAGACTTCCATTTGTCTCAATTTTTGCATGTGCATCATGCAACTTCTGTACAAGTTCCACGTTCAAGTGAAGTCAAATAACTGAGTGATTTGTTTGCAGTTTGCACAATGGCCTATGATATCTTTATTTTCAGCGGCTTGTTGGCAGATTCTTGAAAGTTCAAAATCCATGTGAAATTGAATCATACATGTAAGCATTCCCTAACACCTTGTTTGTGAATTTTTAAAACTAAGGAAAGGATAGGAAAGCTAAGGAAAATTGCAATCTTCCATAAAAATCCCATGTTTGTGAATTTTTTTAAGTCAATAATGGTAAGGAAAATTGAACCCAATTTTCCTTAGATATTTTCCTCACCAAAATGGTAGGAAAACTAAGGAAAAGAAAATGAGTTTAATGAATTTAGTTTTAATTTCATAACTTCCCTTACTTGTAATACATAAAACAAATTTTAGACATCTATGTCCTGATTTCCTTACTAAACTCACAAACAAAACAAAGGAAAGTTACTTTTCTATTATTTCTTTTCATATCATTTCCTGAATTAAAAATCCTTAGGAATCCTAGTCTGAAAAACTCACAAGGTAAGGGCCAAGGCCTTGTCAATATGATGGCCTTCGGTTTGCCCAGTTATGCCAAACAAGGTAACACTAGACAAAATAAATTTTACTCCATACATAAAAGGGCAGTTAAAGTCGTTAGACAAAATCGTAAAACAAAACATATGCACAAAAATCAAAACGAATTTTAACTCTCAATTCATTGTTTTCTTGTTTCTTTAATGAATGCACGCACAATCCCTAACCTTGAATTACATATAATTTCTCATATTTTTTTGTTGTAACCCGCTTCGCAGTTTTGATGTAGAACAACAATATTACTATCTGAATCGAATGGTCGTCCACTCTTTTCTTAAAACTATATTTGTCCTTTACTTATGCTACATAGGGTTACTACGAATTAGTCTCCTAAGATAAGACAGACTTACTATTTACTAGAATTTGTTGTGTAGAAACAAAAACTAGTTCAAAAACTATAAATGAGAAAGAAGATTAATAGCAAAAAAAAAATATTAGAATAATATTTTTTTTAGAACTTAAGAAGGATTTTTGATTGATTTGAAGGGAGTGATTTGGGTAGATTTACAACCTATTTATAGGTTTTCAAGCACCCATTTAATGAGATACATCCCTTTGAAAAGGTATTTAAATATTAGAGATCTATCATTTGGAAAGGTATGTTGAACCATTGTAATGGTTCATCCAATGGTCTTACCAATTTAAACCATTGCATCGATTCAATTATTTCATCCTAAACCATTGCATTGGTTCAATTGCTTCTTAACCCGAATCATTACACCCCTTGTCCGAATAGATACATCTTGTCCAAATAGTTATAATCCTTCAAACCAAGCCAATTGAACAAACACAACTGTTGGTTTTAATTGCAACATATAATATATTTATTATATACTTTTCAGATTAGAAAATATCTAATATTTTTCATATTTATTTATTCTTCAGAATTTCTTCTAAATCACTATGTTATAGCCTTAGACCAATGATTTACATACTCGCATATATCATGTTGAGGCTACAAAAAAGAAAAAGCGTACATACTAAAAGCAACTGCAGTCATACAAGCTACTCAATTCAACCAATGAACTAAGTTTTCAAGCTTAACGATCAGCCTTGGATGAAATACTCCTACCTGATCCAAAGTGAGTATTGGATTGAATTGTAGAAGCCTTTGTAGATAGATGTCATTCTAAGCTAATTTATACTACCTCTGTCCCACTTCACTCGCAACACTTCTTTTAGTGTGTGGCAAGAATTTTAGATGTACTCAAAGGCGAAAGCATGTTAAATTATTATAATTTTTAAAATAATTATAGTATACTTAAATTCAACATCTAAAAATATATAAAGTATAATATTCAATTCTATTTTTGGCACATCTTAAAATCGTGCTACGTGCACCAAAAAGATGTTGCAAGTAAAGTGAAACAGAAGGAATATATAGCTAAATTCTATTTTACAAAATTGTTATACGCAACATAATTATGTTCACATATGTACAATTATTTGTTGACCATTTCTATACTTTTTAGGAAAAAAATTAGTTAAAGAGTATACATTTGGTACGCACAAAGAATTCATTGTTGCAAATTTAATTGATCTTAATGGTCATTCAATTTCGGTACCAAAAAGATTCCCAACTTATTTATCACATCAACATTCACTCATCATTATTCTCCAAAGTTGCGGGATATGTCAACCACAAGAGATTGCCAAAGAATAACTAGTCTTCTGCACATAATTAAGTGTTATCACTTTCCTGAACCATCTGTTAATAAAAAATGTCAAATCTTGATATAAGCATGAAATGGAGAAGGGGCACGCCACGCCAGGGTGTAACTAAATTGACCACATGCACAACAACATTCATTAAGAACTATGCCCATTTTTGAAATTGGGAGTAAGACATTATCCCATGATACAGCATGGAGAAACAAAGCACTCACTAAATTATGTTTATACGTATCTCTGCTCAAGCATCCACTTAATGCCGCACCTTTATTTGAATATGACAGGTAAACTCTTTACAATGTACACAACATGGAGGGTATTATGAATGACCATGTAAACGGCATTCATTAAGAGCTTTACCAATTTGTGAAAGTGGGAGTAAGACAGTATCCAATGATTCACCATGGAGGAACAGAGCATGTTACATATTTCTGCAAAAGCATCCACTCAGATGCCATACCCTTGTCTATGGATGATAGTATAATTCGTTATAATGGCTTAAGTTACGTATACTATGTTATTGTTGCCTCTATAATGTCTAGCCTTACTAAAGATAAATCATATTTACTTGTCATAAATTGATTTTGCCATTTAATAGTTTGCTTAGAATTAGATAAAGATGAGTTTAGGTTAAAAATTTGCTAGTTAGTTTGATCATATATATATTATCTCGATCAAAAATTGTGACTATAAATATTGTAATATCTTCTGTACACAGTGGTCTAGATTATGTGCTATTAATCACACCCGGAAATGTAGGCCTTCATGGCCAAACTAACAAATCCTTATGTATTCCCCTCTATCATAATCTGTATCCTATATCTTCTTTATATTTTTTAGAAAGATATAATATTCCCTGCCAAACAACTTGCTCAAATCTCACCCTGCTTCCCAAGATCCCTTTTCTCAATTGAGACTGGAGCCATTTTAACATAATAGCTGATGCAAAAGAGATCCACTAGATGTTACATTTTCAATCAGGTCAATCTATGAGACTGTCAATCTCTTGTATTTCTTCTTTTTTTCACATAAGTGTCTGGATAGTTGGAGCAAATTTAAATGCCAATTAGAAACTTAAACGCCAAACTCTCTTTCTAAATTCAACCAAATCAGCAAATCCATATAGTTACACTAAGATGAGTTGACCAAACATCTAATTTACTCCTCACGATCCTGTATTAAGTAAAATGAATACGCCCTCTGCTTTGAGGCTGTTTTGAGAGAGAGTCCGCATTTAAAAGTCAAACCTTTTAATATCAATAGAATGAATAGTGAGTATCAAAAAGTTTGGAGTACAATCATATTCGATACCTTGATTTACAAAGTGGACACTTCTTAAAGGCTCCCGCAATGAATTACGGACTCTTAGTTGTGCAATTGATAGAATATTTTTGCTACAAATTTCTCAGTAACTAAACAGTATCAAAAAATTCATTTCACTCCCACTCAGCCTGAGTAAGATATAACCCCAAAAATACTCCACCAAGTAAAAATAATCTGATCCGATAAAACATGCCAATTTGTGAAACTCAAAATGAGCATAGCTCATCTAAATAATGAATAACAAAAATAGTAAGCCTGTATTTTGGGACACGGAATCCATTTATAAATTTTGAACTAGATTGCAATCAATTCTAATAAAACCAAACATATCTTAATCAATTTTCATAAATATATAAAAATAAAAATAAAAAACTTACATGTAACTCAGATCAGCATCACCAGAACTTGCGGCGAGAACAGCAACCATGGATAAGATGATAGCAACAGCGAATAATAGAACTAAACGGCATTGTGCCATCTGATTCATGATTTAGATGAGAGAGAAAAATAGTCAAAGAGAGAAGGATTTTATAGCTTCAGGAAACAACAAACACGAATTATAACCAGATGATTTGATTGATCTTCTTCCATCGAATCTCACCCAAGACAACTGGAGAAATATATGAAGTTCAAATTGAGTATAAATCGTATCCGAGGTCGATTGATTCGTATATAAATATATATTTACATATACATATATAGCTGTATATGTATATGTATGAATTTGATGACAGACGTGAGAAGGACGAGGAGGGAGAGAGAGATGGGAAGGTGAGAGTGATATTTGAGGTGGAGGGAGTTCGATACTGGTGAGCACGTGAACACCACTTGACTTTTAGAGATGGTAGACACGTGGTTTTACCGGAAAGCCCCTATAAATTTTCTTAATTTCATTTCGAGGTCTGTAGACTTATTATTATTTGTTTGGACTTTGGGACACCTGGACGTGGATGGAATATAGTAGTAATAAAAGCAGTTATTAGTATTATTGAAACTCAATCATTAACTATTATTGGTTCGTACAAAAAATGATCTCGAGAATCAGAAGCCAGACCATATTTAAAGATGATTTTTAGTTTAATTTTAATATTGTTTTGAGTAAAAATTTGATAGAAAATTTAAGAATAATTTTTAGTTTACTTTGTCTTACACAAATAATACTAAATAGTATAAAAATAAAAATTAATATTTTTTAAAGAATTAATTCTATTACAATCCAATTATAATAAAACGTTGAGAAAAAAATATTTTTTTTTTACTTCAACCTCTAAATAATTAGTATTTAGGAGTAATATATTAAGAAGAAGAGTGAGCTATGGGTTTTAAAGAGTGCGGAAGGGGAAGGAAAAGAAGTACTATTGAAAAAATAATAAGAAATGTTTTATTTCCTACTCCCTTATGAAAAATAAAAGAAGAATAAGATAAAGAAAAACCTACAAGTCAATTCAAAAAAAATTGAATTTTAAAATATGATTAATTTATTTAGGTTTTAAAAATATCAAACTTTTTAATTAGTAATACTATTTAGATTATTAATTTAAGTGGGTAAAATTAATTTGAAAATTTTTCCCTCTTGCATTATTTTCACTCTTGCATTATTAATCCTATCTTTTTTTACAAGATAGTTCTTATATGTTACTTCCTCTTTTTCATTATATAAGTTGTTTTATAGTAATAAAGAATCCATAATATAAGATATTTTATATATATCTAAGAAAAAAAATTGATCATTTTTTACTTTGACCTTAAAAAATAGAGTAATTGAGAGAGAAGAGAAAGAATAATTAATTAGTGTGTAGGTAATAATGAAAAATTTTAAATTAATTATCTAACATGAGATTTCTTAATAATTATGATTGCGTCTTAAACAACTTAAGTATATACTACTAATCTTCTAACTGTGGGGTCATAAGAAGACCAAACTGAATATAGTAGTATTTAATTTAGTTAATACTATAATGAGTTAGTAGTACTACATTTATTTGACGTAAAGGTGGTCTGCAATCCTCATAATTTCACTCACAACAACATACTCGGGACTTTAAGTTGATGCGTAATTCTTTCGCCCACGGCCCATTTATATATTCAATTACTACACAAAAACTTCTATTATGAGGAGTACTAGTTACTACTACTTGTTTTAGTTGTCGTTACTCGTTACTACTTACTCCTAGCCCGCTACTTAATTTACTTCTTTTAATGGTAAATATGCAATCTTCTTCTGCTTAATTTTCTATAGAATTAAAAAGAAAAGAGTTGGCTAGGCATTTATGAATCGGCTCAACTGTTGCCACCCCAACCCCAACCCAACCGTGGTTACAACTTCTTGTGCATTACACCTCTCTTCTTGAATCTTCCATTTATAATGTTCCCTTCGATTCATTCCTGCAATTCATACACCATCTCCATGGTCAGTAACTTTCCAGATTTTGGTTGATGCTTACTTTAAACATTTAACAATATATATGCTCCATCTATTTCACAGAAATTGAACGTAAATTTTACTAGTTTATTATGATTGTAAAATCATATCATATTTGAATTTTAAGATTTTGTACATTATAAAGTGAAAAGGTAGTTTCAATTTTTCAGAAAAAGGTGACCAACATCCCCTAGAATTTGGCCGTTTGCTGTCTTCTGCCCATGGTGGAATAGTGTTTGAGAACTACTACTAATTTGGAGTTTGTAATTTGACATCACAAACGATACATAAAGGCTGAAGCTTCCTAGTCTTACTAATAATAATTAATATACATATTTTGATACTCTGCAGGCTAATAATATAATCGAAGCAATAAATAATGGCCTAACTAACTAACTTGGTTCTGATCATCAAAAACAGTGGATTCTGGCATAAGTTGAAAGGAAAGGAAAGTAAATCCTACTACTACTTGATTGGTCCCGCCATTATCCCAAACTACACTTTCTATACCACACAGATTCCATTTGCATGCCAACTTAAGCCAAAGCCTGGTGTTCTATTAGTGCAGGGATTCATAGTGTCTCCAATAATAATAATAGTGTTCACCTACTTTTAATTTGAGGACAGGACAGGACAGGACAGGACACGACATTCTTGTGTGTTTTGGGAAGCATTAAAAGCAAGATCATGATCTGATCATCTTTGGTGACTCTCAGACTTGCAAAAATCAAATTTCTAGGGTGATCATTCAAACCCACCTTCTATGGTTTTCGAGAGTCAACGCCTAGGGTTCAGAACCTAACTACCTCAATTATCCAACTCTGAAAGTTCAGTTTAGAGCTCACTTAACTTTATCAATTGGTAGCCCCAATGTGATTAAAGGGAAGAGTCCCCCCATATTAGTTCCATACAAGTGAGAAAAAGAGAGTCCATCGGCGTGCATATTTCAAGGGAGCCTAAGAATGAAGAGGGTGAAAAATCAGGGGCACCAACTGTAATTCAAATAGGCAGAAACTAGGTCAAACCATCAGAAGTTTTATATAAGAGAGGAAGCATGTCATAAAGAACTCTTCAAAACTACCAAAATTGGCACACTTTTTAACTGTCAAAATCGAGCCAAACTTTAAACAGATGGCAGAATCACACTTGAGATAAATTCTCTCCCATCTCAATTAGTTGTAAGCGGCTAAATTAAATGGAAAAAACAAGTACCCGGAATCACCCAGGATCAGCACTTGACCTAAATTACATTCCTAGTACAGTACATTAGCTTGCATTAGGATAAAACTTCCTTCAGAAGGAAGTTTCAAGGGGATATTAGTAGCTTCATCACTTGTCCTTAGTTGATTCAATTCTCTCAGCTGGTCCACACTTTCAACAGACAAGAGATGACCTAAGCGAAGTGGCAGTAGGGAGATGTGTGCACGACGCCCACCGAATAACTGATTCAGCTGCCATGAGATTGACCTGTTCGAACTCACCAAGACCAATTGTACGGTTCCTCTTGCTGTGGATGCTAGACATTCTAGACCCACTTGTTAGTCCTGCCCTTTTGCCATCTCTTGCCTCATGCCCTAAGCATGGAGAAGTTCCGGGTAACATAAGCAGCTTCCCTGACTCTGAATTCAAGTTATATAATTTTGTAACAAAGGGTTCTTAAACAGTGTAATTTTACAAGTATAAACAGTTAAATCATTCAAACTGAATGAAAAAAATATACCTCTAAGAACTGAATCTACTCTACAAACATGAGCTGAGAAATCTGTTTCATGATTCCCTTGCTCAGATATTGGACCTGGGCTAAAGAATGTAAAGCTTGAAAGTGAGAGGACAGGGGTGGAGAATTCCAGGGTGTTTCCGCCGCTGCTATGAAAGGAAAACCCGCCAGACTCAAAGAGAGGTGTCGATGGCTCCACAAGGAAAGAAGAAAATGATGATTTGCATGTCAGTATAGGTGATGCGGTGCCAAAACTAATGTCCTCATTCCGTTTCATAAATGGGGATAAAGAGCCTCCACCAGTATCCAGTCCTCCAAAACTTTGTTTTTCACTTGCACTTGGTAGTTCAGAAAGTGGAGTAAGGTCCGTAGTCCATGTGTGATCTACAAGACGTGAGAAATAGCCATCGGCTTTTCATAAGGGAAGACTAGGAAAAGATACCCTCTGTAATCCTAAATATAAGTTAAGAACTCAAATTTTACATAGCTCAAAAAGAAGGTAAGCTTTCATTGTCAGAGAAAAACTAAGGTGATTCCTTCATCACATGGTGAGGTAACTTTTTCAAGGACGGCACACATAACTGAATCTATTACATGCATAAAATTATCCATGCATGTTCACTAAGATGCTTAAAAGAATTACCAAAATAAGAAAGACAGAGGAGTGTTTCATCTCGGTCAAAAGTAATTATATCAAGTAAAACTATAATTCATAATAGGTATGAAACTTCAGAGTATCTAGTTTCAGATTCCTTAGAATTTTTGTAAATATTACGCATAGGGGTTTTGAAATCAACTACTGTTTTAGATAGTCCTTTTACTGGTAAAGTCAGTGGTAAAATTGTAAAACTAAGGATAATAATCTAAACTTAATCCAGCCTCCAGCGCAGTATGCTTTATAATAAGATATACTAGGACACGTATAAAAATTTGCAATAGCAAAATATATGTCGAAAAAAAATGTGGGTAATCAACCTACCTAGAACCTGCTGAGCTGTGAACCTATGCAAAGGGTCTGTATTGAGCATTCCCTGAATCAATTTCTTGGCAGAATCAGATATAGTATCCCAGGGGTCAGACCAAAATCGCAAATTAGCTACCCTAACAGCATCAAATATCCGTGACTTAGTCTTCCCCCAAAATGGTGGCCTTCCACTTAAAAGAATGTAAAGAATAACCCCCGCACTCCAGACATCAGCTGCCTGGTTATAGCCTCCAGTCAGTACCTCAGGAGCTATATAAAATGGACTACCAACCGTCCCGTGCAATTTTTGACCTGCTAGGATAAAATCGGTGTGCTTAAATATCATACCATATATATTCTTAATTCTACAAGGAAATAGATGGAAGGAACATCAGACCAGTACGGATATCTACCTGGCTTGATGTAGGTTGCAAGACCAAAATCAGCCAATTTAATTGGTGAAGAGGAGGCTTTTGTAACTAAGAGGATATTCTCTGGTTTCAAATCCCTATGAACAACACCCTTGTCATGACAATACATCACCACTTGCATCAGGTGCCTGAATATAACCCTAGCTTCACCCTCAGAAAATTTCCCATGCTTCTCCAATTGATGGAAAAGCTCTCCACCAGCACAAAGCTCCATAACCAAATGAACAAAATCTTCCTCCTCATAAACCGCCTTGAGATCTACAACATATGGGTGTCCAGACAACCTAGACATTATTTCAATCTCAAGCTTGATGCTCCATACATCATCCTCCGTGACCAATCTATCTTTGGCGATTGATTTGCAAGCCAGTGCCTCCCCAGTATACTTATCAGAGCATGCCCTGATAATGCCAAACTGACCCCAGCCCAATTGATCCCCAAGAACATACTGATCTTTCAAATTAGAGGTCTGATTTGTGTCCAAAATGGTTTCTGTCAAACTTTCTACTTTGTAGCAATTGCACGGTTTGAAAGATGATTCACAGTTGCTGGTGCTCCAAGCAACAGCCATACGAAATTTGGAAGAAAAGACTAATCAAGATTTCAGCCTATATATCTTCAATTTCAAACTATTGGCTACCTCTTGGTGATGGGTGATGGATGGCGTCAACTGGGTAAAGCTAAAGTTTCAAGTCATAGTTTTTTTAATTTTTCTTGAAACCAACATATCAGGTCCATGATCAGGTCAAAATACTGAAGAAGCTTCTAATGTATAGTAGTTGAACTGTTGAAGTTTGACAACGATGATAACTATGAAGAGTATGATACTGTGATGTACCTGACCAACTGTCTCAAAGATAAACCTCAAAATAACCAAAGATCAGACTCTGAGCTTCAATTTGTTCAATCCCAACTGGCTCACCTGAATCTAACATACAAACAAAACATGTTAATTTTAAAAAAAACATACAAAAATGCCATAGAAACAGACACAAAGATCTCCAGAACATCTTTTCCATAGATTTACTAGAAAAACAGTAAGTATAAACAAAACCCAGAAGGGAAATTCTAAGAAATTATGTTCATATGAATAAAAATTAAATTATGCAAAACCAAGTTCTAAAAATAATCTAAAATAGTAAAATTCAACTCCAAACCACTATTCGACCATCGACATAAAATTTCAACCCTGTCAAGAATGATCCACAAAAAAAACATAATTCTAATTACTCCAACTAACAAGCTAATCAAAACCCTATCTACAGAAACCCCTGAATTCATAAAGAACAACAAATTTAACACCTACCCATCAAAATTCGAGCTCAACAAAAGCAGCCCAGATCCAAAATTAGCTGATTAAAACACATAGAAAGAAAACAGAGAAAAAAATCCAGCTCCAAAAATCACATATATTAGAGATAGAAATGGGAACTAACCAAGTGAGAAAAGGGAAAGAATCGTCTGGAGAGGAAGTGGGAAAACCTCAGCTAAAAGGAAATGATGAGTAGGAGCTGTGATTTAGCCCACCATGAGAGAGCTTCAGTGGGCTCTCCTGGTCTCCTCCTCAGTTTGCCAAAACCAAACCCCACTTATGTTCTAGTGTTCTCGCTGTATTCTACTCTTTTTTCTTTATAGTTTCGACTTTTTAGCTTTATGTTTTTGAGATTTTTTAAAAAACCCTGAGAACAAGATGACCAAATAGGGGAAAATACAAGACCTGAAAGAACTGGCGACTACTACCTGTCTGTTTCCTTGCCTATGTTCTTTTTGGGTAAAATGGAAATGTAATATTTGTTTTGCCTATTCTAATTATACAATATTACGATATTCTAAATCATTTACCATTCTTTTAATATATTGTCTCAGTTATTTAATATAAGTCATTTTAGAATTGTGCACAATTATTAATAAAATAATTATATAAAATTAAATATAATATCAATTGTATTTATTATCCTTGTATTGAACAAAGAGAGTGTTATTTATTGGGCAAAAAATAGTGAGATAACTAGAGTTATATTTAATACTTGGGGTAATATTAGAAATTAAGCAATTAATGTTTACTTGAAATTCTCAAACGATTTATATTAATAAACAAAAATATTATTCTAAAACGACTTATATTAAAGAACGGATGGAGTACTAAATATAGTGATGTGATAGCATAAAATTATTTCGTTTATTTTAAAATTAAAGACACAATATAACTTTTTAAAATTTATTTGTATTACAAAAAAATTTAATATAACTTTATTCAAATTTTGAAAACAATAAATATGATAAATAGTACTGTAAAACCCCAACTTTTATAAATAAAGATGAATTTTCTATAAATATCATTTTTGAATATTATGGAGTTAATTTGATATAATGTTATAGTTGTGGGTAATATTTATAAATTTTGTAAAGTACGCAAGTTGTTATATAATATTCGATTAGTCGGAAAATATTCGTTTTAACAGGTAATATTCGTACAACGACACAATCATTGGTGGACCCCACAACGGAATTATTGTCGAATTGAGAAAACGACAAAAATATTTTATTAAAAATAACGGCGGAAGTTTTACCATTGATACTGTTGAACTACTCGGTAGTAAAAGTACAGTAATACGTGTGGTTGCATAGTAGCACACGGTATTGATTATTAATGCTTATGTGAGAAGTCACTCAGTTTGATTTAATTATTGTCAGTTAATAATATGAATTATTTAGCGATAATGAAGTTTTGTTTTATTCGTATTATTAACGTAATAAAACAGAAACATCTTTTTATATAAAACAGAATACTTTATTAAAATTATTCTATAAATAGAATATATTATATTTTATTTAAAAGATTTTTATTTAAATATGGACCGTCAGATTAAAGTAATCAATCTGGACCGTTCATGGATTAGTTACTATGCATTCTATTTTTCTATAAATAGCAGCTCATTCATTCATTATTTCTTACGAATTCACTGAACTCTAGATAGAGAAACTGTAAGACCCCAAATTATTAATAAATGAAATTTAAATTCCTCTATTTATTATTTTGAAATAGTAAGGGTTGATTTGATTAATGTGGTTAGTTATGGGTAAAATGCGTAAATATTTCAAATAAGCAAGTGGTCCTAAAATATTCATTATTGTCGGAGAATATTTGTTTGGTCGTGGAATATTCATGTTGTCGGGGAATATTCGTACGACGGCGCAGCCATTTGTGGGCCCCATAACGGAAAGCGATTGGATGAAGAAAACGACAAGAGTACGTCGTTTATAAATAACGGCGTAGTTGTTACCGTTAATACTCTTGGAATACCCGGTGGTTAAAACGCAGTAATACGCGTTGTTGCACACTAGCACACGGTATTGCACCAATTATTGATTCTTACGTAAGAAGGCACTACTCAATAATGGTTACAGTAATTACTGTTCAATATTTTATTTTATTGATTCAATAATTGCTGCGTTGATATTTTATATTACTGTTGTTTTAATAATTGTCACTACACAATATTTTCTATTATCGGAACAATAATTCATATTATCTGAATAATATTATTAGATAACATTATTGGCAATGTCTAGAAAGTTCTGTCTAAAGAGAGGTTTGGTCATCTAATTGTGCGCCAGTAAAGAAAGATCCTTATTGGAAAGCCCCCTCTTTCCTGGGAACGGCCTGATTGCCAGTACTGTGATTCTGTAATATTATTTGTGTATAATTAATTATTGATTTATATGATGAGGAAAATATTGATTTTATGTGAATAAAGATGGAAAAAATTTTTAATGTGACAATTGTTGAAAATTAATATTTTATCTTTTTCTGATAAAATAATTCATTTAAATATATTATTTTAATAATATATTGATGATGATATTTTTACAATGAATGTGGGATATATGAGTATATGAGGAGGAAGAGTATTTTTGTGGCATTAAATGATTAACACATGTTTTGTGTGTTGGTGGACATAATTCTTGACCGAAAATTTATTATTGACTGTAAAATCGTCCGTTTGTAGATTTCGATCAATTTCTGCTTGGAATTTGGAAAAACTTTCTTCTGCAAAGTTGTAGAGAATTGAATTTTCTATAAAAACTCGCGAGATTCGAATTTTCTGATGAAAGGGCTATTTATTATGAATTATTGAAGTTCCGAAGTTCCGAAATAATTGATTTTTGGGAGTTTAAGTTAATTATTTTGAGAAAAACATTTTTTCTTACTTTTTCTAGAAGGTTAGCATGTGTGAATTGCTGAAATTCAGATTCAAGAGGTGGGCTTGACAATTATATAAATATATTATTATTTTATTAAATTTTCTGCTTTGGTGTTCTAAGTATTTTTCTATAAATAGGGTGCTTAGGTTAGAATTGAAAATCACACCAGAAACACAAGTTTCTCTCTCTTTCTCTCTCTATATCGAGCGTATTCTTGTGAGTATTTGATACTTTGAGTGTTGCTATACGGTGCAAGTTTCCTTCAGCACTATATCTAGTATTCCAGTCAGAAGTACCGTATTTCCGAGATAAGGGATGTTATTTTTTCTTAAATGATATTATTTTCTTCAATATCATTATGTCGAAGTATTGATCTGAATTCTTATCAAATTTAGAACTTTTCATGTCGGGGTTACTATTCATGAGTTACTATTCATGAGTTACTATTCACGAGTTACTATTCACGAGTTACTATTCACCGAAAAATGAAATTTTCTTCTTTTCGTCCAAAATATCTATTCTGGATACTAGCTTTGATTGTATCCATGTTTTGATCATTCTTGAATTTTACTTCACTATGATTGTTTATGAGGTATTTTTGGACATGGAATAGCTGAAATACGAATCCTTAATATTTATTCTTTTGTTTCACTGGATTCGTTTCCTTTAAAATATTTTTCATCATCCTCAGTCCTAAATGATGATGTTAGTGAATATCTTTGGTCCGTAGTGCAAAGATGAATGATTAACTGATGAATATCTTTGGCCCGTAGTGCAAAGATGAACAGGTGTTGAGATGAACATGACCGACTGGTGATACAAATGAATATCTTTGGCCTGTAGTGCAAAGATGAATATTTGATTAAAGATGGTTATTGATTGTTGTTACAGGGATAAAATATTGATGATGGACTTTTAAATCTTAGAAGATAGTAGAACTCATTCTCTACTTGACTCTTCTAATGGTTTGCTGTTTCCGCTGCAGTTATTGATTTAAAACTTGTTGTCTATTGTATTCTATTAGATTTTTTCCTGTTGAAGACTAACGATAATTTGTTGTATATTATCTTAGTCATAATATTCTTTACTGGGCTAGTTGAGCTCACCCTTTTCCTTGTTGTTCCATTTTCTTCTCAGGAGACGAGAATATAGCGAGTGCTAGTCGGGGTGTGGAATGATGGTTCAAGACAGTTGTTTTAGTAGTCCTCACTATTTTGTAAAATAGTGTATCAATAAGTATAATGAGTTCTTAGTTGAGTATGAATACTGTCTAGATGACAATATTTGTATTTAAACTCACAGTATATGTGTTGTCGTATTTTGCACGACAATTGTAATAATAAAGTTGTAGTTATTTTCTGTACCATGTATTTGGCGACTCAGAATGGGTTGGATGGATTGGACCTATTTTGGGGGCGTCACAGAAACTATAGAGAGAGAAGAAAAGTATTCTGCTACTTAACTACTTCCTTATTTCAGTTCTTCTTTAAAACGGTAAGGGGTGTTATTCTTTCTTATTCATGAAGAGAACTGTTGTTATTCTATTTTTTATTATTCTGTTGGAATAACCTGTATACGCGGTCTACCCTATACTTGGTGACATTCTTCTATTATTCTATTGGAACATCATGTCTGTGTGTTTTACACCGGACCTGGTTCCGTCTTTATTATTATTCTGTTGGAACATCATGTCTGTGTGTTTTACACCGGACCTGGTTCCGTCTTTATTATTATTCTGTTGGAATATCCTGTCTGTGCGTTTTACGCCAGACCTGGTTCCATTATTTATTATTCTGTAACATGTCTGTGCGGTCTATCGCATGCATGGTGATTTCTTTTGTTATTCAATTCTTTATTATACTCAGTTGGTTAAGTTTTGACTTCTATACTCCATAAAATTTGTGAAATATCCTTGATAATTGCGTTTCATCCAGTATCTTTTCATGAAAATATTCTTCTAAGCATTCTTGAATTTTACTCCACAAAGCAGTATCATGTTGACAATTTGGACGTTGTTAATTCTTGGATAAATTAATTCTTGAACTTGTTTTATTGAATTCTTATATCATTGTCATCATCCTCGTGTTTATAAAATGTTGAAAGTCATCTGTGGCCTGTAGTACATAGATAGACTTGGTATGATTATGACCAGGGATTATTCGGTATAATCATGACCGTAATGTTACAAATGATGTGGTAAAAGTCCTCATTGGCCCGTAGTGCATTGATGGACAGTTGTTGGCATGATCATGACAATTAATGAATACACGAATATCCTTGGCCGTAGTGCAGGGCTGATTCGATGATGTGAATTATTTTATTAAGCTGAGTCCCAGCGATAACAGTGTTGAAAAACCTTTTAAATCATAGAAGATAGTATATTTTATTTTCTACTTGACTCTTTTAATGGATTACTTGTTCCGCTGCAATTAAACTTGATGTTCGTTATATTTTATCAGTTTAACACTGTTGAAGGCTAATGATAATTTATTCTGCATTATCTTAGTCATAATATTTCTTACTGGGCTAGTTGAGCTCACCCTTTCTTTCACTGTTCTCTTCAGGAAATGAGAATATAGCTGGGACAAGTCGGGGAACGGAGTGATGGACCAGATGATAGTATTAGTAGTCCTCACTATTCTGTTAAATAGTGTGACAATAATTATAATGAGGTCTCCTTTTGAGTTTGTATAGTCTCTAGTAGACAATAATTGTATTCAAACTCACAGTTATATTTTTCTCTATCTATATCCACATAAAATCACTATTTTCCTCGTCATATAAATCAATAATTAATTATACACAAATAATATTACAGAATCACAGTACTAGCAACCAGGCTGTTCCCAGGAAAGTGGGGGCTTTCCAATAAGGATCTCTCCTTACTGGCGCGCAATTAGATGATCAAACCTCTCCTTAGACAGAACTTTCTAAACATTATCAATAATGTTATCTAATAATATTATTCAGATAATATGAATTATTGTTCCGATAATAGAAAATACTGTGTAGTGACAATTATTAAAACAACAGTAATATAAAATATCAACGCAGCAATTATTGAATCAATAAAATACAATATTGAACAGTAATTACTGTAACAATTATTGAGTAGTGCCTTCTTACGTAAGAATCAACAATTGGTGCAATACCGTGTGCTACTGTGCAACAACGCGTATTACTGTGTTTTAACCACCGGGTATTCCAACAGTATTAACGATAACAACTATGCCGTTATTTATAAACAACTTATTTTTGTCGTTTTTTTCATCCAATCGCTTTCCGTTATGGGGCCCACACAAGGCTACGCCGTCGTACGAATATTCCCCGATAACAAGAATATTTCACGACCAAACAAATATTCCCCGACAATAATGAATATTTTAGGACCACTTGCTTATTTAAAATATTTGCGCATTTTACCCATAACTAAGCACATTAATCAAATCAACCCTTACTATTTCAAAATAATAAATAGAGGAATTAAATTTCATTTATTAATAATTTGGGGTCTTACAATATTTGAAATATAATTCAGCACATTTCTTCACCAACCACAAGTGGGACCCACAAATTCTAGAATTTTCCATCAAAATGATAAACTCCGAAAATTCAACAATTTCTGAACCAGTCATCTTGTAAAATTCATAATAAATCATACGTTCATTTTTAACGGTTCAAAATTTGTGGGAATATACTCAACTTATATATGTATAACATATCCAAAAATTACCACGATCCAACGGTCGGATTAAAAATTATAACCCCCGCAAAATATCTCAAAAACCCTGATTTTTAATACCTCCATTCCGACAAAAATACGGATAAAAATCTCAACATTAACTCCTTCATTTTTAACCACAAAAATATATCCCTCATTTATATCCACATAAAATAAATATTTCCTTATCATATGAATCAATAATTAATTATTCACAAATAATTTTACAGAATCACATTTATGACAACCAGACCGTTCCCAGGAAAGAGGGGGCTTTTCAATAAGGATTTCTCCTTACTGGCGCGCAATTAGATGACCAAACCTCTCCTTAGACAGAACTTTCTAGATATTACCAATAATGTTATCTAATAATATTATTCAAATAATATGAATTATTGATCTGATAATAGAAAATACTGTGCAGCAACAATTATTGAAACAACAATAATATAAAATATCAACGTAACAATTATTGCATCAATAAAATAAAATATTGAACAGTAACTACTGTAACAATTATTGAGTAGTGCCTTCTTACGTAAGAATCAATAATTGATGCAATACCGTGTGCTACTGTATTTTAACCACCGGGTATTCCAACAGTATTAACGGTAACAACTACACCGTTATTTATAAACAACTTATACTTGTCGTTTTCTTCATCCAATCGCTTTTCGTTATGGGGCCCACACAAGGTTGCGCCGTCGTACGAATATTCCTCGACAGCAAGAATATTCCACGACCAAACGAATATTCCCCGACAAAATGAATATTTTATAACCACTTGCTTATTTTATAAAATTTGCACATTTCACCCATAACCAAAGTATTATATCAAATTAACCCCTTATTATTCACAATAATATTTAGAGAAAATTTAATTTTATTCATTAATAAGTTGGGGTCTTACAATTACGGTCATGATTACATCGATTAATTCCTGGTCATAATCATACCAAGTCCATCTATATGCACTACAGGCCATAGATGACTTTCAACAAAATATAAACATGAGGATGATGACAATGATATAAGAATTCAATAAAACAAGTTCAAGAATTAATTTGTCCATGAACCAATAACGTCTAAATTGTCAACATGATACTTTTGTGTAAAGTAAAATTCAAAAATGCTCAGAAAAATATTTCCATGAAATATACGGGATGAAGCGCAAATATCAAGGATATTCCACTAATTTTGTGACGCCCCCAAAATTAGGTATACATCACCCATCTTGGGTCATCAGATACATTGTACAGAATACAAATATAACTTACTAATACAACTGTCGTGTACAATACGACAAAACATAAACTGTGAGTTTGAATACAAATATTATCTTCTAGAGAGTATTCATACTCAAAAAGAGTCCTCATTACATTTATTAACACACTATTACATAGAATAGTGAGGACTACTAACTAATACTATCATTCGAACCATCACTCCGTTCTCCGACTTGCCCCAGCTACGTTCTCATTTCCTGAAGAGAACAGTGAAAGAAAGGGTGAGCTCAACTAGGCCAGTAAGAAATATTATGACTAAGATAATGCAGAATAAATTATCATTAGCCTTCAACAATGTTAAACTGATAAAATATAATAGACATCAAGTTTAACTGCAGTGGAACAAGCAATCCATTAAAAGAATCAAGTAGAAAATAAACTCTACTATTTTTTATGATTTAAAAGGTTTTTCAACACTGTTATCGCTGGGACTCAGCTTAAAAAATAATCCACATCATCGAATCACCCCTGCACTACGGCCAAGGATATTCGTATATTCATTAATGGTCATGATCATGCCAACAACTGTCCATCAACGCACTACGGGCCAATGAGGACTTTTACCACATTATTTGTAACATTACGGTCATGATTATACCGAATAATCCCTGGTCATAATCATACCAAGTCCATCTATGCACTACAGGCCACAGATGACTTTTAACATTTTATAAACATGAGGATGATGACAATGATATAAGAATTCAATAAAACAAGTTCAAGAAATAATTTATCCAAGAATTAATAACGTCCAAATTATCAACATGATACTGCTTTGTGGAGTAAAATTCAAGAATGCTTAGAAGAATATTTTCATGAAAAGATACTGGATGAAACGCAATTATCAAGGATATTTCACAAATTTCATGGAGTATAGAACTCAAAACTTAACCAACTGAGTACAATAAAGAATGGAATAACAAAAGAAATCACCATGCATGCGATAGACTGCACAAACAGGTTATTCCAACAGAATAATAAATAATGGAACCAGGTCCGGCGTAAACGCACAGACAGGATATTCCGACAGAATAATAAATAATGGAACCAGGTCCGGTGTAAAACACACAGACAGGATGTTCCAACAGAATAATAACAAGACGGAACCAGGTCCGGTGTAAAACACACAGACAGGATGTTCGAACAGAATAATAATAAAAACGGAACCAGGTCCGGTGTAAACACACAGACAGGATGTTCCAACAGAATAATAGAAAAATGTCACCAAGTATAGGGTAGACCGCGTATACAGGTTATTCCAACAGAATAATAAGAAATGGAATAACAACAGTTCTCTTCATGAATAAGAAAGAATAACACCCTTTACCGTTTTAAAGAAGAGCTGAAATAAGGAAGTAGTTAAGTAGCAGAATACTCTTCTTCTCTCTCTCTATAGTTTCTCTCTATAGTTTCTCTCTCTAGAGTTCAGTGAATTCGTAAGAAATAATGAAGGAATGAGCTGCTATTTATAGAAAAATAGAATGCATAGTAACTAATCTATGAACGGTCCAGATTGATTACTTTAATCTGACGGTCCATATTTAAAGAAAAATCTTTTAAATAAAATATAATATATTCTATTTATAGAATAACTTTAATAAAGTATTCTGTTTTATATAAAAAGATGTTTCTGTTTTATTACGTTAATAATACGAATAAAAAAAACGTCATTATCGCTAAATAATTCATATTATTAACTGACAATAATTGAATCAAACTGAGTGACTTCTCACATAAGCATTAATAATCAATACCGTGTGCTACTATACAACCACACGTATTACTGTACTTTTACTACCGAGTAGTTCAACAGTAACAATGGTAAAACTTCCGCCGTTATTTTTAATAAAATATTTTTGTCGTTTTCTCAATCCGACAATAATTTCGTTGTGGGGTCCACCAATGATTGTGCCGTTGTACGAATATTCCCTGTTAAAATGAATATTCCCCGACCAATCGAATATTATATAACAACTTGCGTACTTTATAAAATTTATAAATATTACCCACAACTATAACATTATATCAAATTAACTCCATAATATTCAAAAATGATATTTATAGAAAATTCATCTTTATTTATAAAAGTTGGGGTCTTACAACCTCCCCTTCTTATGAAATTTCGCCCTCGAAATTAGGTTACGTACCTGGTATGTTGAAGAGGTAAGGATACCTTGATTTCATTTCAGATTCTAACTCCTAAGTCATTTCATCAACATCGTGGTTTCTCCACAAAACTTTGACTTGAGGTATAACCTTGGAGCGTAGAATATGTTCCTTCTTATCGAAGATTTGAACATGAACTTCTTCATACGTCAAATCCTCCGCTATTTCGTCCGGTTCTAACTCAATAATGTGGTTCGGGTCTTCCACATATTTGCGTAACATGGATATGTGAAAAATATTATGAACACGAGACATACTTGACGGTAAAGCGAGTCTATAAGCCACAGTTCCTACTCGATCGAGGATTAAAAATGGACCGATGAATCGAGGATTGAGCTTTCCTCTCTTTCCAAATCTCGTAACTCCTTTCCATGGAGCAACACGTAAGAACACATGATCTCCTACATCAAATTCCACGTCCTTTCGATGAAGATCAGCATAACTCTTTAGTCGATCTTGTGAGATTTTTATACTTTGTCGGATCGTTTGAATCTTTTCTGTAGTCATACGTACCAACTCCGGTCCCAACAACGTTGCTTCACCTACCTCATCCCAGCATACTGGAGAACGACATTTTCTTCCATACAATGCTTCGAATGGAGTCATGCCAATACTTGCTTGATAACTGTTGTTGTAGGAAAACTCCACCAATGGTAAGAACTTGTCCCAACTTCCCTTGAAGTCAAAGACACAGAGTCTTAATAGATCTTCAAGAGTTTGAATAATCCTCTCTGATTGTCCGTCCGTCTGAGGATGATATGCTGAACTAAATCGTAAATCCGTGCCCATAGCTTTTTGTAAACTAACCCAAAATCGTGAAGTGAATCTTGGGTCTCGGTCAGAAACTATGGATACTGGTGTAACGCCCCCAAAATAGGTCCATTCCATCCAACCTATTCTGAGTCGTCAAATACATGGTACATAAAACAACTACAACTTTATTACAACAATTGTCGTGTAAAATACAACAACACATATGTTGTGAGTTTGGATACAAATATATACCAAATGTGACTCATGTTCTAACCGTGGACATCACCTCACAATGACACCTTACATAAAGGTATAGTCAAAAACTGTTTTAGAAATTAGAATCTTTGGGAAGTGCTCAAGGAAACCTTCGTACATGGGAGGCCATGCATCTAGGTTATGATAGGTATCATATGGCCACAGAATTATCCCCGGTTGACCCAATAGACCCCAAAGAAAAATGAGAACATTACTATCATATTCTTCCCAATGGTGAGTCTTCTCTTGACATATCATTATCTCCACCGTCTCTAATTGAGAATTATACTTCAAACAAACTCCAAGATCATATAGGTAGTGCTCGTAGATATACTCGGCAAGTGGATGCGCACAATCCTGTCTTATGATGACACGAGGTTGTATATCATTAGACATCTCGTATGACAAAACACCCTTCCAACGTTGGGTTCGCCTCACCCTATTTTCTTCACCAAATATAACTACTAAATGATGACCACCGTTCTATTCCCTTGTTACCCCCGCTCGACCCAGCTACACTCTTATTACCTGAAAGGAATTGTGAAACAGAAGGGTGAGCACAACTAGCTCAGTAAAGAATATCATGACTAAAGATAATTAAATTATCAATAGCTTTCAATAGAATTAAATCAGAGATTTAGAACATATGGTAGATGATAAAATTTTTCAACCATAGTTGCAGCGGAACGAACAATCCATTAGAAGAGTCAAATAGACTATAAAGTCTATTATCTTCTCCACGTTAAAAGTCCACCAGCAACGTTTTATCCCTGTAACATCAATCAACAGTTCCTTTCCACAATCATATGAATAATTCATAATCATAATTGTGATTCTAAATTTCGCATCCAAGACGAAGATAATTTTCATCACCTGTCTTTACCTGAAACATCAAAGATCATGGTTATACCAAATCACAGTTCCTGTTCATAATCATACTAATAAATTCATCTTTGCACCACGGGCCAAAGATATTCATCAACAGTTCATCTTTACACTACATGCCAAAGATATTCAACAACAAGTCATCTTTGCACTACGGGCCAAAGATATTCATCAACAACTCATAGTGTAAATATCTTGAATTAAATAGTCATCTTTGTACTACGGGCCAAAGATATTCATCAACAACTCGTCTTTGCACTACAGGCCAAAGATATTCCTCAATAATTCATATTTGCACTACAGGCCAAATATATTATTATCTCAAAGAAATATATAATCATTTCAGAATTTATATAACCAATAATTATAACCATGTTGATCATTTCACCTTTGCACTTAAGCTAAAGATATTCAATTATAAATTCAATGGTCATGATCATACCAGTCACAATTCAACTTTTCACTACTGGACAAAGAGAACCCTAGTCATGATCATACCAATAATCTACCCATCCTTACACTCAAGTCAAAGAGAAATATCATCATTAGGGTTATAAAAATGTTATATATGATAAAAAAATAATATGATCAACATATAGTTTTAATCTCAAGAGTAATATTCATAAATCAATTATAATTTGGTTAGAAAAAGAAACCAATTTTGTCATGAATAGTAACTCATGAATAGTAACCCATGAATAGTAACTCATGAATAGTAACTCGTGAATAGTAACTCGTGAATAGTAACTCATAAATAGTAACTCGTGAATAGTAACTCATGAATAGTAACCCCGACATGAAAAGTTTTAAATTTGATAAAAAGTTCAGATCAATACTTCGGCATAATGATATTGAAGAAAATAATATCATTTAAGAAAATATAACATCCCTTACTATCCCTTACAATCTCTTACTATCCCTTACCTCAGAAGAGCAGTACTCCTGACTGGAATAATGCTGAACGAACTTGCACCGTATAGCAACACTCAGGATATCAAAATACTCACAAGAATACACTCGATAATATAGAGAGAGAAATAGAGAGAAAACTTCAGTTTCTGGTGTGATTTTTAATTCTAACCTAAGCACCCTATTTATAGGAAAATGCTTAGAACACCAAAGCAGAAAATTGAATATAATAATAATATAATTACAAAATATTCAAGCCCACCTCTATATACTTGAATTCAGCCATAAACACATGCTAACCTTCTAGAAAAAGTAAGAAAAAACGTTTTTCTTAATAAAAATAATTAAAAACTTCCAAAAATCAATAATTTCGGAACTTCAGAACTTCAATAATTCATAATAAATAGCCCTTTTATCACAAAATTCGAATCTCGCGAGTTTTTATAGGAAATTCAATTCTCTACAACTTTACAGAAGAAAGTTTTTCTAAATTCCAAACAGAAATTGACCGAAATCCACAAACGGGCGATTTTACAGTCAATAATAAATTTTCGGTCAAGAATTGTGTCCACCAACACACAAAACATGTGTTAATCATTTAATCTAACAAAAATACTCTTCTTCCTCATTTATTCATATATCCCACATTCATTGTAAAAATATCACCATTAATATATTATTAAAATAATATATTTAAATGAATTATTTTATCAGAAAAAGATAAAATATTTATTTATAACAATTGTCACATTAAAAATTTTCTCCATCTATATCCACATAAAATCAATATTTTCCTCATCATATAAATTAATAATTAATTATACACAAATAATATTACAGAACCACAGTACTGGCAACCAGGCCGTTCCCAGGAAAGAGGGGGCTTTCCAATAAAGATCTCTCCTTACTGGCGCTCAATTAGATGACCAAACCTCTCCTTAGACAGAACTTTGTAGACATTGCCAATAATGTTATCTAATAATATTATTCAGATAATATGAATTATTGTTCCGATAATAAAAAAATACTGTGTAGTGACAATTATTAAAATAACAGTAATATAAAATATCAACGCAGCAATTATTGAATCAATAAAATAAAATACTGAACAGTAATTACTGTAACAATTATTGAGTAGTGCCTTCTTACGTAAAAATCAATAATTGGTGCAATACCGTGTGCTACTGTGCAACAACGCGTATTACTTTATTTTAACCACCGGGTATTCTAACAGTGTTAACGGTAATAACTACGCCGTTATTTATAAACGACGTACTCTTGTCGTTTTCTTCATCCAATCGCTTTCCGTTATGGGGCCCACAAATGGCTGCGCCGTCGTACGAATATTCCCCGACAGAAAGAATATTCCACGACTAAACGAATATTCCCCGACAACAATGAATATTTTATAACCACTTGTGTATTTCGAAAAAAAAATCATATATCACCCTTAACTTTAACATTTATCAATTTAACCATTTACTAAATAGTAATTATAAGAAAAATTGAATACTTTTATTTTATAAAATTCGGGGTCTTACAATCTCCCCTCCTTATGAAATTTCGTCCCCGAAATTTACGTACCTGGTATTTCAAAGAGTTGAGAATACCTTGCTTTCATCTCAGATTTCATCTTCCCTGTCATCATGATTTCTCCATTGCTCATCTCCTGTATTTCAGATATCATTCTAGAATACAGCTTCAAAAAAAAGGGTTAATTGAACAAATTAACATCTCACATAATATCCCGATATTATGACTGACTAACAAATAAGCTTAGGTAGGACACACTAGCGAAGGAATTACTCGTCTCTCCCCTCCTAGTCCTATTCCCCGATCTCCACCAGAGATCATATCCCTAAGCTCTGATACCAAATGTGACATTGGAAACCATCATGTGTCAGCACCTCACAGTGGTACCTATCAGTTTGCCACCGCAGAACGGCGTCCCCTACGGAGAGTCTGGCTTCGGTGCATCCCCCATCAACAGGAAGTCACCAGCGAGAGGCTCGGGGCTCTTTACTTATAGCTCTGATACCAAATGTGACGCCCCCAAAACAGGTCCATTCCATCCAACCTATTCTGAGTCGTCAAATACATGGTACATAAAACAACTACAACTTTATTACAACAATTGTCGTGCAAAATACAACAACACATATGTTGTGAGTTTGGATACAAATATATACCAAATGTGACTCATGTTCTAACCGTGGACATCACCTCACAATGACACCTTACATAAAGGTATAGTCAAAAACTGTTTTAGAAATTAGAATCTTTGGGAAGTGCTCAAGGAAACCTTCGTACATGGGAGGCCATGCATCTAGGTTATGATAGGTATCATATGGCCACAGAATTATCCCCGGTTGACCCAATAGACCCCAAAGAAAAATGAGAAGATTACTATCATATTCTTCCCAATGGTGAGTCTTCTCTTGACATATCATTATCTCCACCGTCTCTAATTGAGAATTATACTTCAAACAAACTCCAAGATCATATAGGTAGTGCTCGTAGATATACTCGACAAGTGGATGCGCACAATCCTGTCTTATGATGACACGAGGTTGTATATCATTAGACATCTCGTATGACAAAATACCCTTCCAACGTTGGGTTCGCCTCACCCTATTTTCTTCACCAAATATAACTACTAAATGATGACCACCGTTCTATTCCCTTGTTACCCCCGCTCGACCCAGCTACACTCTTATTACCTGAAAGGAATTGTGAAACAGAAGGGTGAGCACAACTAGCTCAGTAAAGAATATCATGACTAAAGATAATTAAATTATCAATAGCTTTCAATAGAATTAAATCAGAGATTTAGAACATATGGTAGATGATAAAAATTTTCAACCATAGTTGCAGCGGAACGAACAATCCATTAGAAGAGTCAAATAGACTATAAAGTCTATTATCTTCTCCACGTTAAAAGTCCACCAGCAATGTTTTATCCCTGTAACATCAATCAACAGTTCCTTTCCACAATCATATGAATAATTCATAATCATAATTGTGATTCTAAATTTCGCATCCAAGACGAAGATAATTTTCATCACCTGTCTTTACCTGAAACATCAAAGATCATAGTTATACCAAATCACAGTTCCTGTTCATAATCATACAAATAAATTCATCTTTGCACCACGGGCCAAAGATATTCATCAACAGTTCATCTTTACACTACATGCCAAAGATATTCAACAACAAGTCATCTTTGCACTACGGGCCAAAGATATTCATCAACAACTCATAGTGTAAATATCTTGAATTAAATAGTCATCTTTGTACTACGGGCCAAAGATATTCATCAACAACTCGTCTTTGCACTACAGGCCAAAGATATTCCTCAATAATTCATATTTGCACTACAGGCCAAATATATTATTATCTCAAAGAAATATATAATCATTTCAGAATTTATATAACCAATAATTATAACCATGTTGATCATTTCACCTTTGCACTTAAGCTAAAGATATTCAATTATAAATTCAATGGTCATGATCATACCAGTCACAATTCAACTTTTCACTACTGGATAAAGAGAACCCTAGTCATGATCATACCAATAATCTACCCATCCTTACACTCAAGTCAAAGAGAAATATCATCATTAGGGTTATAAAAATGTTATATATGATAAAAAAATAATATGATCAACATATAGTTTTAATCTCAAGAGTAATATTCATAAATCAATTATAATTTGGTTAGAAAAAGAAACCAATTTTGTCATGAATAGTAACTCGTGAATAGTAACCCATGAATAGTAACTCATGAATAGTAACTCGTGAATAGTAACTCATAAATAGTAACTCGTGAATAGTAACTCATGAATAGTAACCCCGACATGAAAAGTTCTAAATTTGATAAAAAGTTCAGATCAATACTTCGGCATAATGATATTGAAGAAAATAATATCATTTAAGAAGAAATAACATCCCTTACTATCCCTTACAATCTCTTACTATCCCTTACCTCAGAAGAGCAGTACTCCTGACTGGAATAACGCTGAACGAACTTGCACCGTATAGCAACACTCAGGATATCAAAATACTCACAAGAATACACTCGATAATATAGAGAGAGAAATAGAGAGAAAACTTCAGTTTCTGGTGTGATTTTTAATTCTAACCTAAGCACCCTATTTATAGGAAAATGCTTAGAACACCAAAGCAGAAAATTGAATATAATAATAATATAATTACAAAATATTCAAGCCCACCTCTATATACTTGAATTCAGCCATAAACACATGCTAACCTTCTAGAAAAAGTAAGAAAAAACGTTTTTCTTAATAAAAATAATTAAAACTTCCAAAAATCAATAATTTCGGAACTTCAGAACTTCAATAATTCATAATAAATAGCCCTTTTATCAGAAAATTCGAATCTCGCGAGTTTTTATAGGAAATTCAATTCTCTACAACTTTGCAGAAGAAATTTTTCTAAATTCCAAACAGAAATTGACCGAAATCCACAAACGGACGATTTTACAGTCAATAATAAATTTTCGGTCAAGAATTGTGTCCACCAACACACAAAACATGTGTTAATCATTTAATCTAACAAAAATACTCTTCTTCCTCATTTATTCATATATCCCACATTCATTGTAAAAATATCACCATTAATATATTATTAAAATAATATATTTAAATGAATTATTTTATCAGAAAAAGATAAAATATTTATTTACAACAATTGTCACATTAAAAATTTTCTCCATCTATATCCACATAAAATCAATATTTTCCTCATCATATAAATTAATAATTAATTATACACAAATAATATTACAGAACCACAGTACTGGCAACCAGGCCGTTCCCAGGAAAGAGGGGGCTTTCCAATAAAGATCTCTCCTTACTGGCGCTCAATTAGATGACCAAACCTCTCCTTAGACAGAACTTTCTAGACATTGCCAATAATGTTATCTAATAATATTATTCAGATAATATGAATTATTGTTCCGATAATAAAAAAATACTGTGTAGTGACAATTATTAAAATAACAGTAATATAAAATATCAACGCAGCAATTATTGAATCAATAAAATAAAATACTGAACAGTAATTACTGTAACAATTATTGAGTAGTGCCTTCTTACGTAAAAATCAATAATTGGTGCAATACCGTGTGCTACTGTGCAACAACGCGTATTACTTTATTTTAACCACCGGGTATTCTAACAGTGTTAACGGTAATAACTACGCCGTTATTTATAAACGACGTACTCTTGTCGTTTTCTTCATCCAATCGCTTTCCGTTATGGGGCCCACAAATGGCTGCGCCGTCGTACGAATATTCCCCGACAGAAAGAATATTCCACGACTAAACGAATATTCCCCGACAACAATGAATATTTTATAACCACTTGTGTATTTCGAAAAAAAAAATCATATATCACCCTTAACTTTAACATTTATCAATTTAACCATTTACTAAATAGTAATTATAAGAAAAATTGAATACTTTTATTTTATAAAATTCGGGGTCTTACAATCTCCCCTCCTTATGAAATTTCGTCCCCGAAATTTACGTACCTGGTATTTCAAAGAGTTGAGAATACCTTGCTTTCATCTCAGATTTCATCTTCCCTGTCATCATGATTTCTCCATTGCTCATCTCCTGTATTTCAGATATCATTCTAGAATACAGCTTCAAAAAAAAGGGTTAATTGAACAAATTAACATCTCACATAATATCCCGATATTATGACTGACTAACAAATAAGCTTAGGTAGGACACACTAGCGAAGGAATTACTCGTCTCTCCCCTCCTAGTCCTATTCCCCGATCTCCACCAGAGATCATATCCCTAAGCTCTGATACCAAATGTGACATTGGAAACCATCATGTGTCAGCACCTCACAGTGGTACCTATCAGTTTGCCACCGCAGAACGGCGTCCCCTACGGAGAGTCTGGCTTCGGTGCATCCCCCATCAACAGGAAGTCACCAGCGAGAGGCTCGGGGCTCTTTACTTATAGCTCTGATACCAAATGTGACGCCCCCAAAACAGGTCCATTCCATCCAACCTATTCTGAGTCGTCAAATACATGGTACATAAAACAACTACAACTTTATTACAACAATTGTCGTGCAAAATACAACAACACATATGTTGTGAGTTTGGATACAAATATATACCAAATGTGACTCATGTTCTAACCGTGGACATCACCTCACAATGACACCTTACATAAAGGTATAGTCAAAAACTGTTTTAGAAATTAGAATCTTTGGGAAGTGCTCAAGGAAACCTTCGTACATGGGAGGCCATGCATCTAGGTTATGATAGGTATCATATGGCCACAGAATTATCCCCGGTTGACCCAATAGACCCCAAAGAAAAATGAGAAGATTACTATCATATTCTTCCCAATGGTGAGTCTTCTCTTGACATATCATTATCTCCACCGTCTCTAATTGAGAATTATACTTCAAACAAACTCCAAGATCATATAGGTAGTGCTCGTAGATATACTCGACAAGTGGATGCGCACAATCCTGTCTTATGATGACACGAGGTTGTATATCATTAGACATCTCGTATGACAAAACACCCTTCCAACGTTGGGTTCGCCTCACCCTATTTTCTTCACCAAATATAACTACTAAATGATGACCACCGTTCTATTCCCTTGTTACCCCCGCTCGACCCAGCTACACTCTTATTACCTGAAAGGAATTGTGAAACAGAAGGGTGAGCACAACTAGCTCAGTAAAGAATATCATGACTAAAGATAATTAAATTATCAATAGCTTTCAATAGAATTAAATCAGAGATTTAGAACATATGGTAGATGATAAAATTTTTCAACCATAGTTGCAGCGGAACGAACAATCCATTAGAAGAGTCAAATAGACTATAAAGTCTATTATCTTCTCCACGTTAAAAGTCCACCAGCAATGTTTTATCCCTGTAACATCAATCAACAGTTCCTTTCCACAATCATATGAATAATTCATAATCATAATTGTGATTCTAAATTTCGCATCCAAGACGAAGATAATTTTCATCACCTGTCTTTACCTGAAACATCAAAGATCATGGTTATACCAAATCACAGTTCCTGTTCATAATCATACTAATAAATTCATCTTTGCACCACGGGCCAAAGATATTCATCAACAGTTCATCTTTACACTACATGCCAAAGATATTCAACAACAAGTCATCTTTGCACTACGGGCCAAAGATATTCATCAACAACTCATAGTGTAAATATCTTGAATTAAATAGTCATCTTTGTACTACGGGCCAAAGATATTCATCAACAACTCGTCTTTGCACTACAGGCCAAAGATATTCCTCAATAATTCATATTTGCACTACAGGCCAAATATATTATTATCTCAAAGAAATATATAATCATTTCAGAATTTATATAACCAATAATTATAACCATGTTGATCATTTCACCTTTGCACTTAAGCTAAAGATATTCAATTATAAATTCAATGGTCATGATCATACCAGTCACAATTCAACTTTTCACTACTGGACAAAGAGAACCCTAGTCATGATCATACCAATAATCTACCCATCCTTACACTCAAGTCAAAGAGAAATATCATCATTAGGGTTATAAAAATGTTATATATGATAAAAAAATAATATGATCAACATATAGTTTTAATCTCAAGAGTAATATTCATAAATCAATTATAATTTGGTTAGAAAAAGAAACCAATTTTGTCATGAATAGTAACTCGTGAATAGTAACCCATGAATAGTAACTCATGAATAGTAACTCGTGAATAGTAACTCATAAATAGTAACTCGTGAATAGTAACTCATGAATAGTAACCCCGACATGAAAAGTTTTAAATTTGATAAAAAGTTCAGATCAATACTTCGGCATAATGATATTGAAGAAAATAATATCATTTAAGAAGAAATAACATCCCTTACTATCCCTTACAATCTCTTACTATCCTTTACCTCAGAAGAGCAGTACTCCTGACTGGAATAATGCTGAACGAACTTGCACCGTATAGCAACACTCAGGATATCAAAATACTCACAAGAATACACTCGATAATATAGAGAGAGAAATAGAGAGAAAACTTCAGTTTCTGGTGTGATTTTTAATTCTAACCTAAGCACCCTATTTATAGGAAAATGCTTAGAACACCAAAGCAGAAAATTGAATATAATAATAATATAATTACAAAATATTCAAGCCCACCTCTATATACTTGAATTCAGCCATAAACACATGCTAACCTTCTAGAAAAAGTAAGAAAAAACGTTTTTCTTAATAAAAATAATTAAAAACTTCCAAAAATCAATAATTTCGGAACTTCAGAACTTCAATAATTCATAATAAATAGCCCTTTTATCAGAAAATTCGAATCTCGCGAGTTTTTATAGGAAATTCAATTCTCTACAACTTTGCAGAAGAAAGTTTTTCTAAATTCCAAACAGAAATTGACCGAAATCCACAAACGGGCGATTTTACAGTCAATAATAAATTTTCGGTCAAGAATTGTGTCCACCAACACACAAAACATGTGTTAATCATTTAATCTAATAAAAATACTCTTCTTCCTCATTTATTCATATATCCCACATTCATTGTAAAAATATCACCATTAATATATTATTAAAATAATATATTTAAATGAATTATTTTATCAGAAAAAGATAAAATATTTATTTATAACAATTGTCACATTAAAAATTTTCTCCATCTATATCCACATAAAATCAATATTTTCCTCATCATATAAATTAATAATTAATTATACACAAATAATATTACAGAACCACAGTACTGGCAACCAGGCCGTTCCCAGGAAAGAGGGGGCTTTCCAATAAAGATCTCTCCTTACTGGCGCTCAATTAGATGACCAAACCTCTCCTTAGACAGAACTTTCTAGACATTGCCAATAATGTTATCTAATAATATTATTCAGATAATATGAATTATTGTTCCGATAATAAAAAAATACTGTGTAGTGACAATTATTAAAATAACAGTAATATAAAATATTAACGCAGCAATTATTGAATCAATAAAATAAAATACTGAACAGTAATTACTGTAACAATTATTGAGTAGTGCCTTCTTACGTAAAAATTAATAATTGGTGCAATACCGTGTGCTACTATGCAACAACGCGTATTACTTTATTTTAACCACCGGGTATTCTAACAGTGTTAACGGTAATAACTACGCCGTTATTTATAAACGACGTACTCTTGTCGTTTTCTTCATCCAATCGCTTTCCGTTATGGGGCCCACAAATGGCTGCGCCGTCGTACGAATATTCCCCGACAGAAAGAATATTCCACGACTAAACGAATATTCCCCGACAGCAATGAATATTTTATAACCACTTGTGTATTTCGAAAAAAAAAATCATATATCACCCTTAACTTTAACATTTATCAATTTAACCATTTACTAAATAGTAATTATAAGAAAAATTGAATACTTTTATTTTATAAAATTCGGGGTCTTACAATCTCCCCTCCTTATGAAATTTCGTCCCCGAAATTTACGTACCTGGTATTTCAAAGAGTTGAGAATACCTTGCTTTCATCTCAGATTTCATCTTCCCTGTCATCATGATTTCTCCATTGCTCATCTCCTGTATTTCAGATATCATTCTAGAATACAGCTTCAAAAAAAAGGGTTAATTGAACAAATTAACATATCACATAATATCCCGATATTATGACTGACTAACAAATAAGCTTAGGTAGGACACACTAGCGAAGGAATTACTCGTCTCTCCCCTCCTAGTCCTATTCCCCGATCTCCACCAGAGATCATATCCCTAAGCTCTGATACCAAATGTGACATTGGAAACCATCATGTGTCAGCACCTCACAGTGGTACCTATCAGTTTGCCACCGCAGAACGGCGTCCCCTACGGAGAGTCTGGCTTCGGTGCATCCCCCATCAACAGGAAGTCACCAGCGAGAGGCTCGGGGCTCTTTACTTATAGCTCTGATACCAAATGTGACGCCCCCAAAACAGGTCCATTCCATCCAACCTATTCTGAGTCGTCAAATACATGGTACATAAAACAACTACAACTTTATTACAACAATTGTCGTGCAAAATACAACAACACATATGTTGTGAGTTTGGATACAAATATATACCAAATGTGACTCATGTTCTAACCGTGGAAATCACCTCACAATGACACCTTACATAAAGGTATAGTCAAAAACGGTTTTAGAAATTAGAATCTTTGGGAAGTGCTCAAGGAAACCTTCGTACATGGGAGGCCATGCATCTAGGTTATGATAGGTATCATATGGCCACAGAATTATCCCCGGTTGACCCAATAGACCCCAAAGAAAAATGAGAAGATTACTATCATATTCTTCCCAATGGTGAGTCTTCTCTTGACATATCATTATCTCCACCGTCTCTAATTGAGAATTATACTTCAAACAAACTCCAAGATCATATAGGTAGTGCTCGTAGATATACTCGGCAAGTGGATGCGAACAATCCTGTCTTATGATGACACGAGGTTGTATATCATTAGACATCTCATATGACAAAACACCCTTCCAACGTTGGGTTCGCCTCACCCTATTTTCTTTACCAAATATAACTACTAAATGATGACCACCGTTCTATTCCCTTGTTACCCCCGCTCGACCCAGCTACACTCTTATTACCTGAAAGGAATTGTGAAACAGAAGGGTGAGCACAACTAGCTCAGTAAAGAATATCATGACTAAAGATAATTAAATTATCAATAGCTTTCAATAGAATTAAATCAGAGATTTAGAACATATGGTAGATGATAAAATTTTTCAACCATAGTTGCAGCAGAACGAACAATCCATTAGAAGAGTCAAATAGACTATAAAGTCTATTATCTTCTCCACGTTAAAAGTCCACCAGCAATGTTTTATCCCTGTAACATCAATCAACAGTTCCTTTCCACAATCATATGAATAATTCATAATCATAATTGTGATTCTAAATTTCGCATCCAAGACGAAGATAATTTTCATCACCTGTCTTTACCTGAAACATCAAAGATCATGGTTATACCAAATCACAGTTCCTGTTCATAATCATACTAATAAATTCATCTTTGCACCACGGGCCAAAGATATTCATCAACAGTTCATCTTTACACTACATGCCAAAGATATTCAACAACAAGTCATCTTTGCACTACGGGCCAAAGATATTCATCAACAACTCATAATGTAAATATCTTGAATTAAATAGTCATCTTTGTACTACGGGCCAAAGATATTCATCAACAACTCATCTTTCCACTACAGGCCAAAGATATTCCTCAATAATTCATATTTGCACTACATGCCAAATATATTATTATCTCAAAGAAATATATAATCATTTCAGAATTTATATAACCAATAATTATAACCATGTTGATCATTTCACCTTTGCACTTAAGCTAAAGATATTCAATTATAAATTCAATGGTCATGATCATACCAGTCACAATTCAACTTTTCACTAGTGGACAAAGAGAACCCTAGTCATGATCATACCAATAATCTACCCATCCTTACACTCAAGTCAAAGAGAAATATCATCATTAGGGTTATAAAAATATTATATATGATAAAAAAATAATATGATCAACATATAGTTTTAATCTCAAGAGTAATATTCATAAATCAATTATAATTTGGTTAGAAAAAGAAACCAATTTTGTCATGAATAGTAACTCATGAATAGTAACCCATGAATAGTAACTCATGAATAGTAACTCGTGAATAGTAACTCATGAATAGTAACTCATGAATAGTAACTCGTGAATAGTAACTCATGAATAGTAACCCCGACATGAAAAGTTCTAAATTTGATAAAAAGTTCAGATCAATACTTCGGCATAATGATATTGAAGAAAATAATATCATTTAAGAAGAAATAACATCCCTTACTATCCCTTACAATCTCTTACTATCCCTTACCTCAGAAGAGCCGTACTCCTGACTGGAATAATGCTGAACGAACTTACACCATATAGCAACACTCAGGATATTAAAATACTCACAAGAATACACTCGATAATATAGAGAGAGAAATAGAGAGAAAACTTCAGTTTCTGGTGTGATTTTTAATTCTAACCTAAGCACCCTATTTATAGGAAAATGCTTAGAACACCAAAGCAGAAAATTGAATATAATAATAATATAATTACAAAATATTCAAGCCCACCTCTATATACTTGAATTCAGCCATAAACACATGCTAACCTTCTAGAAAAAGTAAGAAAAAACGTTTTTCTTAATAAAAATAATTAAAACTTCCAAAAATCAATAATTTCAGAACTTCAGAACTTCAATAATTCATAATAAATAGCCCTTTTATCAGAAAATTCGAATCTCGCGAGTTTTTATAGGAAATTCAATTCTCTACAACTTTGCAGAAGAAAGTTTTTCCAAATTCCAAACAGAAATTGATCGAAATCCACAAACGGGCGATTTTACAGTCAATAATAAATTTTCGGTCAAGAATTGTGTCCACCAACACACAAAACATGTGTTAATCATTTAATCTAACAAAAATACTCTTCTTTCTCATTTATTCATATATCCCACATTCATTGTAAAAATATCACCATTAATATATTATTAAAATAATATATTTAAATGAATTATTTTATCAGAAAAAGATAAAATATTTATTTACAACAATTGTCACATTAAAAATTTTCTCCATCTATATCCACATAAAATCAATATTTTCCTCATCATATAAATTAATAATTAATTATACACAAATAATATTACAGAACCACAGTACTGACAACCAGGCCGTTCCCAGGAAGGAGGGGGCTTTCCAATAAAGATCTCTCCTTACTGGCGCTCAATTAGATGACCAAACCTCTCCTTAGACAGAACTTTCTAGACATTACCAATAATGTTATCTAATAATATTATTTAGATAATATGAATTATTGTTCCGATAATAAAAAAATACTGTGTAGTGACAATTATTAAAATAACAGTAATATAAAATATCAACGCAGCAATTATTGAATCAATAAAATAAAATACTGAACAGTAATTACTGTAACAATTATTGAGTAGTGCCTTCTTACGTAAAAATTAATAATTGGTACAATACCGTGTGCTACTGTGCAACAACGCGTATTACTTTATTTTAACCACCGGGTATTCTAACAGTGTTAACGGTAACAACTACGCCGTTATTTATAAACGACGTACTCTTGTCGTTTTTTTCATCCAATCGCTTTCCGTTATGGGGCCCACAAATGGCTGCGCCGTCGTACGAATATTCCCCGACAAAAAGAATATTCCACGACTAAACGAATATTCCCCGACAACAATGAATATTTTATAACCACTTGTGTATTTCAAAAAAAAAAATAATCATATATCACCCTTAACTTTATCATTTATCAATTTAACCATTTACTAAATAGTAATTATAAGAAAAATTGAATACTTTTATTTCATAAAATTCGGGGTCTTACAACTGGCATACCATGCAGTCTTACAATCTCGTTTATGTACATACGAGCAAGACGTTCAAGTGTATAAGTTTCTCGTATCGGTAAGAAATGAGCAGACTTGGTCAATCTATCAACAATGACCCAAATCGCATCAATACCTTGAGAAATCCTGGGAAAACCGGTAACGAAATCCATGGTAATGTGCTCCTACTTCCATTCTGGAATTTCAAGTGGTTGCAATGGACCTTTTGGTACTTGATGCTCTTTGACTCGTTGACAAGTTAGACACCTTGAGATAAACAACGCTATCTCTCTCTTCATATTGCTCCACCAAAATGTATGACGAAGATCATGATACATTTTGGTACTTCCAGGATGGATTGCAAACGGTGTGTTGTGCGCCTCCATCATGATTTCATACTTTAAATCAGGGTTGTTAGGAACACAAAGTCTGGAGTTGACTCGAAGTATTCCTTCTTCATCGATTCTTGCTTCCGGCATAGCACCTTCTTGCACTTTCTTCCTTATACGCATCAGCTCCAGGTCTGTAGCTTGAGCAGCTTTAACTTTATCGATTAAAGTCGGTTTTACTCGTATATTCGCCATCATCACATGGGTCCCTGGAGTCTTTAACTCTATCACTATCCTTTGTAAATCACACAAAATGGGCCTTTGTGTTGACAATATCGCACTCGTACTTGCATATGATCTTCTACTCAATGCGTCAGCTACCACGTTCGCTTTTTCAGGATGGTATTGAATGGTATGATCATAATCTTTCAACAGTTCAAGCCAACGTCGTTGTCGCATGTTGAGTTCCTTTTGAGTGAAGAAATATTTAAGGCTTTTATGATCCGTAAAGATCTCCACCTTCTCCCCATACAAGTAATGCCTCCAAATTTTAAGTGCAAAGACAACAGCTGCCAACTCTAGATCATGAGTAGGATAATTCCTCTCATATTCCTTGAGTTGTCTTGATGCATAGGCTATGACTTTTCCATGTTGCATGAGAACACATCTCAACCCTTTGCTCGAAGCATCACTGTAGATGACAAATCCCTCCGAGACAGATGGTATTGTTAGAACAGGTGCTGAAATGAGTCTCCTCTTAAGTTCTTGAAAACTCTGCTCACATTCTTCGCTCCAACCGAACTTTGTATCTTTCCGAGTCAGCTGAGTTAATGGAGTAGCGATTCGAGAAAATCCTTCCACGAATCTCCGATAATAACCAGCCAAACCAAGAAAGCTACGTACTTCGGTCACTGATTTAGGTTGCTCCCAGCTTTGAATTGCTTCAATCTTTGCCGGGTCAACAGATATTCCACGACTTGATACTACGTGCCCAAGGAATGCTACCTCTTCTAGCCAAAACTCGCATTTCTTCAACTTGGCATAAAGTTTGTATTCACGAAGCTTTTGGAGTACCAACCTCAAGTGTTGCTCATGATCTTCACGGCTTTTGGAATAAACAAGGATGTCATCGATAAAGACGACCACAAAGTGATCCAAATATTCCTTGAATACCCTGTTCATCATATCCATGAAGGCAGCAGGAGCATTAGTCAATCCAAAAGACATAACTAAGAATTCATAATGCCCATACCGAGTTCTGAAGGCAGTCTTTGGAATATCCTCAGTTCTAACCTTCAGCTGATGATATCCAGAACGAAGATCGATCTTTGAAAAGAATTGTGCTCCTTGCAACTGGTCAAACAGGTCATCAATACGTGGCAATGGGTACCTATTTTTGATGGTGACATGATTCAACTCCCGATAATCAATACAAAGTCGCATACTCCCATCTTTCTTCTTCACGAACAGAACAGGAGCACCCCAAGGAGAAGTACTAGGACGAATAAAACCAATGTCTAACAATTCCTGCAGTTGGGTCTTTAACTCCTGAAGTTCAATAGAAGCCATTCGATATGGGGCTTTGGAAATGGGTTTTGTACCGGGTTCAAGGTCGATACAAAATTCAATTTCACGCTCTGGGGGTAGGCCAGGAAGTTCTTCGGGAAATACGTCAGGAAATTTATTAACAACAGAAATATCATTCAAAGCTGACGTATTTTTGTTTAGATCTGTGACATGAGCTAAGAAAGCTTGACATCCGTTTTTCAATAAACGAATAGCTTTATGGCTTGAGATGACAGCGATTGATTTTAATGGTTTGGTTGCTTGAATTCGCATAATAGGTCGATTAGGAATATGAAAGCTAACAACCTTACGAAAACAATCAATTTTTGCATGATAAGTATTTAACCAATCAATCCCTAGAATCACGTCAAATGCAAGTATTTTTAATGAAATAAGATCGACAGGTAATGTGTGGGTACCAACTTGAACCAAACAAGACTTATAAACCATGGATGTAATGAAGGTTTCTCCCAATGGAGTTTCAACTGCTAAGTCAAAGTCTAATTTCTCCGGAATCAAATTTAATCGATGAGCGCAAGTAGGAGAAATAAAAGAATGGGTAGAACCGGTATCAAATAAAGTATAGACTTCGTTGGAGTTTATGATAAGTTTACCCGTGATGACCTCATTCGGGTTCCTTGCTCTCTGGGAGTTCACAACAAACGCTCTCCCTTGCACAACCGGTTTTGACTTTTCTGGGACGGCCTTTGGTGCCTCCATCCTAGCTGAATTTGTCTTCGGTAAACGACAAAATCAGGCTAAATGACCTTCTCTTCCACAATTATAACATGCTTTGGACGGCATCGCGCAGTTTGGACTGATGTGCCCCTCCCCTCCGCATTTGAAACATATGATAGGTGGTCGTTCTCCTTCCTTAACGACAGGTGCTGGTGCTGACGTCTTTCCATCATTGTTGAATCTCCTCTTCTTGAAATGTCTATTCTTATTGTTTTGGCCCTGATTACCACCGAAGTGGTTACCATTTCTGGCCTGTTGATTCCCTCCACGCTTGTTGTCACCGCTTCGATGACTGCTTTAACTGGTATTATCATTTTACCGGCTGCTCTCTTTTGGTTGCATTGTCTCGTTATCGCGCCCCACCAACTGAGCCCTATTTACAACATCTGAATACAAACACAGTTTATGAGAAATAAGGTGTTGACGTATCTCCGGCTTCAAACCTCTTAAAAACATCCGCGTCATTCTTTCTTCATTATCCACCAGGTGGGACGCAAACCGGGATAACTCCGCAAATTTTGCCTCGTACTGCGAAACGGTCATATTATTCTGCTCCAATTTGATGAACTCCACCTCCTTCATGTGACGAATACTCTCGGGAAAGTATTTGTCGTTAAACAGCTCTTGGAACTTCTCCCAAGACATCTTCAGTGTGGCAGGTTGAGTACGCTTTATCGATTCCCACCAATAATCTGCCTCTCCTCGCAACATAAAGGCGGCAAAGGGAACCTTTTGCTCCTCGGAGCAACCCAAGACATCAAATATCTTGGTGATCTGCTTTATCCATGTTTCAGCTACAAGTGGTTTGGGTTCTCCCTTAAACTCCGGTGGTCCCAGCTCCTTAAACTGTTTAGCGGTGACCGCCTGAGAGTTTCCAGTATTTCCACCTACGTTGTGGACAGGAGCCGCTTTCACCTGTTGTTGCATGAATTGCATAAAATCCCTGAACATTCCATCATTCATCATCTGGTCAGTGTTGTTGTTTGCATGAGGATTGTCACCTTCCTGATGAACATTATCCTGATTATTGATATGTGGTGAATCAATAATCGCCTGTGCTCCATTGCTATTCTCAACATTCTCAGATGCCATTTTCAGATACTGCCACAAAATAAAAGTTAATTGATATGTCATATATTATCCTTATATTATGACCGACCAATTAAATACCATGCAAATAAACTTAGGTAGGTCATACTAGCGAAGGAATTCCCCGTCTCTCCTCTCCTAGTTCTATTCTCACATCTTAGCCAGGGATCATATCCCTAAGCTCTGATACCAACTGTGACGCCCCCAAATTAGGTATACATCACCCATCTTGGGTCATCAGATATATAGTACAGAATACAAATACAACTTACTAATACAACTGTCGTGTACAATATGACAAAACATAAACTGTGAGTTTGAATACAAATATTATCTTCTAGAGAGTATTCATACTCAAAAGGAGTCCTTATTACATTTATTAACACACTATTACATAGAATAGTGAGGACTACTAACTAATACTATCATTCGAACCATCACTCCGTTTCCCGACTTGCCCCAGCTACGTTCTCATTTCCTGAAGAGAACAGTGAAAGAAAGGGTGAGCTCAACTAGCCCAGTTAGAAATATTATGACTAAGATAATGCAGAATAAATTATCATTAGCCTTCAATAATGTTAAACTGATAAAATATAATAGACATCAAGTTTAACTGCAGTGGAACAAGCAATCCATTAAAAGAGTCAAGTAGAAAATAAACTCTACTATCTTTTATGATTTAAAAGGTTTTTCAACACTGTTATCGCTGGGACTCAGCTTAAAAAATAATCCACATCATCGAATCACCCCTGCACTACGGCCAAGGATATTCGTATATTCATTAATGGTCATGATCATGCCAACAACTGTCCATCAACGCACTACGGGCCAATGAGGACTTTTACCACATCATTTGTAACATTACGGTCATGATTATACCGAATAATCCCTGGTCATAATCATACCAAGTCCATCTATGCACTACAGGCCACAGATGACTTTTAACATTTTATAAACATGAGGATGATGACAATGATATAAGAATTCAATAAAACAAGTTCAAGAAATAATTTATCCAAGAATTAATAACGTCCAAATTGTCAACATGATACTGCTTTGTGAAGTAAAATTTAAGAATGCGCAGAAGAATATTTTCATGAAAAGATACTGGATGAAACACAATTATCAAGGATATTTCACAAATTTCATGGAGTATAGAACTCAAAACTTAACCAACTGAGTACAATAAAGAATGGAATAACAAAAGAAATCACCATGCATGCGATAGACCGCACAAAAAGGTTGTTCCAACAGAATAATAAATAATGGAACCAGGTCCGGCGTAAACGCACAGACAGGATATTCCGACATAATAATAAATAATGGAACCAGGTCCGGTGTAAAACACACAGATATGATGTTCCAACAGAATAATAACAAGACGGAACCAGGTCCGGTGTAAAACACACAGACAGGATGTTCAAACAGAATAATAATAAAAACGGAACCAGGTCCGGTGTAAAACACACAGACAGGATGTTCCAACAGAATAATAGAAGAATGTCACCAAGTATAGGGTAGACCGCGTATACAGGTTATTCCAACAGAATAATAAGAAATGGAATAACAACAGTTCTCTTCATGAATAAGAAAGAATAACACCCCTTACCGTTTTAAAGAAGAGCTGAAATAAGGAAGTAGTTAAGTAGCAGAATACTCTTCTTCTCTCTCTCTATAGTTTCTCTCTATAGTTTCTCTCTCTAGAGTTCAGTGAATTCGTAAGAAATAATGAAGGAATGAGCTGCTATTTATAGAAAAATAGAATGCATAGTAACTAATCTATGAACGGTCCAGATTGATTACTTTAATCTGACGGTCCATATTTAAAGAAAAATATTTTAAATAAAATATAATATATTCTATTTATAGAATAACTTTAATAAAGTATTCTGTTTTATATAAAAAGATGTTTCTGTTTTATTACGTTAATAATACGAATAAAACAAAACGTCATTATCGCTAAATAATTCATATTATTAACTGACAATAATTGAATCAAACTGAGTGACTTCTCACATAAGCATTAATAATCAATACCGTGTGCCACTATGCAACCACACGTATTACTGTACTTTTACTACCGAGTAGTTCAACAGTAACAATGGTAAAACTTCCGCCATTATTTTTAATAAAATATTTTTGTCGGATTGTTTTCTCAATCCGATAATAATTTCGTTGTGGGGTCCACCAATGATTGTGCCGTTATACGAATATTCCCTGTTAAAACGAATATTCCCCGACCAATCGAATATTATATAACAACTTGCGTACTTTGTAAAATTTATAAATATTACCCACAACTATAACATTATATCAAATTAACTCCATAATATTCAAAAATGATATTTATAGAAAATTCATCTTTATTTATAAAAGTTGGGGTCTTACAAATTTCATGGAGTGTAGAAGTCAAAGTTTTAACCAACTGAGTATAATAAAGAATGGAATAACAAAAGAAATTACCATGTATGCGATAGACCGCACAGACAGGTTATTCCAACAGAAAAATAAATAGTGGAACCAGGTCATGAGTAAATGCACCGACAGGATATTCCGACAGAATAATAAATAATGGAACCAGGTCCGGCGTAAACGCACAGACATGATATTCCGACAGAATAATAAATAATAGAACCAGGTCCGGCGTAAAGCACAGACAGGATATTCAGACAGAATAATAAATAATAGAACCAGGTCCGGCGTAAACGCACAGACAGGATATTCCGACAGAATAATAAATAATGGAACCAGGTCCGGCATAAATGCACAGACAGGATATTCCGACAGAATAATAGAAAATGGAATAACAGAAGAATTTCACCAAGTACAGGGTAGCCCGCGTATACAGGTTATTCCAACAGAATAATAAATAATGGAATAACAGAAGTTCTCTTCATGAATATAAAAGAAATAATACCCCTTACGAGTACAACAAATAATATCCCTTACCTTTGAAAGAAGAGTATTCCGACTGGTAGGGCGAGAATATACTCGAAGAAACTTGTACTACGCTCAAAACTTTCTTAAACTTTAAAGAAATACGCTCAAGATTATAGAAGAAGAACTCTCTCTATAGTTTCTCTCTCTAGAGTTTCAGTAAATTCGTAAGAAAATAATAAAGGAATGAACTTCTACTTATAGGAAAATGAAATGCATAGTAATTAATCCATGAACGGTCCAGATTGATTTACTTTAATCTGACGGTCCATATTTAAAGAAAAATCTTTTAAATAAAATATAATATATTCTATTTATAGAATAACTTTAATAAAGTATTCTGTTTTATATAAAAAGATGTTTCTATTTTATTACGTTAATAATACGAATAAAACAAAACTTCATTATCGCTAAATAATTCATATTATTAATTGACAATAATTAAATCAAACTGAGTGACTAATCACGTAAGCCTCAATAATCAATACCGTATGCTACTATGCAACCACACGTATTACTGTACTTTTACTACCGAGTAGTTCAACAGTATCAACGGTAAAACTTTCGTCGTTATTTTTAATAAAATATTTTTGTCGTTTTCTCAATCTGACAATAATTCCGTTGTGGGGTCCACCAATAATTGTGCCGTCGTACGAATATTCCCTGACATAAATAATATTCCCCGACCAATCGAATATAATACAACAACTTATATACTTTGCAAAATTTATAAATACTACCCACAACTATAACATTATCTTAAATTCACACCATAATATTTAAAAAAAATATTTCGAAAAATTAAATCTTTATTCATAAAATCTGCGGTTTCACACAATGAGTATTAGCTTTGAAGTAATTTATAATATTCAACACTATCTTGACTAAAATTATAAGAATTCATGTAAATTTTGAGTTTGAAAATATCCTAAATTAATTTTTAAAAATCCATAATGATTTTATATTTTATAGTGAATGGAGAAGTTTTATATAATTAGTTTACAACTGTTGTAGTTGTACTTGTTAGTATTAAAACTAAAATAAATAATTTTTTTTATTGATTTTGAACTTATAATTTTATAAATTAATTTCATAATGTTAAGTATATCTCTAATTTTTTGGAATGAAGAGAATATATAGTTGTTTAAGTTTATAAATATTTTAAACTAATATAAAATTTTCCATTACCTTAATATGAGTACCTCCCCATTTTTTACATTCCAATTGATAATTTGGTTTAGATATATGAAAGATACCGATGAGTGAATCAGTTACCTTCGTATTAGGGTTTTGCCCAATCTATAAATTTTAATTTTGATTTGATTGACTTCGATTCATTGAAAAACCTGTAAAAAGTTCATTGGAATTCTAATGTAATGCTTAAGTCGTCCACCGAAGATAGGAGGCTCCAAGAGTACTCTTTAATGCTTAAGTCAAAACGTTAATATAAAGATAAAATTACTATGATGTCAAAATTGTGCACCTTACATGTGTTGGAACATCTCAATATGAGAGTTTTCCTCGATTTAAGAATTAGGTGGTGTTTGCTTAACTTTTAATATATTTTAACATTTTCACATCTGATTCGGAAATAGAGTAAAGTTGTTTAGTAAAAATTTATTTGTCTCTTATCATGTCTTAATCGGTAATAGTAATATATAAATTTAAATCATTAAGAGCAGCCTCTTAATGAAAAACTTAAATATATGGAAACTCTATAAATATTGTACTCATTCCATTCTAAATTTTAAGATTATTAATGATTTTTGAAAAGTGAATTTGAGATATTTTTAAATTTAAATTAATATTTTTATTTTTAAAAGTTATTAAGATGGTTTATACTTTTTAGTTACTAAAAAGTTTTTTAAGTTCAGATACTATTTCACTTAGATGATCTAATTTATTAAGAATATTAACCATTCAGATCTTAATTACTCAATTTTATCAAACACCAACTTAAAATCCTAATTGACTTTAGTGACCTTTTAGGTTGCCAAATTGGTTAATCTTCGTTGAAATTCTATCTTTTATTGAGTTTAGTATACTTCTAAAATAATTCACGGGCAAAATTATTATATAACCTTTTATTAATAGGAATCCACAAATAAACCTTTTATTTTTAGGGAATTAATATTTTTTAATATAACCTTTTATTTTTTAATATTTTAAAAAGTGGTGTGAAATTCCCTAAAAATTCACCTCTATTCAACAACAACTCGTTTAAGTTTGCCCAATATACTAATTCTTCAAGGAGTATTTTTATTTTATAAACAAATATTTTTTTAAAAACAAATTTACAAATAGAGATTCAGTTCAATAGTTCATAAAAGACTAAAAATATTTTAGTACAAAAATATAAGTAATTATTAAGTTTTAAATTCCGATTAGTATTAGAGTCCGTTTAAGAGTCGAGCTTATAAAATCCAAAATAGGATATTCAACATTTATCTAACTCACCGCCTTAATTGTACGCTATAAATACTCCACAATTCAGATTCTGTTGCCTCATAACTTGCTTGAGATTGTTTCGTTGATTTTAGGGTTTTCATCTGGTTTTCATCGTTATCGATTTCGTTCGTTGATTTTAGGGTTTTGATTCGCTTTTTATTCAGAAATTTCTTTGAAGGTTAATGAATAAGAATGGGTAGGGTAATTGGAAAAAGAAGCCGTCGTCACACGATCAGCTCGAATTTGAGATTGGATTTGAAATCGTTGCAGAGGAATTTCGTGGCTCGTCGATCTCGAATTTGTTCAGCAATTGTCTCGTTCTTTGTCAACATTGAAGCGTTTTCTGAACATCGTTTCCTTTAATTCCTACTCTCGGTGAGTCTGAATTTCGTTTTCAGTTGTCAGAATATTTCGTTTTGATTGAAGATTTATTTGCCATGGTTTCTGAGTGGGATGAAGATGGAATGGTTGAGGAATCCCCTAATAATAGATATATTAGATATGATGAAATTTTGGGTAGTGGATCTTTTAAAGTTGTTTACAAGGGGTTTGATAGAGAGAATGGTATGGAAGTTGCTTGGAATAAAATGTCTGTCAAAGAGGATGCTTTGCAATCAGTTGGCCATCGTGAAAGATTACTTTCAGAGGCTGCCCTGCTGAAGTTGCTAAAACATGAAAATATTACCAAGTGTTACTATTCCTGGGTGGATGCGGAGAATAAAACTATTAACATGATTACTGAGTTGTGTAGTTCAGGGAGTTTAAAGCAGTATCGGATGCGGCACAAGTGTGTTGATATGAAGGCGATTAAGAACTGGGGTCGGCAGATTCTATGGGGATTGCATTATCTTCACTCTCATAGTCCTCCTATTGTTCATCGGGACTTGAAGTGTGATAACGTTTTTGTTAATGGGAATCATGGTGAAGTTAAGATTGGTGATCTTGGGTTTGCGACGATTTTGCAGCAGGGTACTGCTAAGAGTGTTATTGGTACACCTGAGTTCATGGCTCCTGAGCTTTTTGAAGATGAATATAATGAGCTTGTTGATATATATGCTTTTGGGATGTGCATGTTGGAATTGGTTACTTGTGAGTGTCCTTACAGCGAGTGCAAAAATGCAGGACAGATATATAAGAAGGTTATATCAGGTGTGAAGCCGGCTGCCCTGGGTAAACTGAAGGATCCCCAAGTCAAAAAGTTTATTGAGAAATGTTTGGTTCCTGCATCTGAGAGGTTGCCTGCCATTGAGCTTCTGAAAGACCCATTTCTTTTATGTGGGAATTCAAAGGAGTTCATAAGTGAGCCTTCCAAGTCTGTTTATGTAAATGTATTGGAGCCTGAGTCTCAAGTTTCCATGGAGGTATGCTCTTACTATGGTAAGCTTTCAGAGGAGAGCAATTGCGCGAGAAGCATGCCAGAAGCACCTGCTGTTTTGGAGTATTATATCTCCAATGGGAATAAAGAATGGAGATTGAGAGGGGAAAAAACTAGTGACAACTCAATTTTGTTCATTTTGTGTATCACTGATACTAAATTGCACAAGAGGCACATATTTGAGTTTATATTTAGTCTTGATGCTGACAATGCAATTTCAGTAGCTCATGAGTTGGTTTTGTGCAACAAAGAGTTTTCAAATGAAGATTTGGCGCCCACCGTTGAGTTGATGAACACCTTGCTTTTACAAGTTGGTGCTGGGTGGAAACCTTCAAACTATGTTGTGAAGAGTTCACCCGAAGGAGAGAATCATTGTGCTGAAGAATTCATATGCAATGTTCAAGGTGAAACAAAAATTGACAAGGCACCAATATCTGAAAATTTCACTGATGAAGGCATCATGAATCCAAAAGGTTATAGTTCTGAAAGTTGTGGGTGCAGTTTTGGTGAATCTGTTGTGTCCAATGCAATCACTATGAATTCTGCGATCTCCTTTGTTCATTCATATAGCGGTACGTCCAATGATTTGGGCTTGAACATCTCTTCTATAGCGTTGCCCGACAAAGATCAGTTGAAGGTGGAACTTGAATCAATTGATTCCCAATATCAGCAGTGTTGTCATGAACTCTTGAGGATGAGGGAGGAGGCAATGGAGAATGCCAAGAAGAGGTGGCTAACAAATAACAGGATGTCTGTTGGATAGGAAATTTTCTCTTTGATGTAGTAGTTGCTGCTTTTCTTAGTTACTCCCAATTTGTTTTAGTATTAATCAAATCAATACAATTATATTTGTTAATCAATGACTGAGTTCTGACCTCACATGTTTTTTTCTCTTGATTTGGTTTTGAAATTTTTTGTCTTCGTCATTCTTGATAAAATTATGTTTTCAGATCATGGAAAAAGGTAATGATGGATTTATTGTATTTTCCACTTAGAAAAAGCACGATCATATTTGATGAAAAGCATGAGTTCAATTTTATAATTGGTTTATTTTGTTAGATCAGAATGACCTATTTTATTTTGCTACTCAGTTCATCATTGTTTTGGTTCAAATTATGTATCTACAACACTCTGAATTTTTTTTTCCTTACATTCCAATTGATGATTAGGTTTAGATATATGAAAGATAGGGATATGATTGTATTAGTAATATAATAATAATTGGATTGTATACTAATGGTACTAAGCGAAGCCCTTGTATTTTATCCAAGTGTTAAATCATGATAGCAAAGTACAGTAAAGTCTAGTATGAGCCTTCCAATAACAAATTCATAAGCAAAAAGAATAATTAAATTATTTTGATGTGTTATTTACAAGAAAATATGCAAAAGGACATGTAAACTAATTGTACAGCCAACTCAATAGTAGTATTAATTTTTGGCAACCAGCATTGTTCCATGACAGAAAATAAAAATACTAGATCAGTAAAAACATGCTAAATAGTATAAAATCTGAATTTCTAAGAATGTCTCTCTATCTATCCTAAAAAAGAATTTATTTGTTGACTTTTTTCTCTTCATAATTTACAGCCAATAAAATATTAAATATTTAAATTTTCATATTAATGTAATTATCAAAAATAATTACATGTAGGTGTATTTTTTACTAAATTATTATGTTTTATGCAAAACTTAATATTCTGAAAAAGAGTAAACCCACTTCAAAATTAGTATGATTCTCCATTGTTAGTATTTAAAAAGTTTCTTGTAACATGGTAAGTTTTTTATTTTTATTTTTATTTTTATTTTATTTTTTTTCATTATAATTGTTTATCATCACAAATAATAAATAATGATATTCTGTATTTTTTTTTTGTTTTAGAAAGGATAAATAGTAATTCAGTAAGGCTAACGCAGAACGCAGAAATTATTTGATCAAACCGTGTAAGCAGTCGTGAATGAATACTCTGCAAATAAAGAAATTAGGGTTCTTGAATCGATCCTCCAGACCCTAATCACCAAATTGCTCCTTTTTTTTCCTCTCACCGACGCACTGTATAATCTCTCACCAGCTTCCAAATTTTGAAATCAATCACTTGATCCAATCAATTACTGTCAAACTCGGTCGCTCGACCTTTTTATTCTGATGATCACATCTTATTCACATAATTCTTCACATTCAAATAGACCAAGAATTCGGTGAGTCTTTAATTTTGTTTTTATACGTATTGACTTGAGTTATATATATATAATGGATGAATGTTGATGGAAGTAAGCGTGTGTTTCAAAGATTAGGGCCATCGAATTCGAATGCCAACAACAATAAACAACAGAAGGTTTGTTTCCATTGGAGGGCAGGCAAGTGTAGCAGATATCCATGTCCCTACTTACACAGAGAATTGCCCCTGCCGACGCCGCAGCAGCAGCAACAGTCGCATATGGGCAATGGTACTGCCACATCTTCAAAGCGGCCACATGGATTTGCAGATGATCATTCGAATATGCCAACGAGGAATTCCAATTTGAACAACAAGCGGGGGCGAGGTCCGGGCGGAGGAAGGGGTGGTGGAGTTGTGAGGAAGGCTGAGATAGTTTGCAACTTTTGGGTGCAGGGAAATTGTAAATATGGGGAAAAGTGCAGATATCTACATGGTTGGTGTACTGGCGCCTTTTCTCTGTTAACACAGCTTGAAGGTCACCAAAAGGTAATTTGTTTTGTAATTTTTTTCTTATCGAAATTTTGATGTTGTTATGCTTGAAGTCTTAGTTTTACTTCTTGCAACTCTTGTTCTTTTGGAATTTGTTGTGGTTTATTGGTATTATATCAAGAACCGAAAGATGAAAGAACTTCAGTTTTGTCCCACTTCAGTCAACACAAGGGCAAACAAACAACAGCTACATGTAGACAATGCAAACACAACTTTACAGTGATTAATCTAGTGATCTACAGAGAGCAATGCAACTGAATAAATCTGCTCCATGTTGCTTCCTTTTCCTTTAAAGCCACTGATCCATTGTGCAGTAGGTTATATGAACTGATCCTTTTTCTTGAAAATATATAAACAATCTTAGGAGTGGATTTTAACTAATTTTTTTGTTGAAGTTAAATAAAGAAAACTTGAACTAATCATAATATTAACTAATCATAATAATGTTTACAAATTGTAATAAATATTCATAATCCAAACTAAAAAAAGAATTTCAAATAAAAAATATTTAGATACAATTTAGAAACTTGTTTCGGTTGCTTGTCATAGTTCAATTTGAATGATTCTCCAAATTATCAAAGTCTCAAACCAAATTTGCTTTCTATATTCAAACAAAACTATGAATTAATTTTAAAGTATAAACTAATTTTGTACTTCTAACATTTCAGCAAGCTTTAAAACTAAGAAGATTTTTGTACTTGTATTTAGAATTGGTTTATAAATTTTTTTTAGCCCCCTCCAAGTTTAACCCTTTTCCATTAATTTGCCCCCTTGAATTTATTAATTTACATATTTGCTATGTCCCTATACCTATATAAAAAAATTCCAGCCGGGGTAGCTGCCTATGTTGCTCCGTAAATAGATCCGTCCATGCTTGGGATATGACTATTAATTCCAAGTGTCTTAGATTGTTTTTAAATTTGAGCTTGGGACTATTGTCTATTAGTCTAGGGATTATAAAATGGCTTAATATGGAGATTATTTAATACCATATTCAAAAAATTTCTAGACAAAATTAACCTCGACCTTTTTCTAAAATGACCATAATATCCTATTCGATCCGTTATTCGTTTGAATATATGATCTCTTTTTGTCCTCTCCTCGTCTCAACTAACTCTTCTCGCTCGGCGGCAACAACAACAATCGTCGAAGAATGATTTACTTTTCTTTCTTTTGTTCAAATAGATTTCTCCATCTCTCTTTCTTCTAATATGTATTATTCAGCTAGGTTTGTGTAATTTTACTTTGTATTCGTTTGATTTAAGATCTGAAATTAAATTGTGTGAAATTAAGATCTATATAGTTGTCACTCTTTCTCTCTGCCTTCCGAATACACCGATTTGAACTTTTTATTCTGAAATCATGTCTTAAAATTTTCTGATTTGTACTTTTTATTCTGAAATTTAAGTTTATGGTTTTAATGACCAATTTAGGTTTCTAATTCAACTTCAATTTTGACACTCAATATTCGGTTCTGTTTCAGATTTTATATGAACTTATGTTGAATTGGACTTTTGGGACATTCAAGCTTTGGTTCTGTTTTAGATTTTTATTCTGTAATCATCTTTTGTTTAAGTGTTCTGTTACTGGGTTTCTATCTGCTATTTAAATTTCAATGTATTGTTTTTGGATAATTTTTTGTGTGCACTTATATTTTTCGGTGGTACTCTGTTTTTGGTTTTAGGGTAGAATATAAATATTGATATTATTTAGTCTCCTTTTGCTATACCTTTGCAATGCCTAGTGCCTTGCTAGTCTTTTTTAGCTCATATATAAAGCAAGTAGTATTTTCCTAATGTAGTCCTGTTTAATATTTTTTTGAATTTGCTAGTCGTGGTTGCTAAATCCAGAGGGTAATGATTGTGGCCCCCGTTTGGCACTGTATAATGTTAGTACACTTTTGGAGCAGCAGCTGGTGCATTTCTTTTTAGTTTTTGTTGTTCAGTTAGTTATGATAACCATGACTTAGTTTCACATTTTAGTGGCTAATGTACTTGTATATGCATATCATCTGCTTGTAATATTTGTAGCAGCTAAAATGTAGAGTCATAGAGTACATGAAATATTATATTACCATGTTAAGCCAATCTTCTGCCATGCCACTTCTGGTGATTGTTGCCTCTTCTGCTTCACTTCTGGTGGTTGTTTTCCTCCTGGGAGTATTGTTTAAGACTGGCCAATTTCTCAGCTAATTCTGATGTATCATTTAGTGTGCTGCTCTTGTATTTGAAACATGCTATGATATGATGGAACTAGATATGGATTTATATTCATATTGTTTCAAAGACTTTTTGGTTTGCATCCATGTCATAGTTGGATGCTACTCTCATATGAATTGAAAATCTTAGGTTGCAATTATGAACTACTGTTGTAAGACAGTTATAGCCTGGATCTAAGGCCACTGTACTTGCTTCTGTAAGTACGCGTTCTACACCACCTTTGCCTTCTTTCCATGATAAAATTATAATCTGAATAAATTATGCCTTGTCCATTATGTGATGTTTATTATTAATTATTGAATACATAGCCATGTAGATAAAGTAATATGTGTGTGTGGTAGTGTTATTCAGCCCTGTCCTTTTGAGTTTTATTGAAACTGCAGAATTTTAATAACAGATGTTGGATATATTGACAGGCGCATTGTGTTCAAATTATTAGTAACATACTTCCAGAGAAACCAAAGCAAGGAGGTATGATGTTTTCGCAAACTTAAACATTTGTTTCTTATAAATCTTGCTGAAAGGGTAGGTATCCAATGTACTTTAGGTCCCTGTGTGTAAAGATAGTCTTGCTCGTGCTTTTTTGTCTCAATAATGTGTATGCCCAAAGAATTCTTTGTTGTGGTTCCTGAATTTGCCAATATGTTCTGGTTAATGGTCTTTCTCTCATCTTGTTAAGTAATTGATTCAGTAAGAGCAAAAGAAGATATTACAATAGAACAAATATCTTCTGCTTTATTAGCTGGGAAGCTTGATGTTCTATTTTTATTTTAATTTGTTTTGGTTTATTGAGTATCTGATATGTAAGAGGCAATGCATACGCAACTCTTGTTTCCTGTTTGTTTTCTAATTTATTTTTATCTTCATCTTAATTTGCCGAATGGTAGCAATCTTGACACAAATTATGAATGTTTGTTATCCTTCTTGTTTTTTCCTTAGATTTTGACTATATGTAACTTGGAAGATTTCTTAGTACTACAACAATTGTTGCTCCATTTGTGTACAATATTGTCATTGTACTTGCATGTAATGCATCTACTAATTAATCTACATAAAATTAGAGTAACTTCTTCACAAATTAGTAGAGAGAGAAGATTGATTCGAAGGGGGAGAGGGAATGATTATTTGAATGATACCATAAATGTTTGGGACATGACACTACTCCGAATGAATAGGGATACATATGACGTGTTATGTCATTTACTTGGTTTTACGTTTGCAAGGAGTGCTTAAAAAAGCTGAACCAATTACTGAAGCATGCATTAATTATAGATGGAAATGCTTTCAGGTAAATTTCAACTTAGATAATCAAAATAATTTCATTTGCATGCAATTGTGTTCTTCTAATTAGTTTTGAATTTATTTATTTTTGTTTAGAATTGTCTTGGTGCTCTTGATTGGAACCTACATTAGTCCCCCCGAAAGAGCATCCAAAGTATAGGAGTAGAAAGGGTGAGATTGCGACCAACGTGTTGGCAAGATATGATGTTCACTTTTTGTCTTGCCGGGTTGGGAAGACTCTGCTGCGGATGGTAGAGTGCTTAGAGATGCCATAACTAGGAGGAATGGACTAAAAGTGCCTAGTGGTAAGATTTAGTTTTATACCGAGCTAAAGTCAAAAAATCATTGACGTTCTAATATAGGAGAAACTAACTAAGGGCATCTATTGAATTCAGGATATTATTATCTTTGTGATGCTGGATATACAAATGGTGAAAGGTTCTTAGTTCCACATAGGGGACAACGATATCACTTGACTACTTGGCGAAATGGGAGGCAACCTACCTATCCAAAAGAGTACTTTAACATGAAGCACTCTATGGCTCGTAATGTTATTGAAAGAGCTTTTGGTGTTCTCAAGCTACGTTGGTCCATCCTTGGGAGTTCTTCATTTTATCCCTACAAAATCCAATGTCGTATTATCACTGCGTGCGTTCTTCTACACAATTTAATTCGAAAAGAGATGGGGGGTGATCCACTAGATGCCGTGCAGGATGATATGGATGCAGCAAATAATCCTGATGCAATAGACTTGGATGCTAATTTGATTGTCACTTGTGAAACATCCAATCAATGGACTGAGAAAAGACTTCAAATGGGCATAACAACGTATAATGAGTGGAGTGCAGTTAGAGGTCTTCCCCATGTCGGGTGAAGTTAGAAATTCAGCATTGTTTCTTTGTTAATTAAAATTAAACTAAAACTCTGAATATCCTAGTGTTGTGTTACTTGTCATTATGATTATTTTGTGATTATGTTTTATTAAATTAAAACTCGGAATATCTTATTACTTATGTTGCTAATGCACTGTGGTACATCTATTCTCTCTCTATATATAGTGTCTATACGTTCAACTTAATGCATATAGTATCTCTTATATTCAGGTTACTTTTTGGTTACGTGAAGTTTTGTTAATAAAATTGTGAATGTAACCATTATCTTTTATAATTATTCAGCCACGGAGTCCTCGTCTTCAAGTCAAAAACACTCGAGAGACCTAAGGAATAGGAGTTGGACATTTATTGAAGAGAAAGCACTTGTAGATTCTTTCTATCAAATCATTGCAAAGGGCTTCAAGCAAGACAATGGCCAATTTAGAAATGGCTATGTGGTAGAACTGGAGAAAAATATGCTGAAAATTTTACCCAACACCGATTTGCGTGAAATGCCACACATCGAATCCAAGATAAAAACTTGGAAAAAACTATGGGGTTGTATCTATGGTGCTTTGAGTACTAGTGGCATTGCTTGGAGTGAGAGCCAAAAAATGCTGAATATAGAGGATGAGGATGTGTGGACATCTTATTGCAAGGTAATAATTTTTCACTCTTAAGCACAATTATAACTAACATACATTTCCACCTCAACTAAATTTATCATTTAATTACAACTTTTATAAGAATTAGAAGCTATGTTTAACTAACAAATGTATTAATACACACACACACACACACACACACACACACACATATATATATATATAGTGCGTGTGTGTGCGCGTGTGAATAACAATTATCTGATTTAGCAGCTTCAGATGATAATGATGGGCAACCCATCAAATTTAATTTTTAATACATGGACTTCGGTTCTTATTAATGTTTTGAGAATTTATGATGGAATGCCTTCTTCTTCTCCTTTTGCTTCTGCTCTGCTTTTGTACTTTTTTCTTTAGAACGATTATTGGAGCTTTTTACAGCAGCAGTTATGTTATGATCAGTCAATGGATGACATTCACTTCCACTATTTTGAGTTATGTTAATTTGTATCTTCTATAACACAGTAAGCTTGGATCAGCTTTGACTAGTAGTTTTTTTCTAAGTAGGTTATGTTATTCATATTTTTAGTGACATAAATTACATGAATTCATATAAATTTTGAGTTTGAAAATATTTGATATTGACTTTATTTTGAGTTTATTTAATTATGTAGAAAGATCCTGATATAATTAAGTTGCGAAACACGTCATTCACATGGTATGAGGACTGGCAACAAATTTTTGGCAAGGATAGAGCTACAGGAGAACATGCTGAGGCTCCTGGTGATGTAGTGGAGGAGTTAGATAAACAAATTTTTGGCAAGGATAGAGCTACAGGAGAACATGTTGAGGCTCCTGGTGATGTAGTGGAGGAGTTAGATAAGGAGAAAGCTGAAGATGCTTCTACGGGTGATTCTAATGCAACCGATAGAAGGAACAAAAAGCTAAAGCGTCAAGATGTGCTCCTTGAAAATGTGGAAAAAATGCATGATAGTTTTAATGGTTTTATCAACACTATTGCCCAACACCTTGGACTAATGACACAAAGGATTGGCTATGATCAGGACTTGGCCAAATCGCGCAGAGATGTGTATGGTATCATTGACAACATTGACATTTTTACTGATGAAGAGAAGATAATAGCTGCAACAAAGATAGTGAACAACCCGGCTGATGTCGACCTTTTCCTTAGCTTGCCAATTGAGATGAAGAAGCAATATGTGACAATGAAGTTGGTTGGACAGATTTAAGTCATTTTGACACATTATTATTTAATTCAAGTTCTAAATTTTATCTCAAAACAATGCTTATATTTAGTTATTGTAAAAGATATTTGTTTTTTTTTTGTCAGTTAAGGATTGATCATATTTTATACTTTGGAGTTTGAATAAAGATGGATGGTTCTAGGCTTGAAATTTTGGTGGCCAATTAAATTTGGTAATCCTAATATTTCTTCTAATTTTAGTTTTGGTGATTTTCAATGAAATTTTAATATTTCACATATCATGTATTTTACACTATTTATTAATTTATGATAATTTGATTCTTAAATATTTTATATCATGTATACGCGTGTGCTAGATAACTAGTATTACGTGTGTACTACATAGAATATTTAAACTATATAATTATTGAGAATTTAATTGAATAATATAATTATTTATTTAAAAATTTATAATTAATTGTTAATTATTTTTTGATATATGAATAAGTTTAAATTATATTTTAAAATATGTTGTTATTGGTAAAGAAATAATTGTTCAAATAATATTTTTTTATCAAATTTTTTAACTATTTTAATAAAAAATAAATATAACGTGAGATTATTTTTTTATAAATAATCTAACAAAAATTATTTAAGAATCCCACGGATTATAACAAACATGGCCCTAAGGAATAATGACGCAGTTTCTTTCACCGTTTCTCAAACAGCGTAAGCAGTCGTGAATGAATTACACTCTGCAAATAAAGAAATTAGGGTTCTTGAATCGATCCTCCAAACCCTAATCCCCAAATTGCTCCTGTTTTCCTCTCACCGACACACTATATAAACTCATCAGCTTCCAAATTTTGAAATCAATCACTTGATCCAATCAATTACTATTAAACTCGGTCACTCGACCTTTTTATTCTGATGATCACATATTATTCACATAATTCTTCACATTCAAATAGACCAAGAATTCGTTGAGTCTTTATTTTTGTTTTTAGACGTATTGACTTGAGTTTTACATATATAATGGATGTTGATGGAAGTAAGCGTGTGTTTCAAAGATTAGGGCCATCGAATTCGAATGCCAACAACAATAAACAACAGAAGGTTTGTTTCCATTGGAGGGCAGGCAAGTGTAGCAGATATCCATGTCCCTACTTACACAGAGAATTGCCCCTGCCGCCGCAGCAGCAGCAGCAACAGTCGCATATGGGCAATGGTACTGCCGCATCTTCAAAGCGGCCACATGGATTTGCAGATGATCATTCGAATATGCCAAGGAGGAATTCCAATTTTAACAACACGTGGGGGCGAGTTCCGGGAGGAGGAAGGGGTGGTGGAGTTGTGAGGAAGACTGAGAAAGTTTGCAACTTTTGGGTACAGGGGAATTGTAGCTATGGGGAAAAGTGCAGATATATTCATGGTTGGTGTACTGGCGCCTTTTCTCTGTTAACACAGCTTGAAGGTCACCAAAAGGTAATTTGTTTTGTAATTTTTTTTCTTATCGAAAATTTGATGTTATACTTGAAGTCTTAGTTTTACTTCTTGTAACTGTTGTTCTTTTGGAATTCGTTGTGGTTTATTGTTATTATATCAAGAACCGAATGATGAAAGAACTTCAGTTTTGTCCCACCTCAATCAACACAAGGGAAAACAAACAACAGCTACATGTAGACAATGCAAACACAACTTTACAGTGATTAATCTAGTGATCTACAGAGAGCAATGCAACTGAATAAATCTGCTCCATGTAGCTTCCTTTTCCTTTAAAGCCACTGATCCATTGTGCAGTAGGTTATATGAACTGATCCATTTTCTTGAAAATATATAAACAATCTTAGCTGGGTAATGATCAATGCACTTGAGAGTAAGCTGCTAGTACTTCACTCTTGCTATATATATATGTAGGGATGAGCATTCAATTCGTTTTTTTTTGGTTTTTTGGGTAACCGAATCGGTTCGGGACAAAACGAAACTGGTTTGGGATCGGTTTATATAACCGGTATATACCTGTTATTTGGGACCGGGTTCAGGAAGTTCTTGTGTGTTCAATACGTACTGAACCGGTTGTACCGGTTAACTAAATAAAACATTTTATTTCCTAAGTGTAAGCCTTCTGCCTTTATCCCAAATCAAAACTCAGAGTCGGTCTGAGTCATCGCCTATGTCAACGAAGACGACGAGGAGACGACGCCGCCTTCCTTCGATTTACCTACTTCTTCGTCATCTTCTGCTTCGGCTTCGGCTAATTTGACTGCATCGTCGCTGGCGGTGTGTTTGGAGCTATGGCACGCGTGTGCTGGACCACTAATTTGTTGCCGAAGAAAGGGAGCGTGGTGGTTTACTTTCCCTGTGGTCACTTGGAATACGTCTCTGATTTTCCGGTCGTCATCTTCCTCCTCCCGTCTTATGTCGCGTTGTTGATGTTAAGCTTCATGCAAGTTTGATTTTTTAATTAAATGATTATCTGTATATGTATAATTTCGTGATGTTATCTAATTATAAAGGTTATGTTTTTCTATTTACTTCTAAATGTGGTTAATTTCTAGGGTTTCAATTTGGGAATTCAAGTAGTATACTAATGCTGAATGTTTTAAAACTGTGAATTTGGAAATTTAAGTAGTATAATGTCTCACTGCTACAGATGAGGTTTATGCACAAGTCTCTTTAATTCCAGACTCCCAGAGGTTTATGCACAAGTCTCTTTAATTCCAGACTCCCAGGTGTTTGTTTACTATGCAATTTTGAATGAGCTGTAAAATGCAATAAAGAAAAGTTGTGTAAATATTAACTTGGTGGAGATTTTTAATTTACATTTGAATAGATTTTTGAATCTAATTTTGGCTGTTAGGGTGAAATGCTATGGCTATGTGAAGCAGATTGAATGGAGGGAAGGGAAAACTGAAGCGTTATTGAAGTTGTTGTGGAATATAGTTTGAGAATCAATGATGCTTACAAAGCAAAAGCAAAAGTTCATAACAATTAACAGTGAATCAATAATGATTACATAAAACCGGTAGTAAAAATCGGGACACTGGTTTAACCAGGACCAATATCGGTATGTAATTTTGAACACTTTTGGTAACTGGTTCGGCATGGTTATTTACCGATGCACACCCCTATATATTTATATGGTTCTCATCTGTGGTAACCGGTTGCCACAGACACTATTCCAGCAACTACTTTCTCAATTGTTGATCATGATAATAAAGGGTTGAGATTATGACAAATTTCACCCTTGTCACTAGGAGTAACGGCAGTGAGATCCTTTCTAGCGGCATTGCTGATGACCAAAATGGCCCCCAATATGGTTTATCCTTACTTGCTGCTAGAAGTAGTAACGACATGAGGTAATTGGTTTATGAAATACAAAATTTTAGTTTCCTCCAATATATCAAATGATAATAAAGCAATTTTATTTTTAAGTTAATTTATCAAATACAAAATATAAAATACTAAAATTTTAAAAGTAACAAATATAATAATAAATAGTATCATATTAATTAGTACACAATATTTACGTTCATTTGAATTAGAATTAAATAAATTATTCTGACTTTAAATATTAAAAATTAACTTAAAAAATTAAAATACAATCTAATTTTCAAAACAAAGTAGTACTTTTGACATCCTTTGTGGGATGGAGGGAGTAGTTTACTTCTTTTTCAAAATTAATTCAAATGAACATAAATATTGTGTATTAACTAATATGATACTATTTATTATTATATTTGTTACTTTTAAAATTTTACTATTTTATATTTTAGTTTTTCTTAAATTAACTTAAAAATAAAATTACTTTATTATCACTTGATATATTGGAGGAAACTTAAATTTTGTATTTCATAAACCAATTACCTCATGCCGCTACTCCTAGCGGCAAATATTGGGGTCATTTTGGTCATATGCCTTGCCGCTAGAAGGGATCTTACTGTCGTTACTCCTTCTAGCGGCAAGGGTGAAATTTGTCCTAATCTCAACCCTTTATTATCATGATCAACGGCTGAGGAGGTGGTTGCTGGAATAGTGTCCGTTGCCACAGATGAGAACCCTATATATATATATATATATATATATATATATATATATATAGTTGTTTTAGTATTTGTTTAATATGGATTGAGTGGTAGAAGCTTTAGTTGGGCTGTACCAGATGGTGATTTTGGTAGATACACATTTATTTCTTGTTTAATATTTGAATCTCTTTAGTTGAGTACTTTAGGGCTTTGTTGCGGATGAATTGTTTGTTTTCGGTCTTGATCCAATTCTTGTTGATAAGCGAAATCTGAACTATTAATTATAGATTCTAGTGGTTTATTGTTCACATTCTTATCTATTTATCCGCCTTCCTTGTTAAAATTTGTTATTTAATCTGCACCTTTTGCACATTGTATAGGCTGAAAAACTTGATTTTATGTGGATACACGTTTTGCTAGTCTTAATTAGCCAAAGAAAACAAAAGTTTTGCTAGTATCTGAGTTTTATATATTTTGCATATAGCTGTAGTTTGTGTCTCACTTTTTATTTTTTGTTCTCAAAGAGTTATTATCTTGATATTAGTCTGGATACTTGTACTAATTAAGGGTTATTGGAACAGGTTGTTAGTGGAATAGCTCTGCCTTCTGGGTCTGATAAACTTTATACAGGGAGTAAAGATGAGACTGTGAGGGTCTGGGACTGCCAATCTGGCCAGGTTAAATATTTGTATTACTTAATTTTCAATTTTCTGAACATCATTTATTGAAATAACTTTTGACTATTGTCTCTTAATTCTCTTCTTGATGTTAAGAAAGCTTAGGGGATGCAGTGGAGCAAGGTTCTGCTTCTTTTTTTCTTTTCCTTTCTCTCTTTGCTGTCTATAACAACGTTGATGTTAAGAAAGCTTAGGAGATGAAGCGGAACAAGGCTCTGTCCCCCCCCCCCTTCTCTTCTCTCTAGCTTTGCAGTCTATAACCACCCCAATGCATATCCAATATCTTTGAAAAAAGGAAAAAGGCTGAACTTCTATAGGTCTGCACTTTGAAAATATTTGGTAAAGCAACAATGCTTTTAGTTTGTACAAGTGTGTGAGAAATGTGACTTATGCCGAGAACACCAAGTCCAGCAAGAATAAAATTAGCTCTATTATTGAGAAGGGTAAAAGAAAAAACAGGAAATAAGATTCACACATTACACAAAGAGGACTTGTAGACAATTTGTGTCATTATATTTGAAATATTAAAACAAGATGCTTTTCTATTTTATAAATAAAATTTTCCTTCATTTTTCGCTAACCAAATCAAAGTTGTGTTCTTCTGTTTTTTCCTTAGTGTGCAGGGGTGATTAATTTAGCTGGTGAAGTTGGTTGTATGCTCAGTGAAGGACCATGGGTGTTTGTGGGTCTACCGAATGTTGTGAAGGTTTAATGCATAATATTTATGTACTTTATGTTTCGCAATGTAGTTGTCTGTCTCAGTATATGTGTTCAGGCCTTTGTAATTAAACTTGTTTAATATTTATTTTGCCATACTGGATGCTGATATTGCAGGCATGGAATGCTCAAACTGCCACCGACCTGAGTCTTAGCGGACCTGTTGGCCAAGTCTATACCCTCGTTGTGGGTAATGATTTACTCTTTGCCGGTACACAGGTAAATTTTTGTAACTATGTATGCATTTTGTATTGGCTTTTATTACCATAACTTCCTGGTTTCACAGTTTACTTCTAGTAGTGGATTTCACCAAATTTTGTAACTACTCAATCTCTCCATCCCTGTAACTTCTGTATTTCACCATTTCTGGGAATATTTTGATGATCAATGTTTCAATATGATCACTGTGCCTAGAATGAATATTTTGACATCTTGGCTACTTAGTATTCATTCTTTGAATATCCAAGGGATACAGTGGTGCTCTTGGATATCACTGGACCTAAACTTTTTAGGCTGTTCAACTCGGACCCACTTCTAAAAAATACATACATATTTGTATTCGGTTTTGCTCCTATATTTCTCTTTTGATTTTGGCTCATATTTCTTTATCTGAAAAGGACGGACTCTGTTGCAGGATGGGACTATATTGGCATGGAAATTTAATGCGGTTTCCAACTCCTTTGAACCAGCTGCTTCACTTAAGGGTCACAGTCTCGCTGTTGTCACACTTGTTGTTGGTGCGAACAGGCTGTACTCTGGTTCTATGGACAATTCCATTAGGGTAAGTTGGTTGGTTGTAGTTGATTTGTAAACTTATGCTCTCATCTCCGATTCTTGATGCAGAATCTTAGGAGGATATTTGGCATTATGATATTGACTCTCTACTTTCGTATTAAATATTAGTTTTTCTACATATTTAAATTTACCATTGTGTTCTATGATTTCAGGTATGGAGCCTTGAAACTTTGCAGTGTATACAGACTCTGACAGAGCATACGTCAGTTGTGATGTCTGTTCTTTGCTGGGATCAGTTTCTTTTATCATGTTCTCTTGACAAAACAATAAAGGTTCTACCCTATGGTTAACTGCGACATACTTGTGCGGTTGTGCCTATCAGTAGTTGCTAATTTAGTTGTTCCTGTTATGCAGGTGTGGGTTGCTACTGAGAGTGGAAACTTGGAAGTAACATACACACACAACGAAGAACATGTATGTTCTACTAGATTATATTCTTGTTTATATATAAACATATGCTTTTGTATTTCATTATATAGTTCATCAAATAGTCATCGGGATAAGAAGCTATCTGGGTTGGAATTGAACCCTTTATTAGTTTCTTTTTTCAAATTGTCCAGTTGATGTAATTGTCTATTGATTATATATAAAAATATATGCTTGTGTTTGTATTTGTATTTCATTATATAGTTCATCAATAGTTATTGGGATAAAGAAGCTATCTGGGTTGGAATTGATCCCATTTATTAGTTTCTTACTTATATTAACCAGTCCATGTAATTGTCTGTTGATTATTTTGGGCAGAAGGTTCTCGTGTTTTAGAGACAAAATAACTGTAAACATCATTATTTTGACATGCTTGCATTGGATTTATAAATTCGAATGGATTGATTATAACCTGCTTGGAAAACTATCTTGGATTGTAGTTTAAGTGGACTGATTGTTTTATCAAAGTGTGGAAGATCTTACAACCCCATAACCTTTTATCATTGGAAGTATTTCTATTATGAACATTAGATATAGATGTGCACAACGATGAGTGAAATTTATAAGGGTAGAACCATATGTCATTTTAAGCAATTTGTTTCTATGGAGTTGCACGGGTGCTTTGGAATTGTCCCTTAATTTCACTTTTATGGGGTATTTGGGCTGAATGAAATTCGGGAGTTTTGCAGATACTAGTATTTGCAGTTACAGTCACTAAGGAGAGGGTTATGTTTCTTGCTTCTTTATGGTTTTCCTCTTCGGGAGCTTTTTGTGAAATTTCAGGTTTGGATCTCCGAAGGGATCAAACTATGGTTCAAAGTTGTGGTAACGGCCTATATTTTGGAAGGTTATTTTTTGACTTGTATCGGTATGCACCATTAACTAGTTAAGAGATTCAAAAAAATAAAAAATTATGAGAATTTTTAAATAATAAGAACGAGAAGATGAATCAATAAGTCCACAAAAACACTATCTAGTGCACATAACATTGTCAAAATAATAAAAAAGACATCATATATATGTTTAATCAATTTTACGTTTGAATAAAGTTGATATTGATGTTATAGCTCAAATGATTGAGCACACATGTTCTGTATAATTTAAGTACAATCTAACTTAACTAAGTATATTTTAAGTGCAAATTTTTTTCAAGTTGTACTTAACTAGGTACTATATAGGTACGATTTAGTTATAATTTAAGTACAACTTAGCTTCACTAATTATATGTTACGTACGTTTTTTTAAAATTTTTTAAAGTTATACTTAACTAGGTGCTATATACATTTTAAGTTAACCAAGTATACTTGAAGAACAATATATTTTTTTAAAGGTGTATTTAAATTGGTACTACATAGGTACAATTTAAGTATAATTTATATACAATGGTTTGTTCTCTTTTGTCGTTTCCCTTTTATAGCTTTTAGTATATTCAATTTTTTGTTGTTGTAGCGTTTCTCCCCTTTACGCTGTGATTTTTCCTCTATTTGGTCCGAAACCGATATGTATGCTGAGTTGCTGAAATTTTTCCGAAAATTATACTTTACATAAATGATTCCTAATTTTGCAATTCGTTTCAAGGTTGTGGTTCGGTACCGACCAATACCTAACCAATACGCCGATATTTCGGTGTAATGGCTGATATTTTGAACCATGGATCAAAGAGTATTTCTTGAGTAGGACATTAAATTTTCCACTTGTGATGTTGCGTAGGACTCTCTGTCCTCCAATTAACGTATCTCTACTCTTCTACTAATAAAGGTTTCTTTTCCCGTCTTAAAAAACATTATCTGTTTTTAAGTGTCATGACTCATGAGGCTTTTGTCACTTGGTTCAAGTGGATTATGTCTCAAGGAATGCCTGAGTTGTTTCAGTTGATGTTTTTCTGTATCGATTATCTTCATTTTGTGGGATATATATTGAAGGATGGAATTTTTTTGTTTAAAGATCTGGGTCCTGTGTAGAGTTGTATGTTGTCTTAATCCCTTTGTATGCTGGCCTTTGAATATCTTTCTATTGTAAGGGACATTCAGCTTTATTACCACACAATTACAAGCGCAATGGTTTGGTAGGTCTTCCCTGATAATGTGTGGATGTGACAGGGAAGCAGGCAAGTCCATGACTTAGCTGACCCATTCAAGCCCTTAACCCAACTACTGGGATGGAGTCCGTACTTCTTCAAGTCCTGGGAGAGGGAAAACTTTGTTGATATTTTTTTAAGGCGATATTCTTTTCTAAGATGACAGCTCAGAAATTTTCAAAAGATTTTGTTATAAGATATAAGAATTCAATGCAAGGTTCACAATATTTTTTGCGGATGATGTTACATGATTATACCTGTTAGGAGCAGTTTTAATGTTCAGAGGTGAATGCAGTCAATTTTGTGGGTGTTTTTCTACTCTTCAACTCTTTTTTCCTGGAAGGAAATAATTTAATTATGGTTTTGTGTCCTTTCGTGATTGATGCTTTGTTTTTAGCAATTTTTGGTTTTGGGGGATGGTGGTTTGTGATTATACCCGAGGATTGTTATATTTTGGTCAATCTTGAGTGTGCCTACAAATATTGAGTTGTAAATTTTAGTGCTCCATTGTAATTGATGCAGGTCTTCTATTCCGTTGTGTTTACATCTTTAACTATCGTAGTTGGAGGGAAAGTAATTATTTTTCTTGCAATGTATTTAATTATTGATCATTATTAGATTTTTGATGCCTGTTAAGAAAAACCGTTGAATCCCCAACAGTTTGGGCTATCTGCAACATGACTTGACAATTATTATATGGATGCATGCAATTGTAGTTGGAGCATCATTACATGTCCTATACTTGAAATTTAGACCACGAAGCTTCATGCTCCATGCACTGGGTAGTAGATATCCGTTGGTTCCCAAGGGGATCTCTTAAATCAGAGGCAAATCGCAACATGCATGCTTCTTGTGGTAGGGATGGTATTGTTTGATGGACACAGTGGTGCCTTGAGTTGGCCTCTTTTTTTGTTATTATGTTGGTTTTTGCATAGGCTGGCCTCTGTTTCTGTGAAATATTCTAGCCCTATCCTTTATCAATATGTAGTTTCAATTCTTTTATTAACCCTTGTTTCTTGTAATCCTCTTTCTTTTCTTTGAAAAGAGTAGGAATATGGTTTAATTGTATCATCTGTTTGCCGCAGGGTCTGCTCGCCCTATGTGGAATGCATGATGCAGAAGCCAAGCCGGTCTTGTTGTGCTCTAGCATTGACAACTCTATCCGTGTCTATGACTTGCCATCGTAAGTTTAAATTTACCAACTCATTCATGGATTATTTGTTTTAACTTCTATTTGTCAAAAAAATAATCTTTATTCAATTTTGGTTTAGTTTTTCTGAAAGGGGAAAGATATATTCGAAGGAGGAGGTTCGATCCATACAGATAGGTCCAGGTGGTCTGTTTTTTACCGGTGATGGAACTGGTGAAGTGAGAGTATGGAAGTGGTTGGCTGAATCAACAGCAACTGCTTGACCAGCTGTATTCTGTCATCATAATGTATCTTTTCAGTGATGGTTTGAATTATTATTCTTTCTTCTTTCGCTGCAAGTTTTACGATGAACCATAAGATGACCAGATGTAAGTTTTGACTTCCTAGTGTAATCGTGTCAAAGCCATGGACCATGGTCATCAATTTTCCATGTACCATAATTTATAGAGTTGTTCTGGTCAATTAGGGTTTGTGCCCTGTGTTGCTGTCAACTATAATCTTTTAACAAGTGAGGGCGTGGCTTATCCTTTGTGCCAAGAAACCAATCCTCTTGTACGTACCTTTGCTTATATATGAAGCTTGTATTAGTTTTTAAAGTTCATAGCTCTTTATAAGATTTAACTATGATTACCATATTCTCTCTCCTGATTATTACAAATTTTAAACAGTCTATCCTATGGGTTGATACTTGATCTCAGAGTCTATTTTGGGTGTGTGTGTTTGGTTGTAGACTTGTAGGATTGGATTTTTTTTTTATATTTTTTCATATGAATTAGGAAACATATAAAGATGCTGACCTAAATAAACTGTTTAAAGCAAATTGTCTCGTTGCACCCTGTTCGATTTATTGAAAAAAATTTGCAAACTGGGTCTGATAATAATGGTGGCAATTATATTTTTTTTTGGGTGTGTGATAATGAATGCAACTTCTCTGAAATAGATAAAAGTTTTCCTCGATCAAGTTTTTGAGTTTACTCGCCTGGGCATGGACAAATCTCGTCTGCAAACAATTCTTTGCAGAGTTACCAGAGGACTTGAACCAGTGTGATGCAAGATTGTTCCTCTGGTTAAGAAAATTATACTTATTATGTTGTGTGTATTCTAGTAGTGTGGCGATAATGGTTTGGATTGATTTAACAGGAAGTAATATAAGGATAAAAATTGAAAAGAAAAAGAAGAGGGGGGCTGTTTATTTTCCTCCATTTCTCTTACTTTTATGGCTGTCAAGTATACTTGGATTTTGGGCAGGTTAGGTAGAATGCATTCATGTAACAAACTGGGCCTTACACAGAAATCTAATAAACAACCATGATAAAAGCTTTTAAGAAATCAACTGAACATAAAACTAATGCCCATATTTATCGTTCTAAAAAAAGAAAGAAAAAAAGAGCCCATATTTATACACACAAAATTGTCTCAAAGTTGTTGGAAACTAGGACACTTATTTGTAAGCTAGATTTCATTTTCTTTTTTTATGTTTTATTACAACTTCTTCAGAGGTCTTATCTCTAAGCACAATAAGGATTACTTACTTTAGACTTCTTCAGAAGTTCAATCCAACACAAGACAGGTGATAGGACCTATATAGAACATGACCTTAATAGCAGTACCACCATGAGCACTAGTTTCAAAGGCTTCTTCGACCTCCTTCTGGGAGAATCCAAATCTATGGGTTATTAGAGGCTTCACGTCAATCTTACCACTTGTGAGAAACTCGAGGCACAGAGGCCATGTGTTCTTGTAGCGGAAGATGCCTACCACATCGACCTCCCTGAATTTATTCAGGCAATGTATAATCATTATCAAGAATACTTCAAAAACTAAAAAGAAAGAAGGAACGAGTAATTGAGACTGACAATTTTAGCTAATATAAACACAAGGACATAATAAGATACCTAGCGGCAGCTGGAGTGAGAGGGACAGTCATCTCGCTATGACCCATTCCCACAAGGCAAACCTTTCCACCTGCTCGAGTGGCGCCTAGAGCCGTTGACATGGTTTTGTTGAAGCCAGCACAATCAAAACTTACATCCACTTTAGCTCCCATAGCTTTGTGAATCTGTTCAACTTCTACAGTTACATACTGTAGAAAGCAGAGATCGTTTTAGTCAACTATGCAATCAGAATATATTTAGACTATCTTGAATAGGACAAGTAGCAAATAAATGTTAAAAAACATCAGAGATGCAACATTTTGTTCTTAAAAATAGGCACAGAGATATCTACTAGTAGCAGAACTAACCAAGTACTGATGATGTTTCTAACACCTCAATTGTTAACCTTCTGAAAGCAATGCACTAGGAGGTCCAGAAATAAACACATGCAAGAAACTAAGCAAGCTATAAAGTACACGTAATCACTTGCCATAGAGAAGTAACTAGTTTCATACATCAAGCTCAGAAATTTTCTTAATATATTAGTAAATACTCATTCAGACGTGAAAAGAGGTATATCTGGAAGCATGAACCTATCTGTGACACAATTTGTAATTTTTAAAAACATTTATCACGCAAGTTTTTCTCTGGTCACACATGAGAAGAATTATGTCAGATTCTATATTTGAAATAAAAGTTACTACTGCATAAAAGAATGAGAAGTTTAAGATAATAGACACCTGAATGTTAGTTGAAACTCTAACAATATCATCGGCACCAAGCTCCTTTGCAACAGATAGACGGTAGTCATCCACATCCACAACTACAATTCTCGGGGCACCAAAAGCACGTGCTGCAAGCATCGTAACAAGGCCGATTGGTCCTGCTCCCATTATCAATACATTTGTCTCAGGGCCAATGTTAGCACGACGACAAGCATGCACTCCAACACTTAATGGTTCACACATTGCCCCTTCTTCCAAACTCACATTATCAGGAAGTTTGAAACATAAATCTGCAGGATGTACCACCTGTTACAAGAGGGGCAAAGAAAGGATTTAGTTTTGCCTTAGCCTGCCAAAAATATTGATTCAAGCAATAAATTAGCGCGGCGCTATGTATAGAAAGGCCTGAGAATTACAGGGTGCACATTGAATGTGCAGGTGCAAACTGTACTTACGTCCAGTTTTTAACAAACTCAAATTTCCAAACGTTGTGTAACTGCCCTGTCAAAGTTATTTACAAGGTATTTGCTTTTACTTCCAACAGACCTCAATTAACAGTGTCTATTAAAGTATATAAAATTATTGATGTAGTGTTTGTGTCATTGATAAGTAACACAAGTCTCAAAAAATTTCCCCAAAGTAATATAGACTTGTATTTACCACATAATCTCAAAAGACAAAAAAGGGCTGACCATAAAAAAGGGACCCTTTTGGAATGTGATTTGATATCCGATCATGAATTATCATGGAATCACAACTCACAAAGATGACATAAAATTATCTAATCCGACTATGAATATCAGATTCTCGTTTAATGCAAGTTCCTTGTTCCTTTTACTGTTTACAAGAGGAGAATGATGTAATGCTTAAAGGTAAAAAGTCAATGGATGGAAATACACAGGCTGCAATTAGGAGCACAAGTTTCACACTTTGCAATTGATATTAGAGAAAGATTAGCTTAAGTTTTCACATAGTGCATTCCCAATTCTTAATCTTTAGCATGAATTTAATGCAAACAACTTAATCTAGAATGTAAGCCAATGTCATGCAGGAGTACTAGGTGGTAAGAGAGTATACCTGATTGGCAAGAGAACCATGAACTGGTGGCGTAGCGAAAAACTTCATCTCAGGGCATAGATTGTATCTTCCTTCTTTGCAAAGATCACATCTCCAGCAACTAATTCCTGGCTCTAGAGCTACACGATCACCTGGCACCAGAGTCTTCACTTCACTACCAACTTCCTCTATTACCCCAGCACACTCATGGCCAATTACCATTGGTTCTTTAACTACAAAACTTGCACATCTCATGGTCTGAAGTTTTGAAAAAGATAAACTGGTCAATAACCTAGCACATGAATTTTACCCTTTTCAATTTAATTTATCAGAACGAATACAGATAAATTGATCAAAAAAGAGGGATTCACCTTGAGGTAGTGAACATCACTCCCACAGATACCAACAGCTTTCATCCTAACTCTAACATCATGAGAGCCTACAAAAATAACAAGGAATATAACAAAAGAAGGATAAACATATTGCAACACAAAATTTTAGAGCAGCAAAAATTTTATGCAAGTCAGCAAGAAGACTATTTATACTAATAAATAAGATTAATCTAATCACTAGAAAAAATCTGCCTTGGCTGAGCGTTTTCTTAAGCAGTCTCATTATATAATTTTTTAAAATTTCTCTTGAAAAATACCCAAAAAATGATTTTCTCAGCAAAATCTAGCAGATAGAGACCAGTCTAACCCCTAGATGGTGATTTAGCATTAAGAGGACTTGGGCAGCAATTTTTAGAACAATGGACAAAATAATGGGAAAGAGTGAAGGAAGAATTACCAACAGTAGGGAGGTTGAAAGGCTGAATCTTGAGTGTATTAATGCCAACAAGCCAAGCTGCCATGTTCTCTTCTCCTTCCCCACCAGCTCCATGGGACATTCCTCCCTTGCCCATTCTCTCCACCTTTTTCAAGTTGAATAAGATTGTGATATGAGTAAGGATCCTATTTTTAGTTTAAATATATAATGAAGAAGAATCGGCCGGGAATGAATGATTGAATGAGTCCTGAGTAGGAAAGAGAAACGAGACTATAAAGAATTATTAGTTCACGAACGCTTTTGCTTTCTGATTCTCATCCAAATTGTTTTGTTGCTACTTACCAGCTACCGCCTACCAGACTACCACTATACAATTATGACGAAATCATTTTTATTTTTTTTTTGGGATGGGGAGGAGACTACCACTATACAATTATGACGAAATCATTTTTATTTTTTTTTTGGGATGGGGAGGAGAGGGGAGGGGAGGGGAGGGGAGGGGAGGGGGAGGGGGAGGGGGAGGGGTGGGGGCATGAAATAAATTTGCTTAATTTGGAGCTAAGTTATTATATTTCTAATTTTTAATTCATATATCTATTTAATAAAATATAAATGATTTTGAATTTTCCGTTCACTCAATAAATCATCTGGGCCGTCTAAAGTTTAGAATAAATTTTACCGTCCATACAGTACCGAAGGCACGAGACACAGCTAGTATATATATATATATATATACACACCATTATTATCATCCAAAAGATTAATCTAAAAATTATATGTCCGCTACTAATTGAAACGGACGGATATCATAATACTTTCCCTCTGTGCTGCAATTCTTGTCGAATCCTAGTCCTAGCCAATTTCTTTCCCTCAGTTGCGATTCGTGTCAAATCCTAGCCCGAGCCATTTTTTGAGTAATCTACTGCATTTCATTCCCACTGGTGCGAGCCAATTTCTTTTCGTTGGTCGATCAACCAGCTATTTGTCTCTATCACTTACAATCTAAAGCAATTGGGGTGCATTCACACCATTTCGTGAACAAGTTTTTCTTTTATCTTGCACTGGAGATTCAGCTTTGTCTTACTGCGATTAATTGCCAAATTGCTTGGACTGATTTTGATTTTGAAGATATTCTTTTTTTTGTTGTTGTTGTTGTTAATTCTCGGGGGTTAAATGTTTTATTAGTCACTGTACTATAGGTTGACTTACAAATAGATAATTGAACTTTTTTTTCTTACAGTCAACTAACTGTACTCGATTTTTCTAACACAAACTTAAAAAAACAATTATTTTTATTAACTTTTAATGGAAAATGACTCTGTTGAGTTGTTAAATAAGGCCTATGTGGCAGTTAGTATGCGACGTGGCAGTGATGATGTGGATTTGGAGGAAATTTTTTATGAAAAAATAGAAAAAAATATTTTAAAGTATAATATAAAGTTAAAAAATTAGCCAAAAAAACAAGAAAATAAATAAAAAATATATTTAATTATTTTTGTAATTAATATAAAATAAATTTTTATTTATAATTAAGCCATTTATAAAACATACAAACTAAAAGTTTGCTAATTATTTAGTTATTTTTTTATATAATTAATAACAAATATAATTGAAATATATATTTAATTATTTTTTTATTAATACCAAATAATTTTTTATTTAATTCTTTACAAATAATAATAAAATTCAGAAAATTTTGTCAAAAAATAATAAAATAAATGAAAAATATATTTTAGTTTTTTGGTAATTAATATTTACAAATGTATTATGTTAAATTAGAAAATTTTGTCAAAAAATAATAAAATAAATGAAAATTTCAGATGTTCAGATTTGTTAGTTTTTGTTACATTTATATAATTGAATTTTTAAAATTTAATTCTAAATATAACAATTATTTTTTCTTAAACACATAAATTGTGTACTAAATTATTTTTGCAAATCTTAATTCATGTGTCAAATTATATTTATATAAATATATATATCATATATCATATATATATATATATATATATATATATATTCGTTGCATTTGGGTATATTATTATATTTGTAAAAAATTAAATAAAAATTCATTTGATTTTTATTTAATTCTTTACAAATTAATATCAAATTTTAATTTTTATCAAATTAATTTTTATTTCTCTCTTCTATTATTATTATTATTATTATTCACCTCTGTAAATAAAAATAAAAATTCATTTCTAATTTATATTATTATATTTGTAAAGAATTAAATAAAAATTCATTTGATATTAATTACAAAATAATTGAATATATATTTCATTTATTTTCTTATTTTTTTGACTAAATTTTCTAATTTAACATAATACATTTGTAAATATTAATAACAAAAATAATAAAATATATATTTCATTTATTTTATTATTTTTTGACAAAATTTTCTGAATTTTATTATTATTTGTAAAGAAATTGGTATTAATAAAAAAAATAATTAAATATATTTTTCAATTATATTTGTTATTAATTATATGAAAAAATAACTAAATAATTAGCAAACTTTTAATTTTATCATAGACCAAAAAAACATACCGACAAAGTAACTGAATAGTTATATCATAGTAACCAAACAATGTTTTCATGATAATCGATACATGATCAACATGTAGACCAACCCCAGTTCAGCCAACCAATATATACTACGCAAATACATGGCAACCAAAACAAATAAAAAAGTAACCAAAATCTCAAATTGAGGGAACAAGAATAGTTTCCAAATCATAAGCAAATAGTAACAAAAAAACATAATAAACAAGTAACCAAACAATTATATGATAGTAACCAAATTTAACATATTTTCATGGTAACCAATACATAAACAAACATATAAATTAACCACATTTTAGTCAACCATGTATACTAAGCAAATACATGGTAACCAGAACAACATAAAACAATAACCAAAGTCCTAACTCAAGGAAACAAAAATGGTATCAAAATCATAAGCTTACAGTAACCAAAACCATACTAAACAAGTAACCGAACAATTATATGATAGTAACCAAAACATCTTTTAATGGTAACCAATACATAAATAATATTTACACTAAAATCAGTTTAGTAAAACCATGTATACTATGCAAATACATGGTAACCATAACAACATAAAAAAGTAATCAAAAATACAAAATCGATGGAACACAAATGGTATCCAAATCAAAATCTAATAGTAACAAAAAACATACTAACTAAGAAACCAAACATTTATATGATCGTAACAATAACAAAATTTAAGTTAACACACCTTTAAAATTCTTTGTGTTGGAATTATCTTCTGGCTAAGCATGCATTTGACCTTCGGTCTTAACAAGGACATCAAAATCAGAATCTAATTAACTGCACTTCAGAATGCTTGATATCACTATGTATCACCAATCTATTTTCATTCTTTCTCAATTTTTGACCTACATCCTTCCCCTTCCCCTTCCCATTCCTCTCCACAGCAAACTTCTTCAAGTCCCTAACAGATTCACCATCTGTGATTCTTTTCCTGATACCAAAATGTAACGACCCCAAAATAAGTCCATTCCATCCAACCTATTCTGAGTCGCCAAATACATGGTACAGAAAATAACTACAACTTTATTACAACAATTGTCGTACAAAATACAACAACGCATACGCTGTGAGTTTGGATACAAATATATACTAAATGTGACACTGGACACCATCATGTGTCAGCACCTCACAAAGGTACCTTACATAAAGGTATAGTCAAAAACTGTTTTAGAAATTAAAATCTTTGGGAAGTGCTCAAGGAAACCTTTGTACATGGGAGACCATGCTTCTAGGTTGTGATAGATATCATATGGCCACAGAATTATCCTTGGTTGACCCAATATACCCCAAAGAAAAACGAGAAGATTACTATCATATTCTTCCCAATGGTGAGTCTTCTCTTGACTTATCATTATCTCCACTGTCTCTAATTGAGAATTATACTTCAAACAAACACCAAGATTATATAGGTAGTGCTCATAGATATACTCAGCAAGTGGATGAGCACATCCCTGTCTTATGATGACACGAGGTTGTATATCATTAGACATCTTGTATGATAGTGACAAAACACCCTTCCAACGTTGGGTTCGCTTCACCCTAGATGATTCACCAAATATAACTCCTAAATGATGACCACCGTTCTATTCCCCTGTTACCCCCGCTCGACCCAGCTACATTCTTATTACCTGAAAGGAATTGTGAACAGAAGGGTGATCACAACTAGCCCAGTAAAGAATATCATGACTAAAGATAAATAAATTATCAATAGTCTTCATCAGTAATAAATCAGAGATTTAGAACATATGGTAGATGATAAAACTTTTCAACCATAGTTGCAGCGGAACGAACAATCCATTAGAAGAGTCAAATAGACCATAAAGTCTATTATATTCTCCATGTTAAAAGTCCACCAACAATGTTTTATCCCTGTAACATCAATCAACAATTCCTGTCCACGATCATATGAATAACTCATAATCATAATTGTGATTCTAAATTTTTCTTCGCACCCAGGACGAAGATAATTTTCATCACATGTCTTTACCTGAAACATCAAAGATCATGGTTATACCAAATCACAGTTTCTGTTTATAATCATACTAACAATTTCATCTTTGCACTACGACCATATATATTCATCAACAGACCATCTTTGCACTACATGCTAAAGATATTCAACAACAGGTCATCTTTGCACTACGGGTCAAAGATATTCATCAATAATTCATCTTTACACTACAGACCAAAGATATTCCTCAACAGTTCATATTTGTACTATAGGCCAAATATATTCATATCTCAAAGAAATATATAATCATTTCTGAATTTATATAAACAATAATTATAACCATGTTAATCAATTCATCTTTACACTTAAGCTAAAGATATTCAATTATAAATTCATGATCATACCAGTTAACAATTCATCTTTGCACTACAGGCCAAAGATATTCCTCAGTCACGATCATACCAATAATTTACCCATCTTTACACTCAAGTGAAAGAGAATTTCAACATCAGAATTATAAAAATATTATATATGATAATAAAAATAATATGATCAACATATAGATTTAATCTCAAGAGTAATATTCATAAATCAACCATAATTTGGTTAGAAAAAGAAACTAATTTTATCGTGAATAGTAACTCGTGAATAGTAACTCATGAATAGTAACTCGTAAATAGTAATTTATGAATAGTAACTCATGAATAGTACTCCGTATTCGTACATAGTATCGTATACGTAAATAATGTCATATACGTAAATAGTGCCATATACATGAATAGTGCCGTATACGTGAATAGTGCCGTATACGTGAATAGTAACTCCGACTCAAAAAGGTAAAAATTCCACAATAAAATCCATACCAATATTTCAGTATAATGATATTGAAAGAATAACATCATTATGAAGAATATAACATTCCTTAATATCCCTTACTATCCCCTACCTCAAAAGTGCAGTATTTCTGACTGGAATGCAAAGCCGAAAGAAACTTGCACTGATGAATAGAAACTCTCAAAGTATCTAAATACTCACAAAATATGCTTCATAATATAGAGAGAGAAAGAGAGAAAGCTTATGTTTCTGGTGTGATTTTCAATTCTAACTTAGCCCTCTATTTATAGGAAAATGATAGCACGCCAAAGCAGACTTAACCTGCAACCTGATGGCTTTACCTGCTACTATTCTCACCCACCACATTTGAATAAAAATCTCAGCACATTTCTTCACCAACCAAGAGTGGGGCCCACCAATTCTAGAATTTTTCACCAAAATGTTAAACTCCGAAAATTCAACAATTTCTAAACCAGTCATCTCGTAAAATTCATAACAAATCATACGTTCATTTTTAACGGTTTAAAATTTGTGGGCATATATTCAACTTATATATGTATAACATATCCAAAAATTACCACGATCCAACGGTCGGATTAAAAATTATAACCCCCGCAAAATATCTCAAAAATTCTAATTTTTAATACCTCCATTTCGACAAAAATACTGATAAAAACCTCAACATTAATTCCTTCATTTTTAACCACAAAAATATAGCCCTTATTTATATCCACATAAAATAAATATTTCATTATCATATGAATCAATAATTAATTATTCACAAATAATATTACAGAATCACATTTATGACAACCAGGCCGTTCCTAGGAAAGAGGGGGCTTTCCAATAAGGATTTTTCCTTACTGGCACGCAATTAGATGACCAAACCTCTCCTTAGACAGAACTTTCTAAACATTGCCAATAATGTTATCTAATAATATTATTCAAATAATATGAATTATTGATCTGATAATGGAGATACTGTGCAGTAACAATTATTGAACAACAATAATATAAAATTTTAACGTAGCAATTATTGAATCAATAAAATAAAATATTGAACATTAATTACTGTAACAATTATTGAGTAGTGCCTTCTTACGTAAGAATCAATAATTTCAAAAATACTGTGCAATACCGTGTGCTACTGTGCAATAACGCGTATTACTGTATTTTAACCACCGGGTATTCCAACAGTGTTAACGGTAACAACTACGCCGTTAATTATAAAAACTCAATTTTTGTCGTTATCTTCATCCGACAGTTATTCTGTTATGGGGCCCACAAATAGCTGCGCCGTCGTACGAATATTCCCCGACAGAAAGAATATTCCACGACCAAACGAATATTCCCCGACAACAATGATTATTTTATAACCACTTACGTATTTTGAAAAAAATTCATATATCACCCGTAACTTTAACATTTATCAATTTAACCATTTACTGAATAGTAATTATAAAAAAAATTGAATACTTTTATTTCATAAAATTCGGGGTCTTACACCATCCTTCTTCCTTGTATCAGTCATTTTATACAAAACATAAAAACAACACAAACCTATACAATCAATACTCTATTATGTTAGAAAACTATTTTAATAGATAATACATTAAACTATTTAGAAATTACTTACCTTAAACAATAATAACCACCAAAATCGATAAATGGAGCAGAATAAACCAACTAAACCACTGTGCAATAACGATAACAAGTAACAACGATGATGAAGCGAAGATGGCGAGCAACTAAACAAGATGACAACGAGTAACGATCAACACCAGAAACGACCAATAGAGAAGAATAACACACGAATAGAAAGAGAAAAAAGGGTTTCAGCATGCAAACAAGGGTTTTGAACCGAAAAGTCCTGTACAGATAATAGATGTCGGTTATCACGCGTTTCAAAAAAAACATTTTAAGTTGGACACTAATTTGTTATGTCAGCCCACTAATATTACTCCCTTAAATTAAGGACTTATAATTGTATTAATATTGTAAATAAAAATGACAAAGTGTAATATTTTTGTAATTATTTTATGGATGTGTGATTTTTGTAATTATTTTCAAAAATATACTAATATATGTAATTAATCCAAGAAAAATGTACAGAGGCCCATGGCCCGTTTAGAGTGTCATAAAATATAATGAAATACCTTTGTAGAAAACAAAGTTTAAAAGTCATTTGTTAAATGGGAATCCATCCACTAACTTTAATTATTGAAACTATTATTCTCAATTCAAACTGTAGCCACTCGAAGCAACCATGAAAGGGAGGGGGACTGGATTGGTCCAAGTACTAGTATCAAATTTAAGTGCCCAACAGTGGACTTGCTTTTCAGTCATTTTTTTCTTTTTATAAAATAATAGCAGTCTTAGTTTCTTAATTACTATATTTTTTTAGCTTAACCTCTTTCTATAATATTGCATTGAATTAACTAGTTCCATTTAATATATATTGAATTCATTTTTAAGTGTTGAACTCAAAAACCCTCAACTAATGCATAGCCAAAATATATGTAGATATATTGTTTTGTTCAATAATCTCATTAATTCTTCATTAAATTTGAGATCACTATAATTAGCCATCCACAGCTATATAAACTAATTAAACTATATAAAGATCGAAAAACACTGCACGTTTGTTGGATATTTTTATTATCTAAAAAGTATATATTAAATATATTATATGTTATCTATGTAGCTAACAAATGAATTGCTTTAGTTAGATAAGATATAGATATTATTATGTTAAGGACTTCGGTTCAAGTTATGCTTATAATGTTTTTTTAATTAATTATTAAAAAAAAGTACAACGGTAATATTCAAAAGGTAACTCAATTAGAATGCCGGCCAAAATTACAGAACACGGCAAACTGAGATTGGATGTCACAAATGGATGTTTGGATATCAACATAACTCTTCAAAGGGGAGTTTGAAAACCTATAAATAGGTGCCAATGTAACCCAAAAATCATAAAAACACAACTTCAAACAATCATTCTCTCATTCTAAATCCTTTTCAAGTTCATAGGAAAATTATTACTCCAAATAATTTTTCTTGTTATAATTTTTTTTCTTTCTTTTTTATAGTTTGCACTAGATTTGTTCCTACATAACAAATTTTAGTACAGATTAAAATTTGGGTCTGTCTTATCTTGGGAGACTAATTCGCAGTAACCCTGTGTAGCAAATTAAAATAAGGGACGAATATAGTCTTAAAGAAATAGTGGTTAACCATTCGATTCAGGTGGTAATATTGTTGTTCTATATCATATTATAAAGCGTGTTACAACAACGTTTGGCTATTCAAATAAGTGCAAAACCTCATAAAATTGAAGACCCTTCTTTGAACTTTGGGGGGGGGGGGCGCCGTTGGGAGTTTAAAACCTAGCGCGGCAACGCCAGTTCGATTGAGCAGTTTTTGGACTTCTATAGTTTTTTACTTGATTCGAATGGAACTTGGACTGCAACTTCTTAATGGTTTAAGACTTTAATTAGAGACAATAAATAATAGATTATATCAGACCATTAGAAGGCTTTCTTGCAACCTTTTGGCTCTAACCCTAAATTGAAGAAGGATCGTGAAGGCTTGACGTAAGGAGGTGATCACGAAAAAGAGTAAATTAGAAGGCTGCAGAGAAGATTAAAGGATTGCATCAAAACAATTTTATTTCTCTTCTCTTAATTTTTTAGTTTTGTAATTTCGGGAAGATGATTAAATTATGGATGATGATTATTACTTTAGTTATGAACTAATTTTCTTTTTAAGATTGCAATGGAACTTGATGCGTAGTTTCAATTAATATGCTTCTGTGTTAGTTGTTATTGGTTATGCATGGATTGTCTATTATATCTTGCATTTTAATTATTTAATTGTTTGGTCAGTAATTAACATGATAATCTATATGCAATTGAAAGATTAATTATAGATTTAGACATGGATATATAATATAATAGCATAAGATTGTGATTTCTACTTAAGTTGAGATTCATGATTTGTGTATAGGATAGAGATATACCTATATGTCATATATAATCTTAAGAGAACCTACACTTGAAATATTTTTTATGTAAGACCCCGAATTTTATGAAATAAAAGTATTCAATTTTTCTTATAATTACTATTCGGCAAATGGTTAAATTGATAAAAGTTAAAGTTAAGGGTGATATATGAAATTTTTTCAAACTACGCAAGTGGTTATAAAATATTCATTGTTGTCGGGGAATATTCGTTTGGTCGTGGAATATTCTTTCTGTCGGGGAATATTCGTACGACGGCGCAGCCATTTGTGGGCCCCATAACAGAATAACTGTCGGGTGAAGAAAACGACAAATTTGAGTTTTTACAAATAACGGCGTAGTTGTTACCGTTAACACTGTTGGAATACCCGGTGGTTAAAATACAGTAATACGCGTTATTGCACAGTAGCACACGGTATTGCATAGTATTTTTGAAATTATTGATTCTTACGTAAGAAGGCACTACTCAATAATTGTTACAGTAATTACTGTTCAATATTTTATTTTATTGATTCAATAATTGCTACGTTGAAATTTTATATTATTGTTATTCAATAATTATTGCTGCACAGTATTTTCCATTATCAGATCAATAATTCATATTATTTAAATAATATTATTAGATAACATTATTGGCAATGTCTAGAAAGTTCTGTCTAAGGAGAGGTTTGGTCATCTAATTGCGCGCTAGTAAGGAGAAATCCTTATTGGAAAGCCCCTTCTTTCCTGAAACGGCCTGGTTGTCAGTACTGTGATTTTGTAATATTATTTGTGAATAATTAATTATTGATTCATATGAGATATTTTGCGGGGGTTATAATTTTTAATCCGACCGTTGGATCGTGGTAATTTTTGGATATGTTATACATATATAAGTTGAGTATATGTCCATAAATTTTGAACCGTTAAAAATGAACGTATGATTTATTATTAATTTTACGAGATGACTGGTTCATAAATTATTGAATTTTCGGAGTTAATCATTTTGGTGAAAAGTTCTAGAATTGATGGGCCCCACTCTTGGTTGGTGAAGAAATGTGCTGAGATTTTTATTCAAATGTGGTGGGTGGGAATAGTAGCAGGTAAAGCCATCAGGTTACAGGTTAAGTCTGTTTCGGCGTGCTAACATTTTCATATAAATAGATGGTTAAGTTAGAATTGAAAATCACACCAGAAACAAGTTTTCTCTCTTTCTCTCTCTATATTATGAAGCATATTTTGTGAGTATTTAGATACTTTGAGAGTTGCTATTCAGTGCAAGTTTCCTTCGGCTTTGCATTCCAGTCAGAAATACTGCACTTTTGAGGTAAGGGATTTTAAGGGTTATTATGTTTTTCAGTTCGTAATTCTTCTGACCTTCAGAAAATTTTGGAAAAATTTGAAATGATATTTTGATGAGTTTTATTGATTGTGTCCAAAAATGATAATTTTTGGATGTATAGATTATGAGTTATGAATTTTATGAAAAAAGACTATTTTAAAAGTAACCGCTTATAACTCCTTATGGTTAACTCCAAAATTGATAAAATTTTTATTGGAAGTATATCTATATAATATCAGTGTACTCTGTAAATTTCGGAATTTTTGGATAAAAGTACAATTTATGATAAATGTCTAAATATTTGGCTGTTTTGGCCATATGAAAAGTAGTAAATGAGTTTTAAAAATTCTGAAAAAAATATATGTTCAATATGAAACTATATTCTGCTAAATCTCAGAAAAAAAATATTTTTGGAACTGATTTGGTATTTTTAATGAAATAAACTAGTTATGAATAATTGAATTAAATATGTTATGTGAAGGAAAAAAATTAAAAAAATATGATTTTATGGCTTGAGAATCATATATGTGGTATAGGCAGATTTTTTATGAGGGTTTTGGTGATTGGCGATGAAATATTATGAGTTTGACATTTTATGATGATTAAATACATTAATTAGTAAAGTGTAAACAATTAAAATAAATTGTTTATAAGTTTAAAGAAGTGTTATTATTTCAATATCATTATACCGAAATATTGGCATGAATTTTATTATGGAATTTCTATCTTTTTGTGTCGGGGTTACTATTCACGAGTTACTATTCATGAGCTACTATTCATGAGTTACTATTCATAGAAAAATTGGTTTCTTTTTTTGACCAAATTATCGTTGATTTATGAATGTTGCTCTTAAAAATAAATGCAGTTATTGATTATATTATTTTTATTATCATATATAACATTTTTATAACCCTGATGTTGAATTTCTCTTTCACTTGAGTGTAAAGATGGGTAAATTATTGGTATGATCGTGATTGAGGAATGTCTTTGGCCTGTAGTGCAAAGATAAATTGTTAACTGGTATGATCATGACCATTGAATTTATAATTGAATATCTTTAGCTTAAGTGTAAAGATGAATTGATTAACATGGTTATAATTATGGTGTATATAAATTCTGAAATGATTATATATTTTTTTGAGATATTAATATATTTAGCCTGTAGTGCAAATATGAACTGTTGATGAATATTTTTGGCCCGTAGTGCAAAGATGACCAGTTGTTGAATATCTTTAGCCTGTAGTGCAAAGATGGTATGTTGATGAATATCTTTGGCCGTAGTGCAAAGATGAAATTGTTAGTATAACTGTGAACAGGAACTGTGATTTGGTATAACCATGATCTTTGATGTTTCAGGTAAAGACATATGATAAAAATTATCTTCGTCCTAGGTGCGAAGAGGAATTTAGAATTACAATTATGATTATGAGTTATTCATATAATTGTGAAAAGGAACTGTTGATTAATGTTACAGGAATAAAACATTATTGGTGGACTTTTAATGTGGAGAAGATAATAGACTTAATGGTCTATTTGACTCTTCTAATGGTTTGCTCGTTCCGCTGCAACTATGGTTGAAAATTTTTATCATCTACCATATGTTCTAAATCTCTGATTTAATTCTGTTGAAGGCTATTGATAATTTATTTATCTTTAGTCATGATATTCTTTACTGGGCTAGTTGTGCTCACCCTTCTGTTTCACAATTCCTTTCAGGTAATAAGAGTGTAGCTGGGTCGAGCGGGGGTAACAGGGGAATAGAACGGTGGTCATCATTTAGTAGTTATATTTGGTGAATTATCTAGGGTGAAGTGAACCCAACGTTAGAAGGTTGTTTTGTCACTATCATACAAGATGTCTAATGACATACAACCTCGTGTCATCATAAGACAGGATTGTGCTCATCCACTTGCTGAGTATATTTACGAGCACTACATATATAATCTTGGTGTTTGTTTGAAATATAATTCTCAATTAGAGACAGTGGAGATAATGATAAGTCAAGAGAAGACTCACCATTGGGAAGAATATGATAGTAATCTTCTCGTTTTTCTTTGGGGTATATTGGGTCAACCAAGGATAATTCTGTGGCCATATGATATCTATCACAACCTAGAAGCATGGCCTCCCATGTACAAAGGTTTCCTTGAGCACTTCCCAAATATTCTAATTTCTATAACCGTTTTTGACTATACCTTTATGTAAGGTGTCATTGTGAGGTGCTGTCCACGGTTGGGACGTGAGTCACATTTGGTATATATTTGTATCCAAACTCACAGTATATGTGTTGTTATATTTTGCACGACAATTGTTGTAATAAAGTTGTAGTTGTTTTCTGTACCATGTATTTGGCGACTCAGAATAGGTTGGATGGAATGGACCTGTTTTGGGGTTGTCACATTTTAATTGTAATTCACATATAGATATAGTGAATTAGTTAACTAGAGTTCTTCCTAATTCTATCGATCTTTTGTGGATTTAGGCAGATTCGGTTACAAGTCATCGAGGTGTTTATAAATACTGATGAGTTCTTGGTTAATAATCCAACGTAATTGACGTAGCTTAACAAGAAGTGATTTAATTGAAGTGAAACATTAAGAAAAATTGTAATCTTAAGCCTTTAGCATCTGAATTCATGTTTTGGTAATTAGTGATTAGTTAATTTAGTTTACTTTATTTCAAAAATTCACAAATTCAGACATTTATTTAATAAAATTAATTTGATATAAAATTGATAGTTGATAGAATAAATCACAATTCTCTGTGAGAGCGATATCTTACTTGCACTATATTATATATTTGATCTCGTATAATTGTGTGTATTTAATAGTACAAAAATAGGTAACCAATTAATATACCAAAGAAAATGATGAAATGATTAATAGTTGGAATACACGACAAAAAATTTCTATATGGATTTGGGATCAATGCATTATCAATTATGGTAAGACAACACCACATATTTATTTATTGTTTAATTACTGAAAAAAGAAAATAAAAAAAGTTTAAGATTGAAGTTTCATCTCCAATTACTACTTTTGGGTGAGTGGTGGATTGGTGGGAGTGGGACGGCTCATGGATTTTATCTGTTAATATTATCACAAATTAAGATGATCTATATATACGAGGGAATAACGTATTATACAGTCGGCTATGGAGGCGATTTTTTTTTTTGTTATAGTGACGGTTTCTCTCGTCGCCATATTTATTATGGGATACGATGACAGGTGAACCATCGCCATAGCAAAAAAAAATCCATCGTCGTTGCCCGACTATATAATACATAGCTGTGTATATACATATAGTCATATATATATAATTATCATTTAATATATGCTCCCATACATAAAATTTGTGTTGGTTATAAACATGAATTCTTATTAGATTTAGATTTAGGTATTACCTAGAATTTATTTTGGTTTAGGAAGGTTATCTTTTCTAACTATACTCAATTTAGTATTTCTAATCATATTTGGTTATGGATTTTTCTATGGCCTATAAATATAAGTGTTAGGATTTTGGAGAAGAGACATTCAGATATATTCAGACATTTAAAAACATTATAAGAATTCTCATATTTTTCTCTCTTTATCTTGTACTCTTCAGATATTTATTTAGTGAATTTTTTCTGTCTTCTTCGTGAATTTTTTCTGATTTGGATTTTCACGTAAAATTTTAATTTATTGTGTTTGCTATAATTTATAATAACAGTTTGAATATGACTGGCTAAACGGGTGTGTATCACATCTTACCTTAATACATGCACCACTCACCTTCTTGCCTACGAAATTAATTCATTCTTTTCCATTTTGTGGCTTCAATTTTCTTTGTTTGTGAGCTTATCGGAAGAATTAATGTTTTGTCCAACGAGGGAAAAAAGAATAATAAATTCAAAGAACTACCATGTTTTCCACTTTTATTCACCATTAAAAATAAATGTGCGTGATGTGTCTCTTATAATATATAATATTTTAAAAATTATAAAATATTATTTTATACATAACATGAGAGGAAGTTTATTCAATTACATAAAACGACAATACCGTTTTTGTATAATAATTTGTGCACTTATTTTATATATTTATAATATAGAAAGAATGATATATTACTAATATAACCAATATCGATGAACGTAAGAATTTTATTCGCAATTATATAAACCAACATTACTAGTATAAAAAATCCAACTTCTCTCTTACAAATACAGACAAACATTCCACGCTTACGTATAAGCCTGCCTGCTCCCACCCCTGATCTCTCTTTCTACTCTCCCTCCTATATATGATACCCTACCACACACACACACACACACACACACACATATATATATATATATATATATATATATATATATATATATATATATATATATATATACACGGAGAGTCTCTAAAAGCGAACCTTAAAAAACGAATCAAAGACGAACCGTCGTCTTTAGTTCGCTCTTTAAGGTTCGCTTTAGAGACGGACCGTGTATATATATATATATATATATATATATATATATATATATATATATAACACTCCATTTATGGATAGATCATTTCTCAATTATTATCATAAACACCCATCTCTCTCTATTTATTTTAATCTAGTATATCTATATTATGGCATCCTCCTCCAAGTCCTCGAGAAAAAGAAGAATAATAGAAGTAGCAGATGCAGCGTCATGGTACTGTGCAATAGTACTAGTTCTTCTCATCTCACTGGCCGGCTCTGCTACCCAATCACAAAATAATAATAATATTAATCACCATCAGGATCAAATAGTGAACATGGGTCGGCGGCCTTGCGAAGAAATATACGTGGTGGGAGAAGGGGAAACACTGCACACAATCAGCGACAAGTGCGGTGATCCTTATATTGTTGAGCAAAATCCTCATATTCACGATCCAGACGATGTTTTTCCCGGACTTGTCATCAAGATCACTCCTTTTTCCAACCCTGCAGCCCTTAATTTAATTTCGAATTACCAAGGTAGACCGTAGCAGCTAGGGTTTTGGAAAGAAGATTAAAAATAAATAAATCAAAACAGTCGTCATATATATAGACGAGCTTTTGCTTTCCTTTAATTTTTTTGGGAGTTAATTAGGTCATAATTAAACTATATTACTCTTCAATTACTCGTGCATGTATGCAGAAAAGGAGTACTAGAGTTGATTAACAACATGATCCAGATTATATATTTAGGAAAAAAGATGCCAAAATATATGAAGCTTGTTTGTAATTAGTGTGTGTTCTTTTGTCTGTCGCTGCATTCTTGGATAATATTGCCATATATAGTATTGAACTTGTATATGATGGAATTAATTAATGTGTAGTACTCGTCTATCTGTTTTGGAACAATAAATTTCTATCTTTTTTGTAGTTATCATTAAAGAATTACTCTATTTAATTTAATTAATTTGTATTTGAGCTTCCTTTCTTCGTTTCTTAGGCTGTTGTAATGTCAAAACAATATCTATGTAGCCAAAAAAAATTAGTATATAATTTAGCACACTTTAACAATTCTTATTACTATTGACAACATATATAATTATTGTTATGATCATATTATCAACTTTAACCCAAGTTAAAATTAAAAATTCTTTGAATTACTACTATCAAACCCCAACTAAGTATATATATTGAATATACGTGAGGGTTTCTTTATATGCTCTTTATTAGTCCTTCAATGTCCCCCTAGCTTTTGATGGTTAAGGAAACAAGACTAGAGGCAACAAAAGCAGATAAATAGAGACTATACTATAAAAATAATTAAGAGTACTCGGCGAAGAGCAGCTTGGTGATCACAAGTTTTTGTCTCAAAGACTCAAAGTAGTAGTGTAAATATCTACAACCGTCCGTCGACTTAGGTGATGAAAAGAATGTGTGACCAAATACGTTTGTATAGGTACTCTTCATATGCATTATTGAATTCTAATGTAATGTTTCACCAATTTATTTCAATTCGATCTGACCAATGTTTTTTTTATGTACCCTATTTTGTAAAGAAATTAAACAATACTTTAAGAACCAAAATTTCAAGAAAAACATTCTCTCAAAATCATTTCTCTTGCAAAATTAAACTAAATAACTAGAATTAATTAGTATGCCACCGCCGACTATGTCATCATACACTAATAGGGTAGGACTAATACCACCACATGTTCATATGTCCCAAAAAATTAAAATAAAATAAAAAAATCACATGTTTCAAATCACAGTTGAACTTGAAAATTGTGTATTATGTGAAATTTTAACTATCTTTGTTGAATGCAGTTAGGAATTTTACCGTAGTAAATTCATATAATTTTTAATTGTATTGTTATAAAAAAGATTGCATTAACCGAATCCATCTTTGCTTATCTTATGGAAATAATTTATAAAAAGTATTGGATTGGAAAGGAGTATCAAAAAATAATGGAGAAACACATGAAATTCATAAATACATGAAGATGATGTTCAATATATATCTTCATAAACAGACTTTTGATAGTCAACTGCTACGTAGTAATTATTGATGAGTTTAAGTGGAGATTTTTGGTCCCTAGCTAGGCTAGCTATATAGTTCAGTGTGTGAGAATAATTAAATTAAGTTAGTGGTATGCCTTTCTTCACTGTTCAAACTTCGGCCACTCGAAGCAAAAGCAAGGGAGGGGGACTGATTTGGTCCAAATACTAGTATCTAATTTAAGTGCCCAACAGTGGACTTGCTTTTCAGTCAATTACTTGGGGTCTTAGTTTCTTACTATAATTTTTTAACTTAACCTTTTCTAGAATGCATGAAATTAATTCCAATACAGTGTAACACTCGTGTGAATTTTTATTTTATTTTATTTTTTAATTTACGCACATGTTATTTTCTTTTCTACACTCTTGAACAAGAAGAGGATCTAATCTTCCTCCTCCATTACGCATTTAATTATGATTGACACATGACAAATGTCATTTTAATTAAACTTGTCTTCGAGTATTAAAAAAATAATTGTATAGTATTAAATATAATATCAATTATTTATATTATCTTTATATTAAAAAAAAATGTTATTTATTGGACAAAAAATAGTGAGAGAACTACACTACACTACTAAAAAAATGGTCATTTAATTTATGATGGCCAAAATTCATCACGAAAACCAGAAAAACCATCACGAAAGGTTTACGTGGTGGTGGCTTTAAGCATTTCAATGGCCTTCTTGTTTACGCCCATCATGAAATATTTTACGTGATGATTTTGGCAATCACGCAAACTCTTAATGCTTTTGTGATGACTAATACAATCACATTAACACGTAATCTATTGTGATTGTTTAAGTCATCACAAAAAAACAAGACTTTAGGGATCAAAGGTAAGAACGTGAATCTCTATTTACGGATAATTTATTTCATTATATTAATTGTATTAAATGATACTTGTAGGATTCGAACCCTTCCTACCACTACACCAAAGCTCAGATCATGATTATAATTTTAAAATAAAATATAAAAGGAAATATATGTGAGTTGACTTACTAAATAAAATTACTTCCACATAAGATTTTGTGATTGCAATGACAGTCACAAATACTCTATAATGATGGTAAAAGTAGCCATCACTGAGAGCAATCATATATTTTATTATTTTGTGTTAACTTAAAAATTCCATCACAAAATAGTTTTTTTTGTAATTGCAAATAAAAGTCGTCACAAAAATTTATCTTTTTTAATGATTGTCATGACCGTCATAAAATATTGTTTTGATTATTTCTTATATTAAAATATTAGTGATATCTAGCTTAAATGCAATCACAAAAAGGATATATCTATAAGTGATGACTTAGTCCGTTACAAAAAGAAAGTTTGGTGATTGACACGACCATCACAATTATAATGCATTAATGTAAAAATTAATCATCACTAATGTGACGCCCCCAAAATAGGTATACATAACCTATTCTGAGTCACCAAATACATGGTACAGAATACAAATACAATCTTTAATATACAACAAGAGAGCTATGAGTTTTAATATATATGCTGTCTTTTAGACAATATCCACTCTTAGAATAAGTCTTTATTACATTTATTGTCACACTATTTAACAGAATAGTGGAGACTACTAATACTATCATCTGGACCGTCACTCCGTTCCCCGACTAGTCCCGGCTACGTTCTCATTTCCTGAAGAGAACAGTGAAAGAAAGGGTGAGCTCAACTAGCTCAGTAAGAAATATTATGACTAAGATAATGCAGAATAAATTATCATTAGTTTTCAACAATGTTAAACTGATAAAATACAATAGACATCAAGCTTAACTGCAGCAGAACAAGCAATCCATTAAAAGAGTCAAGTAGATAATAAAATCTATTATCTTTTATGATTTAAAAGGTTTTTTTATCACTTTTATCGCTGGGACTCAGCTTAATAAATAATCCACATCATCCCTGCACTACGGCCAATGATATTCATTAGTATCACAACCACAAATTATCAATGCACTATGGGCCAAGGATATTCGTGTATTCATCAATGGTCATGATCATGCCAACAACTGTCCATCAATGCACTACGGACCAATGAGGACTTTTACCACATCATTTGTAATATTACGGTCATGATTACACCGAATAATCCCTAGTCATAATCATACCAAGTCCATCTATGCACTACAGGCCACAGATGACTTTCAACAAAATATAAACATGAGGATGGTGACAATGATATAATAATTCAATAAAACAAGTTAAAGAATTAATTTATTCAGGAACTAACAACGTCCAAATTGTCAACATGATACTGCTTTGTAGAGTAAAATTTAAGAATGCTCAGAAGAATATTTTCATGAAAAGATACTGGATAAAACGCAAATATCAAAGATATTTCACTAATTTCATAGAGTATAAAAGCCAAAACTTTAACCAACTGAGTATAATAAAGAATGAATTAACAAAAGAATTCACCAAGCATGCGATAGACCGCACAGACAGGTTATTCCAATAGAAAGATAAATAATGGAACCAGGTCTGGCGTAAACGCACAGACAGGATATTCCGACAGAATAATAAATAATGTAACCAGGTCCGACGTAAACACATAGACAGGATATTCCGACAGAATAATAAAAAACGGAATATTAGAAGAATTTCACCATGTATGCGGCACTTCGCATCAACATGTTATTCCAACAGAATAATAATGAATGGAATAACAGAAGTTCTCTTCATGAATACGAAAGAAATAATACCCCTTACCTTAAGAAGAAGAGTACTGGATATAAGAGTAGTGAAGTAGCAGAATACTTTTCTTCTTTCTCTCTATAATTTCTCTCTCTAGAGCTTCAGTGAATTCGTAAGAAATAATGAAGGAATGAGCTTCTATTTATAGAAGAATGGACTACATAGTACCTAACTCATGAACGGTCCAGATTGATTTACTTTTAATCGGACGATCCATATTTAAAGCAAAATCTTTTAAATAAAATATAATATATTCTATTTATAATCTAATAAAACGAATAACTTTATAAAAGTATTCTGTTTTATATAAAAAGATTTTACTATACAAAATACTATGTAGGTACTATGCAGACACTATGCAACACTATGCATAATAAAATATAATATATTCTATTTAAAATCTAATAAAACAAATAACTTTATAAAAGTATTCTGTTTTATGTAAAAAGATTTTACTATGCAAAACATTATGCATAATAGAATATAATATATTCTATTTATAGTCTAATAAAACAGATAACTTTATAAAAGTATTCTGTTTTATATAAAAAACTTTTCTATTTTATTACATTAATAATACTAATAAAATAAAATTTATATATATATATATATATATATATATATATATATATATATATATATATATATAAACCTCCGTGACTTCATAAAAAGACACCTCAACATAATTAACAACATTTATCATCATTATTATAATTCACAATATTAATCGACCAGGTCGTTCCCAGGAAAGAGGGGGTTTTCCAATAAGAATTTCTCCCTATTGGCGCGCAATTAGGTGACCAAACCTCTCCTTGACAGAACTTCTAGACATCGTTAATATTACAAATAATAATATTAATAACTTTGTCGTCTCAATTATTGATTATAAAATATTGACAATAATTGAATCAAATAACGTGAGATACTATGCAACAATTACTGTAACAATAATTGAACAAAACTGAGTGACTTCTTACGTAAGCATCAATAATCAATACCGTGTGCTACTATGCCACCACGCGTATTACTGTACTTTTAACACCGGGTGTTTCAACAGTTAACGGTAAAACTTCCGCCGTTATTTTCATAAAGTATTTTTGTCATTTTTTCAATCCGACAATAATTCTGTTGTGGGGTCCACCAATGATTGTGCCGTCGTACGAATATTTCCTGTTAAAACGAATATTCCTCGACCAATCGAATATTATACAACAACTTGCGTACTTTATAAAATTTATAAATATTACCCACAACTATAATATTATATCAAATTCATTCCATAATATTTAAAAATGATATTTATAGAAAACTCATCTTTATAAAAAAAAAATTGGGGTCTTACAACCTCCCCTTCTTATGAAATTTCTCCCTCGAAATTAGGGTACGTACCTGATATGTCGAAGAGGTAAGGATACTTTGATTTCATTTCAGATTCTAACTCCCAAGTCATTTCCTCAACATCGTGGTTGCTCCACAAAACTTTGACTTGAGGTATAACCTTGGAGCGTAGCACATGATCCTTCTTATCCAAGATTTTAACAAGAACCTCTTCATACGTTAAATCTTCCGCTATTTCGTCCGGTTCTAACTCAATAATGTGGTGCTGGTCTTTCACATATTTACGTAACATAGATATGAAAAAAATATTATGAACACGAGACATACTTGGCGGTAAAGCGAGTCTATAAGCCACAGTTCTTACTCGATCGAGGATTAAAAATGGGTCAATGAATCGAGAATTGAGCTTTCCTCTCTTTCCAAATCTCGTAACTCCTTTCCATGGAGCAACACGTAACAACACATGATCTCCAATATCGAATTCCACGTCCTTTCGATGAAGATCAACATAACTCTTTTGTCAATCTTGTGAGGTTTTTATACGTTGCCGGATCGTTTAAATATTTTCCGTACTCATACGTACCAACTCCGGTCCCAACAACGTTGCTTCACCCACCTCATCCCAGCATACTGGAGAACGACACTTTCTTCCATACAACGCTTCGAATGGAGCCATGCCAATACTTGCTTGATAACTGTTGTTGTAGGAAAACTCCACCAATGGTAAGAACTTGTCCCAACTTCCCTTTAAATCAAGGACACAGAGTCTTAATAGATCTTCAAGAGTTTGAATAGTCCTCTCTGACTGCCCGTCCGTTTGAGGATGATATGCCGAACAAAACCGTAAATCCGTGCCCATAGCTTTCTGCAAACTAACCCAAAATCGTGAAGTGAATCTTGGGTCTCGATCAGAAACTATGGAAACTAGCATACCATGCAATCTTACAATCTCGTTTATGTACATACGAGCAAGACGTTCAAGTGTATAAGTTTCTCGTATAGGTAAGAAATGAGCCGACTTGGTCAATCTATCAACAATGACCCAAATCGCATTTATGTCTTGAGAAACGTTGGGAAGACCGGTAACGAAATCCATGGTAATGTGCTCCCACTTCCATTCTGAAATTTCAAGTGGTTTTAATGGACCTTTTGGTACTTGATGCTCCGCCTTGACTCGTTGACACGTTAGACACCTTGAGATAAACAGCGCTATCTCTCTCTTTATATTGCCCCACCAAAATGTATGTCGAAGATCATGATACATTTTGGTACTCCCAGGATGGATTGGAAACGGTGTGTTGTGCGCCTCCATCATGATGTTATACTTTAAATCAATCGTTAGGAATACAAAGTCTGGAGTTGACTTGAAGTATTCCTTTCTCATCGATTTTTGCTTCCGGCATAGCACCTTCTTGCACTTTCTTCCTCATACGCATCAGCTCCAGGTCTGTAGCTTGAGCAGCTTTAACTTTATCAATTAAAGTCGGTTCTACTCGTATATTTGCCATCATCACATGGGCCCTCGGAGTCTTTAACTCTATCTCCATCCTTTGCAAGTCACACAAAATGGGCCTTTGCGTTGACAATATCGCACTTGTACCCACATATGATCTTCTACTCAATGCGTCAGCTACCACGTTCGCTTTTCTAGGATGGTATTAGAGGGTATGATCATAATCTTTTAACAGTTCAAGCCAACGTCGTTGCCTCATGTTAAGTTCCTTTTGGGTGAAGAAATATTTGAGGCTTTTATGATCCGTAAAGATCTCCACTTTCTCTCTATACAAGTAATGCCTCCAAATTTTTAGTGCAAAAACGACTGCTGCCAACTCTAGATCGTGAGTAGAATAATTCCTCTCATATTCTTTGAGTTGTCGAGAGGCATAGGCTATGACTTTCCCATGTTGCATGAGAACACATCCTAACCATTTGCCCGAAGCATCACTGTAGATGACAAATCCCTCCGAGCCAGATGGTATGGTCAGAACAGGTGCTGAAATGAGTCTTCTCTTGAGTTCTTGAAAACTATTCTCACATTCCTCGCTCCAACCGAATTTTGTATCTTTCTGAGTCAGCTGAGTTAGTGGAGTAGCGATTCGAGAAAATCCTTCCACGAATCTCCGATAATAACCAGCTAAGCCGAGAAAGCTACGTACTTCGGTCACTGATTTGGGTTGCTCCCAGCTTTGAATAGCTTCAATCTTTGCCGGGTCAACAGATATTCCATGACTTGATACTACGTGCCCAAGGAATGCCACTTCTTCAAGCCAGAACTCGCATTTCTTCAACTTGGCATAAAGTTTGTTTTCACGAAGCTTTTGGAGTATCAGCCTCAAGTGTTGCTCATGATCTTCACGGCTTTTGGAATAAATGAGGATGTCATCAATAAAGGCGACCACAAAGTGATCTAAATATTCCTTGAATACTCGGTTCATCATATCCATGAAGGCAGCAGGAGCATTAGTCAGTCCAAAAGACATGACTAAGAATTCATAATGCCCGTACCGAGTTCTTAAGGCAGTCTTTGGAATATCCTCAGTTCTAACCTTCAGCTGATGATATCCAGAACGAAGATCGATCTTTAAAAAGAATTGTGCTCCCTGCATCTGGTCAAACAGGTCATCAATGCGAGGCAACGGGTACTTATTTTTGATGGTGACATGATTCAACTCCCGATAATCAATACAAAGTCGCACACTTCCATTTTTCTTCTTCACGAATAGAACAGGAGCACCCCAAGGAGAAGTACTAGGTTGAATGAAACCGATGTCTAACAATTCCTGCAATTGGGTCTTTAACTCCTGAAGTTTAATAGGAGTCATTCGATATGGGGCTTTGGAAATGAGTTTTGTACCGGGTTCAAAATCGATACAAAATTCAATTTCACGTTCTGGAGGCAGGCCAGGAAGTTCTTCAGGGAATACGTCAGGAAATTTATTAACAATAGAAATATCATTCAAAACTGACGTATTTTTATTTAGATCTGTGACATGAGCTAAGAAAGCTTGACATCCGTTTTTCAATAAACGAATAGCTTTATGGCTTGAGATGACCGTGATTGATTTTAATAGTTTGGTCGCTTGAATTCGCATAATAGGTTGATTAGGAATATGAAAGCTAACAACCTTACGAAAACAATCAATTTTAGCATGATGAGTAGTTAACCAATCAATCCCTAGAATCACATCAAATGCAAGTATTTTCAATGAAATAAGATCGACAGGTAATGTGAGGGTACCGATTTGAACCAAACAAGACTTATATTTGTATATAAAAATTAAAAAAATAATTGTAGTATAACATTAAATATAATATTAGTTATCTATAATATCTTTTATTATATACTTATTTCATATTCTCTCTCAAATGTATATTTTTCCTTTAGAAAGATTGTAGTTAATTCTTCTATATTATAAAAAACGTCAAATAATTTAAAAAAATAAAATCATTTAAAATGTCATATATTATGTTACAGAGGGAGTAGTATTTTATAAAATTGTTCACAATATTTTATCTTTCCGAAATAAATTTTAAATTTTTTAAGAATTAATATGAATTTGTTTCATTTTTGAAACAATATGATGATTAATAGTATTTTTTAGTTATCTTAGGGTGGATTATAATTATTTGCACTATAACAAATAAATTTGTATGCATGATTTTAAATATTAAAATTTTAAATAGTCAAAATATATCTCTAATTTTTAACGTGGTGTATATTGTAGTCAATTATAGTAATAATAGCGTCTTTTAGGTTGACTATTGTGGGCCCATGTGCAAAATTAGGGTTCACATGACCTAATTAAATTAAATGCACAATTAGGGTTCCACGACCTCATTAAATGTGCAAATTAGGGTTCACATAACCTAACGGAATGAAGATAAAAAAGTTAGAAATAAATGTGTTAGACCCGGGAGAAGCCTCCACGTGTCTCGAGGCAGAAGACTCGTGGAGGCGGCTCATTTTGGGAATTGATTGAGGAATTGGATTGGTGGCTAGAAGGACAGAGCAATATAAGCATTATTCTAATGACTAAAGGGTATTTCTGGAATTTCCTTGAAAATATGTGCCTAGCATGTGATTACTTAATTCCAGGAAACTCTATAAATACCCCTTCCATTCTAGGAAGGGGATGACTCTTTTGGTAGCTTAAGGCTTTGATATTCCACCTAAAAGCACTAAAAAGATTTGAACACTCTCTCAACTCGAAGAACTGAAGAAGGCTCTTGGAATTCTAATAACGCTAACACGGTTTTCGGATTCTAGGGGTTCTGCCACGCGTCGTTGGAGTAATCGCCCACCTGTCGTTCTCCCCTCTAAAATCAATTAATTAATTCCGTATTCTTCATGGATTTCTCTTCTCCTCAGCTAACATGAAACCCTAAACAAGCAAGGCGCGATTTCCTTGCCCACATTTATTTGGCGACTCTGCTGGGGAGGTGTAGAATTCGTGAAGGGTATGCCTACAACTCGAAGTGGGAGAATTACAGGAAGAGTTGCTTTACCAACAAATAGCATTACCTCACCGGATCCAGTTCCAAGGCAAGTAGCTCAAGCATTCTAAGGAGCAAACCTGGATTTTGACCAACCAATTAGTGAAGATGCTTCAGAAGGGAGTTCAACATCACCATACATGGTCAATCAATAACAAACCAACGCAGGAAGGCAAGGCGATGATGCAAGCGGAGAGCATACAAATGTTGTGCAACTGGAGATGCTCAAGGCATTGAAGGAATCACGAGAAGGCCAAGGGATGATGATGGCCATGATGCTGAAAATGCAAAGAAAGCAAGAGGAAATGGGGAATTTCCGCCAGCAGTTGATGCAGATTCCCACCTTCAAGGCCATGTTCCCAGGTAGTTCGCAGGGGGAACAAGCAGGAGTGGAAGATAACAACAATGGCAGCAACGGCAAAGAGAACCAGATTGCACCTCCATCGACGGAGAATCAGTCGGTTCCAATCATCAACTTGGAGCCTCAGAATAGTGGCGACGTGCCGCAACCCAGGTTAGAAGCAAGCCAACCTTAGATACACATCATCCCAACCGCTCTTCTAGCATTTTCACAAGTGCAAATGCCAACCGTTCCAAGTCATGTCCAGCGAGTGAGCCAGTAGCTGCCACAAGCGCCACCTTTGCATGATGCAAGCGTGCATTAACCAATTTCTCTAGCACCGTCGATACAGCAGTATATCACAACACCCCAGAGAGTTCACGCCACGAGCCAATATGTGATGAAGGATGATATGATCGATGTGATCAATCAACTTCGCAGGCAGACATCCCGACCCTCGAAGTTAGACTTTACTCCGCCTTACCCGGCACACATTCGGAGGCAACCTTACCCGATAGGATATATTGAGCATCCCCCGCAGTTCCCAAAATACAACGGGGAGAAAGGAAACGCCAGGGAACATATTGCCAGGTTCGTAGAGTCGATGTCTCCGTGGCTGGGATATGATGAAGTGAACAACCACAACTTGTTGATGCGAGAATTCAACAAAACTTTAACGGATAGTGTAAGACCCCGAATTTTATGAAATAAAAGTATTTAATTTTTCTTATAATTACTATTCAGTAAATGGTTAAATTGATAAATGTTAAAGTTAAGGGTGATATATGAATTTTTTTTCAAAATACACAAGTGGTTATAAAATATTCATTGTTGTCGGGGAATATTCGTTTGGTCGTGGAATATTCTTTCTGTCGGGGAATATTCGTACGACGGCGCAGCCATTTGTAGGCCCCATAACAAAATAACTGTCGGATGAAGAAAACGACAAAATTGAGTTTTTATAAATAACGGCGTAGTTGTTACTGTTAACACTGTTGGAATACCCGGTGGTTAAAATACAGTAATACGCGTAGTTGTACAGTAGCACACGGTATTGCACAGTATTTTTTTTAATTATTGTTACAGTAGTTACTGTTTAATATTTTATTTTATTGATTCAATAATTGCTGCGTTGATATTTTATATTATTGTTGTTTTAATAATTATTACTGAACAGTATTTCCCATTATCAGATCAATAATTCATATTATTTGAATAATATTATTAGATAGTATTATTGGTAATGTCTAGAAAGTTCTGTCTAAAGAGAGGTTTGGTCATCAAATTACGCGCCAGTAAGGAGAAATTCTTATCGGAAAGCCCCCTCTTTCCTGGGAACGGCCTGGTTGCCAGTACTGTGATTCTGTAATATTATTTGTGAATAATTAATTATTGATTCATATGATAAGGAAATATTCATTTTATGTGGATATAAATGAGAGATATATTTTTGTGGTTAAAAATGAAGGAGTTAATGTTGAGGTGTTTTATCTGTATTTTTATCGGAACGGAGGTATTGAAAATCAAATTAGGGTTTTTGAGATATTTTATGAGGGTTATAATTTTTAATCCGACCGTTGGATCGTGGCAATATTTGGATATGTTATACACATATAAGTTGAGTATATGTCCACAAATTTTGAACTGTTAAAAATGAACGTATGATTTGTTATGAATTTTACGAGATGACTGGTTCAGAAATTGTTGAATTTTCGGAGTTTATCATTTTGGTAGAAAATTCTAGAATTGGTGGGCCCCACTCTTGGTTGGTAAAGAAATGTGCTGAGATTTTTATTCAAATGTGGTGGGTGAGAATAGTAGCAGGTAAAGCCACCAGGTTGCAGGTTAAGTCTGCTTCGGCGTGCTAACATTTTCCTATAAATAGAGGGTTAAGTTAGAATTGAAAATCACACCAGAAATAAGTTTTCGGAGTTTATCATTTTGGTAGAAAATTCTAGAATTGGTGGGCCCCACTCTTGGTTGGTAAAGAAATGTGCTGAGATTTTTATTCAAATGTGGTGGGTGAGAATAGTAGCAGGTAAAGCCACTAGGTTGCAGGTTAAGTCTGCTTCGACGTGCTAACATTTTCCTATAAATAGAGGGTTAAGTTAGAATTGAAAATCACACCAGAAACAAGTTTTCTCTCTTTCTCTCTCTAGTTTATTGAGTGTATTTTGTGAGTATTTAAATACTTGGTGAGTTGCTATTCATCAGTGCAAGTTTCTTTCAGCGTCATTGTGACGCCCCCAAAATTAGGTATACATCACCCATCTTGGGTCGTCAGATACAAAGTACAGAATACAAATACAACTTACTAATACAACTGTCGTGTACAATACGACAAAACATAAACTGCGAGTTTGAATACAAATATTATCTTCTAGAGAGTATTCATACTCAAAAAGAGTCCTCATTACATTTATTAACACACTATTACATAGAATAGTGAGGACTACTAACTAATACAATCATTCGAACCATCACTCCGTTCCCCGACTTGCCCCAGCTACGTTCTCATTTCCTGAAGAGAACAGTAAAAGAAAGGGTGAGCTCAACTAGCCCAGTAAGAAATATTATGACTAAGATAATGCAGAATAAATTATCATTAACCTTCAACAATGTTAAACTGATAAAATATAATAGACATCAAGTTTAACTGCAGAGGAACAAACAATCCATTAAATGAGTCAAGTAGAAAATAAACTCTACTATCTTTTATGATTTAAAAGGTTTTTCAACACTGTGATCGCTGGGACTCAGCTTAATAAAATAATCCACATCATCGAATCACCCCTGCACTACGGCCAAGGATATTCGTGTATTTATTAATGGTCATGATCATGCCAATAACTGTCCATCAATGCACTACGGACCAATGAGGACTTTTACCACATCATTTGTAACATTACAGTCATGATTATACCGAATAATCCCTGGTCATAATCATACCAAGTCCATCTATGCACTACAGGCCACAGATGACTTTTAACATTTTATAAATATGAGGATGATGACAATGATATAAGAATTCAATAAAACAAGTTCAAGAATTAATTTATCCAAGAATTAACAACGTCCAAATTGTCAACATGATACTGCTTTGTGGAGTAAAATTTAAGAATACTTAGAAGAATATTTTCATGAAAAGATACTGGATGAACCGTAATTATCAAGGATATTCCACTAATTTCATGGAGTAGAAGTCAAAACTTAACCAACTGAGTATAATAAAGAATGGAATAACAAAAGAAATCACCCGGCATGCGATAGACCGCACAGACAGGTTATTCCAACAGAATAATAAATAATAGAACCAGGTCCGGCGTAAACGCACAGACAGGATATTCCGACAGAATAATAAATAATGGAACCAGGTCCGGTGTAAAACACACAGACAAGATGTTCCAACAGAATAATAACAAGACGGAACCAGGTCCGGTGTAAAATACACAGACAGGATGTTCCAACAGAATAATAATAAAAACGGAACCAGGTCCGGTGTAAAACACACAGATAGGATGTTTCAACAGAATAATAATAAAAACGGATCCAGGTCCGGTATAAAACACACAGACAGGATGTTCCAACAGAATAATAGAAGAATGTCACCAAGTATAGGGTAGACCGCGTATACAGGTTATTTCAACAGAATAATAAGAAATGGAATAACAACAGTTCTCTTCATGAATAAGAAATAATAACACCCCTTACCGTTTTAAAAAAGAGCTGAAACAAGAAAGTAGTTAAGTAGAAGAATACTCTTCTTCTCTCTCTCTATAGTTTCTCTCTCTAGAGTTCAGTGAATTCGTAAGAAATAATGAAGGAATGAGCTGCTATTTATAGAAAAATAGAATGCATAGTAACTAATCCATGAACGGTCCAGATTGATTACTTTAATCTGACGGTCCATATTTAAAGAAATTTTTTTTAAATAAAATATAATATATTCTATTTATAGAATAACTTTAATAAAGTATTCTGTTTTATATAAAAAGATGTTTCTGTTTTATTACTTTAATAATACGAATAAAACAAAACGTCATTATCGCTAAATAATTCATATTATTAACTGACAATAATTGAATCAAACTGAGTGACTTCTCACATAAGCATTAATAATCAAAACCGTGTGCTACTATGCAACCACACGTATTACTGTACTTTTACTACCGAGTAGTTCAACAGTAACAATGGTAAAATTTCCGCCGTTATTTTTAATAAAATATTTTTGTCGTTTTCTCAATCCGACAATAATTCCGTTGTGGGGTCCACCAATGATTGTGTCGTTGTACGAATATTCCCTGTTAAAACGAATATTCCCCGACCAATCGAATATTATATAACAACTTGCGTACTTTGTAAAATTTATAAATATTACCCACAACTATAACATTATATAAAATTAACTCCATAATATTCAAAAATGATATTTATAGAAAATTCATCTTTATTTATAAAAGTTGGGGTCTTACAACCTCCCCTTCTTATGAAATTTTTCCCCCGAAATTAGGGTACGTACCTGGTATGTCAAAGAGGTAATGATACCTTGATTTCATTTCAGATTCTAACTCCCAAGTCATTTCCTCAACATCGTGGTTTCTCCACAAAACTTTGACTTGAGGTATAACCTTGGAGCGTAGAATATGTTCCTTCTTATCCATGATTTGAACATGAACTTTTTCATACGTCAAATCCTCCGCTATTTCGTCCGGTTCAAACTCAATAATGTGATTTGGGTCTTTCACATATTTGCGTAACATGGATATGTGAAAAACGTTATGAACACGGGACATACTTGGCGGTAAAGCGAGTCTATAAGCCACAGTTCCTACTCGATCGAGGATTAAAAATGGACTGATGAATAGAGGATTGAGCTTTCCTCTCTTTCCAAATCTCGTAACTCCTTTCCATGGAGCAACACGTAAGAACACATGATCTCCTATATCAAATTCCACGTCCTTTCGATGAAGATAAACATAACTCTTTTGTCGATCTTGTGAAGTTTTTATACGTTGTCGGATCGTTTGAATCTTTTCTGTAGTCATACGTACCAACTCCGGTCCCAACAATGTTGCTTCACCCACCTCATCTCAGCATACTGGAGAACGATATTTTCTTCCATACAATGCTTCGAATGGAGCCATGCCAATACTTGTTTGATAACTGTTGTTGTAGGAAAACTCCACTAATGGTAAGAACTTGTCCCAACTTCCCTTGAAGTCAAGGACACAAAGTCTTAATAAATCTTCTAGAGTTTGAATAGCCCTCTCTGATTGTCCGTCCGTCTGAGGATGATATGCCGAACTAAATCGTAAATCTGTGCCCATAGCTTTTTGTAAACTAACCCAAAATCGTGAAGTGAATCTTGGGTCTCGATCAGAAACTATGGATACTGGCATACCATGCAGTCTTACAATCTCATTTATGTACATACGAGCAAGACGTTCAAGTGTATAAGTTTCTCGTATCGGTAAGAAATGAGCAGACTTGGTCAATCTATCAACAATGACCCAAATCACATCAATACCTTGAGAAACCCTAGGAAGACTGGTAACGAAATCCATGGTAATGTGCTCCCACTTCTATTTTGGAATTTCAAGTGGTTGCAATGGACCTTTTGGTACTTGATGCTCCACTTTGACTCGCTGACAAGTTTGACACCTTGAGATAAACAACGCTATCTCTCTCTTCATATTGCTTCACCAAAATGTATGACGAAGATCATGATACATTTTGGTACTTCCAGGATGGATTGCAAACGGTGTGTTGTGCGCCTCCATCATGATTTCATACTTTAAATCAGGGTTGTTAGGAACACAAAGTCTAGAGTTGACTCAAAGTATTCCTTCTTCATCGATTCTTGCTTCCGGCATAGCACCTTCTTGCACTTTCTTCCTCATACGCATCAGCTCCAGGTCTGTAGCTTGAGCAGCTTTTACTTTATCGATTAAAGTCGGTTCTACTCGTATATTCGCCATCATCACATGGGTCTCTGGAGTCTTTAACTCTATCTCCATCCTTTGTAAATCACACAAAATGGGCCTTTGTGTTGACAATATTGCACTCGTACTTGCATATGATCTTCTACTCAATGCGTCAGCTACCACGTTCGCTTTTCCAGGATGGTATTGAATGGTATGATCATAATCTTTCAACAGTTCAAGCCAACGTCGTTGTCGCATGTTGAGTTCCTTTTAAGTGAAGAAATATTTAAGGCTTTTATGATCCGTAAAGATCTCCACCTTCTCCCCATACAAATAATGCCTCCAAATTTTAAGTGCAAAAACAACAGCTGCCAACTCTAGATCATGAGTAGGATAATTCCTCTCATATTCTTTGAGTTGTCTTGATGCATAGGCTATGACTTTTCTATATTGCATGAGAACGCATCCCAACCCTTTGCTCGAAGCATCACTGTAGATGACAAATCCCTCCGAGCCAGATGGTATGGTCAGAACAGGTGCTGAAATGAGTCTTCTCTTGAGTTCTTGAAAACTATTCTCACATTCCTCGCTCCAACCGAATTTTGTATCTTTCTGAGTCAGCTGAGTTAGTGGAGTAGCGATTCGAGAAAATCCTTCCACGAATCTCCGATAATAACCAGCTAAGCCGAGAAAGCTACGTACTTCGGTCACTGATTTGGGTTGCTCCCAGCTTTGAATAGCTTCAATCTTTGCCGGGTCAACTGATATTCCACGACTTGATACTACGTGCCCAAGAAATGCTACCTCTTCCAACCAGAACTCGCATTTCTTCAACTTGGCATAAAGCTTGTATTCACGAAGCTTTTGGAGTACCAGCCTCAAGTGTTGCTCATGATCTTCACGGCTTTTGGAATAAATAAGGATGTCATCAATAAAGACGACCACAAAGTGATCCAAATATTCCTTGAATACCCGGTTCATCATATCTATGAAGGCAGCAGGAGCATTAGTCAATCCAAAGGACATGACTAAGAATTCATAATGTAAGACCCCGAATTTTATGAAATAAAAGTATTCAATTTTTCTATTCAGTAAATGGTTAAATTGATAAAATTTTAAAGTTATGGGTGAAATATGAATTTTTTTTTCAAAATAAGCAAGTGGTTATAAAATAATCATTGTTGTCGGGGAATATTCGTTTGGTCGTGGAATATTCTTTCTGTCGGAGAATATTCGTACGACGGCGCAGCTATTTGTGGGCCCCATAACGAATAACTGTCGGGTGAAGGAAAACGACAAATTTGAGTTTTTACAAATAACGGCGTAGTTGTTACCGTTAACACTGTTGGAATACTCGGTGGTTAAAATACAGTAATACGCGTTATTGCACAGTAGCATACGGTATTGCATAGTATTTTTGAAATTATTGATTCTTACGTAAGAAGGCACTACTCAATAATTGTTACAGTAGTTACTGTTCAATATTTTATTTTATTGATTCAATAATTGTTGCGTTGATATTTTATATTATTGTTGTTTCAATAATTGTTGCTGCACAGTATTTTCCTTTATCTGATCAATAATTCATATTATTTGAATAATATTATTATATAACATTATTGTCAATGTCTAGAAAGTTCTGTCTAAGGAGAGGTTTGGTCATCTAATTGCGCGTCAGTAAGGAGAAATTCTTATTGGAAAGCCCCCTCTTTCCTGGGAACGGCCTGGTTGTCATAAATGTGATTCTGTAATATTATTTGTGAATAATTAATTTTTGATTCATATGATAAGAAAATATTTATTTTATGTGGATATAAATGAGGGATATATTTTTGTGGTTAAAAAATGAAGGAGTTAATGTTGAGATTTTTATCCGTATTTTTGTCAGAATGGAGGTATTAAAAATCAGGGTTTTTTGAGAAATATTGCGGGTGTTATAATTTTTAATCCGACCGTTGGATCGTGGTAATTTTTGGATATGTTATACATATATAAGTTGAGTATATGTCCACAAATTTTGAATCGTTAAAAATGAACGTATGATTTATTATGAATTTTACGAGATGACTGGTTCAGAAATTGTTGAATTTTCGGAGTTTAACATTTTGGTGGAAAATTCTAGAATTGGTGGGCCCCACTTGTGGTTGGTGAAAAAATGTGCTGAATTATATTTCAAATGTGGTGGGTGGGAATAGTAGCAGGTAAAGCCATCAGGTTGCAGGTCAAACCTACCAAAATTTTCCTATAAATAGAGGGCTAAGTTAGAATTGAAAATCACACCAAAAACATAAGCTTTCTCTCTTTCTCTCTCTATATTATGAAGCATATTTTGTGAGTATTTAGATACTTTGAGAGTTGCTATTCAGTGCAAGTTTCCTTCGGCTTTGTATACCGATCAGAAGTACTGCTCTTTTGAGGTAAGGGATAGTAAGGGATAGTAAGGGATTTTAAGGGTTGTTATGTTTTTCAGTTTCGTAATTTTTCTGAACTTCAAAAATTCTGGAAAAATTTGAAATGATATTTTGATGAGTTTTATTGATTGTGTCCAAAAATGGTGATTTTTGAATGTATAGATTGAGAGTTATGAATTTTATGAGAAAAGACTATTTTAAAAGTAACTGCTTATAATTTCTTGTGGTTACCTCCAAAATTGATGAAATTTTTATTGGGAGTACATGTATATGATGGAAGTATACTCTGTTAATTTCAGAATTTTTGGACAAAAGTACATTTTTTTATAAATGTCTAAATATTCGACTGTTTTGACCATATGAAAAATAGTAAATGACTTTTAAAAATTCTGAGAAAAATATATGTTCACTATGAGACTATATTATGCTAAATTTCAGAAAAGAAATATTTTTGGAACTGATTTGGTATTTTTCATGAAAATGGTCTAGTTATGAGTAAATGAATTAAATATGTTTTGTGAAGAAAGAAAATTGGAAAATAGGATTTTATGGCTTGAGAATCCTATATGAGGTTAATGCAGATTTTTGATGAGGGTTTTGGTTATTGATGATGAAATTGTAAGAGTTGGCATTTTATGATGATTAAATGCATTAATTAGTAAAGTGTAAACAATTAAAATAAATTGTTTATAAATTTAAGTAATGTTATTCTTTCAATATCATTATACCGAAATATTGGTATTGATTTTATTGTGGAATTTCTATCTTTTGTGTCGGGGTTACTATTCATGAGTTACTATTCACGATTTACTATTCATGAGTTACGAATATTACTCTTGAGATTAAAACTATATGTTGATCATATTATTTTTATCATCATATATAACATTTTTATAACCCTGATGTTGAAATTCTCTTTCACTGGAGTGTAAAGATGGGTAGATTATTGGTATGATCATGACTAGGGTTCTCTTTGGCCTGTAGTGCAAAGTTGAATTGTGACTGGTATGATCATGACCATTGAATTTATAATTGAATATCTTAAGCTTAAGTGCAAAGGTGAATTGATCAACATGGTTATAATTATTGTTTATATAAATTCTGAAATGATTATATATTTCTTTGAGATATGAATATATTTGGCCTGTAGTGCAAATATGAATTGTTGATGAATATCTTTGGCATGTAGTGCAAAGATGGCCTGTTGATGAATATCTTTGGCCTGTAGTGCAAAGATGAACTGTTGTTGAATATCTTTGGCCCGTAGTGCAAAGATGGTTTGTTGATGAATATCTTTGGCCCGTAGTGCAAAGATGGATTTGTTAGTATGATTATAAACAGGAACTGTGATTTGGTATAACCATGATCTTTGATGTTTCAGGTAAAGACAGGTGATGAAAATATTCTTCGTCCTGGATGCGAAGAAAAATTTATAGTCACAATTATGATTATGAGTTATTCATATGATTGTGGAAAGGAACTGTTGAGTGATGTTACATGGATAAAATATTGTTGGTGGATTTTTAACATGGAGAAGATAATAGACTTTATAGTCTATTTGACTCTTCTAATGGATTGCTCGTTCCGCTGTAACTATGGTTGAAATTTTTATCATTTACCATATGTTCTAAATCTCTGATTTATTGTTGATGAAGGCTATTGATAATTGAATTATCTTTAGTCATGACATTCTTTACTGAGCTAGTTGTGCTCACCCTTTTGCTTCACAATTCCTTTCAGGTAATAAGAGTGTAGCTGGGTCGAGCGGGGGTAACAAGGGAATAGAACGGTGGTCATCATTTAGTAGTTATATTTGGTGAAGAAAATAGGGTGAAGCGAACCCAACGTTGGAAGGGTGTTTTGTCACTATCATACAAGATGTCTAATGACATACAACCTCGTGTCATCATAGGACAGAGTTGTGCTCATCCACTTGCTGAGTATATCTATGGGCACTACCTATATAATCTTGGTGTTTGTTTGAAGTATAATTCTCAATTAGAGACAGTGGAGATAATGATAAGTCAAGAGAAGACTCACCATTGGGAAGAATATGATAGTAATCTTCTCGTTTTTCTTTGGGGTCTATTGGGTCAACCAAGGATAATTCTGTGGCCATATGATATCTATCATAACCTAGACGCGTGGCCTCCCATGTACGAAGGTTTCCTTGAGCACTTCCCAAAGATTCTAATTTCTAGAACAGTTTTTGACTATACCTTTATGTAAGGTACCTTTGTGAAGTGCTGATACATGATGGTGTCCAATGTCACATTTGGTATATATTTGTATCCAAACTCACATCATATGTGTTGTTGTATTTTGCACGAAAATTGTTGTAATAAAGTTGTAGTTGTTTTCTGTACCATGTATTTGACGACTCAGAATGGGTTGGATGGAATGGACCTATTTTGGGGTCGTTACATTTGGTATCAGAGCTTAGGGATATGATCTCTGGCGGAGATCGGGGAATACAACTATGAGGGGACAGATGAGTAAATCCTTCGCTAGTGTGTCCTACCTAAGCTTATTTGTTGGTCAGTCATAATATCGGGATATTATGTGATATGTTAATTTGTTAAATTAACACTTGTTTTGAAGCTGTATTCTAGAATGTTATTTGAAATACAGGAGATGAGCAATGGAGAAATTATAATGACAGAGAAGATGGAATCTGAAATGAAAGCAAGGTATTCTCAACTCTTTGAAATACCAGGTACGTAAATTTCGGGGACGAAATTTCATAAGGAGGGGAGATTGTAAGACCCCGAATTTTATGAAATAAAAGTATTCAATTTTTCTATTCAGTAAATGGTTAAATTGATAAAATTTTAAAGTTATGAGTGAAATATGAATTTTTTTTTCAAAATAAGCAAGTGGTTATAAAATAATCATTGTTGTCGGGGAATATTCGTTTGGTCGTGGAATATTCTTTCTGTCGGAGAATATTCGTACGACGGCGCAGCTATTTGTGGGCCCCATAACGAATAACTGTCGGGTGAAGGAAAACGACAAATTTGAGTTTTTACAAATAACGGCGTAGTTGTTACCGTTAACACTGTTGGAATACTCGGTGGTTAAAATACAGTAATACGCGTTATTGCACAGTAGCATACGGTATTGCATAGTATTTTTGAAATTATTGATTCTTACGTAAGAAGGCACTACTCAATAATTGTTACAGTAGTTACTGTTCAATATTTTATTTTATTGATTCAATAATTGTTGCGTTGATATTTTATATTATTGTTGTTTCAATAATTGTTGCTGCACAGTATTTTCCTTTATCAGATCAATAATTCATATTATTTGAATAATATTATTAGATAACATTATTGTCAATGTCTAGAAAGTTCTGTCTAAGGAGAGGTTTGGTCATCTAATTGCGCGCCAGTAAGGAGAAATTCTTATTGGAAAGCCCCCTCTTTCCTGGGAACGGCCTGGTTGTCATAAATGTGATTCTGTAATATTATTTGTGAATAATTAATTTTTGATTCATATGATAAGAAAATATTTATTTTATGTGGATATAAATGAGGGATATATTTTTGTGGTTAAAAATGAAGGAGTTAATGTTGAGATTTTTATCCGTATTTTTGTCGGAATGGAGGTATTAAAAATCAGGGTTTTTTGAGATATATTGCGGGTGTTATAATTTTTAATCCGACCGTTGGATCGTGATAATTTTTGGATATGTTATACATATATAAGTTGAGTATATGTACACAAATTTTGAACCGTTAAAAACGAACGTATGATTTATTATGAATTTTACGAGATGACTGGTTCAGAAATTGTTGAATTTTCGGAGTTTAATATTTTAGTGGAAAATTCTAGAATTGGTGGGCCCCACTTGTGGTTGGTGAAGAAATGTGCTGAATTATATTTTAAATGTGGTGGGTGGGAATAGTAGCAGGTAAAGCCATCAGGTTGCAGGTCAAACCTACCAAAATTTTCCTATAAATAGAGGGCTAAGTTAGAATTGAAAATCACACCAAAAATATAAGCTTTCTCTCTTTCTCTCTCTATATTATGAAGCATATTTTGTGAGTATTTAGATACTTTGAGAGTTGCTATTCAGTGCAAGTTTCCTTTGGCTTTGTATACCGATCAAAAGTACTGCTTTTTTGAGGTAAGGGATAGTAAGTGATAGTAAGGGATAGTAAGGGATTTTAAGGGTTGTTATGTTTTTCAGTTTCGTAATTTTTCTGAACTTCAAAAATTCTGGAAAAATTTGAAATGATATTTTGATGAGTTTTATTGATTGTGTCCAAAAATGGTGATTTTTGAATGTATAGATTGAGAGTTATGAATTTTATGAGAAAAGACTATTTTAAAAGTAACTACTTATAATTTCTTGTGGTTATCTCCAAAATTGATGAAATTTTTATTGGGAGTACATGTATATGATGGAAGTATACTCTGTAAATTTCAGAATTTTTGGACAAAAGTACATTTTTTGATAAATGTCTAAATATTCGGCTGTTTTGACCATATGAAAAATAGTAAATGACTTTTAAAAATTCTGAGAAAAATATATGTTCACTATGGGACTATATTATGCTAAATTTCAGAAAAGAAATATTTTTGGAACTGATTTGGTATTTTTCATGAAAATGGTCTAGTTATGAGTAAATGAATTAAATATGTTTTGTGAAGAAAGAAAATTGGAAAATAGGATTTTATGGCTTGAGAATCCTATATGAGGTATATTCAGATTTTTGATGAGGGTTTTGGTTATTGATGATGAAATTGTAAGAGTTGGCATTTTATGATGATTAAATGCATTAATTAGTAAAGTGTAAACAATTAAAATAAATTGTTTATAAATTTAAGTAATGTTATTCTTTCAATATCATTATACCGAAATATTGGTATGGATTTTATTGTAGAATTTCTATCTTTTGTGTCGGGGTTACTATTCATGAGTTACTATTCACGATTTACTATTCATGAGTTACGAATATTACTCTTGAGATTAAAACTATATGTTGATCATATTATTTTTATCATCATATATAACATTTTTATAACCCTGAGGTTGAAATTTTCTTTCATTGGAGTGTAAAGATGGGTAGATTATTGGTATGATCATGACTAGGGTTCTCTTTGGCCTGTAGTGCAAAGTTGAATTGTGACTGGTATGATCATGACCATTGAATTTATAATTGAATATCTTAAGCTTAAGTGCAAAGGTGAATTGATCAATATGGTTATAATTATTGTTTATATAAATTCTGAAATGATTATATATTTCTTTGAGATATGAATATATTTGGCCTGTAGTGCAAATATGAATTGTTGATGAATATCTTTGGCATGTAGTGCAAAGATGGCCTGTTGATGAATATCTTTGGCCTGTAGTGCAAAGATGAACTGTTGTTGAATATCTTTGGCCCGTAGTGCAAAGATGGTTTGTTGATGAATATCTTTAGCCCGTAGTGCAAAGATGGATTTGTTAGTATGATTATAAACAGGAACTGTGATTTGGTATAACCATGATCTTTGATGTTTCAGGTAAAGACAGGTGATGAAAATATTCTTCGTCCTGGGTGCGAAGAAAAATTTATAGTCACAATTATGATTATGAGTTATTCATATGATTGTGGAAAGGAACTGTTGAGTGATGTTACATGGATAAAATATTGTTGGTGGATTTTTAACATGGAGAAGATAATAGACTTTATAGTCTATTTGACTCTTCTAATGGATTGCTCGTTCCGCTGCAACTATGGTTGAAATTTTTATCATTTACCATATGTTCTAAATCTCTGATTTATTGTTGATGAAGCCTATTGATAATTGAATTATCTTTAGTCATGACATTCTTTACTGAGCTAGTTGTGCTCACCCTTTTGCTTCACAATTCCTTTCAGGTAATAAGAGTGTAGCTGGGTCGAGCGGGGGTAACAAGGGAATAGAACGGTAGTCATCATTTAGTAGTTATATTTGGTGAAGAAAATAGGGTGAAGCGAACCCAACGTTGGAAGGGTGTTTTGTCACTATCATACAAGATGTCTAATGACATACAACCTCGTGTCATCATAGGACAGGGTTGTGCTCATCCACTTGCTGAGTATATCTGTAAGACCCCGAATTTTATGAACTAAAAGTATTCAATTTTTCTTATAATTACTATTCAGTAAATGGTTAAATTGATAAAAATTTAAAGTTATGAGTGAAATATGATTTTTTTTCAAAATAAGCAAGTGGTTATAAAATAATCATTGTTGTCGGGGAATATTCGTTTGGTCGTGGAATATTCTTTCTGTCGGGGAATATTCGTACGACGGCGCAGCCATTTGTTGGCCCCATAACAGAATAACTGTCGGGTGAAGAAAACGACAAATTTGAGTTTTTACAAATAACGGCGTAGTTGTTACCGTTAACACTGTTGGAATACCCGGTGGTTAAAATACAGTAATACACGTTATTGCATAGTAGCACACGGTATTACATAGTATTTTTGAAATTATTGATTCTTACGTAAGAAGGCACTACTCAATAATTGTTACAGTAATTACTGTTCAATATTTTATTTTATTGATTCAATAATTGCTACGTTGAAATTTTATATTATTGTTGTTCAATAATTGTTGCTGCACAGTATTTCCTATTATCAGATCAATAATTCATATTATTTGAATAATATTATTAGATAACATTATTGGCAATGTCTAGAAAGTTCTGTCTAAGGAGAGGTTTGGTCATCTAATTGCGCGCCAGTAAGGAGAAATCCTTATTGGAAAGCCCCCTCTTTCCTGGGAACGGTCTGGTTGTCATAAATGTGATTCTATAATATTATTTCTGAATAATTAATTATTGATTCATATGATAAGAAAATATTTATGTGGATATAAATGAGGGATATATTTTTGTGGTTAAAAATGAAGGAGTTAATGTTGAGATTTTTATCCGTATTTTTGTCGGAATGGAGGTATTAAAAATCAGAGTTTTTGAGATATTTTGCGGGGGTTATAATTTTTAATCCGACCGTTGGATCGTGGTAATTTTTGGATATGTTATACATATATAAGTTTAGTATATGTCCATAAATTTTGAACCGTTAAAAATGAACGTATGATTTATTATGAATTTTACGAGATGACTGGTTCAGAAATTGTTGAATTTTCGGAGTTTATCATTTTGGTGGAAAATTCTAGAATTGGTGGGCCCCACTTGTGGTTGGTGAAGAAATGTGCTGAATTATATTTCAAATGTGGTGGGTGGGAATAGTAGCAGGTAAAGCCATCAGGTTGCAGGTCAAACCTACCAAAATTTTCCTATAAATAGAGGGCTAAGTTAGAATTGAAAATCACACCAGAAACATAAGCTTTCTCTCTTTCTCTCTCTATATTATGAAGCATATTTTGTGAGTTTTTAGATACTTGGTGAGTTGCTATTCATCAGTGCAAGTTTTCTTCAGCATCATATCCGATATCCAGTCAGAAGTACTGCTCTTTTGAGGTAAGGGATAGTAAGGGATATTAAGGGTTGTTATGATTTTCAGTTTCGTAATTTTTCTGATCTTCAAAAATTCTGAAAAAATTTGAAATGATATTTTGATGAGTTTTCTTGATTGTGTCCAAAAATGGTGATTTTTGGATGTATAGATTGAGAGTTATGAATTTTATGAGAAAAGACTATTTTAAAAGTAACAGCTTATAATTCCTTGTGGTTAACTCCAAAATTGATGAAATTTTTATTGGGAGTACATGTATATGATAGAAGTATACTCTGTAAATTTCAGAATTTTTGGACAAAAGTATAATTTTTGATAAATGTCTAAATATTCGGTGGTTTTGGCCATATGAAAAATAGTAAATGAGTTTTAAAAATTCTGAGAAAAATATATGTTCAATATTGGACTATATTATGCTAAATCCCAGAAAAGAAATATTTTTAGAACTGATTTGGTATTTTTCATGAAAATGGTCTAGTTATGAGTAAATGAATTAAATATGTTTTGTGAAGAAAGAAAATTGGAAAATAGGATTTTATGGCTTGAGAATCCTATATGAGGTATATGCATATTTTTGATGAGGGTTTTGGTTATTGATGATGAAATTGTAAGAGTTGGCATTTTATGATGATTAAATGCATTAATTAGTAAAGTGTAAACAATTAAAATAAATTGTTTATAAATTTAAGTAATGTTATTCTTTCAATATCATTATACCGAAATATTGGTATGAATTTTATTGTAGAATTTCTATCTTTTGTGTCGGGGTTACTATTCATGAGTTACGAATATTACTCTTGAGATTAAAACTATATGTTGATCATATTATTTTTATCATCATATATAACATTTTTATAACCCTGATGTTGAAATTCTCTTTCACTGGAGTGTAAAGATGGGTAGATTATTGGTATGATCATGACTAGGGTTCTCTTTGGCCTGTAGTGCAAAGTTGAATTGTGACTGGTATGATCATGACCATTGAATTTATAATTGAATATCTTAAGCTTAAGTGCAAAGGTGAATTGATCAACATGGTTATAATTATTGTTTATATAAATTCTGAAATGATTATATATTTCTTTGAGATATGAATATATTTGGCCTGTAGTGCAAATATGAATTGTTGATGAATATCTTTGGCATGTAGTGCAAAGATGGCCTGTTGATGAATATCTTTGTCCTGTAGTGCAAAGATGAACTGTTGTTGAATATCTTTGGCATGTAGTGCAAAGATGGCCTGTTGATTAATATCTTTGGCCTGTAGTGCAAAGATGAACTGTTGTTGAATATCTTTGGCCCGTAGTGCAAAGATGGTTTGTTGATGAATATCTTTGGCCCGTAGTGCAAAGATGGATTTGTTAGTATGATTATAAACAGGAACTGTGATTTGGTATAACCATGATCTTTGATGTTTCAGGTAAAGACAGGTGATGAAAATATTCTTCGTCTTGGGTGCGAAGAAAAATTTATAGTCACAATTATGATTATGAGTTATTCATATGATTGTGGAAAGGAACTGTTGAGTGATGTTACATGGATATAATATTGTTGGTGAATTTTTAACATGGAGAAGATAATAGACTTTATAGTCTATTTGACTCTTCTAATGGATTGCTCGTTCCGCTGCAACTATGGTTGAAATTTTTATCATTTACCATATGTTCTAAATCTCTGATTTATTGTTGATGAAGGCTATTGATAATTGAATTATCTTTAGTCATGATATTCTTTACTGAGCTAGTTGTGCTCACCCTTTTGCTTCACAATTCCTTTCAGGTAATAAGAGTGTAGCTGGGTCGAGCGGGGGTAACAAGGGAATAGAACGGTGGTCATCATTTAGTAGTTATATTTGGTGAAGAAAATAGGGTGAGGCGAACCCAACGTTGGAAGGGTGTTTTGTCACTATCATACAAGATGTCTAATGACATACAACCTCGTGTCATCATAAGACAGGGTTGTGCTCATCCACTTGCTGAGTATATCTATGGGCACTACCTATATAATCTTGGTGTTTGTTTGAAGTATAATTCTCAATTAGAGACAGTGGAGATAATGATAAGTCAAGAGAAGACTCACCATTGGGAAGAATATGATAGTAATCTTCTCGTTTTTCTTTGGGGTCTATTGGGTCAACCAAGGATAATTCTGTGGCCATATGATATCTATCATAACCTAGACGCGTGGCCTCCCATGTACGAAGGTTTCCTTGAGCACTTCCCAAAGATTCTAATTTCTAGAACAGTTTTTGACTATACCTTTATGTAAGGTGTCATTGTGAGGTGATGTCCACGGTTAGAACATGAGTCACATTTGGTATATATTTGTATCCAAACTTACAGCATATATATTGTTGTATTTTGCACGACAATTGTTGTAATAAAGTTGTAGTTATTTTCTGTACCATGTATTTGACGACTCAGAATGGGTTGGTTGGAATGGACCTATTTTGGGGTCGTCACATATAGTCTATTTATAGAATAACTTTAATAAAGTATTCTGTTTTATATAAAAAGATGTTTCTGTTTTATTACGTTAATAATACGAATAAAACAAAACGTCATTATCGCTAAATAATTCATCTTATTAACTGACAATAATTGAATCAAACTGAGTGACTTCTCACATAAGCATTAATAATCAATACCGTGTGCTACTATGCAACCACACGTATTACTGTACTTTTACTACCGAGTAGTTCAACAGTATCAATGGTAAAACTTTCGCCGTTATTTTTAATAAAATATTTTTGTCGTTTTCTCAATCCGACAATAATTTCGTTGTGGGATCCACCAATGATTGTGCCGTTGTACGAATATTCTCTGTTAAAACGAATATTCTCCGACCAATCGAATATTATATAATAACTTGCGTACTTTGCAAAATTTATAAATTTTACTCACAACTATAACATTATATCAAATTAACTCCATAATATTCAAAAATGATATTTATAGAAAATTCATCTTTGTTTATAAAAGTTTGGGTCTTACAGTCATATCGGATATCCAGTCAGAAGTGCTGCTCTTTTGAGGTAAGGGATAGTGAGGGATAATAAGAGATAGTAAGGGATAGTAAGGGATATTAAAGGATGTTATATTCTTTATAATGATGTTATTCTTTCAATATCATTATACTGAAATATTGGTATAGATTTTATTGTGGAATTTCTATCTTTTTGAGTCGGGGTTACTATTCACGTATACGACACTATTCACGTACACGGCACTATTCATGTATATGACACTATTTACGTATATGACATTATTTACGTATAAGGTACTATGTACGAATACGGAGTACTATTCACGAGTTACTATTCATGAGTTACTATTCACGAGTTACTATTTACGAGTTACTATTCACGGGTACTATTCACGACAAGAATTGGTTTCTTTTTCTGACCAAATTATCGTTGATTTATGATTGTTGCTCTTGAAAATAAATGTAGTTGTTGATCATATTATTTTTATTATCATATATAACATTTTTATAACCCTGATGTTGAATTTCTCTTTCACTTGAGTGTAAAGATGGGTAAATTATTGGTATGCTAGTGACTGAGGAATGTCTTTGACCTGTAGTGCAAAAATGAATTGTTAACTGGTATGATCATGACCATTGAATTTATAATTGAATATCTTTAGCTTAAATGTAAAGATGAATTGATTAACATGGTTATAATTATGGTGTATATAAATTCTGAAATGATTATATATTTCTTTGAGATATGAATATATTTGGCCTGTAGTGCAAATATGAACTGTTGAGGAATATCTTTGGCCTGTAGTGCAAAGATGAATTGTTGATGAATATCTTTGGCCCGTAGTGCAAAGATGACTTGTTGTTGAATATCTTTGGCCAGTAGTGCAAAGATGAACTGTTGACGAATATCGTTGGCCTGTAGTGCAAAGATGAATTTATTAATATGATTATGAACAGGAACTGTGATTTGGTATAACCATGATCTTTGATAAAGTATAAACTTCTTTAGAGTTTATGATAAGCTTACCCGTGATGACCTCATTCGGGTTCCTTGCTCTCTGGGAGTTCACAACAAACGCTCTCCCTTGCACAATTGGTTTTGACTTTTCTGGGACGGCCTTTGGTGCCTCCATCCTAGCTGATTTTGTCTTCGGTAAACGACAAAATCGGGCTAAATGACCTTCTCTTCCACAATTATAACATGCTTTGGACGGCATCGCGCAGTTTGGACTGATGTGCCCCTCCCCTCCGCATTTGAAACATATGATAGGTGATCGTTCTCCTTCCTTAACGACAGGTGCTGGTGCTGACGTCTTTCCATCATTGTCGAATCTTCTCTTCTTGAAATGCCCATTTTTATTGTCTTGGCCCTGATTACCACCGAAGTGGTTACCATTTCTGGCCTGTTGATTCCCTCCACGCTTGTTGTCACCGCTTCGATGACTGCTCTCACTGGTATTATCATTTTGCCGGTTGCTCTCTTTTGGTTGCGTTGTCTCGTTATCGCGCTCCACCAACTGAGCCCTATTTACAACATCTGAATACAAACACAGTTTATGAGAAACAAGATGTTGACGTATCTCCGGCTTCAAACCTCTTAAAAACATCCGCGTCATTCTTTCTTCATTATCCACCAGGTGGGACGCAAACCGGGATAACTCCGCAAATTTTGCCTCGTACTGCGACACGGTCATATTATTCTGCTCCAATTTGATGAACTCCACCTCCTTCATATGACGAATACTCTCGGGAAAGTATTTGTCGTTAAACAGATCTTGAAACTTCTCCCAAGACATCTTCAGTGCGGCAGGTTGAGTACGCTTTATCGATTCCCACCAGTAATCTGCCTCTCCTCGCAACATAAAGGCGGCAAAGGGAACTTTTTGCTCCTCGGAGCAACCCAAGACATCAAATATCTTGGTGATCTGCTTTATCCATGTTTCAGCTACAAGTGGTTTGGGTTCTCCCTTAAACTCCGGTGGTCCCAGCTCCTTAAACTGTTTAGCGGTGACCGCCAGAGAGTTTCCAGTATTTCCACCTACGTTGTGGACAGGAGCCGCTTTCACCTGTTGTTGTATGAATTGCATAAAGCCTCTGAACATTTGATCATTCATCATTTGGTCAGTGTTGTTGTTTGCATGAGGATTGACACCTTCCTGATGCACATTATCCTGATTATTGATATGTGGTGAATCAACAGTCGTCTGTGCTCCATTGCTATTCTCAACATTCTCGGATGCCATTTTCAGATACTGCCACAAAATAAAAATTAATTGATATGTCATATATTATCCTTATATTATGACCGACCAATTAAATACCATGCAAATAAACTTAGGTATGTCATACTAGCGAAGGAATTCCCCGTCTCTCCCCTCCTAGTTCTATTCTCACATCTTAGCCAGGATCATATCCCTAAGCTCTGATACCAACTGTGACACCCCCAAAATTAGGTATACATCACCCATCTTGGGTCGTCAGATACATAGTACAGAATACAAATACAACTGATTAATACAACTGTCGTGTACCATACGACAAAACATAAACTGTGAGTTTGAATACAAATATTATCTTCTAGAGAGTATTCATACTCAAAAGGAGTCCTCATTACATTTATTAACACACCATTACATAGAATAGTGAGGACTACTAACTAATACTATCATTCGGACCATCACTCCGTTCCCCGACTTGCCCCAGCTACGTTCTCATTTCCTGAAGAGAACAGTGAAAGAAAGGGTGAGCTCAACTAGCCCAGTAAGAAATATTATGACTAAGATAATGCAGAATAAATTATCATTAGCCTTCAACAATGTTAAACTGATAAAATATAATAGACATCAAGTTTAACTGTAGCGGAACAAGCAATCCATTAAGAGAGTCAAGTAGAAAATAAACTCTACTATCTTTTATGATTTAAAAGGTTTTTCAACACTGCGATCGCTGAGACTCAGCTTAATAAAATAATCCACATCATCGAATCACCCCTGCACTACGGCCAAGGATATTCGTGTATTCATTAATGGTCATGATCATGCCAACAACTGTCCATCAATGCACTACGGGCCAATGATGACTTTTACCACATCATTTGTAACATTACGGTCATGATTACACCGAATAATCCCTGGTCATAATCATACCAAGTCCATCTATGCACTACAGGCCACAGATGACTTTCAACAGAATATAAACATGAGGATGATGACAATGATATAAGAATTCAATAAAACAAGTTCAAGAATTAATTTATCCAAGAATTAACAACGTCCAAATTGTCAACATGATACTGCATTGTGGAGTAAAATTCAAGAATGCTTAGAAGAATATTTTCTTGAAAAGATACTGGATGAAACGCAACTATCAAGGATATTCCACAAATTTCATGGAGTATAGAAGTCAAAACTTAACCAACTGAGTACAATAAAGAATGGAATAACAAAAGAAATCACCATGCATGCGATAGACCGCACAGACAGGTTATTCCAATAGAATAATAAATAATGGAACCAGGTCCGGCGTAAACGCACAGACAGGATATTCCGACAGAATAATAAATAATGGAACCAGGTCCGGTGTAAAACACACAGACAGGATATTCCAACAGAATAATACTAAAACGGAACCAGGTCCGGTGTAAAACACACAGACAGGATGTTCCAACAGAATAATAAACGGAACCAGGTCCGGTGTAAAACACACAGACAGGATGTTCCAACAGAATAATAGAAGAATGTCACCAAGTATAGGGTAGACCGCGTATACTGGTTATTCCAACAGAATAATAACAAATGGAATAACAGAAGTTCTCTTCATGAATATAAAAGAAATAATATTCCCTACCTTAAAAGAACTGGATATTGGAAAAGTGATGTAGCAGAATACTTTTATTCTCTCTCTCTTATTCTCTCTATACTTTCTCTCTCTATAGCTTGAATGAATTCGTGAAAAATAATGAAGCCCTAGGCCTCTATTTATAGAAAAACTGAGGGTGGCTCTTGGTCTTAACGAAGGGTCAAATGACTCTTGGTCTTAACGAAGGGTCAAATGACTCTTGGTAATATTGAAGGGACAACTACTATTGACGAAAGTAATTACTATTGACCAAGGTAAATACTATTGACGAAGGTAATTACTATTGACCAAGGTAAATACTATTGACGACGGTAATTACTATTGACGACGGTAATTACTATTGACGAAGAGACTCTTAGATGATGACATATGGCCCCCCATAAAATAACCAAACTTACCACAACGTCTCAATTATTGATTTAATAATATAACATATTATACAGACGATACTATGACAATAATTTAAGAGATATGATGCAGCAATTACTACAGCAATAATTGAGTATAGCTGAGTGACTTCTCACGTAAGCATCAATAATCAATACCGTGTGCTACTATGCAACCACGCGTATTACTGTACTTTTACTACCGAGTAGTTCAACAGTTTTAACGGTTTTAACGGTAACACCTCAGCCGTTATTTTTATAGAAAGATAATTCTGTCGTTTTCTCAATCCGACAATAATTCCGTTGTGGGGTCCACCAATGATTGTGCCGTCGTACGAATATTCCCCGACAAAAAGAATATTCTCCGACCAAACGAATATTTTATAACAACTTGCTTACTTTGCAAAATTTATAAATATTACCCACAACTATAACATTATATCAAATTAACTCCATAATATTCAAAAATGATATTTATAGAAAATTCATCTTTATTTATAAAAATTGGGGTCTTACAACCTCCCCTTCTTATGAAATTTCGCCCTCGAAATTAGGGTACGTACCTGGTATGTCGAAGAGGTAAGGATACCTTGATTTCATTTCTGATTCTAACTCCCAAGTCATTTCCTCAACATCGTGGTTTCTCCACAAAACTTTAACTTGAGGTATAACCTTGGAGCGTAGAATATGTTCCTTCTTATCCAAGATTTGAACAGGAACTTCTTCATACGTCAAATCCTCCGCTATTTCGTCCGGTTCTAACTCAATAATGTGGTTCGGGTCTTCCACATATTTGCGTAACATGGATATGTGGAAAACGTTATGAACACGAGACATACTTGGCGGTAAAGCGAGTCTATAAGCCACAGTTCCTACTCGATCGAGGATTAAAAATGGACCGATGAATCGAGGATTTAGCTTTCCTCTCTTTCCAAATCTCGTAACTCCTTTCCATGGAGCAACACGTAAGAACACATGATCTCCTACATCAAATTCCACGTCCTTTCGATGAAGATCAGCATAACTCTTTTGTCGATCTTGTGAGGTTTTTATACGTTGTCGGATCGTTTGAATCTTTTCTGTAGTCATACGTACCAACTCCGGTCCCAACAACGTTGCTTCACCCACCTCATCCCAGCATACTGGAGAACGACATTTTCTTCCATACAATGCTTCGAATGGAGCCATGCCAATACTTGCTTGATAACTGTTGTTGTAGGAAAACTCCACCAATGGTAAGAACTTGTCCCAACTTCCTTTGAAGTCAAAGACACAGAGTCTTAATAGATCTTCAAGAGTTTGAATAGTCCTCTCTGATTGTCCGTCCGTCTGAGGATGATATGCTGAACTAAATCGTAACTCCGTGCCCATAGCTTTTTGTAAACTAACCCAAAATCGTGAAGTGAATCTTGGGTCTCGGTCAGAAACTATGGATACTGGCATACCATGCAGTCTTACAATCTCGTTTATGTACATACGAGCAAGACGTTCAAGTGTATAAGTTTCTCGTATCGGTAAGAAATGAGCAGACTTGGTCAATCTATCAACAATGACCCAAATCGCATCAATACCTTGAGAAACCCTAGGAAGACCGATAACGAAATCCATGGTAATGTGCTCCCACTTCCATTCTGGAATTTCAAGTGGTTGCAATGGACCTTTTGGTACTTGATGCTCCGCTTTGACTCGTTGACAAGTTAGACACCTTGAGATAAACAACGCTATCTCTCTCTTCATATTGCTCCACCAAAATGTATGACGAAGATCATGATACATTTTGGTACTTCCAGGATGGATTGCAAACGGTGTGTTGTGCGCCTCCATCATGATTTCATACTTTAAATCAGGGTTGTTAGGAACACAAAGTCTGGAGTTGACTCGAAGTATTCCTTCTTCATCGATTCTTGCTTCCGGCATAGAACCTTCTTGCACTTTCTTCCTCATACGCATCAGCTCCAGGTCTGTAGCTTGAGCAGCTTTAACTTTATCGATTAAAGTCGGTTCTACTCGTATATTCGCCATCATCACATGGGTCCCTGGAGTCTTTAACTCTATCTCCATCCTTTGCAAGTCACACAAAATGGGCCTTTGCGTTGTTAATATCGCACTTGTACCCGCATATGATCTTCTACTCAATGCGTCAGCTACCACGTTCGCTTTTCCAGGATGGTATTGAATGGTATGATCATAATCTTTCAATAGTTCAAGCCAACGTCGTTGTCGCATGTTGAGTTCCTTTTGAGTGAAGAAATATTTGAGGCTTTTATGATCCGTAAAGATCTCCACTTTCTCCCCATACAAGTAATGCCTCCAAATTTTAAGTGCAAAGACAACAGCTGCCAACTCTAGATCATGAGTAGGAAATTCCTCTCATATTCCTTGAGTTGTCTTGATGCATAGGCTATGACTTTTCCATGTTGCATGAGAACGCATCCCAACCCTTTGCTCGAAGCATCACTGTAGATGACAAATCCCTCCGAGCCAGATGGTATTGTTAGAACAGGTGCTGAAATGAGTCTCCTCTTGAGTTCTTGAAAACTCTGCTCACATTCTTCGCTCCAACCAAACTTTGTATCTTTCCGAGTCAGCTGAGTTAATGGAGTAGCGATTCGAGAAAATCCTTCCACGAATCTCCGATAATAACCAGCTAAACCAAGAAAGCTACGTACCTCGGTCACTGATTTAGGTTGCTCCCAGCTTTGAATAGCTTCAATCTTTGCCGGGTCAACCGATATTCCACGACTTGATACTACGTGCCCAAGGAATGCTACCTCCTCCAGCCAGAACTCGCATTTCTTCAACTTGGCATAAAGCTTGTATTCACGAAGCTTTTGGAGTACCAGCCTCAAGTGTTGCTCATGATCTTCACGGCTTTTGGAATAAATAAGGATGTCATCAATAAAGACGACCACAAAGTGATCCAAATATTCCTTGAATACCCGGTTCATCATATCCATGAAGGCAGCAGGAGCATTAGTCAATCCAAAGGACATGACTAGGAATTCATAATGCCCGTACCGAGTTCTAAAAGCCGTCTTTGGAATATCCTCAGTTCTAACCTTCAGCTGATGATATCCAGAACGAAGATCGATCTTTGAAAAGAATTGTGCTCCTTGCAACTGGTCAAACAGGTCATCAATACGTGGCAATGGGTACCTGTTTTTGATGGTGACATGATTCAACTCCCGATAATCAATACAAAGTCGCATACTTCCATCTTTCTTCTTCACGAACAGAACAGGAGCACCCCAAGGAGAAGTACTAGGACGAATAAAACCAATGTCTAACAATTCCTGCAGTTGAGTCTTTAACTCCTGAAGTTCAATAGGAGCCATTCGATATGGGGCTTTGGAAATGGGTTTTGTACCGGGTTCAAGGTCGATACAAAATTCAATTTCACGCTCTGGGGGTAGGCCAGGAAGTTCTTCAGGGAATACGTCAGGGAATTTATTAACAATAGAAATATCATTCAAAACTGACGTATTTTTGTTTAGATCTGTGACATGAGCTAAGAAAGCTTGACATCCGTTTTTCAATAAACGAATAGCTTTATGGCTTGAGATGACAGCGATTGATTTTAATGGTTTGGTTGCTTGAATTCGCATAATAGGTCGATTAGGAATATGAAAGCTAACAACCTTACGAAAACAATCAATTTTTGCATAATGAGTAGTTAACCAATCAATCCCTAGAATCACGTCAAATGCAAGTATTTTTAATGAAATCAGATCGATAGGTAATGTGTGGGTACCAACTTGAACCAAACAAGACTTATAAACAGTGGAGGTAATGAAGGTTTCTCCCAACGGAGTTTCCACAGATAAGTCAAAGTCTAATTTCTCCGGAATCAAATTTAATCGATGAGCGCAAGTAGGAGAAATAAAAGAATGGGTTGAACCGGTATCAAATAAAGTATAAACTTCTTTAGAGTTTATGATAAGCTTACCCGTGATGACCTCATTTGGGTTCCTTGCTCTCTGGGAGTTCACAACAAACGCTCTCCCTTGCACAACCGGTTTTGACTTTTCTGGGACGGCCTTTGGTGCCTCCATCCTAGCTGAATTTGTCTTCGGTAAACGACAAAATCGGGCTAAATGACCTTCTCTTCCACAATTATAACATGCTTTGGACGGCATCGCGCAGTTTGGACTGATGTGCCCCTCCCCTCCGCATTTGAAACATATGATAGGTGGTCGTTCTCATTCCTTAACGACAGGTGCTGGTGCTGACGTCTTTCCATCATTGTTGAATCTCCTCTTCTTGAAATGCCCATTTTTATTGTTTTGGCCCTGATTACCACCGAAGTGGTTACCATTTCTGGCCTGTTGATTCCCTCCACGCTTGTTGTCACCGCTTCGATGACTGCTCTCACTGGTATTATCATTTTGCCGGCTGCTCTCTTTTGGTTGCGTTGTCTCGTTATCGCGCTCCACCAACTGAGCCCTATTTACAACATCTGAATACAAACACAGTTTATGAGAAACAAGATGTTGACGTATCTCCGGCTTCAAACCTCTTAAAAACATCCGCGTCATTCTTTCTTCATTATCCACCAGGTGGGACGCAAACCGGGATAACTCCGTAAATTTTGCCTCGTACTGCGACACGGTCATATTATTCTGCTCCAATTTGATGAACTCCACCTCCTTCATGTGACGAATACTCTCGGGAAAGTATTTGTCGTTAAACAGATCTTGAAACTTCTCCCAAGACATCTTCAGTGCGGCAGGTTGAGTACGCTTTATCGATTCCCACCAGTAATCTGCCTCTCCTCGCAACATAAAGGCGGCAAAGGGAACCTTTTGCTCCTCGGAGCAACCCAAGACATCAAATATCTTGGTGATCTGCTTTATCCATGTTTCAGCTACAAGTGGTTTGGGTTCTCCCTTAAACTCCGGTGGTCCCAGCTCCTTAAACTGTTTAGCGGTGACCGCCAGAGAGTTTCCAGTATTTCCACCTACGTTGTGGACAGGAGCCGCTTTCACCTGTTGTTGCATGAATTGCATAAAGCCTCTGAACATTTGATCATTCATCATTTGGTCAGTGTTGTTGTTTGCATGAGGATTGACACCTTCCTGATGCACATTATCCTGATTATTGATATGTGGTGAATCAACAGTCGTCTGTGCTCCATTGCTATTCTCAACATTCTCGGATGCCATTTTCAGATACTGCCACAAAATAAAAATTAATTGATATGTCATATATTATCCTTATATTATGACCGACCAATTAAATACCATGCAAATAAACTTAGGTATGTCATACTAGCGAAGGAATTCCCCGTCTCTCCCCTCCTAGTTCTATTCTCACATCTTAGCCAGGGATCATATCCCTAAGCTCTGATACCAACTGTGACGCCCCCAAAATTAGGTATACATCACCCATCTTGGGTCGTCAGATACATAGTACAGAATACAAATACAACTGATTAATACAACTGTCGTGTACAATACGACAAAACATAAACTGTGAGTTTGAATACAAATATTATCTTCTAGAGAGTATTCATACTCAAAAGGAGTCCTCATTACATTTATTAACACACCATTACATAGAATAGTGAGGACTACTAACTAATACTATCATTCGGACCATCACTCCGTTCCCCGACTTGCCCCAGCTACGTTCTCATTTCCTGAAGAGAACAGTGAAAGAAAGGGTGAGCTCAACTAGCCCAGTAAGAAATATTATGACTAAGATAATGCAGAATAAATTATCATTAGCCTTCAACAATGTTAAACTGATAAAATATAATAGACATCAAGTTTAACTGTAGCGGAACAAGCAATCCATTAAAAGAGTCAAGTAGAAAATAAACTCTACTATCTTTTATGATTTAAAAGTTTTTCAACACTGTGATCGCTGAGACTCAGCTTAATAAAATAATCCACATCATCGAATCACCCCTGCACTACGGCCAAGGATATTCGTATATTCATTAATGGTCATGATCATGCCAACAACTGTCCATCAATGCACTACGGGCCAATGAGGACTTTTACCACATCATTTGTAACATTACGGTCATGATTACACCGAATAATCCCTGGTCATAATCATACCAAGTCCATCTATGCACTACAGGCCACAGATGACTTTCAACATTTTATAAACATGAGGATGATGACAATGATATAAGAATTCAATAAAACAAGTTCAAGAATTAATTTATCCAAGAATTAACAACGTCCAAATTGTCAACATGATACTGCATTGTGGAGTAAAATTCAAGAATGCTTAGAAGAATATTTTCTTGAAAAGATACTGGATGAAACGCAACTATCAAGGATATTCCACAAATTTCATGGAGTATAGAAGTCAAAACTTAACCAACTGAGTACAATAAAGAATGGAATAACAAAAGAAATCACCATGCATGCGATAGACCGCACAGACAGGTTATTCCAATAGAATAATAAATAATGGAACCAGGTCCGGCGTAAACGCACAGACAGGATATTCCGACAGAATAATAAATAATGGAACCAGGTCCGGTGTAAAACACACAGACAGGATATTCCAACAGAATAATAATAAAACGGAACCAGGTCCGGTGTAAAACACACAGACAGGATGTTCCAACAGAATAATAGAAGAATGTCACCAAGTATAGGGTAGACCGCGTATACTGGTTATTCCAACAGAATAATAACAAATGGAATAACAGAAGTTCTCTTCATGAATATAAAAGAAATAATATTCCCTACCTTAAAAGAACTGGATATTGGAAAAGTGATGTAGCAGAATACTTTTATTCTCTCTCTCTTATTCTCTCTATACTTTCTCTCTCTATAGCTTGAATGAATTCGTGAAAAATAATGAAGCCCTAGGCCTCTATTTATAGAAAAACTGAGGGTGGCTCTTGGTCTTAACGAAGGGTCAAATGACTCTTGGTCTTAACGAAGGGTCAAATGACTCTTGGTAATATTGAAGGGACAACTACTATTGACGAAAGTAATTACTATTGACCAAGGTAAATACTATTGACGAAGGTAATTACTATTGACCAAGGTAAATACTATTGACGACGGTAATTACTATTGACGACGGTAATTACTATTGACGACGGTAATTACTATTGACGAAGAGACTCTTAGATGATGACATATGGCCCCCCCATAAAATAACCAAACTTACCACAACGTCTCAATTATTGATTTAATAATATAACATATTATACAGACGATACTATGACAATAATTTAAGAGATATGATGCAGCAATTACTATAGCAATAATTGAGTATAGCTGAGTGACTTCTCACGTAAGCATCAATAATCAATACCGTGTGCTACTATGCAACCACGCGTATTACTGTACTTTTACTACCGAGTAGTTCAACAGTTTTAACGGTTTTAACGGTAACACCTCAGCCGTTATTTTTATAGAAAGATAATTCTGTCGTTTTCTCAATCCGACAATAATTCCGTTGTGGGGTCCACCAATGATTATGCCGTCGTACGAATATTCCCCGACAAAAAGAATATTCTCCGACCAAACGAATATTTTATAACAACTTGCTTACTTTGCAAAATTTATAAATATTACCCACAACTATAACATTATATCAAATTAACTCCATAATATTCAAAAATGATATTTATAGAAAATTCATCTTTATTTATAAAAATTGGGGTCTTACACGCGTGGCCTCCCATGTACGAAGGTTTCCTTGAGCACTTCCCAAAGATTCTAATTTCTAGAACAGTTTTTGACTATACCTTTATGTAAGGTACCTTTGTGAAGTGCTGATACATGATGGTGTCCAATGTCACATTTGGTATATATTTGTATCCAAACTCACAGCATATGTGTTGTTGTATTTTGCACGACAATTGTTGTAATAAAATTGTAATTGTTTTCTGTACCATGTATTTGACGACTCAGAATGGGTTGGATGGAATGGACCTATTTTGGGGTCGTTACACATAATGCCCGTACCGAGTTCTGAAAGCCGTCTTTGGAATATCCTCAGTTCTAACCTTCAGCTGATGATATCCAGAACGAAGATTGATCTTTGAAAAGAATTGTGCTCCTTGTAACTGGTCAAATAGGTCATCAATACGTGGCAATGGATACCTATTTTTGATGGTGACATGATTCAACTCCCGATAATCAATACAAAGTCGCATACTTCTATTTTTCTTCTTCACGAATAGAACAGGAGCACCCCAAGGAGAAGTACTAGGACGAATAAATCCAATGTCTAACAATTCCTACAGTTGGATCTTTAACTCTTGAAGTTCAATAGGAGCCATTCGATATGGGACTTTGGAAATGGGTTTTGTACCGGGTTCAAGGTCGATACAAAATTCAATTTCACGCTCTGGGGGTAGGCCAGGAAGTTCTTCAGGGAATACATCAGGGAATTTATTAACAATAGAAATATCATTCAAAGCTGACGTATTTTTGTTTAGATCCGTGACATGAGCTAAGAAAGCTTGACATCCGTTTTTCAATAAACGAATAACTTTATGGCTTGAGATGACAGCGATTGATTTTAATGGTTTGGTTGCTTGAATTCGCATAATAGGTCGATTACGAATATGAAAGCTAACAACCTTACGAAAACAATCAATTTTTGCATGATGAGTAGTTAACCAATCAATCCCTAGAATCACGTCAAATACAAGTATTTTTAATGAAATCAGATTGACAGGTAATGTGTGGGTACTAACTTGAACCAAACAAGACTTATAAACCGTGGATGTAATGAAGGTTTCCCCCAATGGAGTTTCAACAGATAAGTCAAAGTCTAATTTCTCCGGAGTCAAATTTAATCGATGAGCGCAAGTAGGAGAAATAAAAGAATGGGTAGAACCGGTATCAAATAAAGTATAGTCTTCGTTAGAGTTTATGATAAGCTTACCCGTGATAACCTCATTCGGGTTCCTTGCTTTCTGGGAGGTCACAACAAACGCTCTCCCTTGCACTACCGGTTTTAACTTTTCTGGGACGGCCTTTGGTGTCTCCATCTTGGTTGAACTTGATTTTGGTAAACGACAAAATCGAGCTAAATGACCTTCTCTTCCACAATTATAACATGCTTTAGACGGCATCGCGCAGTTTGAACTGCTGTGCCCCTCCCCTCCGCATTTAAAACATATGATAGGTGGTCGTTCTCCTTCCTTAACAACGGGTGTTGGTGCTGACGTCTTTCCATCATTGTTGAATCTCCTCTTCTTGAAATGACCATTCTTATTATTTTGGCCCTGATTACCACCAAAGTGGTTACCATTTCTGGCCTGTTGATTCCCTCCACGCTTGTTGTCACCACTTCGATGACTGCTCTCACTGGTATTATCATTTTGCCGACTGCTCTCTTTTGGTTGCGTGGACTCGTTATCGCGCTCCACTAATTGAGCCCTATTCACAACATCTGAATACAAACACAGTTTATGAGAAATAAGATGTTGACGTATCTCAGGTTTCAAACCTCGCAAAAACATTCACGTCATTCGCTCTTCATTATCCACCAAGTGGGACGCAAACCGGGACAACTCAACAAATTTAGCCTCATACTGCGACACGGTCATATTATTCTGCTCCAATTTGATGAACTCCTCCTCCTTCATGTGACGAACACTTTCGGGAAAGTATTTGTCATTGAACAGCTCTTGGAACTTCTCCCAAGACATCTTCAGTGCGGCAGGTTGAGTACGCTTAATCGATTCCCACCAGTAATCTGCCTCTCCTCGCAACATAAAGGCGGCAAAGGGAACCTTTTGCTCCTCGGAGCATCCCAAGACATCAAATATCTTGGTAATCTGCTTTATCCATGTTTCCGCTATAAGTGATTTTAACTCTCCCTTAAACTCTGGTGGTCCCAGCTCCTTGAACTGTTTAGCAGTGACCGTCCGAGAGTTTTCAGTGTTTCCACCTATATTTTGGACAGGAGCCGCTCTCGTCTGCTGTTGCATGAACTGCATAAAGTTTCTGAACGTTCCATCATTCATCATCTGGTCAGTGTTGTTGTTTACATGAGGATTGTCACCTTCCTGATGCACATTATCCTGATTATTGATATGTGGTGAATAAACAGTCGCCTGTGCTCCATTGCTATTCTCAATATTCTCAGATGCCATTTTCAGATACTGCCACAAAATAAAAGTTAATTGATATGTCATATATTTTCCTTATATTATGACCGACCAATTAAATACCATGCAAATAAACTTAGGTAGGTCATACTAGCGAAGGAATTCTCAGTCTCTCCCCTCCTAGTTCTATTCTCACATCTTAGCCAGTGATCATATCCTTAAGCTCTGATACCAACTGTGACGCCCCCAAAATTAGGTATACATCACCCATCTTGGGTCGTCAGATACAAAATACAGAATATAAATACAACTTACTAATACAACTGTCGTGTACAATACGACAAAACATAAACTGCGAGTTTGAATACAAATATTATCTTCTAGAGAGTATTCATACTCAAAAGGAGTTCTCATTACATTTATTAACACACCATTACATAGAATAGTGAGGACTACTAACTAATACTATCATTCGAACCATCACTCCGTTCCCCGACTTGCCCCATCTACGTTCTCATTTCCTGAAGAGAACAGTGAAAGAAAGGGTGAGCTCAACTAGCCCAGTAAGAAATATTATGACTAAGATAATGCAGAATAAATTATCATTAGCCTTCAACAATGTTAAACTGATAAAATATAATAGACATCAAGTTTAACTGCAGCGGAACAAGCAATCCATTAAAAGAGTCAAGTAGAAAATAAACTCTACTATCTTTTATGATTTAAAAGGTTTTTCAACACTGTGATCGCTGGGACTCAGCTTAATAAAATAATCCACATCATCGAATCACCCCTGCACTACGGCCAAGGATATTCGTGTATTCATTAATGGTCATGATCATGCCAACAACTGTCCATCAATGCACTACGGACCAATGAGGACTTTTACCACATCATTTGTAACATTAAGGTCATGATTATACCGAATAATCCCTGGTCATAATCATACCAAGTCCATATATGCACTACAGGCCACAGATGACTTTTAACATTTTATAAATATGAGGATGATGACAATGATATAAGAATTCAATAAAACAAGTTCAAAAATTAATTTATCCAAGAATTAACAACGTCCAAATTGTCAACATGATACTGCTTTGTGGAGTAAAATTCAAGAATACTTAGAAGAATATTTTCATGAAAAGATACTGGATGAACCGCAATTATCAAGGATATTCCACTAATTTCATGGAGTATAGAAGTCAAAACTTAACCAACTGAGTATAATAAAGAATGGAATAACAAAAGAAATCACCCGGCATGCGATAGACCGCACAGACAGGTTATTCTAACAGAATAATAAATAATGAAACCAGGTCCGGCGTAAACGCACAGACAGGATATTCCGACAGAATAATAAATAATGGAACCAGGTCCGGTGTAAAACACACAGACAGGATGTTCCAACAGAATAATAATAAAAACGGAACCAGGTCCGGTGTAAAACACACAGACATGATGTTCCAACAGAATAATAATAAAAACGGAACCAGGTCCGGTGTAAAACACGCAGACAGGATGTTCCAACAGAATAATAATAAAAACGGAACCAGGTCCGGTGTAAAACACACAGACAGGATGTTCCAACAGAATAATAGAAGAATGTCACCAAGTATAGGGTAGACCGCGTATACAGGTTATTCCAACAGAATAATAAGAAATAGAATAACAACAGTTCTCTTCATGAATAAGAAAGAATAACACCCCTTACCGTTTTAAAGAAGAGCTGAAGTAAGGAAGTAGTTAAGTAGCAGAATACTCTTCTTCTCTCTCTCTATAGTTTCTCTCTCTAGAGTTCAGTGAATTCGTAAGAAATAATGAAGGAATGAGCTGCTATTTATAGAAAAATAGAATGCATAGTAACTAATCCATGAACGGTCCAGATTGATTACTTTAATCTGACGGTCCATATTTAAAGAAAAATTTTTTAAATAAAATATAATATAGTGTAAGACCCCGAATTTTATGAAATAAAAGTATTCAATTTTTCTTATAATTACAATTCAGTAAATGGTTAAATTGATAAAAAGTTAAAGTTATGGGTGAAATGTGAAAATTTTTCAAAATACACAAGTGATTATAAAATAATCATTGTTGTCGGGGAATATTCGTTTGGTCGTGGAATATTCTTTCTGTCGGGAAATATTCGTACGACGGCGCAGCTATTTGTGGGCCCCATAACGAATAACTGTCGGATGAAGAAAACGACAAATTTGAGTTTTTACAAATAACGGCGTAGTTGTTACTGTTAATACTGTTGAAATACCCGGTGGTTAAAATACAGTAATACGCGTTATTGCACAGTAGCACACGGTATTGCACAGTATTTTTGAAATTATTGATTCTTACGTAAGAAGGCACTACTCAATAATTGTTACAGTAGTTACTGTTCAATATTTTATTTTATTGATTCAATAATTGTTGCGTTGATATTTTATATTATTGTTGTTTTAATAATTGTTGCTGCACAGTATTTTCCTTTATCAGATCAATAATTCATATTATTTGAATAATATTATTAGATAACATTATTGGCAATGTCTAGAAAGTTCTGTCTAAGGAGAGGTTTGGTTATCTGATTGCGCGCCAGTAAGGAGAAATTCTTATTGGAAAGCCCCCTCTTTCCTGGGAACGGCCTGGTTGTCATAAATGTGATTCTGTAATATTATTTGTGAATAATTAATTATTGATTCATATGATAAGGAAATATTTATATTATGTGGATATAAATGAGGGATATATTTTTGTGGTTAAAAATGAAGGAGTTAATGTTGAGATTTTTATCCGTATTTTTGTCGGAATGGAGGTATTAAAAATTAGGGTTTTTGAGATATTTTGCGGGGGTTATAATTTTTAATCCGACCGTTGGATCGTGGTAATTTTTGGATATGTTATACATATATAAGTTGAGTATATGTCCACAAATTTTGAACCGTTAAAAATGAACGTATGATTTGTTATGAATTTTACGAGATGACTGGTTCAGAAATTGTTGAATTTTCGGAGTTAATCATTTTGGTGGAAAATTCTAGAATTGGTGGGCCCCACTTGTGGTTGGTGAAGAAATGTGCTGAATTATATTTTAAATGTGGTGGGTGGGAATAGTAGCAGGTAAAGCCATCAGGTTGTAGGTCAAACCTACCAAAATTTTCCTATAAATAGAGGGCTAAGTTAGAATTGAAAATCACATCAGAAACATAAGCTTTCTCTCTTTCTCTCTCTATATTATGAAGCATATTTTGTGAGTATTTAGATACTTTGAGAGTTGCTATTCAGTGCAAGTTTCCTTCGACTTTACATTTCGGTCAGAAGTACTGCTCTTTTGAGGTAAGAGATAGTAAGGGATTTTAAGGGTTGTTATGATTTTCAGTTTCGTAATTTTTCTGAACTTCAAAAATTCTGGAAAAATTTAAAATGATATTTTGATGAGTTTTATTGATTGTGTCCAAAAATGGTGATTTTTGGATGTATAGATTGAGAGTTATGAATTTTATGAGAAAAGACTATTTTAAAAGTAACAGCTTATAATTCCTTGTGGTTAACTCCAAAATTGATGAAATTTTTATTGGGAGTACATGTATATGATAGAAGTATACTCTGTAAATTTCAGAATTTTTAGACAAAATTACAATTTTTGATAAATATCTAAATATTCGGCTATTTTGGCCATATGAAAAATAGTAAATGACTTTTAAAAATTATGAGAAAAATATATGTTCACTATGGGACTATATTATGCTAAATCCCAGAAAAGAAATATTTTTGGAACTGATTTGGTATTTTTCATGAAAATGGTCTAGTTATGAGTAAATGAATTAAATATGTTTTGTGAAGAAAAAAAATTGGAAAACAGGATTTTATGGCTTGAGAATCCTATATGAGGTATATGCAGATTTTTGATGAGGGTTTTGGTTATTGATGATGAAATTGTAAGAGTTGGCATTTTATGATGATTAAATGCATTAATTAGTAAAGTGTAAACAATTAAAATAAATTGTTTATAAATTTAAGTAATGTTATTCTTTCAATATCATTATACCGAAATATTGGTATGGATTTTATTGTGGAATTTCTATCTTTTGTGTCGGGGTTACTATTCATGAGTTACTATTCACGATTTACTATTCATGAGTTACGAATATTACTCTTGAGATTAAAACTATATGTTGATCATATTATTTTTATCATCATATATAACATTTTTATAACCCTGATGTTGAAATTCTCTTTCACTGGAGTGTAAAGATGGGTAGATTATTGGTATGATCATGACTAGGGTTCTCTTTGGCCTGTAGTGCAAAGTTGAATTGTGACTGGTATGATCATGACCATTGAATTTATAATTGAATATCTTAAGCTTAAGTGCAAAGGTGAATTGATCAACATGGTTATAATTATTGTTTATATAAATTCTGAAATGATTATATATTTCTTTGAGATATGAATATATTTGGCCTGTAGTGCAAATATGAATTGTTGATGAATATCTTTGGCATGTAGTGCAAAGATGGCCTGTTGATGAATATCTTTGTCCTGTAGTGCAAAGATGAACTGTTGTTGAATATCTTTGGCATGTAGTGCAAAGATGGCATGTTGATGAATATCTTTGGCCTGTAGTGCAAAGATGAAATGTTGTTGAATATCTTTGGCCCGTAGTGCAAAGATGGTTTGTTGATGAATATCTTTGGCCCGTAGTGCAAAGATGGATTTGTTAGTATGATTATAAACAGGAACTGTGATTTGGTATAACCATGATCTTTGATGTTTCAGGTAAAGACAGGTGATGAAAATATTCTTCGTCCTGGGTGCGAAGAAAAATTTATAGTCACAATTATGATTATGAGTTATTCATATGATTGTGGAAAGGAACTGTTGAGTGATGTTACATGGATACAATATTGTTGGTGGATTTTTAACATGGAGAAGATAATAGACTTTATAGTCTATTTGACTCTTCTAATGGATTGCTCGTTCCGCTGCAACTATGGTTGAAATTTTTATCATTTACCATATGTTCTAAATCTCTGATTTATTGTTGATGAAGGCTATTGATAATTGAATTATCTTTAGTCATGATATTCTTTACTGAGCTAGTTGTGCTCACCCTTTTGCTTCACAATTCCTTTCAGGTAATAAGAGTGTAGCTGGGTCGAGCGGGGGTAACAAGGGAATAGAACGGTGGTCATCATTTAGTAGTTATATTTGGTGAAGAAAATAGGGTGAGGCGAACCCAACGTTGGAAGGGTGTTTTGTCACTATCATACAAGATGTCTAATGACATACAACCTCGTGTCATCATAAGACAGGGTTGTGCTCATCCACTTGCTGAGTATATCTATGGGCACTACCTATATAATCTTGGTGTTTGTTTGAAGTATAATTCTCAATTAGAGACAGTGGAGATAATGATAAGTCAAGAGAAGACTCACCATTGGGAAGAATATGATAGTAATCTTCTCGTTTTTCTTTGGGGTCTATTGGGTCAACCAAGGATAATTCTGTGGCTATATGATATCTATCATAACCTAGACGCGTGGCCTCCCATGTACGAAGGTTTTCTTGAACACTTTCCAAAGATTCTAATTTCTAGAACAGTTTTTGACTATACCTTTATGTAAGGTGTCATTGTGAGGTGATGTCCACGGTTAGAACATGAGTCACATTTGGTATATATTTGTATCCAAACTTACAGCATATATATTGTTGTATTTTGCACGACAATTGTTGTAATAAAGTTGTAGTTATTTTCTGTACCATGTATTTGACGACTCAGAATGGGTTGGATGGAATGGACCTATTTTGGGGTCGTCACATATAGTCTATTTATAGAATAACTTTAATAAAGTATTCTGTTTTATATAAAAAAGATGTTTCTGTTTTATTACGTTAATAATACGAATAAAACAAAACGTCATTATCGCTAAATAATTCATCTTATTAACTGACAATAATTGAATCAAACTGAGTGACTTCTCACATAAGCATTAATAATCAATACCGTGTGCTACTATGCAACCACACGTATTACTGTACTTTTACTACCGAGTAGTTCAACAGTATCAATGGTAAAACTTTCGCCGTTATTTTTAATAAAATATTTTTGTCGTTTTTTCAATCCGACAATAATTTCGTTGTGGGATCCACCAATGATTGTGCCGTTGTACGAATATTCTCTGTTAAAACGAATATTCTCCGACCAATCGAATATTATATAACAACTTGCGTACTTTGCAAAATTTATAAATTTTACTCACAACTATAACATTATATCAAATTAACTCCATAATATTCAAAAATGATATTTATAGAAAATTCATCTTTGTTTATAAAAGTTTGGGTCTTACAGTCATATCGGATATCCAGTCAGAAGTGCTGCTCTTTTGAGGTAAGGGATAGTGAGAGATAATAAGAGATAGTAAGGGATAGTAAGGGATATTAAGGGATGTTATATTCTTTATAATGATGTTATTCTTTCAATATCATTATACTGAAATATTGGTATAGATTTTATTGTGGAATTTCTATCTTTTTGAGTTGGGGTTACTATTCACGTATACGACACTATTCACGTACACGGCACTATTCATGTATATGACACTATTTACGTATATGACATTATTTACGTATAAGGTACTATGTACGAATACGGAGTACTATTCACGAGTTACTATTCATGAGTTACTATTCACGAGTTACTATTCACGAGTTACTATTCACGGGTACTATTCACGACAAGAATTGGTTTCTTTTTCTGACCAAATTATCGTTGATTTATGATTGTTGCTCTTGAAAATAAATGTAGTTGTTGATCATATTATTTTTATTATCATATATAACATTTTTATAACCCTGATGTTGAATTTCTCTTTCACTTGAGTGTAAAGATGGGTAAATTATTGGTATGCTAGTGACTGAGGAATGTCTTTAACCTGTAGTGCAAAAATGAATTGTTAACTGGTATGATCATGACCATTGAATTTATAATTGAATATCTTTAGCTTAAATGTAAAGATGAATTGATTAACATGGTTATAATTATGGTGTATATAAATTCTGAAATGATTATATATTTCTTTGAAATATGAATATATTTGGCCTGTAGTGCAAATATGAACTGTTGAGGAATATCTTTGGCCTGTAGTGCAAAGATGAATTGTTGATGAATATCTTTGGCCCGTAGTGCAAAGATGACTTGTTGTTGAATATCTTTGGCCAGTAGTGCAAAGATGAACTGTTGACGAATATCGTTGGCCTGTAGTGCAAAGATAAATTTATTAATATGATTATGAACAGGAACTGTGATTTGGTATAACCATGATCTTTGATGTTTCAGGTAAAGACATATGATAAAAATTATCTTCGTCCTAGGTGCGAAGAGGAATTTAGAATTACAATTATGATTATGAGTTATTCATATAATTGTGAAAAGGAACTGTTGATTAATGTTACAGGAATAAAACATTATTGGTGGACTTTTAATGTGGAGAAGATAATAGACTTAATGGTCTATTTGACTCTTCTAATGGTTTGCTCGTTCCGCTGCAACTATGGTTGAAAATTTTTATCATCTACCATATGTTCTAAATCTCTGATTTAATTCTGTTGAAGGCTATTGATAATTTATTTATCTTTAGTCATGATATTCTTTACTGGGCTAGTTGTGCTCACCCTTCTGTTTCACAATTCCTTTCAGGTAATAAGAGTGTAGCTGGGTCGAGCGGGGGTAACAGGGGAATAGAACGGTGGTCATCATTTAGTAGTTATATTTGGTGAATCATCTAGGGTGAAGCGAACCCAACGTTGGAAGGGTGTTTTGTCACTATCATACAAGATGTCTAATGACATACAACCTCGTGTCATCATAAGACAGGGTTGTGCTCATCCACTTGCTGAGTATATCTATGAGCACTACCTATATAATCTTGGTGTTTGTTTGAAGTATAATTCACGATTAAATACAGTGGAGATAATGATAAGTCAAGAGAAGACTCACCATTGGAAAGAATATGATAGTAAACTTCTCGTTTTTCTTTGGGGTCTATTGGGTTAACCAAGGATAATTCTGTGGCCATATAATATCTATCATAACCTAGATGCATGGCCTCCCATGTACAAAGGTTTCCTTGAGCACTTTCTAAAGATTTTAATTTCTAAAATAATTTTTGACTATACCTTTATGTAAGGTGTCATTGTGAGGTGCTGTCTACGGTTGGGACATGAGTCACATTTGGTATATATTTGTATCCAAACTCACAACATATATGTTGTTATATTTTGCACAACAATTGTTGTAATAAAGTTGTAGTTATTTTCTGTACCATGTATTTGGCGACTCAGAATAGGTTGGATGGAATGGACCTGTTTTGGGGTTGTCACAGATAGTGCCTTCAGTTGGTACTACAATTTGGAGAAGGGGTCAGTCCATTATTGGGATGACCTAAAATTACAATTTTTTAAGAAATTTTTCTATGTGCAGAAACAGGTAACCATTGTAGAACTCATGCGGTTCAAACAGAAGCCGAATGAGGAACTATCAGATTACGTTGACAGGTTCAGGGCCCAGGCACAGAAGTGTGTAGAGCCGATTGAAAAAAAGAACCTGGTTAGCATTTGCAACAATGGTGCCTTAGATTCCTTCAAGCCCCACCTCATCACCAAGGCTTGTGATTCCTTCGCGACCCTCTCATCTTTTGCGCAAGACTTGGGAGGAATTATGACACTGCCCACTAGCCATGCGACGATTACATGGAGGGGCAAGAGGACAACAACTGTGGCTTTGGCTGACTCTCAGTCAAAACCACAAGGGGGCAATAGGAAGAAGCATGGGAAAAATTTTGATCGAAGCAAAGGAAAGCCTGGAGACAAATATGCAAGAAAGTCAGTCCCGGAGGCTATCACATGCAGTGAGAAAGCATTCAGGGGTCTGTACGAGCAATGGATTGAACATGGGGTGGTGAAACCCGCAAGGCCTAGATTTGCAGTGACGGAAGAGATGAAGAGAAGACCAGACTTCTGTGTATTCCACCAATACGCAGGACACTCAACTATGGATTGTTATAGCCTGCGTAGGATATTTCACGAGAAGCTGGCAAATGGGGAGATTGAACTAGGAAAGGAAAGCAGTGTTCATGACGAGCCACTACCAAATCACAAGGGGAAAGAAACACTTTTATCCACAACACAATCTCAGAAGTGGAGATGCTGATGGAAGAAAAGGAGGAGTGTGACCCATGCCTGCAAGTGACGGCGTTGATGAATGGGGCCAAGTTTAGAAATTTTTTTGATCAGATAGGATTGGCCAAGGAAGCAAGGATTGAGGCAACCAGGGCAATCATTAAGGCCGCCGAGACACAGGAGACTTGCATGGGCATAAGCAAAGGATTTGTGAAGACGATGGAGGAAGAAGCAAATAAGATATCTTTCTCTAAAGCTGATAGAGAGATAAGATACCCGCAGAACAGACCGCTGTATATGACAGCAGTAATCAATGGCATCGAAGTACGGAGGGCGTTCATTGACAATGGAGCATCTGTAAATATTATGCCCTACACCATGTTCAAACGGTTAGGCCTGCCGGAGAAGAAGATTGTGAAGGAACAAACAAACATTACAGGATTCGCCAACCAGAGCATAAGAATCCTGGGACACATCAAGGTAGACATGCAAGTTGGAAAGATTCGAGGGCCTGTAATGTTCCATGTTGCAGAGGTGGATGCAGCATACCATGTCTTGCTGGGAAGGGCTTGACAAAATGACTATGGGGTGGTACCCTCAGTCTTTCATCAGTGCTTGAAAGCTATCTGGAAAGGGAAAGAAGTAAAGGTACCAGCAACCCGAAATCCCTTTGGACCAGAGGAGGTACACATCACCGAAGCAACTTTCTTCGATGATGTCGCTGAAGAGGGAGAGAACCAGATCGCGAGGCCTGATTCCCTAAGACTAGCAAGCTGGGAGGAAGTGCAGGAATATAAGTTTGTACCTGCAGAAAAAGTGAAGAAGAAAACTTTGGAACATGGAGAATGTTCCAAAAATATGAAGCCAGTAGTAGTAGACTTGGAAAAGGTAAAAAGAGAAGAAAAGAAAAGGCCAGCAGATCCTGAAGATGCCAGGAATATAATAAATGCCAAGCGGATAACACAGTTTGAGGATGGCCAAAAGGCAAAATGGGAGAGGGTTGTTAAACCCGATGGAAAGGTGGTGTTTCGATTGTGACGGTGCAAGGGGGAAGAGCCCAAGGAAGCATGCGAACCCAATGGCTCAGGAGAGGTCCCCCACTCTAGCAATACTGAAGAAGGAGGAGTTGTACAGCATAAGGTGGGACAAGCTCCAGAATGCTTCAAGGATAGACCAAAACCTCAACAAAATGAATTAGAGGAAGTTGATTTGGCAACAGAGGGAGGAACGCCAAGACCAACTTATGTCAACAAGGAGCTGGAGGCTAACCAGAAGGAGGAGCTGGTACAATTATTGCGAGAATATAAGGATGTCTTTGCTTGGAATTACGACGAGATGCCCGAAATTGACAAAGATCTTGTAGAGCACAATCTAAATAAAAGCCCGGGAATAAAGCTAGTGAAGCAAGCACCTCGCAACTATGCACCCGAAGTCAAAACTCAAATAAAGGAAGAAATTAAAAAGTTGCTGGAAGTAGGGTTCATCAAGCCGATCCAACATCCAACATGGCTTTCCAGCATTGTACCGGTAAAGAAATCAAATGGACAACTACGAATATGCGTGGATTTCAGAGACTTGAACAAGGCATGCCCGAAGGACATGTATCCATTACCCAACATAGACACTTTGGTAGATGCAACGACTAATCATGAGATGATGTCATTCATGGAAGGGTTTGTGGGTTACAATCAGATAAAGATGTCCATAGAAGATGCAGAGTTGACGGCCTTTTGTACCCCGTTTGGGAATTTCTACTATGTAGTAATGCCATTCAGATTGAAGAATGCGGGGGCAACTTATCAGAGGGCGATGCATGCTATATTTCATGACATGATTCATGATATAGTGGAGGACTATGTGGACGACATAGTGGTGAAATCCAAGAAGGCGACAACTCATGTGGATGACCTGAGGAAAGTGTTTGAGCGATGCCGAAGGTATAAGTTGAGGATGAATTCGAAGAAGTGCGCCTTTGGAATGACGACTGGAAAATTCTTGGGTTTTTTGGTGCACAACAGAGGTTTAGAGGTGGACCCAAGCAAGGCGAAAGCAGTTACAGAGATGCCCCCACCAAAGATGCAAAAGCAGTTGAAGAGCTTTCTAGGAAAGGTATCGTACATGAGAAGATTCATGCCAGCATTAGCCGAAGTCACAGAACCTTCCGACAAATTGCTAAAAGGAAAGGCACAATGGGACTGGGGGCAAGAGCAACAACAGGCCTTCGAGAAGGTAAAAAGAATTTTGTCTTCAACACAAACGATGGAGTACCACAAAGAGGAACACCATTACAGTTGTACATCACATCTACCAAAAAGTCTATAGGAGGATTGATCACGCAAGAGGTGGATGGAGAAGAAAAACCTGTGTATTACATTAGCCGGATAATCAGAGGACCAGAAACAAGGTATTCACAGGTGGAGAGGCATTGCCTAGCGTTGGTGTTCATTGCGCAGAAAATGCGGCATTATTTTCTAGCGCACGAAGTAAAAATTGCAACAAAAACTGATCCGATCAGATACTTATTGATTAGGCCAGCATTAGTAGGAAGATCTGCTAGATGGATGATGATCCTTTCAGAATACGACATCAAGTGTGTAACACCAAAAGCAATCCGATGTCAAGCCTTGGCAGACCTGCTAGCTCAATTTCTAAATGGAGAATATGAACCCCCTTCTGAGGATCTTCCGGGTGGAGAAGTATAATCAATCGACTTGATGGATGAGGACCCAGAATGGTGGAGTTTGGCTTTTGATGGATCATCTGTAGAAGGTAAAGGTGGAGCAGGAGTGGTGCTGACCACCAAAGAAAGAAAAGAAGTGGCGTTGTCATACAAATTGGATTTCCCATGCACAAATAATGAAGCAGAATACGAGGCGTTTATACTAGGATTGTTAGCGGCTCAAGAATTGAGAGCCAATTACCTTAAAGTAAAGGGAGATTCAAACATTATAGTGCAACAAATAAGAGGCCAATTTGGAGTGAAGGAACCTATCTTGGCACCATATCGAATTGTAGCACAAAAGGTGATGGAAGCCTTCAAGAAGGTGGTAATTGAATATGTGCCAAGAAGACAAAATAAACAACCTGATGCACTAGCAACAGTAGCATCTCGAGTCTATGTCTAAGGAGAAGACTTAGATGTGAAGGTAATAAAGAGATCCCTCTCAACCACGGTGTTAGACTTGTTCCCCAAAGACATGATAGACGATTGGAGATATGACATCTCCCATCAATTGCAAACAAAGGAAGGAACAATACCAATCGTGGAGCTACAAAAGTACAACATCATCAAAGATGTCTTGTATCACAAAGAAGAAGATGGTGTATTGACACGATGCTTGGGGAGGCAAGAAGCAAGTAAAGTCTTGCAGCAAGTGCATGAAGAGAATTGCGGGTTTGCAGACATAGGTCTGTATCGTAGGTTGCAACTCCAAGGGTATTATTGGCCTGAAATGAAGAAGGAAGCAGATGCCCTACAACGCCATTGTGTTTCATGCCAAGAATACCCTGGGGAGGATGAATGCGCTTTCATTGATGATATAGCGGATTGGCGAATTCCTTATGTGGATTTCTTACAAAGCGGGACTCTTCCGACCGAAAAGAAGGATGCAATTATAATAAGGAGGAAGTCGCAACGATTCTTCTTACAAAATGGAGAATTGTTCAGAAGAGGTTTCAATGGCAAGCCCCTACGGTGTCTAGAACTAGGCGAAGCCAAAGATTTGGTTTATCAAATGCATAAGGATGAACATCAAGGGGGAGCCAAGTTGTACAAACAACTTATCGATCATGGTTACTATTGGCCAAAGATGGAAGGAGATTGTCTAGAATTTGTCAAAAGGTGCCACATTTGTCAAAAACATGGAAACTTGATACATGCTCCCGCCGTAGATTTTCGCACCTTAGCAACACCATGGCCCTTTCATACATGGGGAATGGATCTTATAGGTCCTGTACACCCTAATTCTAAGAAAAACATATGGATTTTAACTGCCACCGAGATGTACACAAAGTGGGTGGAAGTCATACCCTTGAAGAAGGCCACGGGACCAGCAGTGGCAAATTTTATCAAGGAGCACATCATTTGCCGTTTCGGGATCCCGAAGGTCATTTTGTCAGATAATGGAACTCCTTTCATCAATAGGGACATCAAAAATCTGATGGAAAGATACAGGGTGAAACATTACAAATCATCACCCTACTACCTGAAAGGCAACGGACAAGCAGAGGCTACAAACAAAACTTTGATAAAAATCTTATCAAAAACCCTAGACGATCATCCGAAGAAATGGGCAGAACAACTACCAATAGCGTTATGGGCATATCAAACTTCAAAAAGAAAGCCTACAGGCGAAACCCCATACACCTTGGTTTATGGTGAAGAAGCTATCTTGCCGGCCGAAATAGAAATACCTTCGACTCGAATGAGACTTCGAAGCTTAGTCGAGGAAGAAAACCGACCAGCTGCCCTAGAGGCCTTAGCCGACTTCCAAGACAAGGCTAAAGAAAAGCTTGAACGGTACCACAAAAGGTTGCGACGACAATACAACACCGCGATGGTACCACGACAAATTCTGGTAGGAGACCTGGTGCTCAAAACGGCAACTCAAGTTATGAGGGGAACCCCAACCACCAAATTTTACCCCAAATGGGAAGGCCCATATAGGGTACGAGAAATCTTCGAAAGCGGGTATTACAAGATATCTCGTGTGGGATCAGATGCTGTCTCAGGCCCATTAAACTTGAAATGGGTAAAAAAATATTATACATGAGAAGAGCATCACAAAAAGTTATACTTTCAACTTCAAAAGTAATCGAGGCACCTGACTCACAGCCCTCAGAAGTTACACTTTCAACTTCAAAAGTGATCGAGGTACCTGACTAACAGCCCTCGAAAGTTACACTTTCAACTTCAAAAGTGAGCGAGGCACCTGACTAACAGCCCTCGAAAGTTACACTTTCAACTTCAAAAGTGACTGAGGCACCTGAGTATAAGCCCTCAAACCCGAAAGTTACACTTTATCTTTAAAAGTGGAGAACGTTATGCTTTATTCGACAAAAATAAGAAAGTTACACTTTATCTCTAAAAGTGGCAAACATTATGCTTTCTTCGATAAAAGCAAGATTTGTTATATGAAACGTTACGCTTTTCGTTTAAAGCAATTTTTATTATCAATAAATTGACAAACTTTCACTTATACTTGAATGTTTTAATTTTCTTAAAAAAAAAGAAGTATAAATTCAAGTGTTGGTTTATGAAAATTATATATGTTTTTTTTGACAAAATTCATGTTTTCTTATAATACCTATTGTTGTCTTGGAATATTAATTTGAATAACTTGAGATTCAATGATAAATATTGAGTTTTAAGGAATCATTCAAATTAAAGGCAATCAACAAGGTTAAAGAAACCACGTTCTGATAAATGAAATATGTGTAAATGAGTTTCTGAAACAGAAAATCGAAAAAAAAAACTACTACAACAAGTCAATATCTAAAGGCCAAGACATATCAAAATGAAGAGAAGGCACAACTAAAGCTTCCAAGTCAGCAACGGCAGCATCTTGAATATTAAGATTTGCATCTTTCAGCTCCTTAACCTGTTGGGTAGTCGACTCTAAGTCCTGGCACTGACGCTCTACCTCCTGAAGTTTTGCCTCTAAGTCCCGGCGCTGGTCCTCTAAATCTTGAGACTGGATCTTCAATTTGTTTGCGGCATCACCAAACTCAAAAAGCTGCATTGAAAAGGATTCATCTTCACACTTACGTACAACAACCTTCGAACGTAGTGAAACAAGATTAAAACTTGACTTGAGAAGATCCAACCTATCACGAAAAGGAGACGTGTCAACACCTACGACTGCAAGGTCATCTACATCATCGCTAAACTTCTTCAAGTCCTCAACTCGCAAGGAATATAAAGAAAGAGTATGCAACCCAAGAACAAGGCCTGCGAGCTGGTCTAGGAAAAGGGTTTGGGTCGAAGCTGTCTTAATAATCAACCGGTCAAGAATCTGCGGGAATCGAGCTAGGAGACGCTCCAGACTTTCCTAACTAGAAGACGATATCTGGAAACCCCTCCAAAAAATAAGATCCGCACTTGGATTGAAGGAAGCCCTAGCAGGAGCTACTTTGGAGGAGCAGAAAGATGTTGTACAGCTAAGGATTCCTCGAAGCCTTGGTCACCTGGAGGATAACCAAGGTCACTATCCGAATGGAGAACAGCAAATAACGCGAGTGCCTCAACGGGCAAAGGCAAATCTTTCATTCTCTCGTTCTGAAAACAAGATGTCAAAGCACAATATATAAAAAAAAAGAGCAAAGGAAATTCAAGACAAATCACTCATGGATTAAGGAAGGATACTCACAATATAGTCAATGGAAAAGGAGTCGGGAGATGCTACAGAAAGGGAAATGTCATTCAACCCATCCAAAGTACTATCAACAATGCCCTCCCGAGCAATCACCACCTCGGTAGAATCCTTTCGGGAAGGATGAACATCACCAATAGTTTCAGAATGATTCTCCCTCGAGGAAGACTCGAGCTTACATCAGACAAAGTATCCTTAACATCCAGACTAACACAATCGTCGCGAGGAGAAGATGACTCAATATCAACAAGGATATGTTAGACGGGCTCACGACTAGTGGAAGCCGCCGCGGAAGCCTCATTTGTAGTACTATACATTAACCCAAGAGGAACATCATCATCATCATCTTCATCGACCATGGTAACCTAAAAAAAAAAAAATAAAGGAAACAATTACTCAATGATATGTGAAAGCAGTTACACAAGGGATGAAAGAAAAATGAGAGTAGTACGACAAATTACCAAATTTCTACGGCGCTTCTTGATCGGATCCTCGGCTGCCGGGATACTAGGATCAACATTATCAAGGGGGCGTTTTGCTAATGGCTTTATGATAAGCCTGATAGGAGGACGACTGATTGGAACCTCGGCAGAAGCAATAGGAGGAGCTATCTCAGAATCAGTAGCAATAGCGGTCACGTTTTAGAACGAGTAACTCTCATCTCCTCGGCATCAGAGGATCCCTGGGGAGGAGCTAGAGAGGACACCCGAAGCGGAGCCTGTGGTGGAAGACTCCTGGAAGTAGTGGGAGCCTGTGATGGAATGATCTGCTGAGGGAGAGACGACTTAGGCATCAAAATGTCACGCTCAGCCAACCGGCTACTGGCTGGCCAAAGTGCTGAACGAACATTGGGCTTGGGAGAGCATAGCAGCCGGCTCCATTGAAGACATTTCAGAATAGAGACTGGCAATGAACAAACCAGGGTATCATCCTCCCATATTTTAAGATTGACCTGCCAGTAATTACGTTCTCCAGTAGTATATCGCCCGTTTCAGGAGTCATCTGGTATGACAAAAGGAAGGGATCTATAAGTGATATATGGATCACTTGACCGCCTCGGAAATGCCCATGTAAAAGAGGGGGAGGTAGAGACGAAATTGAGAAGAGCATCCTCATAATTGCCCTAGCAAGTGTGACCAAAAGGGCGTTCCTGGTCATATCCGAATTGTCTCATGACCATGTGAGGAGAATACAGTACAGTGCCAAAACTATTATTCTCAAGGAAATAGGGAAGCTCTGTAAATCGAAGGAAAACGAACCAAGACAGTGCGGAGCCACTAAAGCTATTTCTGTTGAGGTTGGAGAAGGTACGAAATTTGTGCTTGTAGAAGTGAGGTAGATGACCGCAACCTCCTGAAACAATGGTATAGGGACGAGCAGTGAAGCATGAATAATCATCAAGGAAATGTCACAAATCTGTACTGTCAGGACTAGAGCGGTGATCAATCCAGCGTAACATGCGATGTGAAACCCCAGATTTTATGAATAAATATTTAATTTTTCTCGAAATAATTTTTTTTATATTATGGTGTGGATTTGATATAATAGTTATGGGTAGTATTTATAATTTTTGTAAAGTATGCAAGTTGTCATATTATATTCGATTGGTCGGGGAATATTCTTTTTGTCAGGGAATATTCGTACAACGACACAATCATTGGTGGACCCCACAACAGAATTATTGTCGGATTGAGAAACGACAAAAATATTTTATTAAAAATAACGGCGGAAGTTTTACCATTGGTACTGTTGAACTACTCGGTAGTAAAAGTACAGTAATACGTGTGGTTGCATAGTAGCACACGGTATTGATTATTAATGCTTATGTGAGAAGCCACTCAGTTTGATTCCATTCTTGTCAGTTAATAATATGAATTATTTAGCGATAATGACGTTTTGTTTTATTCGTATTATTAACGTAATAAAACAGAAGCATCTTTTTATATAAAACAGAATACTTTATTAAAGTTATTCTATAAATAGAATATATTATATTTTATTTAAAAGATTTTTCTTTAAATATGGACCGTCAGATTAAAGTAATCAATCTGGACCGTTCATGGATTAGTTACTATGCATTCTATTTTTCTATAAATAGCAGCTCATTCCTTCATTATTTCTTACGAATTCACTGAACTCTAGAGAGAGAAACTATAGAGAGAAACTATAGAGAGAGAGAAGAAGAGTATTCTGCTACTTAACTACTTCCTTACTTCAGCTCTTCTTTAAAACGGTAAGAGGTGTTATTCTTTCTTATTCATGAAGAGAACTGTTGTTATTCCATTTCTTATTATTCTGTTGGAATAACCTGTATACGCGGTCTACCCTATACTTGGTGACATTCTTCTATTATTCTGTTGGAACATCCTATCTGTGTGTTTTACACCGGACCTGGTTCCGTTTTTATTATTATTCTGTTGGAACATCCTGTCTGCGTGTTTTACACCGGACCTGGTTTCGTTTTTATTATTATTCTGTTGGAACATCCTGTCTGTGTGTTTTGCACCGGACCTGGTTCCGTTTTTATTATTATTCTGTCGGAATATCCTGTCTGTGCGTTTACGTCGGACCTGGTTCCATTATTTATTATTCTGTCAGAATATCCTGTCTGTGCGTTTACGCCGGACCTGGTTCCATTATTTATTATTCTGTTAGAATAACGTGTCTGTGCGGTCTATTGCATGCATGGTGATTTCTTTCGTTATTCCATTCTTTATTATACTCAGTTGGTTAAGTTTTGACTTCTATACTCCATGAAATTTGTGGAATATCCTTGACATTTGCGCTTCATCTAGTATCTATTCATGAAAATATTCTCCTGATCATTCTTGAATTTTACTCCACAAAGCAGTATCATGTTGACAATTTGGACGTTGTTAATTCTTGGATAAATTAATTCTTGAACTTGTTTTATTGAATTCTTATATCATTGTCATCATCCTCATGTTTATATTCTGTTGAAAGTCATCTGTGGCCTGTAGTGCATAGATGGACTTGGTATGATTATGACCAGGGATTATTCGGTGTAATCATGACCGTAATGTTACAAATGATGTGGTAAAAGTCCTCATTGGCCCGTAGTGCATTGATGGACAGTTGTTGGCATGATCATGACCATTAATGAATATACGAATATCCTTGGCCGTAGTGCAGGGGTGATTCGATGATGTGGATTATTTTATTAAGCTGAGTCTCAGCGATCACAGTGTTGGAAAATCGTTTAAATCATAAAAGATAGTAGAGTTTATTTTTTACTTGACTCTTTTAATGGATTGCTTGTTCCGCTGCAGTTAATCTTGATGTCTATTATATTTTATCAGTTTAACATTGTTGAAGGCTAATGATAATTTATTCTGCATTATCTTAGTCATAATATTTCTTACTAGGCTAGTTGAGCTCACCCTTTCTTTCACTGTTCTCTTCAGGAAATGAGAACGTAGCTGGGGCAAGTCGGGGAACGGAGTGATGGTCCGAATGATAGTATTAGTTAGTAGTCCTCACTATTCTATGTAATGGTGTGTTAATAAATGTAATGAGGACTCCTTTTGAGTATGAATACTCTCTAGAAGATAATATTTGTATTCAAACTCACAGTTTATGTTTTGTCGTATTGTACACGACAGTTGTATTAGTAAGTTGTATTTGTATTCTGTACTATGTATCTGACGACCCAAGATGGGTGATGTATACCTAATTTTGGGGGCGTCACAGTTGGTATCAGAGCTTAGGGATATGATCCCTGGCTAGGATGTGAGAATAGAACTAGGAGGGGAGAGACGGGGAATTCCTTCGCTAGTATGACCTACCTAAGTTTATTTGGTATTTAATTGGTCGGTCAAAGTATATGGATAATATGTTATATGTTAATTAACCCTTGTTTTGTTGCAGTATTTGCAAATGGCATCTGAAAATGTTGAGATAAACAATGAAGCACATGAGACCATTGAATCACCAACGATCAATGCTCAGGGTAATGTGCAACCAGAGGACAATAATCCTCATGAAAATAATAACACCGATGAAATGGTGAATGATGGGATGGTCAGAGACTTTATGCAATTCATGCAACAACAAAATAACTCTCGGACGGTCACCGCTAAGCAGTTCAAGGAGGAATTCATGCAACAACGGGCGAGCGCGGCTCCTATCCAAAATGAAGGAGGAAACAATGACAACCACGGTTGGTCACCGCTAAGTAATTCAAAGAGCTAGGACAATCGGAGTTTTTGGGAAAGCCAGAACCACTTAAGGCGGAGACGTGGTTAAAGCAGATCACCAAGATATTTGATGTCTTGGGATGCTCCGAGGAGCAAAAGGTTTCTTTTGCCACCTTTATGTTGCGTGAAGAAGCAGATTACTGGTGAGAATCTGTAAAACGCACCTAGCCTGACGCACTCAAGATGTCTTGGGAGAAGTTCCAAGAACTGTTCAATGACAAGTACTTTCCCGAAAGTATTCGTCACATGAAGGAGGTGGAATTTATCAAGTTGGAGCAAAACAACATGACCGTGTCGCAGTATGAAGCCAAGTTTGCCGAGTTGTCCCGATTTGCATCCCACTTGGAGGATAATGAAGAGAGAATGACGCGGATGTTTTTAAGAGGTTTGAAACCGGAGATACGTCAATATCTTATTTCTCATAAACTGTGTTTATATTCAGATGTTGTGAATAGGGCTCAGTTAGTGGAGCGCGATAACGAGTCAACGCAACCAAAAGAGAGCAACCGAAAAAATGATAATACTGGTGATAACAGTCATCAAAGCGATGACAATAAGCATGGAGGGAATCAACATGCCAGAAATGGTAACCACTTCAATGGTAATCATGGTCAAAACAATAAGAATGGACATGAGGGACACATCCGTCCAAACTGTACGCAGCAATCCAAAGCGTGTTTTAATTGCGGAAGAGAAGGTCACCTAGCTCGATTTTGTCGTATGGTGAAGTCAAGTCCAGCTGAGATAGTGATGCCAAAGGATGTCCCAGAAAAGCCAAAGCCAGTAGTTTAAGAAAGAGCATTTTTTTTCGTGACGAGGAACCTGAATAAAATTATCACGGGTATGTTAGTCATAAACTCTTGCGAAGTCTATACCGTGTTAGATACCGGTTCTACTCACTCTTTTATTTCACCTAGTTGTGTTCAATATTTGAACTTAACTCCGGAGAAGTTAGACTTTGATTTCTCTGTTGAAATTCCGTTAGGAGAAACCTTCGTTACCTCTACTATTTATAAATCTTGTTCAAATCAACACTTTTACGTTACCTGTTGATCTTATCTCTTTGAAAATACTTGCATTGATGTGATTTTTTGAAACGATTGGTTAACTGCTCAGCATACTTTTCGTAAGGTTGTTAGCTTTCATATTCCTAACCAATCTGTTATGCAAATTCAAAGTAACCAAACCACTAAAGTCAATCATTGTCATATCAAGCCATAAGAAAAAATCCCCGTTCCTTTCGTTGTTGACTTCCTGGTGTGGAATGCACCGAAGCTAGACTTTCCGTAGGAGACGTTGTAAATGACGATGGCAAGTTGATAGGTATCAATGTGACGTGTTATCCAAGTCTTGGATGAGGGTCACAGTTTTGAACGATATTTCTATTGTTAATAAATTTCTTGACGTATTCTTGAAGACTTCTTAGCCTACCCCAGAGCGTAAAATCGAATTTTGTATTGACCCCAGTACAAAACCCATTTCTTAAACCCTCAAATATTTCTTCAACTAAAACAAACGTAACATGCGCCAAAGACGTTGGCTCGAGCTGTTGAAGATTACGACCGTACCATTCAATATCATTGTGGAAGAACGAACGTGGTAACTGACGTGTTGAGTAGAAGATCGTATGTGTTTACGAGTGCGATGTTGTTAAAACAAAGACTCATTTCGTATAACTTACAAATGACGAAGATAGAGTTAAAGACTCGAGGGACCCATATGAAGATAACGAATATACGAGTAAAATCGACTTTAATTGATAACGTTAAAGCCGTTTAAGCTACACACCCGGAGCTGATGAATGTGAAGAAGAAGGTTCAAGAGGGCGTTATTCTAGAAGCACGAATTGACAAAGGGAGGAAATTTCAACTCTCGATTTAATTGGCCCATTTGAAATCCTCGATGAAGTAAGAACTGTGGCCTATAGACTCGTTTTACCGCCAAGTATGTTGCGTGTTCAGAATATTTTTTTTACGTATCGATGTTACGTAAATATGTGGACGACCCGAACCACATTATTAATTTAGAACCGGACGAGATAGCGAAAGATTTAACGTATGAGGAAATACGTGTTAACATCTTGGATAAGAAGGATCATATTCGATGCTCAAAGGTTATACCTCAAGAGTTAGAATTTGAAGTGAAGTCAAGGTATCCTCACATGTTCGGCATACCAAGTACGTACGTAAATTTCGAGGGCGAAATTCTATAAGGAGGGGAGATTGTGAAACCCCTGATTTTATGAATAAATATTTAATTTTTCTCGAAATAATTTTTTTTATATTATGGTGTGGATTTGATATAATAGTTATGGGTAGTAGTTATAAATTTTGTAAAGTATGCAAGTTGTCATATTATATTCGATTGGTCGGGGAATATTCTTTTTGTCAGAGAATATTCGTACAACGACACAATCATTGGTGGACCCCACAACAGAATTATTGTCGGATTGAGAAAACGACAAAAATATTTTATTAAAAATAACGGCGAAAGTTTTACCATTGGTACTGTTGAACTACTCGGTAGTAAAAGTACAGTAATACGTGTGGTTGCATAGTAGCACACGGTATTGATTATTAATGCTTATGTGAGAAGCCACTCAGTTTGATTCCATTCTTGTCAGTTAATAATATGAATTATTTAGCGATAATGACGTTTTGTTTTATTCGTATTATTAACGTAATAAAACAGAAACATCTTTTTATATAAAACAGAATACTTTATTAAAGTTATTCTATAAATAGAATATATTATATTTTATTTAAAAGATTTTTCTTTAAATATGGACCGTCAGATTAAAGTAATCAATCTGGACCGTTCATGGATTAGTTACTATGCATTCTATTTTTCTATAAATAGCAGCTCATTCCTTCATTATTTCTTACGAATTCACTGAACTCTAGAGAGAGAAACTATAGAGAGAAACTATAGAGAGAGAGAAGAAGAGTATTCTGCTACTTAACTACTTCCTTACTTCAGCTCTTCTTTAAAACGGTAAGGGGTGTTATTCTTTCTTATTCATGAAGAGAACTGTTGTTATTCCATTTCTTATTATTCTGTTGGAATAACCTGTATACGCGGTCTACCCTATACTTGGTGACATTCTTCTATTATTCTGTTGGAACATCCTGTCTGTGTGTTTTACACCGGACCTAGTTCCATTTTTATTATTATTCTGTTGGAACATCTTGTCTGCGTGTTTTACACCGGACCTGGTTTCGTTTTTATTATTATTCTGTTGGAACATCCTGTCTGTGTGTTTTACACCGGACCTGGTTCCGTTTTTATTATTATTCTGTCGGAATATCCTGTCTGTGCGTTTACGTCGGACCTGGTTCCATTATTTATTATTCTGTCGGAATATCCTGTCTGTGCGTTTACGCCGGACCTGGTTCCATTATTTATTATTCTGTTGGAATAACGTGTCTGTGCGGTCTATTGCATGCATGATGATTTCTTTCGTTATTCCATTCTTTATTATACTCAGTTGGTTAAGTTTTGACTTCTATACTCCATGAAATTTGTGGAATATCCTTGACATTTGCGCTTCATCTAGTATCTATTCATGAAAATATTCTCCTGATCATTCTTGAATTTTACTCCACAAAGCAGTATCATGTTGACAATTTGGACGTTGTTAATTCTTGGATAAATTAATTCTTGAACTTGTTTTATTGAATTCTTATATCATTGTCATCATCCTCATGTTTATATTCTGTTGAAAGTCATCTGTGGCCTGTAGTGCATAGATGGACTTGGTATGATTATGACCAGGGATTATTCGGTGTAATCATGACCGTAATGTTACAAATGATGTGGTAAAAGTCCTCATTGGCCCGTAGTGCATTGATAGACAGTTGTTGGCATGATCATAACCATTAATGAATATACGAATATCCTTGGCCGTAGTGCAGGGGTGATTCGATGATGTGGATTATTTTATTAAGCTGAGTCTCAGCGATCACAGTGTTGGAAAATCATTTAAATCATAAAAGATAGTAGAGTTTATTTTCTACTTGACTCTTTTAATGGATTGCTTGTTCCGCTGCAGTTAAACTTGATGTCTATTATATTTTATCAGTTTAACATTGTTGAAGGCTAATGATAATTTATTCTGCATTATCTTAGTCATAATATTTCTTACTGGGCTAGTTGAGCTCACCCTTTCTTTCACTGTTCTCTTCAGGAAATGAGAACGTAGCTGGGACAAGTTGGGGAACGGAGTGATGGTCCGAATGATAGTATTAGTTAGTAGTCCTCACTATTCTATGTAATGGTGTGTTAATAAATGTAATGAGGACTCCTTTTTAGTATGAATACTCTCTAGAAGATAATATTTGTATTCAAACTCACAGTTTATGTAAGACCCCAACTTATTAATGAATAAAATCAAATTTTCTCTAAATATTATTGTGAATAATAAGGGGTTAATTTGATACAAATACTTTGGTTATGGGTTAAAGTGTAAATTTTGCAAAATAAGCAAGTGGTTATAAAATATTCATTTTGTCGGGGAATATTCATTTGGTCGTGGAATATTCTTGCTGTCGGGAAATATTCGTACGACGGCGCAGCCTTGTGTGGGCCCCATAACGGAAAGCGATTGGATGAAGAAAACGACAAGTATAAGTTGTTTATAAATAACGGCGTAGTTGTTACCGTTAATACTGTTGGAATACCCGGTGGTTAAAATACAGTAGCACACGGTATTGCACCAATTATTGATTCTTACGTAAGAAGGCACTACTCAATAATTGTTACAGTAGTTATTATTCAATATTTTATTTTATTGATTCAATAATTGCTGCGTTGATATTTTATATTATTGTTGTTTCAATAATTGTTGCTGCACAGTATTTTCATTTATCAGATCAATAATTCATATTATTTGAATAATATTATTAGATAACATTATTGGCAATGTCTAGAAAGTTCTGTCTAAGGAGAGGTTTGGTCATCTAATTGCGCGCCAGTAAGGAGAAATCCTTATTGGAAAGCCCCCTCTTTCCTGGAACGGCCTGGTTGTCATAAATGTGATTCTGTAATATTATTTGTGAATAATTAATTATTGATTCATATGATAAGGAAATATTTATTTTATGTGGATATAAATGAGGGATATATTTTTGTGGTTAAAAATGAAGGAGTTAATGTTGAGGTTTTTGTCAGTATTTTTGTCGGAATGGAGGTATTAAAAATCAGGGTTTTTGAGATAGTTTGCGGGAGTTATAATTTTTAATCCGACCGTTGGATCGTGGTAATTTTTGGATATGTTATACATATATAAGTTGAGTATATGTCCACAAATTTTGAACCATTAAAAATGAACGTATGATTTATTACGAATTTTACAAGATGACTGGTTCAGAAATTGTTGAATTTTCGGAGTTTATCATTTTGGTGGAAAATTCTAGAATTGGTGGGCCCCACTTGTGGTTGGTGAAGAAATGTGCTGAATTATATTTCAAATGTGGTGGGTGGGAATAGTAGCAGGTAAAGCCATCAGGTTGCAGGTCAAACCTACCAAAATTTTCCTATAAATAGAGGGCTAAGTTAGAATTGAAAATCACACCAGAAACAAGTTTTCTCTCTTTCTCTCTCTAGATTATTGAGTGTATTTTGTGAGTATTTAGATACTTTGAGAGTTTCTATTCATCAGAGCAAGTTTCTTTCAGCCTTATACCGGTATTCCGACCAGAAGTACTGATATTTTGAGGTAAGGGATATTATTTTCTTCTTAAATGATATTATTTTCTTCAATATCATTATGCTAAAATATTGATATGAGTTTTTATCAAATTTGGAACTTTTTGTGTCGGGGTTACTATTCACGTATACGGCACTATTCACGTATACGGTACTATTCACGAATACGGCACTATTCACCGAAAAATAAAATTTTCCCTTTTTGTCCAAGATGTCTATTATGGTTACTATCTTTGATTGTATCCATGTTTTGATCTTTATTTTTGAATTCTGCTTCACAATTGATTATTATGAAGTATTATTGATCTTGGATAAACTGTTATACGAATCCCTACTATTTGTCCTTCTGTCTCACTGGATTCGTTCTCTTTAAGATATTTTTCATCATCCTCAGTCCTAAATGATGATATTAATGAATATCTTTGGCCTGTAGTGCAAAGATGTATAATTACTTGATGAATATCTTTGGCCTGTAGTGCAAAGATGAACAGGTGTTGAGATGAACATGACCGACTGATGATACAAATGAATATCTTTGGCCTGTAGTGCAAAGATGAATATTTGGTTAAAGATGATTATTAATTGATGTTACAGGGATAAAATATTGATGATGGACTTTTAAATCTTAGAAGATAGTAGAATTCTTTCTCTACTTGACTCTTCTAATGGTTTGTTGTTTCCGCTGCAGTTGTTGATCTAAAACTTGTTGTCGATTATATTTTATCAGATTTTTCCCTGTTGAAGACTAACGATAATTTGTTGTATATTATCTTAGTCATAATATTCTTTACTGGGCTAGTTGAGCTCACCCTTTTCCTTTTTGTTCCATTTTTCTTCTCAGGAGGTGAGAACATAGCAGGATCTAGTCGGGGTATGGAGTGATGGTTCTAGAAAGATGTATTAGCAGTCCTCACTATTTCTGTAAAATAGTGTTTGAATAATTGTAATGAGGATTTATTTGAGTGTGGATATTGTCTAGAAGACAATATTTGTATTTAAACTCACAGTATGTGTTGTCGTATTTTGCACGACAATTGTATTATTGAAGTTGTAGTTTGCTTTCTGTACCATGTATTTGGCGACTCAGAATGGGTGTTGTATACCTATTTTGGGGGCGTCACAGTTGGTATCAGAGCTTAGGGATATGATCCCTGGCTGAGATGTGAGACAAGAACTAGGAGGGGAGAGACGGGGAATTCCTTCGCTAGTATGACCTGACTAAGTTTATTTGGTGTTTATTTGGTCGGTCAGAGTATAGGGATAATATATGACATGACTATTAACCCTTGTTTTATGGCAGTATTTAAGAATGGCAGCTGAGAACGTTAATAATGGAGTAAATCAGACCGTGGAGACACCTTTGATCACTACCCAGGGGAACGTGCAACAGGAAGGCAATATTCCTCCTGTAAACAACGTTACCGAGCAAACGATGAATGATGGAATGTTTAGGAGCTTTTTGCAGTTCATGCAAAATCAGACGAGGGAGACTCGTGTGCAGAATACGGGTGGAAATGATAACGCGCGGTTTGTCACAGCTAAGCAGTTCAAAGAATTGGGACCACCAGAATTTAAGGGAAAGCCGGATCCGATCATGGCGGAAACGTGGGTCAAGCAAATTACCAAGATATTTGATGTCTTGGGATGCACGGAGGAACAGAAGGTTCCATTCGCCACATTTATGTTCCGCGGTGAGGCAGACTACTGGTGGGAGTCTGTGAAGCGTACCCAGCCTGACGCACTCAACATGTCCTGGGAAACATTTCAAAAACTGTTCAATGACAAGTACTTTCCTGAAAGTATTCGTCATATGAAGGAGGTTGAGTTTATTAGACTGGAACAAAACAACATGACGGTGTCCCAGTACGAGGCGAAGTTTGCAGAGTTATCCAGGTTTGCACCTCATTTGGTCGAAAATGAGGAACGAATGACAAGGATGTTTCTGAGAGGTCTAAAACCCGAGATTCGGCAATATCTTATCTCTCATAAATTTTCTTTATATTCAGATGTTGTAAACAGGGCTCAATTATTAGTGCGAGATAATGAGTATGTGCAACCGAGGGACCACAACCAGGGTCATACCGGTGGCGGCAGTCATCGAAGCAATGAAAACCAGCAGGGAGGAAATCATTCGGACAAAAGCAGTAACCACTCTGGTGGTAATCGTGGTCGTGATAATAGAAGGAGCGAGTCGGGAGGAGATTTCAAGAAGAGAAGGTACAACAATGATAACGTGAAGACGTCAGCACAAACATCAACTGTTTCTAGGGGAGGAGAACGACCACCGGTCGTATGTTACAAATGTGGGAAAGAGGGACATATCAGCCCAAACTGCCCACAACAATCCAAGGTATGTTTTAACTGTGGAAAGGAAGGTCATATAGCTCGAGAGTGTTCTGTAGCAAAACCAAGTTCAGCGGGGATGGTGACTCCAAAAGTTATCCCGGATAAGTCGAAATCAGCGGTTCCTGGAAGGGCGTTTGTCGTGACTGGCCAAAACGCGAGAAACCCGAACGAGGTGATCACGGGTAAGCTAATCTTGAATTCTTGCGAAGTTTATACTTTACTAGATACCGGTTCTACCCATTCTTTTATCTCTCCTGCTTGTGCTCAACGTTTAAACTTGACTCCGGAGAAATTGGACTTTAACTTATCTGTTGAAACTCCGTTGGGTGAAACCTTCGTTACATCTACAGTTTATAAATCTTGCATGATCCAAGTTGGCACTATCACATTACCTGTTGATCTTATCTCTTTAAAGATACTTGCTTTTGATGTGATTTTAGGAATTGATTGGTTAACCACTCATCATGCTAAAATTGATTGTTTTCGTAAGGTTGTTAGTTTTCATATTCCTAACCAACCTGTCATACGAATTCAAACTACTAAACCACTAAAATCAGTCACTGTCATATCAAGCCACAAAGCTATTCGTTTATTGAAAAACGGATGTCAAGCTTTCTTAGCCCATGTTATGGATTTGAACAAAGACAAGTCAGATTTGAATAATATTTCTATTGTTAGAGAATTTCCCGATGTATTTCCTGAAGAACTTCCCGGTCTACCCCCGGAACGAGAAATTGAATTCTTTATTGACCTTGAACCCGGTACAAAGCCCATTTCTAAAACCCCATATCGAATGGCTCCTATTGAACTTCAGGAGTTAAAAGTCCAACTACAGGAGTTGTTGGACATCGGTTTTATTCGTCCTAGTACGTCTCCTTGGGGTGCTCCTGTTTTATTCGTAAAGAAGAAAGACGGGAGTATGCGACTTTGTATTGACTATCGAGAATTGAACCATGTCACCATCAAGAATAGGTATCCGCTACCTCGCATTGATGACCTGTTTGACCAGTTGCAAGGAGCACAATTCTTTTCAAAGATCGATCTTCGTTCTGGATATCATCAGCTGAAGATTAAAACTGAGGATATTCCAAAGACTGCCTTCAGAACTCGGTACGGGCATTATGAATTCTTAGTAATGTCTTTTGGATTGACTAATGCTCCTGCTGCCTTCATGGATATGATGAACCGTGTATTCAAAGAATATTTGGATCAGTTCGTTGTTGTCTTTATTGATGACATCCTCATCTATTCCAAAAGCCGTGAAGATCATGAGCGCCATTTGAAGCTGGTACTGCAAAGGCTTCGTGAAAACAAGCTATATGCCAAACTGAAGAAATGCGAGTTCTGGCTTGAGGAAGTAGCATTCCTTGGGCACGTGGTGTCAAAACATGGAGTATCTGTCGACCCGGCGAAGATTGAAGCCATACAAAGTTGGGAGCAACCGAAGTCGGTAACCGAAGTACGTAGCTTTCTGGGCTTAGCTGGTTATTATCGGAGATTTGTGGAAGGATTTTCTCGAATCGCTACTCCGTTAACTCAGCTGACTCGGAAAGATACAAAATTCGTATGGAGTGAGGAATGCGAGAAGAGTTTCCAAGAACTCAAGAGGAGACTCATTTCGGCACCTGTTCTGACAATACCATCTGGTTCGGATGGATTTGTTATCTACAGCGATGCTTCAGGCAAAGGGTTAGGATGTGTTCTCATGCAACATGGGAAAGTCATAGCCTATGCCTCACGACAACTCAAAGAATATGAGAGGAATTATCCTACTCATGATTTGGAGTTGGCAGCAGTCGTTTTTGCGTTGAAGATCTGGAGACACTACCTGTATGGGGAGAAAGTGGAGATCTATACAGATCATAAAAGCCTCAAATATTTCTTCACCCAAAAGGAACTCAACATGCGGCAGCGACGTTGGCTCGAGCTGTTGAAAGATTACGATCATACCATCCAATATCATCCTGGAAAAGCAAACGTAGTAGCTGACGCATTGAGTAGAAGATCATATGCGGGTACGAGTGCAATATTGTTAACACAAAGGCCCATTTTGTATGACTTGCAAAGGATGGAGATAGAGATGAAGGCTCCAAGTACCCACATGATGATATCAAATATACGAGTAGAACCGACTTTAATCGATAAAGTTAAAGCTGCTCAAGCTACGGACATGGAGCTGATGCGTATGAAGAAGAAAGTGCAAGAAGGTGCTATTCCAGAAGCAAGAATCGATGAAGAAGGAATACTTCGAGTCAACTCCAGACTTTGTGTTCCTAACGATTTTGACTTGAAGCATAGAATAATGATGGAGGCACACAACACACCGTTTGCAATCCATCCTGGGAGTACCAAAATGTATCACGATCTTCGACATACATTTTGGTGGAGCAATATGAAAAGAGAGATCGCGGAGTTTATCTCGAGGTGTTTAACTTGTCAACGTGTAAAGGCGGAGCATCAAGTGCCAAAGGGTCCATTGCAACCACTTGAGATCCCGAAATGGAAGTGGGAACACATTACTATGGATTTTGTTACGGGTCTTCCCAAGGTTTCTCAAGGCATAGATGCGATTTGGGTTATTGTTGATAGATTAACCAAGTCCGCTCATTTCTTGCCGATACGTGAGACTTATTCCCTTGAACGTCTTGCTAGTATGTACGTGAACGAGATTGTGAGATTGCATGGCATGCCAGTATCCATAGTTTCGGATCGTGACCCAAGATTCACTTCACGATTTTGGGTTAGCTTGCAGAAAGCTATGGGCACGGATTTACGATTCAGTTCAGCATACCATCCTCAAACGGACGGACAATCAGAGAGGACTATTCAAACTCTTGAAGATCTATTAAGACTTTGTGTCCTAGATCTCAAAGGGAGTTGGGATAAGTACCTACCATTGGTGGAATTCTCCTACAACAACAGTTATCAGGCGAGCATAGGTGTGGCTCCATTTGAGGCGTTGTATGGAAGAAAATGTCGTTCTCCAGTATGCTGGGACGAGGTGGGTGAAGCAACATTGTTGGGACCAGAATTGGTACGCATTACTACAGAGAAGATCCAAACGATTCGACAACGTATACAAACGGCACAGGATCGACAAAAGAGTTATGCGGATCTTCATCGGAAGGACGTGGAATTTAATATTGGGGATCATGTATTGTTACGTGTTGCACCATGGAAGGGAGTTACAAGATTTGGGAAGAGAGGAAAGCTCAATCCAAGATTTGTTGGTCCATTTGAGATTCTTGAGCGAATAGGAAATGTGGCATATAGACTCGCATTACCTCCAAGCATGTCTCGTGTTCATAATATTTTTCACATATCTATGCTTCGTAAATATGTTAAAGACCCGAACCACATTATTGAGTTAGAACCAGACGAGATAGCTGAAGATTTAACGTACGAGGAGGTACCTGTTAAGATCTTGGATAGGAAAGAGCATGTCCTACGCACGAAGGTTATACCACAAGTTAAGGTTTTGTGGAGAAACCATGCTATTGAAGAAATGACCTGGGAGTTGGAATCAGAAATGAAAGCGAGGTATCCTCACCTTTTCGAAATATCAGGTACGTACGTCAATTTCGAGGACGAAATTTCATAAGGAGGGGAGGTTGTAAGACCCCAACTTATTAATGAATAAAATCAAATTTTCTCTAAATATTATTGTGAATAATAAGGGGTTAATTTGATATAATACTTTGGTTATGGGTTAAATGTGCAAATTTTGCAAAATAAGCAAGTGGTTATAAAATATTCATTTTGTCGGGGAATATTCATTTGGTCGTGGAATATTCTTGCTGTCGGGAAATATTCGTACGACGGCGCAGCCTTGTGTGGGCCCCATAACGGAAAGCGATTGGATGAAGAAAACGACAAGTATAAGTTGTTTATAAATAACGGCGTAGTTGTTACCGCTAATACTGTTGGAATACCCGGTGGTTAAAATACAGTAGCACACGATATTGCACCAATTATTGATTCTTACGTAAGAAGGCACTACTCAATAATTGTTACAGTAGTTATTATTCAATATTTTATTTTATTGATTCAATAATTGCTGCGTTGATATTTTATATTATTGTTGTTTCAATAATTGTTGCTGCACAGTATTTTCATTTATCAGATCAATAATTCATATTATTTGAATAATATTATTAGATAACATTATTGGCAATGTCTAGAAAGTTCTGTCTAAGGAGAGGTTTGGTCATCTAATTGCGCGCCAGTAAGGAGAAATCCTTATTGGAAAGCCCCCTCTTTCCTGGGAACGGCCTGGTTGTCATAAATGTGATTCTGTAATATTATTTGTGAATAATTAATTATTGATTCATATGATAAGGAAATATTTATTTTATGTGGATATAAATGAGGGATATATTTTTTGTGGTTAAAAATGAAGGAGTTAATGTTGAGGTTTTTGTCAGTATTTTTGTCGGAATGGAGGTATTAAAAATCAGGGTTTTTGAGATAGTTTGCGGGGGTTATAATTTTTAATCCGACCGTTGGATCGTGGTAATTTTTGGATATGTTATACATATATAAGTTGAGTATATGTCCACAAATTTTGAACCGTTAAAAATGAACGTATGATTTATTACGAATTTTACAAGATGACTGGTTCAGAAATTGTTGAATTTTCGGAGTTTATCATTTTGGTGGAAAATTCTAGAATTGGTGGGCCCCACTTGTGGTTGGTGAAGAAATGTGCTGAATTATATTTCAAATGTGGTGGGTGGGAATAGTAGCAGGTAAAGCCATCAGGTTGCAGGTCAAACCTACCAAAATTTTCCTATAAATAGAGGGCTAAGTTAGAATTGAAAATCACACCAGAAACAAGTTTTCTCTCTTTCTCTCTCTAGATTATTGAGTGTATTTTGTGAGTATTTAGATACTTTGAGAGTTTCTATTCATCAGAGCAAGTTTCTTTCAGCCTTATACCGGTATTCCGACCAGAAGTACTGATATTTTGAGGTAAGGGATATTATTTTCTTCTGAAATGATATTATTTTCTTCAATATCATTATGCTAAAATATTGATATGAGTTTTTATCAAATTTGGAACTTTTTGTGTCGGGGTTACTATTCACGTATACGGCACTATTCACGTATACGGTACTATTCACGAATACGGCACTATTCACCGAAAAATAAAATTTTCCCTTTTTGTCCAAAATGTCTATTATGGTTACTATCTTTGATTGTATCCATGTTTTGATCTTTATTTTTGAATTCTGCTTCACAATTGATTATTATGAAGTATTATTGATCTTGGATAAACTGTTATACGAATCCCTACTATTTGTCCTTCTGTCTCACTGGATTCGTTCTCTTTAAGATATTTTTCATCATCCTCAGTCCTAAATGATGATATTAATGAATATCTTTGGCCTGTAGTGCAAAGATGTATAATTACTTGATGAATATCTTTGGCCTGTAGTGCAAAGATGAACAGGTGTTGAGATGAACATGACCGACTGATGATACAAATGAATATCTTTGGCATGTAGTGCAAAGATGAATATTTGGTTAAAGATGATTATTAATTGATGTTACAGGGATAAAATATTGATGATGGACTTTTAAATCTTAGAAGATAGTAGAATTCTTTCTCTACTTGACTCTTCTAATGGTTTGTTGTTTCCGCTGCAGTTGTTGATCTAAAACTTGTTGTCGATTATATTTTATCAGATTTTTCCCTGTTGAAGACTAACGATAATTTGTTGTATATTATCTTAGTCATAATATTCTTTACTGGGCTAGTTGAGCTCACCCTTTTCCTTTTTGTTCCATTTTTCTTCTCAGGAGGTGAGAACATAGCAGGATCTAGTCGGGGTATGGAGTGATGGTTCTAGAAAGATGTATTAGCAGTCCTCACTATTTCTGTAAAATAGTGTTTGAATAATTGTAATGAGGATTTATTTGAGTGTGGATATTGTCCAGAAGACAATATTTGTATTTAAACTCACAGTATGTGTTGTCGTATTTTGCACGACAATTGTATTATTGAAGTTGTAGTTTGCTTTCTGTACCATGTATTTGGCGACTCAGAATGGGTGTTGTATACCTATTTTGGGGGCGTCACAGTTTATGTTTTGTCGTATTGTACACGACAGTTGTATTAGTAAGTTGTATTTGTATTCTGTACTATGTATCTGACGACCCAAGATGGGTGATGTATACCTAATTTTGGGGGCGTCACATGCGAGGAATGATGTTGCGTGGTGGGAGAGAAGGAGACTTCTTCTTCTTCATAGAAAGATGCTCAAGATCGGAATAGCCCGGAAAGCGCTCAAAAAGAAAGATCTGAAGGAAGGAGCATGGAATGAAGCAATTGACATCATACCTGAGTAAATGAAAATTATTACATTATAGAAAAGGTTAAAGGAAAAGAAGCGCAGTTTGAAAAAAAATTAAATACAAAATATGAAAGTGATTACCTCCCAACGGATTCTTTCATGGCAAGGGTTGTTTCGTCTAGGCGACGATATAAGGTCCCTAGGAAGAGAGAATCAAGGGGAATTTTCGAGCCTCGGGATAACAACGCTGCCAAACTGAACATACGGGCAGAAGGACCGTCTATGGGAGACCCAGGAAGATGAAATGGGACAACCACATAACCAGATAAGCCGCCAGAGGAAAGGGACAAGTTTCTTCACGGAAGGCAAGAACAGACTTGTCGTGAACAGAGCTGTTCCACTGGTTGGTCTTGTAATCACGGAAGAAATAGCGCACCCAGGATAACCAAGAATTCTTTTGCCGACTTGAGGTCTCGAAGTCCGGAAGAAGCGTATCGCCCTTGAAGCGGTAGATGAAGCGGGAAGATTGCTTGAAGGCCTCCGTCAAGTAGGCAACATAGTCGTCATCCCTAGTGGACATGCTAGAAGGACCACAGGAGTTTGAAGCAACAATAGGAAGGCTACAAGATGTAATTCAGGATAAATATACATATTTCGAAAACATGAGAATGAATGAAAGGAATAAAAGAAGAAAACTTACAGATAGAGGGCATAAACATCCTCTAGAGTAGGGGTGAATTCCCCCCAGGCAGTGATGAATGTACAAGTAGAAGAACACCATCGTGAAATCAACACAGTAAGTGCGTTATGGTCCTGGTGAATCCGTAGGTCCCTACACAGTTGAACACAACGAAAGATACTCGCATTCTTGAGTATTTCCACGTATTCAGCGTTGTCAAGGATCTCATCGGTCCAATCCTGCCATCCTTGAATGCGACCAGATGAATCTGACAGGAAGCGAAGGGGACTGAAGGGGTACTCTTGCTTCTCTATGCATAGGCGGGGAATGCAATCGGCATGAGGGAAGTCATCCCAACTTCCAGAAGAGGGGGCATACAGAAACAAGCCTTCTTTCTCTGGACGAGGAAAAGTTATACGGTCGTAGTCTCTAACTCTATCCCAAAAGAGGTCAGAAGGACCAAAGTGGGGAGCTCTTCCCCAATCAGTGATGAATGGGGACTCCTTGGTAGTCCTTAGTTCTGTAGAGCATTCAGGAGAAAAGGCCTACAAACAAGGGGGAGATCATCATAACAATTCTAGAGATAGCATATCAGGAATGTCAAGTAAAGTATATGAGCACGAAGTACTCACCATGGCAAAAAAGGAACAAACGTCCGAGAGTTAAGCTTCAAAACACCTGAAAAGAAGAAGAAACAATGTCAGAAAGATTGAAGGAGTACATTTATGCAAGAAAAAATTCCCAAAAATTTTCGAAAAAACTTCGGACGGCCAAAATCCATCTTTCAGAGCCTTTTTTGGACTTAAAACGGCATAGGTCATGGCAACGCGATGAGTTTTGAAGGGCTCGTCGATACGGTTGTTTTGATATATTATAGGCCCTAAAACTCCAAATGACGCTCCTAATAGTAGAGGCTCGTCGTCCCGAACTTCTTTTTTTCGCCCAAAACATGGTTTTCTGCCTAAAGTTTGCCCCCTAGGGTTCAGCCCCCCTAAAGGTTCTGCCCCCCTAGGGTTCGACCACCTAGGGTTCGGTCCCCTAGGGGTTTGGCCATCTGGAGTGGTTTCGCCGCATGCAGGCATATCAGTTTTTTTAAGGTTCGCCCCCCTAGGGTTCGGCCCCCTATAGGGTTCGACTCCTATAGGGTTCGGCCACCACCTAGGGGGGCTGTCTCCTTCAAAAAAAATGTTAAGGTTCGGCTCCCTAGGGTTCGGCGCCCTATAGGGTTCGGCTCCTATAGGGTTAGGCCACCACCTAGGGGGGTTGTCTCCTTAAAAAAAAAATGTTAAGGTTCGGCCCTCTAGGGTTCGGCGCCCTATAGGGTTCGACTCATATAGGGTTCGGCCACCACCTAGGGGGGCTGTCTCCTTCAAAAAAAAACAAAAAAACAAAAACAAAAAACAAACAAAAAAAAATGTTAAGGTTCGGCCCCCTCGGGTTCGGCGCCCTATAGGGTTCGGCCACCACCTAGGGGGGATGTCTCCTTCAAAAAAAAATATTAAGGTTCGGTCCTATAGGGTTCGGCTCCTATAGGGTTAGGCCACCACTTAGGGGGCTGTCTCCTTCAAAAAAAAATATTAAGTTTCGGCTATCACCTAGGGGTTTGTTCCCACGCATACCTTTGAGGTCCTGTTGCTCGCCTAATCCACTATTTGGGGCAAATGCTTCTTCACCGCGAAAATTATAGCCTTTTTTCTAAGGAATTCCGAGGGAAAAAGCCAAGATATAGTGATGGAGCTCGAAAAAATTGAAGAAAGTCTACAATTCCTTAAAAAAAATATACAGAGGAAATAATTATGAGAAATTGGCTAACGAAGACTCCAATAAAGGTTGCACCCTTAATGGTTTACAATTACCTGGTGTTGGATACTGCAAAGATGTCCTTGATGGTAAGACTTGCTAATATGGCTGCAATGGTGAGGAACACACGTGTGTTCGTTGGCTCCTAGCGATTATGAGACAATTCTAAGAAATATGCACGCAAGTAGCACCTACTCAATCAGAAAGCATGCGATAATGGATTACGAATATGGACTTCTTACTTCTCCAAAATAAATATAAGTAAAGAAGTTTATTTTTTTCGAAAATAATAAAATTTAAGTTGATTTTATTCCCAATAAAGGGTAGTTTTCGAAAATAGCTTATATATATATATATATATATATATATCAAAATAAAGAAAGATTGGATTTTATTTCCAAAATAAAGAAAGATTGGATTTTGTTTCCAAAATAAAGAGAGATTGGATTTTTGGTTCCAAAATAAAGAAATATTTGATTGTATTTTCAAAATAAAGAAATATTTGATTTTATTTACAAAATAAAATTAAGATTTGATCTTACTTCCAAAATAAAATTATGACTCGATTTTATTATGATTTTATTTGGTTTGATGGAAAAGAAAGATTTTGGGTACCCAAAATAAAGATTTCTTTTGATTTAAATGCTATTTGATTATTTTTCTTGTTTTCAATTTCCAGGAAAAATAAAGAAATAAATCCAAGGGTTTGGCTCCCTAGGAGTTCCCTTTACTAGGACCATGGTCTTCAAGACCCGTAAAGTGAAGTCACACAAAATCGTTCAAAAGCTGAAAGTATTCTTGCACGATCGTCTATTTGGAAATGCGACTCTCGCGCAGGGGGCAAATGTGGGCCCATGTGCAAAATTAGGGTTCACATGACCTAATTAAATTAAATGCACAATTAGGGTTCCACGACCTCATTAAATGTGCAAATTAGGGTTCGCAGAACCTAACGGAATGAAGATAGAATAGTCAGAAATAAATGTGTTAGACCCGGGGGAAGCCTCCACGTGTCCCGAGGCAGAAGACTCGTGGAGGCGGCTCATTTTGGGAATTGATTGAGGGATTGGATTGGTGGCTAGAAGGACAGGGCAATATGGACATTATTCTAATGACTAAAGGGTATTTCTGAAATTTTCTTGAAAACATGTGCCTAGCATGTGATTACTTAATTCCAGGAAACTCTATAAATACCTCTTCCATTCTAGGAAGGGGAGGACTCTTTTGGTAACTTAAGGCTTGGATATTCCACCTAAAAGCACTAAAAAGATTTGAACACTCTCTCAACTCGAAGAACTGAAGAAGGCTCTTGGAATTCTAATAACGCTAACACGGTTTTCGGATTCTAGGGGTTCTGCCACGCGTCGTTGGAGTAATCGCCCACCTGTCGTTCTCCCCTCTACAATCAATCAATCAATTCCGTATTCTTCGTGAATTTCTCTCCTCCTCAACCAACACGAAACCCTAAACAAGCAAGGCGCGATTTCCTTGCCCACAACTATATAGTTTATGATTTATTGAACCTTCATATTTGGTAGAGTAATAAGATAATATTTAAACATAGCATGACCTTAATTATGATGTGAAATTTTGATTATCCGAGCTGAATTATAATTAATTATTTGTTAAATGAAATGACCAATGATTAATTATGTAACTTTGATCTTATTAATTAAACAAAAAAGAATTATTCTCAAACCCTATTTTCTTTTTGGACATGAGAAAATTAATTAAATTCATATTTTCGGCAAAAATTATAAATCCTCAATTGAAACATTCAATTTGAAGCTATTAAATAAAATGATTAACATATCCAAGAAAATGATAAAAATTAATATTGATTAAGATAAATAGTCACTAATGTGTGATAGTTGGAACCCACAAGGGAAACATTTTCCATGTGGATTTCTAATTAATTTATAATCAATTATGGTAATCGCTTGCCAACCCCACATATTTATATTGTTTAATTACTGAAACAAAGAAAATAAAAAAAGTTTAAGAATGAAGTTTTATTTCCAACGACTTCTTTTGGGTGAGTGGTGGTGTACTGGTGGGACGGGTCATGAATTTTATCCGTTAATCTCACCAAATATGGAGTATATGATGGCGCCTAGAATTATCTTTTAATATATGCTCCCATCCATTAAGTACTTTGAATATGACACTCACCTTCTTGCCTACGAAATAAATTCATTCTTTTCCATTTTTTGGCTTCAATTTTCTTGGTTAGTGAGCTTATTGGAAAAATCAATGTTTTGTCCAACGAGGAAAAAAGAAGAATTAATTCAAAGAACTACCATGTCTTCCACTTTTATACACCATTAAAACTAATTAAACGTCTTATCAATCAGGTGACTAAGCTCTTACGTTAGGAACATTTTACATTCTTGCGTGAGTTACGTTTCCTAATATATATAATAATGATATGAAAAATTATAAAATATTTTTTTATACATAATATGAGAGAGAATTTATTCAATTATAACGTGATCATTTTTGTATAATAATTCGTGCAAATATGTGGCATCACTAGCACCATTTTTTTGCCTTGTTTTATATATTTATACTGAAGGAGTGATATATTACCTACAAATTAAACATAAACAATATCAATCAACGTTAAGAATTTTATTCACAATTAATATAGTAAACCTCACCAGATAAGAACATTACTATATATAGTATATAAGCAAAAACGAAAGTTTAGGCTCTCACATGCATTACATTACATTAAGAAGAAATAATAAATTAACATGCCGTAAGAATCTGACATATATGGAACTCACTTTTTTTTGAAATCTTGGTCTTTGCAATGATATGATCAGTTCTTAGATCGAATTATCCATATCCGATCCATTAGTATGGTACGTGCGTGCGTCCATTAAATATATATGATATGATGAAGAATATATTGCCAAATTTAATTAGAGGTAGAGGACTAGAGGTTGAGGTGGTTGTAAAACCCAACTTCTCTCCTACAAATACAGACAACCAACTTCCACGCTTACCTATAAGCCTGCCAGTCCCCACCCCTCACTCTTTCTATTCTCCTTCCTATACACACCCTACCATATATATATATAACACTCCATATATATATATATATATATATATATATATATATGGATATATCATTTCTCAATTAATATCATAAGCACCCATCCCTCTCTATTTATTTCAATCTAGTATATCTATATTATGGCATCCTCCTCCAAGTCCTCGAGAAAAAGAAGAATACTAGAAGTAGCAGATGCAGCATCATGGTACTGTGCAATAGTACTAGTTCTTCTCATCTTACTGGCCGGCTCTGCTACACAATCACACAATAATAATAATAATCATCATCATCATCATCATCAGGATCAAGTAGTGAACATTGGGCGGCGGCCTTGCGAAGAAATATACGTGGTGGGAGAAGGGGAAACATTGCACACAATCAGCGACAAGTGCGGTGATCCTTATATTGTTGAGCAAAATCCTCATATTCACGATCCAGACGATGTTTTTCCCGGACTTGTCATCAAGATCACTCCTTTTTCCAACCCTGCAGCCCTTAATTTAATTTCGAATTACCAAGGTAGACCGTAGCAGCTAGGGTTTTGGAAAGAATATTAAAAATAAATATATCAAAACAGTCGTCATATATATAATATATATAGACGAGCTTTTGCTTTCCTTTATTTTTTTTGGGTGTTAATTAGGTCATAATTAAGCTATATTACTCTTCAATTACTCTTTGTGCATGTATGCAGAAAAGGAGTACTAGAGTTGATTAACAACATGATCCAGATTATATATTTAGGAAAAAAGATGCCAAAATATATGAAGCTTGTTCGTAATTAGTGTGTGTTCTTTTGTCTGTCGCTGCATTCTTGGATAATATTGCCATATATAGTACTGAACTTGTATATGATGGAATTAATGTGTAATACTCGTCCATCTGTTTTGGAACAATAAATTTCTATCTTTTTTGTAGTTATCATTAAAGAAGTACTCTATTTAATTTAGGAATTTAATTTAATTAATTTGAATTGGTGCTTCTTTTTTCGTATTAATTTTAGGCTGTTGATCATAATTTCAAAACAATATTTATGCATCCAAAAAAATTAGTATAGTATATATTTAGCACACTTTTGCAGCACTTATTTTAGCCACTTTTAAAAATTTTAACAATACTTATTACTTTAACAGCATAATTATTACTTTGATATTATCAACCACCCCAAGTTGAAATTAGAAATTCTTTGAATTACAACTATCAAACCCCAACTAAGTATATATATCGAATATATATGCAAGGGTTTAATTCTTTTTATGCTCTTTATTAGTCCTTCAATTTCCCCTTTTTGATGGTTAAGGCAACAAAAGCAGATAAATTAATAGACTACTATATATAATAATTAAGAGTTGGTGAAGAGCAGCTTGGTCACAAGTTTTTGTCGCATATCTGCAACCGTTCGTCTTAGGTGATGAAAAGAATGTGCGACCAAATATGTTTGTTTATGGGTTAATTTTAGGTAGACAGACTACATTTGCATTATTGAATTTTAATGTATGTAATGTTTCATCCATTCTCTTCATGAATTATTTTAATAATTAAGAATGTGCGACCAAATATGTTTGTTTATGGATTAATTTTAGGTAGACAGACTACATTTGCATTATTGAATTTTAATGTATGTAATTTTAATGTTTGTTTATTATTTTTTAATTTGATTCTCAAATTTACTTGTAATATTCTTTAAAAAAAATGACAACTGTGACTTTCCCATAGTTGATTCCGTCGGCATTAGATTATTAATTTCTTCTGCCTTGGTGTGTATCAACATGTTTGACTATTGCTAAGATTGAGTGGAGCCTACCATGCATGTACTTAAAATAATTGAAAGTAAAATTAGTTGATATATTGTTTTATTATGTATATGCAGGCATTAAATCCGTTTCATGCTTTTATTTTTTTAAAAACTTATTCCAAAAGTTATTGTGTTTGCAAGGTAATTCAATTTTAATTACAACGGATGTGCATTTATAGCTTGCTAAGTCTATATATTCACATTTTGATTTTGTTGATGGGAAGAGAAATCAGTGGCGGAACCAGAGCGTGTTTGTAGGAGGGTCAAAATTTTTAAACCAAGCGGGCCAAAATTATTAATACCACCACTTACTTCAGAACTTGATAATTGATTATTAGAAGAATCAACAGTTCTTTATCGCTTAATCAAGTATTTATCCATAATTTAGTATAAATAAAAATATCTATTGCTAATCAATAATTTCATCAATTAAAGTATCAGGTAGAACTACAGAAAAGGAACTCCACAAACAACATATCCTACCAATTCCATTGCACAGGATCAAGCATATCCGAATATACATAAAAACTTCAGCGTGAGATCAAAAAAACTCTTAAACAGTTAAACACAATGATTGAAAGTTTTGTTCCCGTAAAATTATATTGTACTAATTAGTTACTCCGTGTCAAAAAAAAAGAGTTCAATTTGAGAAAGAAAAAAATAATAAAAAAAGGTTGCACAAAAAGAGTATAATAATTAATAGCAGCAACTAACATAACCAAATTATATTCCAGAGTATAATAGTAGCAAAAGTAAATAAGTCATTGAAGTATTGAACTGTCTAGCTAAATAACAATTAACAAAGCAGCTAGTAATTTAAGAAAAATTTGCTTCAAAGTTCAAATCAAGAAAAACAAACCTGATGAGGCGAAGATGAGGAGCAGCCGAGCAGTGCAGGAGCAGAGCTGAGGCAGGACCACAGTCCGCAGGAGCAACCGAGCAGTGCAGAGCAGCAGAGGTGACTGGTGAGAGGCGGAAGACCGAAGAGAGTTAAAATTCCTAATTCTAATCCTACTTGATGGCATGATAGTAATTTTTTATTTTTTTAAATGAAACGACGTCGTTTCAAGTTTCTAAAAAATGCAACGAAGAAGAAGACCGAAACAGACTGCACTCTGCAGAAGAGGCGACGAACAGTGGCTCTGACCTCTGTGGCTGGCGGCTGGCGGCTGGCTGGCTGCCACCACCCCCACCCCTAATTCCGCCTGGGCTGCCGATCTATCAGGGTCATATGCCCCCCGCTCCCCTAGTTCTGACTCTGAGAGAAATTGTTGGACATTGTTCTTTAATTTCATGGCATTTGATATTCAAGTTGACGTTAGGTTGTACAGAAAGTGAATACGTTAATGCACAAAAGGGCAAAGGAGATTATTATTCGTCCTAGCTAGACAACATCCATAAATAGAAAGAAGTTTCTTAATTTCTAACATTAATATATTGAGTCATGAGATTCTAAATTTAAAGCCATAAAAATATTAACCCACAAATTAACATAAATGGAATATGACGAAGGTATATGCCCATGCATGTCAATTAACATAAATGGAATATGACGAAGGTATATGCCCATGCATGTCAATTACAATTATCTAGGACTAGGATTAAAAAACAAAAATCGTCATTCACTAGACTAACTACCTGCTGCCACAATTCTGCCCATATATTATACCCCCACATCATGGCATATCAATTGTATGTCCTTGTATAAACTGGGCATTACTTTGGATGCTGATACTTTCTCCTTGTCAGAGTCTGAGGAAATCTCCATGTGGATCGAGGCTCAGTGACCCATTATCAAGTTTTGCGTCCTTTTTATACATGCTTCAGTTATGCTCTTACTATAAAACGCATATCCAGTCGAAGCACGCTATCATCTGTTGGGACAGGTAAGCGCTCATTAACCGGACGAGTTATTTACTCAAGTCATGGATGTGCTGTCAGAGAAATTTGCTACTGATAATCGTCAATATCAACTAGGCACTCATCAATGATGTAATAATTTGGAATTATGTGCATGCATAATTGTCCAAAGACTTCTTCTAATTATTCTAGCGGATGACGATTTTTATTTTTTAATCTTAGTCCTTGATAATTGTAATAAAAGGTAGAAATGATATTTGCCAATTTTTGATCCATAACAAATACATGCAGACATCATGCTAGCTTCTTCATTCTTTCAATTCCTTTTTTCCTCCTCCTCAACTAAAGTGCCTCCAAAGATAGAAGTAGGAATCGCATACGCTCTTTTCCAGAAGAAAAAAAAATTAAAGAAATAAAAAAAAACATGTATATGTATATATACATACTGGGAAAAGGATAAGAAAGAAGCCTTTATATACACTATATATGATGCAGTGGCCACAATTGAGAGATTGGCATGATCTCCAAGCATATGCCATTGGTTTATTCCTCACGTACCCCCTTATTCCTCATCTAAGTTACTTCTGATCAATTATAAAGCTAGCTAGCTACATTTGTAAAGAATGTGGCAAAATCATGATACACGTAGCAACTCAAAATTGATCAATTTGGGAGCAAAAGCCACTGGATTGAGCTACAGGAATTATGCAGTTCAAGAAATTAAGCGGAGTCTTCGTCACCGGGCTACTCTCAGTTGGCTTGTATTATATTTATATATCTACATATATATATGTATGTATGTATGCATGCATAAAAGTTACTACTAATTAAGGGCTATATATATATTTGTGACCTGCATGCCAAAGGAGAGTTGCCCTGCGACTGCTTCAGATTTCGATCAATCTGCTATCAAGGCCTACTACATATGTATAATAAGAGGTAGCTAGGTATAAGGTAAGTACATTAATTTTATAGAAATGCAGTTTCATTTGTTGCCTTTTATATATATTCCATATTGGCTTGCTAATATATTAGAGTATATATATACAAAAATTTCCTCCTTTTTTTTATTAATAAATAACAATAGACACAGATTGTTTAATTTATGTAGACACAACTTTGATTACTAGTACTGTATTATAATTTATTCACGACGGCTTATGTAGTACAAAAAAGAATTAATTACATATTTTAGTACATTTTTAAAAATAATTACAATAATGGTGCATAGATAAAATAATTACAAAAGTAATACATTTTTTCATATTTATTTACAAAATTAATACATTTGGGTATCCTTTAATCGTGGTCCACGATTATCTCCTTTATCTCTTCCCGTTAATAGTGGCGTCGGTTTGCCCGGCAAAAGGTGCACATGATATGTCATTCCAATGTTATTTTGACTGTTCTTGTTCCTGTTTATTGAATTCAAATATCTTTTCCTAAAAGAACATGATTAGTTCTGATCGCTTAAATATGTGCTTTATTTGTCATCTTTTATTCTGGACCTTCTGGTTACGTATTGGATGGAGTTCTATCAGATCTAGTAAGGAGGTTATATGTGAAAGTTTCCTTCCATTTTGATAATGATAAAATCCAATCAATCTCCTTTTCTTATGTTTGGAGTCTGATGTAGAATATATCATTAGCCAGGTGCTTTCAAAACTACTTTTAATCCTGGAAGCACATGATCTTTCAACAAGATGAAGAGTACACAATATCACCAGTCTCCAGTCTGATGGATCTATCTGCTAGGGGTTAGGATTGTTGTTTGACCTGCTCTGGCGGGTTGAGAACAAATAATTTTATCCATTTCTTTAATGGAGAGAGAAAGTTTAATGAAGTTGGAGTAATATGACTACTCAGTGGGGGAGAGACGTATAGGTGTAATTTTGAGATGATATCGACTCTAATGTATAGATTGAAAAATTCTCTTTTACAGACTGGCTGGGCTTGTACCCTGGATTCGAGAGTCCCCAGAGAATTTTTCGTTTCGTAAACTTTCATATCAAGGTTACCAATTCACATCCATACTTGCAGTTTTTTCATAGTGCAGTTGGTAACTAAACCTTCATATCAAGGTAACCAAACCGTTATACCAAGGTAACTAATCCACCTCCACACCTTCAGTTTTTTTATAGTGCAGTTAGTAACCAAACATTCACACTAAGATAACCAAACCTTCATACCAAGGTAACAAAACCTTCATACCAAGGTAACCAATCTACATGATCCACACATGCAGTTTTTTCATAGTGCAGTTGGTAGCCAAACATTCATACAAAGGTAACCAATTCAGTGTTATTAGGTTACCAATTTATTTTGAATGTGATACAGTTGGTAACCAAACCTTCATGCAGTGGATAGCCAAACCTTCATACCAAGGTAACTAATTCAGTTTTATTAAGTTACCAATTTATTTTGAATGTGATGCAGTTGGTAGCCAAACCTTCATGCAGTTGGTTGCCAAACTTTCAAACCAAGGTAACCAATTTATACTGCAGGTGTGGAGGTAGATTGGTTACCTTGGTAAAAAGGTTTAGTTACCTTGGTATAAAAGTTTGGTTATCTTGGTATAAAAGTTTGGTTACATCTATTTATTTTTAAAAATTTTGTAGGGCGAATATTCTTCTTCTTCTTCTTCTCATTGGTGATTCGTGGCGGAGTAGCAAAGGAGAGGGCTACCTGTGAAGAAGGAGATTCACGGCGGAGTAGCGGAAGAGAGGGCTACTGTGAGGGAGATCAAGATTTGAAATTGAATTATTATTTTGAATTTAAATTTGTTTTTGTTGTTAGATCTCAGATATTTGAATTTGAATTATTAGTTATGACAGTTATTTCTCCTTGATTTTAGGTTTCCTTATTAATGTGAATTGCATTATTTTTGTAATTATTTTGTGTATGTATTATTTTTATAAATACTTTCTAATTGTTATATATTAGTGTTAATGACCCTAAAAAAAATGTGTAATTCACCCAAAACCATACTTTTTGTGTTCTTTTCAAGAATTCCAAGCAAGAAAAACAAAATTTAATGGGTCCTTAACACTAATATACAACAATTAGAAAGTATTTACAAAAATAAAACATTCACAAAATAATTACAAAAATAACGCAATAACACAATATTACGTTTCTAAAATTACGGTCATTAACACCCTACACGTCAGTTACCGACTTTTATATTTCCAACCAACCGATCAACAATTCACGCTAATAAAGAAAACAAGCAACTTTCAGATCCGAAAAAACAGAGCAACGACAGATCGGAGAAGACGACTTCTCCAACGACGATGCAACTCTGAGATCGGATAATATCGAAGAAGATCAACAACAACTTCAGATCAACAGCAACTTCAATATCAACAACAACTTCAAGATTAGTAACCAGCCTCGATCTGTAACAAATTTGATTGTTGATTGTTGATTGATTCTTTACATAACCAAACTGAAACCTTTTCTTCTTCAGACCCAAACTGAAACCCTTTCTTCTTCACATCGACGATAAAAAAAGAAGAAGGAAGCTTTGAGGCTATCTCTTTGTCACATTCACTCTGAACTCAGGCATCGGTTGCTGCTTAAGATGGTGAAACGGCGTCGTCGTGAGACAGAGTCTGGTAATGGCACTGCAGAAGGAATAAATTAGTTACTGTTTTATTATTGATTTGGTTACTGTATAGTGTTTATTTGGTTGCTGAATACTTTAAATGTTTATTTGGTTACCCCGTGGTTACTATATACTCGTATATTGGTTACCTTTCTTAAGTTTTTCGCTCTTTAATTGGTCACAAAGTCGGTATACTAACTGTTTTGATTGCAAAATGCATGTAAAAATATGTTTTATATTCTGGTTACTAAGTACATAGAAATTGGTTACTGTTTATTATTGATTTGGTTACTGTATAATGTTTATTTAGTTGTTGTGTAAAATTATAATGGTTAGTGCATAATATTACTTACTAATGCTGACTTGGTTATTGAAAAATGATGACTTGGTTACTGACAAATGCTGACTTGGTTACTGTTTAACATTATATTGGATACTATGTAAAATTATAATAGTTACTCATTAGTACTGACCTGGTTACTGTATTAATCTAATTATACTTATACTTATGTGTTTTATATTAATGGTTACTTATTAGTTACATTGGTTACATTCTTACAATATTTAACCTTTAGTTGGTAACAATCAAGTTATACTGTTTGGTTTTTATTATAAAAATGCAATGGAGAATGTGTTTATCTTGTGGCTATTAAATAAATATGTGTTGGTTACTGTTTAAATTGGATTTGATTACTGTATAATGTTGTTATGATTATTACTATATAATATTACGGTGTTTAATATTTGTTTGTTTTATTATGATGGTTACTTATTGGCTACATTTGTTACCTTCATACAACTGTTATAGTTTAATTGGTAATAAATATCAATATACTGATTATTTCCATTGTAAGATGAATGTACAAATGTATTTTATGTACTGGTTACTAACATTATGTAGTTTGGTTACTGGCTAACATTGATTTTGTTACTTTACAGTACTTATTCTGTTATCAGACAATGGAATTGATTCCTGTTGTATTTTATTTCAACGGTACATAGACTGATAGTAACCAATACACCAAATTTGAAGTTACCGGCATACTACTTCCATCAACTTGTTCGCTTGGAGAAATACAAAACATGATATGCATTGTTCTATCAAATTTAGAGTGTCGAATTTTGGCGTTTCCAGAGCCTAGTTTCATTAGAAACGGGTCAACGATCAAAAGTCACAGCGTTGCTGGTGAACTGCAGGGTTTTTTGGTCAAATTTCATCATTTAGACCTTCAAAATTACATGTAAAAATGTAGTTTATATTCTGGTTACTAAGATTATATAATTTGGTTACTGTCTAATATTAATTTGGTTACTTTACAATGTTTATTCAGTTGTTACATTTCAAACTACTTTTATTTTAATATGAGATCTATAAATGACTATCATATATATAAATGGGAACTCTTAATTGGAGTTTCTTATTCCATCATGATGACAGGGTATAAATAAAATATATACATTTAACATTTTATAACAGTCCTTATATGAACTTATAATTATAATAAAACAGTAACCACATAATTATATGATAGTAACCAGAACATGTTTTAATGGTAACCAAAACATAAACATCATATAATGAAACCCAATTTAGACAATTCATGTATACTAAACAATTACATATTAACCAGAATAAAAAATAAAAAAAAAACCAAAATCCCACACTGGGGAAACAATGATAGTAGCCAAACCATAATATAACAGTAACCAAAATATAATAAAGAAGTAACCAAATAGTTATATAAAAGTATCCATAACATGTTTTAATGGTAAACAAAACAGAAACAACCTGTATATCAAACCCAATTTAGGCAACCTATGTATACTCTCACATGTACATTTTAACATTTGATATATGTCATGATACGAGCTTGTAACTATCTGGTTACTACCAAAAAATAAAATAGTTACCCTTCTATGCATGTTTGGTTACCAACTGCACCTTTCAAACAATATATCAGACACAACTTAGAAGTAACAAATACGAACCAACAAACAATGTCAAATAATTGATAATATAATTAAATATGTAATCCCATTTACATAAGCTCCAATAAACATTACATATTTACTAACCATAACAAATGGTTATGAATATCCAACAAAAATTAAGGTACGAAACACAATTCAGAAGGACAAGACAACAACAACCGAACTAATCAAAATCTGTTACAAATCTTCCTGAAACTTTAGTTTTTTGGCTGCTGCTACTTTTTCTTCATGACTGCTCTCATTCTCTAGAAAAGACTTCTGCATTATGTATGAACCTGTGGGAGGAAGAGAAATACCTTGGGATTAGTGAATAGAGAACCCATTAATCATAGTTATCATATCATAATATAACATTAACCATACCATAATAAAGCAGTGACAAAAAAATTATATTATATAAACTAATTGTAACCAAAATATAAACAACATGTAGTACAAACCATTTTATGTAATAAACAAACAGTTATATATAATATTAACAAAAACATAATTTAAAGGTCACCAAAACAAAAATATGTATACCAAAAAATATACTAAAGAAGTAACCAAACATTTATATGATAGTAACCAAACCATGTTTTAATGGTAACTAACACATAAACAACATGTAGACCAAACCCAGTTTAGTCAACCAATGTATACTAAGCAAATACATTGTAACCAAAATAACATATAAAAGTAACCAAAAACCCAATTAAAAGAAAAAGAATGGTATCCAAATCATAAGCTAAAAGTAACAAAAAATATACTCATGAAGTAACCAAACAGTTATATGTTAGTAACCAAAACATATATTAATGGTAACCAATACATAAACAACATATAGACCAAACACAGTTTAGTCAACCCATATATATTAAGCAAGTACATGGTAACCAGAACAACAAAAAATAGTAACCAGAATCCCAACTCAAGGAAACAAAAATAGAATCCAAATGAGAAACTAACAGTAACCAAAAATATACTAAAGAAGTAACCAAATATTTATATGATAGTAACCAAAACATGTAAAAATGATAATCAATACATAAACAACATGTACGCCAAAATCAGTTTAGTCAACCATGTATACTAAGCAAATACATGGTAACCATAACAACATAAAAAAGTAACCAAAATACCAAATCAAGGTAACAAAAATGGTATCTGAATCACAATCTAACAGTAACCAAAACATAATACAGAAGTAACCAAACAGTTATATGATAGTATCTATTTTTTATTGTTTGACGTAGCTACAACGTAAGCATTACATCAAGCCCCCAAAAATTGGTCTTTGTGTCAGTATATGATGCAGAAGTAAAATGGCAAAATGAAGATGAGACAATCATAATCATTCAAAAGCAGACCATATATGTTAAGAGCCTAAACAATTTGAAAATAATTATCCACTTTAGCAAATATTATGCTGTTAAATGATGTCTATCACAAATAACCCAGTCATGGAGATAAAGAAAAATTCATTCAATAAAAAAATTAACATAAACAGAATGTGGCCAGAAGTACAGGCTCATAGTATGACAACATCACTTCAACCATGTACATACCAAAGCAAGAACTTCATCGTCTGAAGAAATAGATTCAGTCCGCTGACGACGAGTGGCTTCAAGAGGAGAGAGAAGTATTAAGGGCGGAGAGAGAAGCAGATGACGACGAGTTCAAGAGGAGAGAAAGAAGTAGTAAGGGCGGAGAGAGAGAAACCGAACGAGAGTTAAGGGCGGAGAGAGAGAGAGAGAGAGAGACCGAACGAGAATGGATGTTTGATGAAGATGAAAACTAAATTACCATGTCAACCTATTAATACTAATCCCTTAATTTAAGGACTCCTAATTGTATTAGTATTATAAATAAATATGATGCAATGTCATATTTTTGTAATTATTTTATGAATGTATTATTATTGTAATTATTTTTAAAAATATACTATAATATGTAATTAACCCAAATTTAATTAGGACAAGTTATCTGTAACTAGTGGCCCATTAGTATGTCAATAATCGGGTTTTAAATCTTAGCCCAAACTGGACTGACGGGCCTAACTAAAACCTTAATCCATGTCATTGCCCTTGGACAATGTGGACAATGTGATCGATTTCTATTCTGTTTGGAAATTATTCTTTCTCTTAATAACAAAAATAAATAAATAAAATAATTTAACAGTTGGAATTATATTTCTATATCTTCAGCGGTCAAAGTCGTTGGCTATTTTCTGTGAGCAACCATGATTTGAATCATTTTTATAGACTCAAACGTTTCTTGCAATCTAAAGCAGATTGGTCGGGCACTTCATTGGTGGATATATATGGATAAATTTGAACATTTTTTATTCTCGTCTCTACTTTATTCTTTTCTTAATAAATGTGAAAAATCCTTTTAAGGATGAAGGGAGATCCTGTTATCATGAAGATCCGGTCATTATGAAGTTACAGTACTGACACGTAAAAAATTTTACCTCCCGACCTGCGTATCGATACTGTATTGGTCAATTGACCAAAGTTAACTTCATGTTAACCACTCCCGACGGATGGAGTATTAATTAATATTACCTCAATTCCAAAATTAGAGATACAATTTGACTTTTGAGATCAAACGACGACATATTAAACTTCAAAATTAGTATGACTCATAAAAGTTTAAAATTAAATAAATTTTTGTGATTAATAGTTTTTGTTATATACTCCTTCCGTTCTATTATATTCAAAAGTTTTTTTTTCATAATTAATATAAAACATTTTACATATATCTAGAAGAAAAAATTAATCATTTCCTGCTTTGGCCCTTAAAAAATAAAATAATTAAGAGAAAGGAGAAAGAGTACTTAATTAGTGCATGATGAAATTTCAAATCAACTCAACATTAATTACCTAACATTGAAATTAATGAGATTTTTTAATATGTGTGATTATATTTTACAGGACTTATATACTAGAAAGGAGAGAGTACCGTACAATTATAATAATTATATCAATTAAAATTAAATAAATTCATATCAATTTAAAGTTTAATGCGTCGTTATTTGATCTCAAAATTCAAATTATATCTTTAATTTTGAAATAAAAATAAAGAGTAGAAAATAAAGGCAACTTTATGGATTTTTGGCATGCTGGTTTGTCGGAGAAAAATTATTATGCACTTACTAGTGTTGCATGCTTGCAAAGTTTTGGGGTTTTACATTTTTGCTTTACTTGGAAGACAAAACACACTACACCTCCTCCTATACACAATGGTTAATACTCCTTCCGTAACTTAATACTCTCTCCGTCATTTTAATATAAGACGTTTAAAAAAAAAATTATCACTTAATATATGACGTTTTAGAATTTTAAATAAGTATTAATTATTTAGTTTTTAATATTATCTTAAGTATTAAATATAATTTTAGTTCTCTTATTATTTTTTATCCAATAAATAACAATCTCTTTTTTTAATATAAGGACAATATAGACATTTGATATTATATTTAATACTATACAATCATTTTCTTAATACTTGTGCACAACTCTAAAAAGTCTTATATTAATGGACGGAGGGACATGGGCAGAACCAGGGGGTCTAGGGGGATCGTATAACCCCCCACCCTGAAATTTTCGGGGGTTATTTATTTTCCTTTTGCTTCCTTTTTTTTATGTATTTTTTTCTCCTTTGCTTTTTTTTTTATTTTTACTTTATCATCAAAGTGAGGCAAAAAAGAGTGGTAATAATTCTCTCTGTAAACTAATTAAAAATAAAAATCAAATAATTTTTTTGGATCTTACTATAGTGACCATAAGTTCACCATAGTTCTATCTATCAATAGTATTAAATATGTCTTTTTCTATTCTTTTATTTTTTTTGTTGTTAGAATTCATTCTTTCAACCTAATTAATCTCATGAACCACAATATAAGGTTTTGAATATATAATATTATAATTTATAATTTATCTATAAAAGTAGTTAATCAGTTGATTAAAAATTTCAAAATCTGATTAATAGTCTCATAATTCAGGAAAAATTAATATATATATATATATATATATATATATATATATATATATATTTAAAGTCATTAGACTCACAACTCAAAAGTTGACAAGAGTTGAAATGGGATGTTGTGAAATACTATAATTAGACAAAATGAATTTGAAAGAAGCACTTCAAGCGTTAATGAATAATTTTTTTACTGATGTATTTTGACCCCCCTATATAAATGTTCTGGTTCCGCCACTGCGGAGGGAGTATAAGACTTTTTAAAGTTATGCACAATTATTAAAAAAATGATTATATATTATTAAATATAATATCAAATGTCTATATTACCCTTGTATTGAAAAAAAATATTGTTATTTATTGGGAAAAAAATAGTGAGAGAAATAAAGTTATATTTAATACTTGAGGTAATATTGAAAACTAAACAATTAATACTTACTTAGAATTCTAAAACGTCATATACTAAGAGATAGAAAAACTTCTTTAAAACGTTTTATATTAAGGGACGGAGGGAATAATATTCTACTACTTTTCGGCTCATTTACCTTTTTGATTTTTCCTTTTCTTTTTTATCAAGATGTGTATAAAACATATTTACATATAATTTTTATTTATTTTTTCTAAATATTCAAAAATTCTATTAAAATATTAATATTTTTGTGTAAGCAAACCAATATATATACACTAAAATTTTAAAATAAAAAATTAAATATAAGTATGAAGTCCAATTTAATGATTGGTTTACAGGTGGTTGAGTTGAGTCTGGAAGACGGAAAAAAATAAGGATATTATTGTGTTTCGAAAATGATGGCATTTATGTTAAAATTGACTTAAATGATGAAGTGAGGGATAGAGATCGTAATAATAAATACTAAAAAATCTTATTGTAGGTTGGATGGTTCATGGTTGTTATAAAAATTAATAATACTCACTCCATTTCATAATATACGACGTTTTAAAAATATGTATAAAAATTAAAAAAATAATTAAAAAATATTAAATATATTATCAATTGTCCATAATACCCTTAAATTCTCATTTATTACTATACTTATGTTATACCTTCTCTCATATGTAATATTTTTTCATGAGGGATAATTTTGAAAAGATTGTAATTAATTCTCCTATTTTTTTTAAAACGTCAAATAATTTGGGATAAATAAAATCATCTAAAACGTCATATGTTATGGGACGGAGAGAGTAATTATCATAAGAAATTCCTATAATTATAAAAATAATAAGTACCATAACCATCATTAAGAGGAGTATTCTAGTTTTCCAGATTAGGCACCATTTGCTACACCAAGGCCCATCTCTGTAACAAAATGAATTAGCCCTTTTCCTTTTTCAATTTTAATTCCCACATTCCCACTTTCACTTAATAATTTATCTAGAAAGATTACGCTTTGTTTCTCCATTATTACGCCATTTATTTTTCTCAATTAACACCTCATCCTCCCACTCAATCATTCATTTGGGCCTTTGGGGTAATGCAAGTGGGAAAAGAAAAAAGAAAAAAACATGGTTTCTGAATACTACCCAGATAAGATAATCAGAAGGAAACCTCATCCTTACCACTCACTCATTTGAGACAGATATATGATTTTAAATGTGAACCATGAAATGTCATCTCTATCTCTCTCCTGTCAGTATGATGTCACATTTTAACACATTTTAAATCTGGACCATTTTAATGGAGAGTCCATTTATTTGAAATGGAGAGGATTTTTGTCCTTCTAAAGAAGCTTCCTTCCGCCAGCATTGTGCCCAACACTAGCCTTCTTTTCGGCCAGCATGCTATATGTTGCCGGCCGTGGCTCCAAAAGCAAAGCCCCGCTCTCTCTCTCTCTCTAGTCTCTCTGTGTCCCACTCCCGCTCCCACATCACTTGGTCATTTCATTTCCAGTTCACACTTAAATTGTTTTAGCTGTAAATTAATTCGATTTTATGCAAAAATCCATGCCAATTACCACCACAACCATCTTACTAAATTCTCAAATCAATACATTAGCTGTCACCTGATGGGTTGAATTTAGTGGCTAAAACGACCAATCAATCAAGCAAATCATTATACATCTACAAGAACCAATGATGCGGGGCCCCAACAGATTGGAGCTGGCGGGGAATCTGGATTAATTCTAAACAGTTCTGCTTTTCTGAAAGTGTACATAATAAATAAAGCAAGGTCAATCATGTTCAACATTAAAGAAAAGTTCAACACAGTAACCTGACTTGTTCAACACAGTCATTTCATGTATACTTTTTTTTCTTTTCTTAACCGATAAGCATGCCTGGTATAAAAATACATGAAAGCTGATTCAGGAACATAGACCGAGTGAAAATACAAGCAAGGGGAAAATAGATGCCAGAAAATATGCAGTCACCTTGCTTCAAGGAGGCAACACAAGCATGTGTTCAGAGTTTTTGCCCAAGCCCTTTCATGGACTTGCCCGTGCCCTTAAACAAGCCCTCCGGAACTTTGGCCACCTGTAAGCGCAACTTTGTGGCATCGACTTCTTCCCTTTTCCTCCCAAATACCCAGTTCACCAACCATGAGTCTCTCCCTTCTTTATATGAATCATTTACTCGATTCAAAAAAGCATTCCCACAATACTCTGAAACTACCAGAGTTGACCTGATAAGAGCCCAAGAATACAACCATCTATTCCAATCCAGTCATATTTGCCTTGATTACATCGGCATCGGTCTCTTCTCCCACTCGCAGAGCAGCCCTCATGGCTCCTCTTCTTCTCCAGTATCATCTCAATGTTCGGATATTCCTTTCTTTAGTACAATGTACAAGTCGGTGAATCTCAAGTCAGAGCTACTTCATGGTGGCCAAGGTTCAGAACTGGAATATGCAATCAAGAAGAGAATTATGGATTTCCTTAATATCTCTGAGAGTGATTACTGCATGGTTTTTACTACAAACAGATCATCAGCTTTTAAACTTGTGGCAGAGTCTTACCCGTTCCGGTCCAGTCGAAAGCTTCTGACGGTCTATGATTGTGAGAGTGAGGCAGTGGAAGGTATGATCAAAACATCAGAGAAAAGAGGAGCACGAGTCATGTTATCTGAGTTCAAATGGCCAAGATTTAGGATTCACTCTGAGAAATTGAGGAAGATGCTGGCGAGGAAGAAGAAAAAGAAGAAACATAGGGGATTGTTTGTTTTCCCTCTTCAGTCTAGAATGACTGGCGCCAGTTATTCTTTTCAGTGGATGACAACAGCACAGGAAAATGGGTGGCACGTTTTGTTTGATGCTTGTGCATTGGGGCCAAAGGATATGAACAGCTTCGGCCTCTCCCTCTTTCGCCCTGATTTCCTAGTTTGCTCCTTCTACAAGGTTTTTGGGGAAAACCCAACTGGATTTGGATGCCTCTTGGTCAAGAAATCCACTGTAACAATCTTGGAAGACTCCACAGCCACAGGTATAGTTAATATTGTCTCAGAAAATAAGCTGTTCGGATTTCGTGAAGAAACTTCAGAACTTGAGGAATCGGAGTCACCCACTAGTTCAGTTCAAGAGAAGAAAGCCAAACTTGGTGAGAATGGAAGCTTAGAAATTAAATGTAGGGGCTTGGATCATGTGGATTCACTCGGACTGGTACAAATCAGTAACAGAGTAAGGTGCTTGATCAATTGGTTAATAAACGCACTAGTAAAACTCCAGCATCCTTATACAGAGAACAAAATTTGCTTGGTTAGAATCTACGGTCCGAAGGTAAAATTTGACAGGGGACCAGCACTGGCATTCAATGTGTACGACTGGAAAGGAGAAAAGGTCGAGCCTGTTCTTGTCCAGAAGCTTGCTGATCGAAGCAATATTTCTCTTAGCAATGGGGTTTTACACCAAATGTGGTTCTCGGAGAAATATGAAGAAGAGAAGGAGAGAGTCCTAGAGAGAAGACATGAAGATAAAGAAAGAAATGGTAACAAGAAAAAAGCTTACCAGGGGATAACAGTGGTCACAGCTGCACTTGGGTTCCTCACCAATTTCGAAGACATTTACAGGCTTTGGGCTTTCATTGCTCAGTTCCTGGATGCAGACTTTGTGGAGAAGGAAAGATGGAGATATACAGCTCTGAACCAAAAGACTGTTGAAGTGTAAGCATATTATCATATTAATCCTTTATAATGAATTTATGAAGTATATAGTCTTTTTTTTGGCTAATTATTATGAAGTGTATAGTCTGCGGAGTGAAAGTCCCCCTCAAAATTGTAAGCTTAACTGATGCAAAACTATGAAAGAAAAAGTAAAGGTCTATCATCAATTCTTCTGGTAATGTTCAATAATAAAGATCCCTTGCAAAAACTATACACATGCATCAACCGGTTAGAAATAAATCAATGAATCAATTTAGTAACTTCAATAATTAAACATGCTTGACAGCATTCTTTAAAGAAACTACACATGCATCAACTAGTTAGTATCAAAATCAATCAATTCAGTGACTTCAATAATTAAACATGCTTGTTGAATGTATTTATACACATGCACACGCTGAGAGTACGCTTGTAAGAATGACCTTATCAGTTCCACAACTGACATTAGCATGATATTAAACATTTCAAACGACTCGTTTGGAGATTTGCACTGCACCAATCCGCTTATCATAGAAGTCCAAGAAATAACATCTTTCCGGGAGCTCCATGAGGAGCTGTTTTGCCTCCCATAAATATACTCACTTGACGTACACATCCATTATTTACCACCAAGTCCCTTTCAAAGGCATGCTTCAAGATCAACCCATCCCCATATTCACATAACCAAGGCACCCACATGCTACAAACACTTAACAAAGGCTGCAATATTCAGCTTGACATCCATTTTCAGGAAAGTTTTACAGCATCATTAATAGACTTTCGCCTTATATATCCTGATCAGGAGACTACATCTCTCATAAGCATGTCATCAAACACCTTATTTGCATCAATACATCTGCTACAAACACCATAAAAAATGAAGATGTAAGATTTTCCCAAGCATAGTCTACAAAGCCATCAGATTTTTCAAAGAATCCAGCAACTTTATTACTTATAAATTCATCAAGAACTAAACCGGATATAATTAGTTGAGCATGAATCTGCTTAAAGGACCCAAGGTTCTTGCAACCAGTATAAATTAACTCTAAAATGGTCCATTTCAAACAATGCATGGTCCTATTAAAATTGAGTTAAATCTACCCATTTCAAGAATAGTTATACAACATCTTGAATTCTTGATCTATAATAAGTGCCCACGTAATTAAACAAGAAAAATGACTCCTTGACTAAGCCATTTCAAGATAACTAAATTATTTCTCTCCACACAAATACATTGTATATGCATGCATCACTAACACAAGGAACACAAAGACGGATATGGTGAGCTAGATAGACTGATTAAGTAGATTATGAGTATATAAATCGTATGCTTACCCCGATTTGAAGCGTTAATTACGTCTGTGTAACCGTGATTATAACTTTATGAAAGGGTAAATATGCCTGTGTAATCAAATTTTAAGATTTGGCTCCCCCATTACGCTTTTCCTTCAATTCCATCTAACACTCTAATTATTTATCTTAAAAAGTTTAATAGTAATAATCAAAATAACTTAATAGATAAAATCTACATGTTCATTAAAGAGTGAAAAAGTCTTGGATTATATTCAATTTTGAAACAATTATACTACTCAATATTATAAATTAATTGACATATTGATTTTAATTATACTATCCAAAATTATAAAAATATAATATATTGGGTAGAAGGTATAATAGAAGGGAGTGAATCCCAAATTTTACTTGTAAAGGAGTTGTAGTACTTTACAAAATCTTCTTTAATTTTACCAAAACGGAAATGATATTGACAAATTTGTGAAAGCCCCGATTTTTGTTGAGCCAAAAATCTGCGGTTCAAAGTCCGGTCCATGGTGGGCGCGCCGAGACTAATTTTGTGCCTATTTTATGTTATTTTTTTGGGTTTGACCCAAACGGGCCGTACCAAAAACGGACGGGCCAAATAGGCCCAGATTTTACTGGACTAAAAAACTGCAGCACAAAGCCCGGCGTGGGCCTCTTTTGCCAAGTCTAGTCACAAATCATAATTCGATTGGTACATAACAAAATTCTTATAAAAAAAATATCACTTCTAATCCATTATAATGTTATTTTAAAAATAAATAATAAAAAAGTACCATATTAATTTATACTATAATTTATAAATATGACCATTTTTGTGTAACTTCTCAATTATCATGATGAAAAATGTGACCTATATCTGTGGTAGAAGATGGACGTATTTTTAGTTGGAAGTTATTGAGTGTGGAGTAAATATAATTAAAGGGGGTGGGTAGTAGAAAACTGGATGGAATACTGCTTACTAACAGAAGGAAAATGGTAGATACGGCAATAAAAACCAGAAAACGTTACCCTTTAATTAAAGCTCCTTACCCTTCAGGACTTGCTATGTATATATATATTGGTGACACACTTGAAAACTCTCACTACTCATCACTGCGCCTGTAACCTGTTATGTGTGATATTCTCTCCCTCTCTCTTTTAAGAACGTAAAAAGGTTGTGTATAAACAATGGCGGCATCGATGAATCCGAAGAATGTGGGAATTCTGGCCATGGAGATCTATTTTCCACCAACTTGTATTCAACAGGTGATGATCATTTTCTCACTTGTTTGTTTCCTAGATTATATATTGCGCTATTTCATTACTCTCTTTTTTTTTCGTTTTTAATTTGATTTATTACATTCAATATATATAGAGTTTGATTTGTATATTGATGTGTTCATCACTTTCTTTACAGTTATTTATATCCATGACTTGTAGATGATCACATATTGAGTATTCAAAAATTTGAAAAACGCTCGTATGAATAGGAATCTAATTCTGTATGCTTTGTGGAACAAAATTATTTCAAGTTTGAAGTTAAAAGACTAAAGGTAATTGTGATGGGTTGTTGAATATATATTTTATTATCTCTTACTTTCTTTATTTACAACCTTTTGAGTTCCAAACAAAGCCTTTAGGGACGTTGTTTGCATTTTTCTTATATTAAGTGAAGTTTGATTAGTTTTTGATCTTTTTTACTACTTTTTTAGGAATCAAAATGAGGTTAACTATCACCCACCATGACTCAAAAACATCTTCTATATTAATGTACTTCTGTTATAGGAAGTTCTAGAATCTCATGATGGTGCAAGCAAAGGAAAGTACACTATTGGGCTTGGACAGGAATGCATGGGATTTTGTACAGAGTTGGAAGATGTCATCTCAATGAGGTTTCTTATCTTAATTTACACTATTAAATATTGCTTTACAGTGATTTGGGTCCAGCAATTATACTCAAAAGAATAGTGGTAGCTTATTCTGAAGCTGTGTCATTAATTATAGTGGCAAAATCATACCTCTTTGAGGGTCTAGGTGCTTTTGGAGTTAAAGAGTCAGAGATACAATCCTTCATAAAGAACTATTCTAGAAGTAGGACAGGATAGCAACCTGAACTAATAGCTTGATCGAGTAACATACAATCTTTGATTAGTGACTAGTCAGTGTGAGCTCAAGAGACCATAATCTTTTAACTTCGACGGTGCCAATGGCAGGAAGTTTTGAGTGAGATTTATATTTGCCTTTTAGTTGGAACTCTAAAAAAGATGGCAAATAAAATTATACCTAGAGTTGAGACTAAGAGGAATGTATAAACCAATGCTTCCATAGTATAATTATAGCTTCCATACCTGTTTGTTTTTTGTTTATTTTTATTTTTCATCGTCTCCTAGATAAAGAAAGAGAATGAGTAAAAAAAAATGGTGATTCAAATCTTGGTTTTCCATTTACCTTTGTTGCGGACTTCTTGTCCTCAGACTTTTTGACACTGATCTTCTTTCAATAAACTCTTTTTATCTATAAGAAATGGGCTAATAGGATGCTGTCATTATAAGGAGTTTTTTTGTGAACAAACTGAGTTTCAGCAGCATTAGTTAGTTTTAGCGGTTATATTTTAGGTACTATATCATTTTTTTCATATTCGGATTTCAGTTTGACAGCAGTTACATCCCTCCTCGATAAATATGGGATTGATCGAAAACAAATCGGGCGCCTAGAAGTTGGCAGTGAGACTGTAATAGACAAGAGCAAGTCCATCAAGACATTCTTAATGCAAATTTTCGAGGTACTTCCAAATTTTCTTTTAGTTTCTAGGTTGTTTTCCATTTGGAATTGATTTCTTTGGTGGCAAGCTGGAATTCAGGTTATGTGGTAAAAAAACCATTAAATGTCTAATTCAAAAAATTCATATATATAAGCTAGGACTTGATGTCAGCTGTTATATATGTGGAAATATTTAGGTGGGGATCCATTAACACGAATTCTGGCAATGTATATTTGTGATTTTGCTTCTGTATTCTATAATAGAAATCTTTAATGTGATAACGGACCCACTTTGTACCCAAAATATTGTGATGTACAATTATGACTAATTGATGTTTGTAGCTAGCTGGTTACTTACATTTTTTGTCTTTCCACATGCTAACAAACAGGAATGTGGTAATACTGACATTGAAGGAGTTGATTCAACAAATGCATGCTATGGAGGAACCGCAGCTTTATTCAATTGTGTTAATTGGGTGGAAAGCAGTTCATGGGATGGACGTTACGGATTGGTTGTATGCACAGACAGTGCGGTATTACCTCCTTGCCTTTGTGAATATATGCTTAATTCTTTCCTTTTCTTGTAAGTTTACAGGATTTAATCGTTGGCATCTACAATTATTTCTGATCAATTGTTGTTGCTGTAATCAGGATTATGTGTGTTTTGTGTTAATTTAATATTAATTATGCATAATAATTATTCGGGTTAAAGTTTTATAGAAGGGAGAACTTTTATTTTTATTTTTATGTTTGCTTATGTTGATTGTATATATCGTTAACCGGGAATCTCTCACATCGTGTTGATTATCAGCTCATACACATCCATGCAGGTATATTGTGATGATACACCTCTTTTTCTTGACCCTTTTTAATATGCCTAAAAGAGACCTTTATTTCAGGTATATGCAGAGGGTCCGGCTCGGCCTACTGGTGGAGCAGCTGCCATTGCCATGCTGATAGGACCAGATGCACCAATTGCCTTCGAAAGCAAATTTAGAGGAAGTCATATGTCTCATGCTTATGATTTTTACAAGCCCAACCTTGCTAGTGAATATCCAGTTATGCTCCTCCTCCTCTGTCCTTTTTAATTGTCATTTGTCAAATCAAACATAAAATTTTCCACTCCCTACACAAGCCTATATCAACATTCTATTTTTATTAGTAATTTATTTATTTATTTTATTGTTGCTGTTCTAAATTTTGGATTGCACTTGTCAGTACTACTCTTTTAACAGGTTCAGTTTCTTTTGTTTAATTTAATGATGTTTTAAATTTGGTTTTTGCATATGCCATTTTGACATTATATCAGTCTTTTTCTAAAGACCTCTAACTACTTTTTTTAGCACAGTTGAGCTAGTAACCTTTCCTCATAAAATAGAAGTATAGCATTCATGTAGGGAAAGATAATATCTGAGTTGCTGTCGTGGCTGAAGGCAAATTTGTGTATTTACCATTTGAGTGCAAGTTTCATGCATCCTCATCATAGAACCTCATCCTCTTGCCACACAGGGTATATAGTGCCTATTGGTTTGAATAATCTAAAACATATGTGAACTAAAATGATGAAAAGTAAAAAGAGATAGCAAGAATAATGTTAGGGGTCCCGAATAATTTTCCAAATTTGGGTTATTACAAATTTACATTCATTTACTACATCAGAGTAATTGAATATGTAATAATGTTAACGACGCATTGATTTGGAAACCCGAATTTGAGAAATATTTTGGGCCTCTACCCTAGCTTTACCTAATAAATAATAAAATAACTTCCTTCCTATAGGAGTCTATTTGGCAAATTAAAATACTAGTCACAAAGGTTGTTTAAAATTGATAGTTTCACACAAATCAAGGAAGTCAATTTTGAAAACTAAATGCTAGTTTATGAACCAATATTATGCACACCTTAACTAATTCCACTCTGGGTTATATTTGCAGGTTGTTGATGGAAAGCTTTCACAAACTTGCTATCTCATGGCATTGGATTCTTGCTACAAGCGTTTCTGCGCAAAGTGGGTTTCCACTCAGAGAATGAATTCCTTTTGTTTTCTCAATACTTTTTAACTAAAATGCTGTACTTTCCTGATACCTATAGGTTTGAAAAATGGGAGGGAAGGCCATTTTCAATTTCAGAGGCCGATTACTTTGTGTTCCATTCTCCTTATAATAAGGTATGGCAGTTTAATTCAATGTTAGACTCTTTTTTATTGGGTTTACGGTAAAACAATATATTCTTTTTTATTTTAATTGGCACCGCAGCTTGTGCAGAAAAGTTTTGCTCGATTGTGCTATGATGACTTCTTGAGGAACCCCAGGTTCCAATCTCAATTTCTCTGTCTATTTGGGATTGATACTTCCACTTGATTTGATTTATTAGCGTTTCAATTTTTTGATAGTTATATAGTAAATTAGAGAGTCATGATTTATGATATATTTTTTTCAGTCTATATGATTGCTGTATGTAATTATATATTAATCTTTTTCAGTTTTGTTGAGGAGGCAGCAAGAGAAAAGTTATCCCCATTTTCAGGTCTATCAGGTGATGAAAGCTATCAAAGTCGGGAGCTGGAGAAGGTATAATTATTTTATTATACTAGCTCCCTCCAGCTGCAGCTGCAGCATTAGCATTAGTGAATTTTAATTGAATTATTCTATTTAGTAGATTCAGCGTGTCGTGTGTGCTATTAACAGGCAACACAACAAGTGGCAAAACAGATTTATGAAGAAAAAGTGGAGCCAAGCACTTTAATTCCGAAACAAGTTGGCAACATGTACACAGCATCTCTTTATGCAGCATTTGCATCCCTTCTTCACAAGAAGCATACCTCACTAGTTATGTCTATCCTCTATTTGCTTTGTTTAAATAGTATTTAATTGCTAGATATATGATATATAGATATTTACGATCTGTTTAATTCGTTTTCCAGGCAGGTAAGCGGGTAATGATGTTCTCCTATGGTAGCGGCCTAACTGCAACAATGTTCTCGTTCAAACTTGGTGAATGTGAATATCCTTTTAGCTTGTCAAACATCGCTACTGTAATGAATGTCTCAGAGAAATTGAAATCAAGACATGAGGTATAATCTCCTCCTGGCCTGAAATATCAAATATATATGCATGCATGCATGGTTTCGTTTCCTAAAATATACTACTATAATATGATTCCAATTTCCAAGTAGTTTTGGCATTCATTGCAGTTTTCTCCAGAAAAATTTGTTGAAATCATGAAGCTAATGGAGCACAGATATGGAGGCAAGGAGTTTGTGACTAGCAAAGATACTACTAGCCTTTTATCTCCAGGCACTTGCTACCTCACAGAGGTTGACTCCATGTTTAGAAGATTCTATCAAACAAAATCTGTCCACCTCCAATGAAAATTAAGCTTTATGTCAAATTAATTTGCAGGCAGGCAGGCAGGCATTATTGAAATCCTTCTAGTCTGATGTTCATTAAATTTATTTTGAAAAGTAGAAAATGAATGGAGATGTATTTGTGGGGGGAGGAGAATAATAATTATTCCTAATAATAATATCCCGCCAATTAAATTCTTAATTTATTTGTGATTGCAACCAACGGCAACTTAGTCTTGTGTTTTGACTTGGACACTCGCTCTCATCAATTTAGCTCCTCCTCACCTCCTTGACATTTGAACTACCTTATTAAAATAATATTTATTTATTTTTAAAAAAAAAAAATTAAATAATAGGTTTGATATATGCACACCTTTCTCATCAATTTTTTTATGTATAATGTTACGGTGATAATAAATAATTAAAAAAATTAGACATAAAATTATGTGTCGAATTTATCTATCTATATTATAATTAAATTAAAGCACGAGCTGAGAAAAGTTGACAGTTATTTTGTGTAAATAAAAAGGGAAAACTAGCTTCTTCTTTCTTTTTTATTCATTTTACCCTTTAAAAGATAGGAGCAGTTACTTTTTAAAACTAAAATACTTTTATTTTCTCCCTTTCAACTCATTTATCAATCTTATTTATTTTACATACACATAATATATGTAAGGATACTAGTTATAATTAATAGATATTTTACTATATATGAAAATATCTAATAATTATAATTAATTAATAATTACCATCTACATTATGGAGTATTTTTTTATACTCAATTTTTTGTTGCTAAGTATTTTTGAATTTTGACTACATACATCACCCTCATCTAGGACCTACTCTGGTGAGACAAAGAGATTAGTGTCCCGTAGTTGACACGAAAGCATGCCAAGTGTTGTGGGATCCACAGGGGAACGGATACGTGGACACCACTGAGACACGTTGTCTAAGTCTCAACTGAAAGGCCTAAATTCATGAGCCACCGTTTGTGACTGAGATTCTTACGTATACGTATACCAATTACCACCACCATCTCAACTGCAAGTGCTCTCTTCATCTGCTCCCAGTATACAATTAATTACACTCCACACCAGTATATTTTATCAAGTCTTATTAATTATTATACAAAATTAATATTTTTATATTATTTTTTGATATTTTCATACATAGGACTCACATATTAGTTAATAAAAATTCAACACATCAGCTAATATGTGTGACATACTTATAAAAATATTATTTTATATTGTAAAAAATTTCGATCGAATTATGATTAATAAATAAGAATTAAGAAAGATTTTATTTTAATTTATTATATTTTATCGCATATATTATCACATTAATCACAATCTACTTTTATTAAATATTTATTGTCATGTACATTATCTTTTCTTTTTATCGATTCTGGTATTAATTAAAATTATTAAATAGCCTAATAGGAGTAAGTGACTTTGGGCTTCCTAAACCTACTATTGGTAATTAGCAAATCTGACCCTTCTATTTGTCATATTTTTGTTAAAGTGTTCCTGTGACGTCCCCAAAATAGGTATACAACACTCATTCTGAGTCGCCAAATACATGGTACAGAAAGCAAACTACAACTTCAATAATACAAATGTCGTGCAAAATACGACAACACATACTGTGAGTTTAAATACAAATATTGTCTTCTAGACAATATCCACACTCAAATAAATCCTCATTACAATTATTCAAACACTATTTTACAGAAATAGTGAGGACTGCTAAAACATCTTTTTAGAACCATCACTCCATACCCCGACTAGATCCTGCTATGTTCTCACCTCCTGAGAAGAAAAATGGAACAAAAAGGAAAAGGGTGAGCTCAACTAGCCCAGTAAAGAATATTATGACTAAGATAATATACAAACAAATTATCGTTAGTCTTCAACAGGGAAAAATCTGATAGAATATAATCGACAACAAGTTTTAGATCAACAACTGCAGCGGAAATAGCAAACCATTAGAAGAGTCAAGTAGAGAAAGAATTCTACTATCTTCTAAGATTTAAAAGTCCATCATCAATATTTTATCCCTGTAACATCAATTAATAATCATCTTTATCCAAATATTCATCTTTGCACTACAGGCCAAAGATATTCATTTGTATCACCTGTCAGTCATGTTCATATCAACACCTGTTCATCTTTGCACTACAGGCCAAAGATATTCATCAAGTAATCATACATCTTTGCACTACAGGCCAAAGATATTCAGTAATATCATCATTTAGAACTGAGGATGATGAAAAATATCTTAAAGAGAACGAATCCAATGAGACAGAAGGACAAATAGTAGGGATTCGTATAACAGTTTATCCAAGATCAATAATACTTCATAATAATTAATTGTGAAGCAGAATTCAAAAATAAAGATCAAAACATGGATACAATCAAAGATAGTAACCATAATAGACATCTTGGACAAAAAGGAAAAATTTTATTTTTCGGTGAATAGTGCCGTATTCGTGAATAGTGCCGTATACATGAATAGTGCCGTATACATGAATAGTAACCCCGACACAAAAAGTTCTAAATTTGATAAAAACTCATATCAATATTTCAGCATAATGATATTGAAGAAAATAATATCATTTAAGAAGAAAATAATATCCCTTACCTCAAGATATCAGTACTTCTGGTCGGAATACCGGTATAAGGCTGAAAGAAACTTGCTCTGATGAATAGAAACTCTCAAAGTATCTAAATACTCACAAAATACACTCAATAATCTAGAGAGAGAAAGAGAGAAAACTTGTTTCTGGTGTGATTTTCAATTCTAACTTAGCCCTCTATTTATAGGAAAATTTTGGTAGGTTTGACCTGCAACCTGATGGCTTTACCTGCTACTATTCCCACCCACCACATTTGAAATATAATTCAGCACATTTCTTCACCAACCACAAGTGGGGCCCACCAATTCTAGAATTTTCCACCAAAATGATAAACTCCGAAAATTCAACAATTTCTGAACCAGTCATCTTGTAAAATTCGTAATAAATCATACGTTCATTTTTAACGGTTCAAAATTTGTGGACATATACTCAACTTATATATGTATAACATATCCAAAAATTACCACGATCCAACGGTCGGATTAAAAATTATAACCCCCGCAAACTATCTCAAAAACCCTGATTTTTAATACCTCCATTCCGACAAAAATACTGACAAAAACCTCAACATTAACTCCTTCATTTTTAACCACAAAAATATATCCCTCATTTATATCCACATAAAATAAATATTTCCTTATCATATGAATCAATAATTAATTATTCACAAATAATATTACAGAATCACATTTATGACAACCAGGCCGTTCCCAGGAAAGAGGGGGCTTTCCAATAATGATTTCTCCTTACTGGCGCGCAATTAGATGACCAAACCTCTCCTTAGACAGAACTTTCTAGACATTGCCAATAATGTTATCTAATAATATTATTCAAATAATATGAATTATTGATCTGATAAATGAAAATACTGTGCAGCAACAATTATTGAAACAACAATAATATAAAATATCAACGCAGCAATTATTGAATCAATAAAATAAAATATTGAATAATAACTACTGTAACAATTATTGAGTAGTGCCTTCTTACGTAAGAATCAATAATTGGTGCAATACCGTGTGCTACTGTATTTTAACCACCGGGTATTCCAACAGTATTAACGGTAACAACAACTTATACTTGTCGTTTTCTTCATCCAATCGCTTTCCGTTATGGGGCCCACACAAGGCTGCGTCGTCGTACGAATATTCCCCGACAGCAAGAATATTCCACGACCAACCGAATATTCACCGACCAAAAATAAATATTTTATAACCACTTGCTTATTTTGCAAAATTTGCACATTTCACCCATAACCAAAGTATTATATCAAATTAACCCCTTATTATTCACAATAATATTTAGAGAAAATTTGATTTTATTCATTAATAAGTTGGGGTCTTACAACCTCCCTTCCTTATGAAATTTCGTCCTCGAAATTGACGTACGTACCTGATGTTTCAAAAAGGTGAGGATACCTCGCTTTCATTTCTGATTCCAACTCCCAGGTCATTTCTTCAATAGCATGGTTTCTCCACAAAACCTTAACTTGTGGTATAACCTTCGTGCGTAGGACATGCTCTTTCCTATCCAAGATCTAACAGGTACCTCCTCGTACGTTAAATCTTCAGCTATCTCGTCTGGTTCTAACTCAATAATGTGGTTCGGGTCTTTAACATATTTACGAAGCATAGATATGTGAAAAATATTATGAACACGAGACATGCTTGGAGGTAATGCGAGTCTATATGCCACATTTCCTATTCGCTCAAGAATCTCAAATGGACCAACAAATCTTGGATTGAGCTTTCCTCTCTTCCCAAATCTTGTAACTCCCTTCCATGGTGCAACACGTAACAATACATGATCCCCAATATTAAATTCCACGTCCTTCCGATGAAGATCCGCATAACTCTTTTGTCGATCCTGTACCGTTTGTATACGTTGTCGAATCGTTTGGATCTTCTCTGTAGTAATGCGTACCAATTCTGGTCCCAACAATGTTGCTTCACCCACCTCGTCCCAGCATACTGGAGAACGACATTTTCTTCCATACAACGCCTCAAATGGAGCCACACCTATGCTCGCCTGATAACTGTTGTTGTAGGAGAATTCCACCAATGGTAGGTACTTATCCCAACTCCCTTTGAGATCTATGACACAAAGTCTTAATAGATCTTCAAGAGTTTGAATAGTCCTCTCTGATTGTCCGTCCGTTTGAGGATGGTATGCTGAACTGAATCGTAAATCCGTGCCCATAGCTTTCTGCAAGCTAACCCAAAATCGTGAAGTGAATCTTGGGTCACGATCCGAAACTATGGATACTGGCATGCCATGCAATCTCACAATCTCGTTCACGTACATACTAGCAAGACGTTCAAGGGAATAAGTCTCACGTATCGGCAAGAAATGAGCGGACTTGGTTAATCTATCAACAATAACCCAAATCGCATCTATGCCTTGAGAAACCTTGGGAAGACCTGTAACAAAATCCATAGTAATGTGTTCCCACTTCCATTTCGGAATCTCAAGTGGTTGCAATGGACCCTTTGGCACTTGATGCTCCGCCTTTACACGTTGACAAGTTAAACATCTCGAGATAAACTCCGCGATCTCTCTTTTCATATTGCTCCACCAAAATGTATGTCGAAGATCGTGATACATTTTGGTACTCCCAGGATGGATTGCAAACGGTGTGTTGTGTGCCTCCATCATTATTCTATGCTTCAAGTCAAAATCGTTAGGAACACAAAGTCTGGAGTTGACTCGAAGTATTCCTTCTTCATCGATTCTTGCTTCTGGAATAGCACCTTCTTGCACTTTCTTCTTCATACGCATCAGCTCTATATCCGTAGCTTGAGCAGCTTTAACTTTATCGATTAAAGTCGGTTCTACTCGTATATTTGATATCATCATGTGGGTACTTGGAGCCTTCATCTCTATCTCCATCCTTTGCAAGTCATACAAAATGGGCCTTTGTGTTAACAACATTGCACTCGTACCCGCATATGATCTTCTACTCAATGCGTCAGCTACTACGTTTGCTTTTCCAGGATGATATTGGATGGTATGATCGTAATCTTTCAACAGCTCGAGCCAACGTCGCTGCCGCATGTTGAGTTCCTTTTGGGTGAAGAAATATTTGAGGCTTTTATGATCTGTATAGATCTCCACTTTCTCCCCATAAGGTAGTGTCTCCAGATCTTCAACGCAAAAACGACTGCTGCCAACTCCAAATCATGAGTAGGATAATTCCTCTCATATTCTTTGAGTTGTCGTGAGGCATAGGCTATGACTTTCCCATGTTGCATGAGAACACATCCTAACCCTTTGCCTGAAGCATCGCTGTAGATAACAAATCCATCCGAACCAGATGGTATTGTCAGAACAGGTGCCGAAATGAGTCTCCTCTTGAGTTCTTGGAAACTCTTCTCGCATTCCTCACTCCATACGAATTTTGTATCTTTCCGAGTCAGCTGAGTTAACGGAGTAGCGATTCGAGAAAATCCTTCCACAAATCTCCGATAATAACCAGCTAAGCCCAGAAAGCTACGTACTTCGGTTACCGACTTCGGTTGCTCCCAACTTTGTATGGCTTCAATCTTCGCCGGGTCGACAGATACTCCATGTTTTGACACCACGTGCCCAAGGAATGCTACTTCCTCAAGCCAGAACTCGCATTTCTTCAGTTTGGCATATAGCTTGTTTTCACGAAGCCTTTGCAGTACCAGCTTCAAATGGCGCTCATGATCTTCACGGCTTTTGGAATAGATGAGGATGTCATCAATAAAGACAACAACGAACTGATCCAAATATTCTTTGAATACACGGTTCATCATATCCATGAAGGCAGCAGGAGCATTAGTCAATCCAAAAGACATTACTAAGAATTCATAATGCCCGTACCGAGTTCTGAAGGCAGTCTTTGGAATATCCTCAGTTTTAATCTTCAGCTGATGATATCCAGAACGAAGATCGATCTTTGAAAAGAATTGTGCTCCTTGCAACTGGTCAAACAGGTCATCAATGCGAGGTAGCGGATACCTATTCTTGATGGTGACATGGTTCAATTCTCGATAGTCAATACAAAGTCGCATACTCCCGTCTTTCTTCTTTACGAATAAAACAGGAGCACCCCAAGGAGACGTACTAGGACGAATAAAACCGATGTCCAACAACTCCTGTAGTTGGACTTTTAACTCCTGAAGTTCAATAGGAGCCATTCGATATGGGGTTTTAGAAATGGGCTTTGTACCGGGTTCAAGGTCAATAAAGAATTCAATTTCTCGTTCCGGGGGTAGACCGGGAAGTTCTTCAGGAAATACATCGGGAAATTCTCTAACAATAGAAATATTATTCAAATCTGACTTGTCTTTGTTCAAATCCATAACATGGGCTAAGAAAGCTTGACATCCGTTTTTCAATAAACGAATAGCTTTGTGGCTTGATATGACAGTGACTGATTTTAGTGGTTTAGTAGTTTGAATTCGTATGACAGGTTGGTTAGGAATATGAAAACTAACAACCTTACGAAAACAATCAATTTTAGCATGATGAGTGGTTAACCAATCAATTCCTAAAATCACATCAAAAGCAAGTATCTTTAAAGAGATAAGATCAACAGGTAATGTGATAGTGCCAACTTGGATCATGCAAGATTTATAAACTGTAGATGTAACGAAGGTTTCACCCAACGGAGTTTCAACAGATAAGTTAAAGTCCAATTTCTCCGGAGTCAAGTTTAAACGTTGAGCACAAGCAGGAGAGATAAAAGAATGGGTAGAACCGGTATCTAGTAAAGTATAAACTTCGCAAGAATTCAAGATTAGCTTACCCGTGATCACCTCGTTCGGGTTTCTCGCGTTTTGGCCAGTCACGACAAACGCCCTTCCAGGAACCGCTGATTTCGACTTATCCGGGATAACTTTTGGAGTCACCATCCCCGCTGAACTTGGTTTTGCTACAGAACACTCTCGAGCTATATGACCTTCTTTTCCACAGTTATAACATACCTTGGATTGTTGTGGGCAGTTTGGGCTGATATGTCCCTCTTTCCCACATTTGTAACATACGACCGGTGGTCGTTCTCCTCCCCTAGAAACAGTTGATGTTTGTGCTGACGTCTTCACGTTATCATTGTTGTACCTTCTCTTCTTGAAATCTCCTCCCGACTCGCTCCTTCTATTATCACGACCACGATTACCACCAGAGTGGTTACCGCTTTTGTCCGAATGTTTTCCTCCCTGCTGGTTTTCATTGCTTCGATGACTGCCGCCACCGGTATGACCCTGGTTGTGGTCCCTCGGTTGCACATACTCATTATCTCGCTCTAATAATTGAGCCCTGTTTACAACATCTGAATATAAAGAAAATTTATGAGAGATAAGATATTGCCGAATCTCGGGTTTTAGACCTCTCAGAAACATCCTTGTCATTCGTTCCTCATTTTCGACCAAATGAGGTGCAAACCTGGATAACTCTGCAAACTTCGCCTCGTACTGGGACACCGTCATGTTGTTTTGTTCCAGTCTGATAAACTCAACCTCCTTCATATGACGAATACTTTCAGGAAAGTACTTGTCATTGAACAGTTTTTGAAATGTTTCCCAGGACATGTTGAGTGCGTCAGGCTGGGTACGCTTCACAGACTCCCACCAGTAGTCTGCCTCACCGCGGAACATAAATGTGGCGAATGGAACCTTCTGTTCCTCCGTGCATCCCAAGACATCAAATATCTTGGTAATTTGCTTGACCCACGTTTCCGCCATGATCGGATCCGGCTTTCCTTAAATTCTGGTGGTCCCAATTCTTTGAACTGCTTAGCTGTGACAAACCGCGCGTTGTTATCATTTCCACCCGTATTCTGCACACGAGTCTCCCTCGTCTGATTTTGCATGAACTGCAAAAAGCTCCTAAACATTCCATCATTCATCGTTTGCTCGGTAACGTTGTTTACAGGAGGAATATTGCCTTCCTGTTGCACGTTCCCCTGGGTAGTGATCAAAGGTGTCTCCACGGTCTGATTTACTCCATTATTAACGTTCTCAGCTGCCATTCTTAAATACTGCCATAAAACAAGGGTTAATAGTCATGTCATATATTATCCCTATACTCTGACCGACCAAATAAACACCAAATAAACTTAGTCAGGTCATACTAGCGAAGGAATTCCCCGTCTCTCCCCTCCTAGTTCTTGTCTCACATCTCAGCCAGGGATCATATCCCTAAGCTCTGATACCAACTGTGACGCCCCCAAAATAGGTATACAACACCCATTCTGAGTCGCCAAATACATGGTACAGAAAGCAAACTACAACTTCAATAATACAAATGTCGTGCAAAATACGACAACACATACTGTGAGTTTAAATACAAATATTGTCTTCTAGACAATATCCACACTCAAATAAATCCTCATTACAATTATTCAAACACTATTTTACAGAAATAGTGAGGACTGCTAAAACATCTTTCTAGAACCATCACTCCATACCCCGACTAGATCCTGCTATGTTCTCACCTCCTGAGAAGAAAAATGGAACAAAAAGGAAAAGGGTGAGCTCAACTAGCCCAGTAAAGAATATTATGACTAAGATAATATACAAACAAATTATCGTTAGTCTTCAACAGGGAAAAATCTGATAGAATATAATCGACAACAAGTTTTAGATCAACAACTGCAGCGGAAACAGCAAACCATTAGAAGAGTCAAGTAGAGAAAGAATTCTACTATCTTCTAAGATTTAAAAGTCCATCATCAATATTTTATCCCTGTAACATCAATTAATAATCATCTTTATCCAAATATTCATCTTTGCACTACAGGCCAAAGATATTCATTTGTATCACCTGTCAGTCATGTTCATCTCAACACCTGTTCATCTTTGCACTACAGGCCAAAGATATTCATCAAGTAATCATACATCTTTGCACTACAGGCCAAAGATATTCAGTAATATCATCATTTAGGACTGAGGATGATGAAAAATATCTTAAAGAGAACGAATCCAATGAGACAGAAGGACAAATAGTAGGGATTCGTATAACAGTTTATCCAAGATCAATAATACTTCATAATAATCAATTGTGAAGCAGAATTCAAAAATAAAGATCAAAACATGGATACAATCAAAGATAGTAACCATAATAGACATCTTGGACAAAAAGAAAAAATTTTATTTTTCGGTGAATAGTGCCGTATTCGTGAATAGTGCCGTATACGTGAATAGTGCCGTATACGTGAATAGTAACCCCGACACAAAAAGTTCCAAATTTGATAAAAACTCATATCAATATTTCAGCATAATGATATTGAAGAAAATAATATCATTTAAGAAGAAAATAATATCCCTTACCTCAAAATATCAGTACTTCTGGTCGGAATACCGGTATAAGGCTGAAAGAAACTTGCTCTGATGAATAGAAACTCTCAAAGTATCTAAATACTCACAAAATACACTCAATAATCTAGAGAGAGAAAGAGAGAAAACTTGTTTCTGGTGTGATTTTCAATTCTAACTTAGCCCTCTATTTATAGGAAAATTTTGGTAGGTTTGACCTGCAACCTGATGGCTTTACCTGCTACTATTCCCACCCACCACATTTGAAATATAATTCAGCACATTTCTTCACCAACCACAAGTGGGGCCCACCAATTCTAGAATTTTCCACCAAAATGATAAACTCCGAAAATTCAACAATTTCTGAACCAGTCATCTTGTAAAATTCGTAATAAATCATACGTTCATTTTTAACGGTTCAAAATTTGTGGACATATACTCAACTTATATATGTATAACATATCCAAAAATTACCACGATCCAACGGTCGGATTAAAAATTATAACCCCCGCAAACTATCTCAAAAACCCTGATTTTTAATACCTCCATTCCGACAAAAATACTGACAAAAACCTCAACATTAACTCCTTCATTTTTAACCACAAAAATATATCCCTCATTTATATCCACATAAAATAAATATTTCCTTATCATATGAATCAATAATTAATTATTCACAAATAATATTACAGAATCACATTTATGACAACCAGGCCGTTCCCAGGAAAGAGGGGGCTTTCCAATAAGGATTTCTCCTTACTGGCGCGCAATTAGATGACCAAACCTCTCCTTAGACAGAACTTTCTAGACATTGCCAATAATGTTATCTAATAATATTATTCAAATAATATGAATTATTGATCTGATAAATGAAAATACTGTGCAGCAACAATTATTTGAAACAACAATAATATAAAATATCAACGCAGCAATTATTGAATCAATAAAATAAAATATTGAATAATAACTACTGTAACAATTATTGAGTAGTGCCTTCTTACGTAAGAATCAATAATTGGTGCAATACCGTGTGCTACTGTATTTTAACCACCGGGTATTCCAACAGTATTAACGGTAACAACAACTTATACTTGTCGTTTTCTTCATCCAATCGCTTTCCGTTATGGGGCCCACACAAGGCTGCGTCGTCGTACGAATATTTCCTGACAGCAAGAATATTCCACGACCAACCGAATATTCACCGACCAAAAATAAATATTTTATAACCACTTGCTTATTTTGCAAAATTTGCACATTTCACCCATAACCAAAGTATTATATCAAATTAACCCCTTATTATTCACAATAATATTTAGAGAAAATTTGATTTTATTCATTAATAAGTTGGGGTCTTACAGTTCCTTATATATTTTTTTGGCACAACTGTTCCTCAAATATGTTTTAATTATGCAAAAGTGTTCCTTTTCTATTTTTGGTCAATTTTCGTTAGTCAAATGTTTTCTTAAATTTTTATTATTTTCATTTATATATCCACTAAATATAAATATGTATATTATCATTTTCATTTAACTTGATCTAATTAATTAAATTATGAACTTGTGCGATAAATGTTAAAAATAACAAATATTTATTAAAATATTAAAATTTTCGTAATCTATATTAAAACATAATTTTTTCTAATGTAAAAATAAGATTTCAATACCCGTAAAAAGTGCAAAACGAAAAATTTACGTAAAACAAACTTGTTAACATTTGTTCTATTTGATAAAGAAAAAGAATCTATTTAATTTTTTGATTTTGTAATTACTTTTTTTTATAAGTAAATTATGATCTTGCTTTTAATTTTATTTTCTCTCTCTCCCTCTTCCTCCATTTACTTAATTAATTGGTATTTTAATATTTTATTTTAAATTATAATACATAAAATGTATAATTTATAAAAAATATCAATGGTAAGAAAATAAAATTAAAACAAGATCATAATTGAAATCCTTCTAGTCTGATGTTCATTAAATTTATTCTGAAAAGTAGAAAATGAATGAAGATGTATTTGTGGAGGGAGAGAGAGAGGGAGGGAGGGAGGGAGGGAGGGAGAATAATAATAATAATAATAATAATAATATCCCGCCAATTAAATTCTTAATTTATTTGTGATTGCAACCAACGGCAACTTATTCTTGAATTATAATTTGACTGCATACAAAGGTAAATATATAAAATTTTCTATTTGGTCAATCCTAAAAGCTCATAAAAGTAATAAGGTACTAACTGTTATTCAAAAAATTAAAAAGTTGCGAGTGTTATTATAATTGTCTAGAAGGGAGGTAAGTATAATTTTTTCTTTATCATACACATTATAAACTTTTAATCAATAATACTACACACGTTAGTTTTATTTTAATTTTTGTATTTAATTTTTTGCTACTAAAATATTATTGTTAGTTGATTGTACTATTTCAGTTTGATTAGATTCTATAAGTTGAAAATCGAGGGACGTAAGTTGATGTGTTATAAAGTTATATCAGGATAGTTTATGCCAATAAATTTTAATTCTTTTTTGTATTAATGGGATAAAAACGAATCAGATAAAAGCTACTCCTTATATTTTATATTGTTTGATTATTGTTAATTTTTTAAAATTAATTAAAGATATTTTTAAATTTAAAATTGATATAAATTTTTTTAATTAATCTAAAAATATTACTTATTGTAAGTTTTATTATTTTATATTTTTTAATAAATTATTTAAATTTTAAATTTAAAAATATTTTAAATTAACTTTTAAAAATTAGCGATAATTATAGAATTTGGAATGAAGGGAGCATTAGAGAAAAGTTCTCCCATTAATTCTTCAAAAAGTTCGTTTAACACTAGAAATGAAGTCAAAATAGATATTAAGAAGTGAAATGATGTCTATATAAGGTTGGATCATTTCTCTTTTGGATAAACACAAATTTCACAGAATGAATACACACTGAAGGACAATATTAAGAAACTGTGATCATTTGTTTGGCTTTTACTTTATAAAAAAAAGAGAAGACAACCCCTTCTTGAAAAGTTGATTTTTTGTCATGATTTTAAAATTCATAGTTCTACCGATCGGTCGGCACTCCGGTTTAATTTGGACCATTAACCTAATTTTGGTCAAAATACGATAATTCAATAGGTAAAACTGATTAAGTTAATCAAGTGAATCGATTTTAATTATATTTTTAATAATAAAATTAGTCACTTTTAATAATAGGAAAGTGATATTTCCACGGTTCAAATTGATATTTACGCAGTCGAGTACTGGAGTCCATGTTTTTAACTTAAAATCATTAGTTTGTGTCCAATTTGACCCTGTTATAATTTGTTAGAAACCCAATAGCCCTCTTTTCTGTCGCCGGCGAGAAATCAAATGATTGAGGATTGCGTTAAAAATAAGAAGGTCGGGAGGGAATCCGTCCCTCCCTCAAAACTCCTCCTAATCCAACAATTTAGCTTTAGATTCACGTCTTTCTTACAAATCAGACCAATAGTAGTGGCAGAAGCGGTAAGCCATGGTTTTTCCACCACCGCCATCGGTGGTTCATGGCGTCTCATCATCATCATACCCAAACAGCAACTCGTCGCAGAAGCATTAGCAAACGAATTTTTTTTGGGAATTTTCTTAAAGTGATTTTCTGGAAATCTTTATAGTGTTTTCTGTCGCTCTGGACATCTTATGAATGTGGTGGTCGAAGAAAGAGATTCTGTTGCAGAGAAGGAGGGGCATATTGGACACAAATTATTGAGTTTTGATTATAAATGGGCTCCACCGTGGAAATAACAATTTAGGTCAGTTTCCTTAATAATATTGTAATTAAATTTTATTATATTTTAATTCATTAAAAATGAAAATTTTTAAATTATTAATTCCTAACAAAAAAGATTTTTAATAACGTAACTCGGTCACTAACTGTTTGACCTGAACCAGTAATTCATCCATCTGACATATTTTTTAATTTGATAATCGGTTCGGATTTGAAAACACTTTTGGACCTTTCTCCTGTCTCTAAATTGTTTTACTAGAATTGAAATTACATACTACTATTATTGTTTATTTGGTATTAGTGTGCAAGACATCTTTATTTACCCCTGATGAATTAATAGTTGTAATTTAAGATGGTGTTTGAATATCTTTTAATTTATTTGATTCTAATTCGATCAAGACTAATCTTGTTGGGTAATTTTTTTTTTGTTTTTTAATATCTTTTAATCGTTAAGATATAAACTCAAATCTTAACTATTTAGAATTGCTTATTCATAGCTTATTTAAAAGTTATGGACAAAAACAACCTTAATAAATATTATACTATTTTAATTTTAAATTTTAAAATAATTTAAATAAAATTTTTAAATAAGTTAAAATGATGAAATAATATTATTCAGATATTTTATACTTTTTAATTATTAAATAATTTTTTAAATTTATATATTATTTTATTTAAATAATTTAATTTATTAAAATATATTAATTACTCAATTTTATCCTACCCTAGTTCTAGTTCTACTTCTTGTATGTTAGCACCAGAATCAATGTGAAAGCACCAAAAGAAACCTGTGGTAAAATAGCAACCCTAGCTTTGACCTTATTTAAACCGTATGTGGTAGGGCCCATCACGTGTCAAAATCTGGCGGGACCATGATCTGTGGAAGAGTCTCCAGCCGTAGATTCTTTCTCCTCTGCTTGATATATTGGGTTTGCTGCTGGGGTCCTTTGTCTTGTAGGAATCCCAAACGATAAGTGGGTCTCCCTTCCCTTTCTAGGGTTTGATCTCTCTCTGGGTTTTTTTTTTTTTTACTATTTTATTATTCCTAAATCTTCATATCATCCATGTCTTTGAAATCTATTAATCCATTATTCACTGTAATACTATATTGTTTTGGAAACCAGTCAACCAATACAAACAACATATTACTGTGCTGTTCATAATCTGCATCTTTTTGTTATCTTTCCCTTTCTTATTTTGCAATTTTTTTCTGGGTTTTGATCTAATTTTATCTTGGTCACGGTCAAGAATTTTTCCCCAAATGGCATCGTCGGTTGAAAACCAGAACATGGAATCAGAAGAAGATGAGGTTAATAATAACAATAATACCAATCATCTTCAATCTGATCCGTTGTTGGGGGACCCGCAGTTATACACCATAGCTCCGGTGGATTCGGTGGCTCCGTCGAGTATAGTTCCAATTCTGAAGAAAGAACCAACGGATAATGAAGTTGAAGGTTCAATCCCGGTTGGCGTCATGCCGTTAGTGCATATGCAGCAATCGGATAAATCCATGGTTGTGGCGCCACCGAGGAGGGCTTCCAAGGATCGCCACACCAAGGTGGAGGGTCGCGGCCGGAGAATTCGCATGCCAGCCGCTTGTGCCGCTAGAATCTTCCAATTAACAAGAGAGTTAGGCCACAAATCGGATGGAGAAACTATCCGGTGGCTGCTTGAACACGCGGAGGCGGCGATTATTCAGGCTACCGGAACTGGTACGGTTCCGGCGATTGCGGTGAATGTGAACGGAACTTTAAAAATCCCCACCACGCCTGCGGCGGCGACGGAGGTTGAGACGGAGAGGAAGAGGCGGAAGAGGGCTTGTAACAGTGACTTCTATGACGTGGTTAACGATTCGGTTTCGTCTTCTAGTTTTGCCCCGGTGGCACCCATTGGTCCTCAGGGGCTCGTGCCGGTGTGGGCTATGGGTGGTGGGCCAGCAGGGTCAAATGGGCTTCATGGTGGAACCTTCTTTATGATCCCACCGACTGGAGCCACCATTGCCGGGACTTCTAACCAGCCTCAATTGTGGGCCATTCCAGCTGGGGCGACCCCTGTTTTCAATGTAACAGGAAGGCCCATATCAAATTTTGTGTCGGCAATGCAACCAGGGGTGGTGAGCTTTGGTGGTGGTGGTGAAGTTCAAGCTCGGGCAGGGTCTCTTTCGAGTGAAGAGAAGTCTGGAAAGGTGTCTGCATCAACTATGGCTCCAAGCTCTAGCTCAACAATAACTACTACAACTACTGCAACAACAACAACAACACAGATGTTAAGGGATTTTTCTTTGGAGATTTATGATAAGAGGGAGCTTCAATTCATGGCTGGTTCTGCCACTGACCGAACACCATCTTCTTCTAAACCTTAGAAGATAAAAAAGATAGCCAGCCAGCCAGCCAAAATGGTTGTAATATTTCTCTCTTTAGGTTTTAGATCCCAATTTTAGTAGTTTTTCTTTTTGGATGTCTTAGTTTTGTTGGAAAAAAAAAACTCATATTATCAGTGTCTTTTACCTTTTTCTTGTGTAAATCAATTGGCTAATAGGGTGAGTTTAATGCATAGGGTATTAGGTTGTCACTTTGTTAAATTGGAATGGAATTTGCAAACAATTTCTTGCTATAATATTTTTGTACTCCTGTTTGGGTTGAAATGGGCAAATGAAAACACCAAGAGAATTGAAAAAATGTATCATTTTCCATCTCAATAGAAAGGGGTTAAAAGTTTTTTGTTTTTTTTTGGGAATGGTCATGGATAATAGGATTAAAAAAAGTTAAAACTTGTGACTAAGACGGAAATTGTTAAAAGTAAAAAATTGGAGTTAATATTTTCCTTTAAGGTTAGTAGTATTAATGTGTGATAAATGTTAATCACTTTTAAATTCTACTCCTATGTTATGGAGGAGTAATTGATAAAGAGAGTGGTCCCGGTCCAATGTGGGGTTATTAATTGTCCCAAAGAGAGTGGGCCTTGGGTTGGGTTGAGGAGTGCACGTGAGTTTAGGCTGTGCACGTGGAAGATGGGACCCATGAAAAAGCCGTATGGTCAGTAGGTCTGGTCCACGGAACCTGGTGGAGCGGTGGGTCAAAAGTAACAGTAACCGAGGGACAGTGCGCTTGCACAGTGGTTCGTGGGCCAAAATAAAGACGAAGATAAATGTGGGCCACCAGTTTTATAGGATTGTGGAGCCCTCCTCTTTAGTCGGGCCTCATGGTGGTCCCACATCTTTCATCTGAATAGTAATAGTAGTAGTAGCGTAGGAGTAGGAGTAGGTCTGCTGTTTTGTTTTCATGGGGCTGGCCGCTGGCGGATAAAGAGGTTGGCCCGTCTGACACGTGTGGAGTCTTAGCTGTTTGTGTGGGGACCGCTCCTTTAGTATACGACTCGTGGGTGGCCCTCAAGTGCCCAACTTTCCATCCTTATCACCAGTTTGGGCCCCTCCTGGGTTTGGAGATGATGGTCATCAAACTTCTTTCCTATTTTAGTTTTAAATTCAAATTACATAAAAAATAATTATTTGTTTTGTTATTAATTGTGTGAATAAATATTTTTGTTAAAAAATATATAATATGTAAGACCCTAAATTTTATGAAATAAAAATATTCAATTTTTCTTATAATTACAATTCAATAAATGGTTAAATTGATAAAAGTTTAAAGTTATGGGTGAAATGTGAAAATTTTTCAAAATAAGCAAGTGGTTATAAAATAATTATTATTGTCAGAAAATATTCGTTTGGTCGTGGAATATTCTTTCTGTCGGGGAATATTCGTACGACGGCGCAGCTATTTGTGGGCCCCATAACGAAAAACGGTCGGATAAAGATAACGACAAAAATTGAGTTTTTATAATTAACGACGTAATTGTTACAGTTAACATTGTTGGAATACCCGGTGATTAAAATACAGTAATACGCGTTATTGCACAGTAGCACACGGTATTGCACAGTATTTTTGAAATTATTGATTCTTACGTAAGAAGACACTACTGAATAATTGTCACAGTAATTACTGTTCAATATTTTATTTTATTGAATCAATAATTACTGCGTTGATATTTTATATTATTGTTGTTTCAATAATTGTTACTGCACATTATCTCCATTATCAGATCAATAATTCATATTATTTGAATAATATTATTAGATAGCATTATTGACAATGTCTAGAAAGTTCTGTCTAAGGAGAGGTTTGGTAATCTAATTGCGCGCCAATAGGGAGAAATACTTATTGGAAAGCCCCCTCTTTCCTGGGAACGGTCTAGTTGTCATAAATGTGATTCTATAATATTATTTGTAAATAATTAATTATTGATTCATATGATAAGAAAATATTTATTTTATGTGGATATAAATGAGGGATATATTTTTGTGGTTAAAAATGAAGGAGTTAATGTTGAGGTGTTTTATCTGTATTTTTGTCGGAACGGAGGTATTGAAAATCAAATTAGGATTTTTGAGATATTTTGCGAGGGTTATAATTTTTAATTCGACCGTTGGATCGTGGTAATATTTGGATATGTTATACATATATAAGTTGAGTACATGTCCACAAATTTTGAACCGTTAAAAATGAACGCATAATTTGTTATGAATTTTAAAAGGTGTTGAAACGATGTTTAAAATCATCCGTTTGTGGATTTCGGATATTTTTGGTTTGGAATTTGGAAAAAATTTCTTCTGCAAAGTTGTAGAGAATTGAATTTCCTATAAAAAGTCGCGAGATTCGTATTTTTCTGATAAACGGGCTATTTTCTATGAATTATTGAAGTTTCGAAAAATAAAATAATTTTTATTAAATTATGGGTGGGACCCACTCTGGTTGTTGAACACATGTGGGCTGCTGAAAATATTTTTCCAAGTTGGCATGCTAGTCTTGAATGGCTGGTATGCATAGAAATGTTAAATAAAATATTATATTTTATTAATTTAGTCTCCTTTGGCGTTCTAGCATTTTCCTATAAATAGGTGCTTATGTTAGAATTAAAAATCACACCAGAAACATAAGCTTTCTCTCTTTTTCTCTCTAGATTATCGAGTGTATTTTGTGAGTATTTAGATACTTGGTGAGTTGCTATTCATCAGTGCAAGTTTCCTTCAGCGTCATATCCGAAATCCAGTTAGAAGTGCTGCTCTTTTGAGGTAAGGGATAGTAAGGGATAATAATGGATAGTAAGGGATATTAAGGGATGTTATATTCTTCATAATTATGTTATTCTTTCAATATCATTAGACTGAAATATTGGTATGAATTTTATTGTGAAATTTCTACCTTTTTGAGTCGAGATTACTATTCACGTATACGGCACTATTCTTGTATATGGCACTATTTACGTATATGATATTATTTACGTATACGATACTATGTACGAATACGGAGTACTATTCACGAGTTACTATTTACGAGTTACTATTCATGAGTTACTATTCACGAGTTACTATTCACGGGTACTATTCACGACAAAAGTTAGTTTCTTTTTCTGACCAAAATTATCGTTGATTTATGATTGTTGCTCTTGAAAATAAGTGCAGTTGTTGATCATATTATTTTTATTATCATATATAACATTTTTATAACCCTGATGTTGAATTTCTCTTTAACTTGAGTGTAAAGATGGGTAAATTATTGGTATGATCGTGATTGAGGAATATCTTTGGCCTGTAGTGCAAAGATAAATTGTTAACTGGTATGATCATGACCATTGAATTTATAATTGAATATCTTTAGTTTAAGTGTAAAGATGAATTGATTAACATGGTTATAATTATTGTTTATATAAATTCTGAAATGATTATATATTTCTTTGAGATATGAATATATTTGGTCTGTAGTGTAAATATGAACTGTTGAGGAATATCTTTGGCTTGTAGTGCAAAGATAAATTATTGATGAATATCTTTGGCCTGTAGTGCGAAGATGAACTGTTGTTGAATATCTTTGGCCCGTAGTGCAAAGATGGTTTGTTGATGAATATCTTTGGCCCGTAGTGCAAAGATGAATTTATTAATATGATTATAAACATAAACTGTGATTTGGTATAACCACGATCTTTGATGTTTCAGGTGATGAAAATTATCTTTGTCCTGGATGAGAAAAGGAATTTAGAACAACAATTACGATTATGAGTTATACATGTGATTGTGGATAGAAATTGTTAATTGATGTTACAGGGATAAAACATTATTGGTGGACTTTTAACATGGAGAAGATAATAGACTTTATAGTCTATTTGACTCTTCTAATGGATTGCTCGTTCCGCTGCAACTATGGTTGAAAAATTTTATCATCTACCATATGTTCTAAATCTCTGATTTATTACTGATGAAGACTATTGATAATTTATTTATCATTAGTCATGATATTCTTTAGTGAGCTAGTTGTGCTCACCCTTCTGTTTCACAATTCCTTTCAGGTAATAAGAGTGTAGCTGGGTCGAGTGGGGGTAGCAGGGGAATAGAACGGTGGTCATTATTTAGTAGTTATATTTGGTGAAGAAAATAGGGTGAGGCGAACCCAACGTTGGAAGGGTATTTTGTCACTATCATACAAGATGTCTAATGATATACAACCTCGTGTCATCATAAGACAGGATTGTGCTCATCCACTTGCTGAGTATATCTATGAGAACTACCTATATAATCTTGGTGTTTGTTTGAAGTATAATTCTCAATTAGAGACAGTGGAGATAATGATAAGTCAAGAGAAGACTCACTATTGGGAAGAATATGATAGTAATCTTCTCGTTTTTCTTTGGGGTATATTGGGTCAACCAAGGATAATTCTGTGGCCATATGATATTTATCATAACCTAGACGCATGGCCTCCCATGTACGAAGGTTTCCTTGAGCACTTCCCAAATATTCTAATTTCTAGAACAGTTTTTGATTATACCTTTATGTAAGGTATCATTGTGAGGTGCTGTCCACGGTTGGGATATGAGTCACATTTGGTATATATTTGTATCCAAACTCACAGCATATGTGTTGTTGTATTTTGTACGATAATTATTGTAATAAAATTGTAGTTATTTTCTGTACCATGTATTTAGCGACTCAGAATAGGTTGGGTGTTGTATACCTATTTTGGGGTTGTCACATAATATAATAAATTACTTTTTATAATTTTATCTAATCTTATATATGAATATAATTTGTAATTATAATTCAATATAAATAAATTCTCAATAGCAACAATATCCATTAATGTGAAAAATTTGTCTCATCGAAAATCAAATTTTTTTACGAGTCTATTATATAAATTTACGCCGAATTATAATTGTGAAACTTATCAATATATAAATTTAGTAGGAATATTATAAGAAGGGCTAATTACACTTCTAATACATGAAGTACCATCAAATTTTTAATTTGACCCCCCAAATAATTTGGGCTTACAATTTATTACATCAAGTGTAAGACCCCGAATTTTATGAAATAAAAGTATTCAATTTTTCTTATAATTACTATTCAGTAAATGGTTAAATTGATAAAAATTTAAAGATATGAGTGAAATATGATTTTTTTTTTAAAATAAGCAAGTGGTTATAAAATAATCATTGTTGTCGGGGAATATTCGTTTGGTCGTGGAATATTCTTTCTGTCGGGGAATATTCGTACGACGGCGCAGCCATTTGTGGGCCCCATAATAGAATAACTGTCGGGTGAAGAAAACGACAAATTTGAGTTTTACAAATAACGGCGTAGTTGTTACCGTTAACACTGTTGGAATACCCGGTGGTTAAAATACAGTAATACGCGTTATTGCACAGTAGCACACGGTATTGCATAGTATTTTTGAAATTATTGATTCTTACGTAAGAAGGCACTACTCAATAATTGTTACAGTAATTACTGTTCAATATTTTATTTTATTGATTCAATAATTGCTACATTAAAATTTTATATTATTGTTGTTCAATAATTGTTGCTGCACAGTATTTCCCATTATCAGATCAATAATTCATATTATTTGAATAGTATTATTAGATATCATTATTGGCAATGTCTAGAAAGTTCTGTCTAAGGAGAGGTTTGGTCATCTAATTGCGCGCCAGTAAGGAGAAATCCTTATTGGAAAGCCCCCTCTTTCCTGGGAACGGCCTGGTTGTCATAAATGTGATTCTGTAATATTATTTGTGAATAATTAATTATTGATTCATATGATAAGAAAATATTTATTTTATGTGGATATAAATGAGGGATATATTTTTGTGGTTAAAAAATGAAGGAGTTAATGTTGAGATTTTTATCCGTATTTTTGTCGGAATGGAGGTATTAAAAATCAGGGTTTTTGAGATATTTTGCGGGGGTTATAATTTTTAATCCGACCGTTGGATCGTGGTAATTTTTGGATATGTTATACATATATAAGTTGAGTATATGCCCACAAATTTTGAACCGTTAAAAATGAACGTATGATTTATTATGAATTTTACGAGATGACTGGTTCAGAAATTGTTGAATTTTCGGAGTTTATCATTTTGGTGAAAAATTCTAGAATTGGTGGGCCCCACTTGTGGTTGGTGAAGAAATGTGCTGAATTATATTTCAAATGTGGTGGGTGGGAATAGTAGCAGGTAAAGCCATCAGGTTGCAGGTCAAACCTACCAAAATTTTCCTATAAATAGAGGGCTAAGTTAGAATTGAAAATCACACCAGAAACATAAGTTTTCTCTCTTTCTCTCTCTAGATTATTGAGTGTATTTTGTGAGTATTTAGATACTCTGTGAGTTTCTATTCATCAGTGCAAGTTTCTTTCAGCCTTATACCGATCAGAAGTACTGCTCTTTTGAGGTAAGGGATAGTAAGGGATAGTAAGGGATTTTAAGGGTTGTTATGTTTTTCAGTTTCGTAATTTTTCTGAACTTCAAAAATTCTGGAAAAATTTGAAATGATATTTTGATGAGTTTTATTGATTGTGTCCAAAAATGGTGATTTTTGGATGTATAGATTGAGAGTTATGAATTTTATGAGAAAAGACTATTTTAAAAGTAACTGCTTATAATTTCTTGTGGTTAACTCCAAAATTGATGAAATTTTTATTGGGAGTACATGTATATGATGGAAGTATACTCTGTTAATTTCAGAATTTTTGGACAAAAGAATAATTTTTGGATAAATGTCTAAATATTCGGCTGTTTTGACCATATGAAAAATAGTAAATGACTTTTAAAAATTCTGAGAAAAATATATGTTCAATATGGGACTATATTATGATAAATCCCAGAAAAGAAATATTTTTGAAACTGATTTGATATTTTTCATGAAAATGGACAAGGTATGAGAAAATAAATTAAATATGTTATGTGAAGTAAGAAAATTAGAAAATAGGATTTTATGGCTTGAGAATCCTATATGAGGTATATGCAGATTTTTTATGAGGGTTTTAGCTATTGATGATGAAATCTTAAGAGTTGACATTTTATGATGATTAAATGCATTAATTAGTAAAGTGTAAACAATTTAAATAAATTGTTTATAAGCTTAAGAAATGTTATTCTTTCAATATCATTATACCGAAATATTGGTATAGATTTTATTGTGGAATTTCTACCTTTTTGAGTCGAGGTTACTATTCACGAGTTACTATTCACGAGTTACTATTCACGACAAAATTGATTCTTTTTTCTAACCAAATTATAGTTGATTTATGAATATTACTCTTGAGATTAAATCTATATGTTGATTATATTGATTTTATTATCATATATAACATTTTTATAACCCTAATGATGATATTTCTCTTTGACTTGAGTGTAAAGATGGGTAGATTTTTGGTATGATCATGACTATGGGTTCTCTTTGGCCAGTAGTGCAAAGTTGAATTGTTGACTGGTATGATCATGACCATTGAATTTATAATTGAATATCTTTAGCTTAAGTGCAAAGGTGAAATGATCAACATGGTTATAATTATTGTTTATATAAATTCTTAAATGATTATATATTCTTTGAGGTATTAATATATTTGGCATGTAGTGCAAATATGAATTGTTGAGGAATATCTTTGGCCTGTAGTGCAAAGATGAATTGTAGATGAATATCTTTGGCCTGTAGTGCAAAGATGGTCTGTTGATGAATATCTTTGGCCCGTAGTGCAAAGATGACCTGTTGTTGAATATCTTTGGCCAGTAATGCAAAGATGAACTGTTGACGAATATCTTTGGCCTGTAGTGCAAAGATGACTTGTTGATGAATATCTTTGCCCGTAGTGCAAAGATGAAGTTATTAGTATGATTATGAACAGGAACTGTGATTTGGTATAACCATGATGTTTGATGTTTCAGGTGATGAAAATTATCTTCGTCCTAGATGAGAAGAGGAATTTAGAACTACAGTTATGATTATGAGTTATTCATATGATTGTGGACCAGAATTGTTGATTGATGTTACAGGGATAAAACATTGTTGGTGGATTTTTAACATGGAGAAAATAATAGACTTTATAGTCTATTTGACTCTTCTAATGGATTGCTCGTTCCGCTGCAACTATGGTTGAAATTTTTATCATTTACCATATGTTCTAAATCTCTGATTTATTATTGATGAAGGCTATTGATAATTTAATTATCTTTAGTCATGATATTCTTTACTGAGCTAGTTGTGCTCACCCTTTTGCTTCACAATTCCTTTCAGGTAATAAGAGTGTAGCTGGGTCGAGCGAGGGTAACGGGGAAATAGAACGGTGGTCTCTAGCTGTGGATGTTCTCCCGAAGCAGTATAGAAAAGTTCATTTAGTAGTTATATTTGGTGAATCCAATAGGGTAAGGTGTACCCAACGTTGAAAGGGTGTTTTGCCACTATCATACAAGATGTCTAACGACATACAACCTCGTGTCATCATAAGACAGGATTGTGCTCATCCACTTGCTGAGTATATCTACGAGCACTACCTATATAATCTTGGTGTTTTTTTGAAGTATAATTCTCAATTAGAGACAGTGGAGATAATGATAAGTCAAGAGAAGACTCACCATTGGGAAGAATATGATAGTAATTTTCTCATTTTTCTTTGGGGTCTATTGGGTCAACCAAGAATAATTCTGTGGCCATATGATATCTATCATAACCTAGATGCATGGCCTCCCATGTACGAAGGTTTCCTTGAGCACTTCCCAAAGATTCTAATTTCTAAAATAGTTTTTGACTATACCTTTATGTAAGGTGTCATTATGAGGTGATGTCCACGGTTGGAACATGAGTCACATTTGGTATATATTTGTATCCAAACTCACAGCATATGTGTTGTTGTATTTTGCACGACAATTGTTGTAATAAAGTTATAGTTGTTTTCTGTACCATGTATTTGGCGACTCAGAATAGGTTGGATGGAATGAACCTATTTTGGGGTTGTCACAGGTGGTATCAGAGCTTAGTGATATGATCTCTGGCGGAGATCGGGGAATAGGACTAGGAGGGGAGAGACGAGTAAATCCTTCGCTAGTGTGTCCTACCTAAGCTTATTTGTTGGTCAGTCATAATATCGGGATATTATGTGATATGTTAATTTGTTCAATTAACCTTTGTTTTGAAGCTGTATTCTAGAATGATATCTGAAATACAAGAGATGAGCAATGGAGAAATCATGATGATAGGGAAGATGGAATCTGAAATGAAAGCAAGGTATTCTCAACTCTTTGAAATACCAGGTACGTAAATTTCGGGGACGAAATTTCATAAGGAGGGGAGATTGTAAGACCCCGAATTTTATGAAATAAAAGTATTCAATTTTTCTTATAATTACTATTCAGTAAATGGTTAAATTGATAAAAATTTAAAGTTATGAGTGAAATATGATTTTTTTTTCAAAATAAGCAAGTGGTTATAAAATAATCATTGTTGTCGGGGAATATTCGTTTGGTCGTGGAATATTCTTTCTGTCGGGGAATATTCGTACGACGGCGCAGCCATTTGTGGGCCCCATAATAGAATAACTTTCGGGTGAAGAAAACGACAAATTTGAGTTTTACAAATAACGGCGTAGTTGTTACCGTTAACACTGTTGGAATACCCGGTGGTTAAAATACAGTAATACGCGTTATTGCACAGTAGCACACGGTATTGCATAGTATTTTTGAAATTATTGATTCTTACGTAAGAAGGCACTACTCAATAATTGTTACAGTAATTACTGTTCAATATTTTATTTTATTGATTCAATAATTGCTACATTGAAATTTTGTATTATTGTTGTTCAATAATTGTTGCTGCATAGTATTTTCCATTATCAGATCAATAATTCATATTATTTGAATAGTATTATTAGATAGCATTATTGGCAATGTCTAGAAAGTTCTGTCTAAGGAGAGGTTTGGTCATCTAATTGCGCGCCAGTAAGGAGAAATCCTTATTGGAAAGCCCCCTCTTTCCTGGGAACGGCCTGGTTGTCATAAATGTGATTCTGTAATATTATTTGTGAATAATTAATTATTGATTCATATGATAAGAAAATATTTATTTTATGTGGATATAAATGAGGGATATATTTTTGTGGTTAAAAAATGAAGGAGTTAATGTTGAGATTTTTATCCGTATTTTTGTCGGAATGGAGGTATTAAAAATCAGGGTTTTTGAGATATTTTGCGGGGGTTATAATTTTTAATCCGACCGTTGGATCGTGGTAATTTTTGGATATGTTATACATATATAAGTTGAGTATATGCCCACAAATTTTGAACCGTTAAAAATGAACGTATGATTTATTATGAATTTTACGAGATGACTGGTTCAGAAATTGTTGAATTTTCGGAGTTTATCATTTTGGTGGAAAATTCTAGAATTGGTGGGCCCCACTTGTGGTTGGTGAAGAAATGTGCTGAATTATATTTCAAATGTGGTGGGTGGGAATAGTAGCAGGTAAAGCCATCAGGTTGCAGGTCAAACCTACCAAAATTTTCCTATAAATAGAGGGCTAAGTTAGAATTGAAAATCACACCAGAAACATAAGTTTTCTCTCTTTCTCTCTCTAGATTATTGAGTGTATTTTGTGAGTATTTAGATACTTGTGAGTTTCTATTCATCAGTGCAAGTTTCTTTCAGCCTTATACCGATCAGAAGTACTGCTCTTTTGAGGTAAGGGATAGTAAGGGATAGTAAGGGATTTTAAGGGTTGTTATGTTTTTCAGTTTCGTAATTTTTCTGAACTTCAAAAATTCTGGAAAAATTTGAAATGATATTTTGATGAGTTTTATTGATTGTGTCCAAAAATGGTGATTTTTGGATGTATAGATTGAGAGTTATGAATTTTATGAGAAAAGACTATTTTAAAAGTAACTGCTTATAATTTCTTGTGGTTAACTCCAAAATTGATGAAATTTTTATTGGGAGTACATGTATATGATGGAAGTATACTCTGTTAATTTCAGAATTTTTGGACAAAAGTATAATTTTTGATAAATGTCTAAATATTCGGCTGTTTTGGCCATATGAAAAATAGTAAATGACTTTTAAAAATTCTGAGAAAAATATATGTTCAATATGGGACTATATTATGCTAAATCCCAGAAAAGAAATATTTTTGAAACTGATTTGGTATTTTTCATGAAAATGGACTAGTTATGAGAAAATGAATTAAATATGTTATGTGAAGTAAGAAAATTAGAAAATAGGATTTTATGGCTTGAGAATCCTATATGAGGTATATGCAGATTTTTGATGAGGGTTTTGGTTATTGATGATGAAATCTTAAGAGTTGACATTTTATGATGATTAAATGCATTAATTAGTAAAGTGTAAACAATTTAAATAAATTGTTTATAAGCTTAAGAAATGTTATTCTTTCAATATCATTATACCGAAATATTGGTATAGATTTTATTGTGGAATTTCTACCTTTTTGAGTCGAGGTTACTATTCACGAGTTACTATTCACGAGTTACTATTCACGACAAAATTGATTCTTTTTTCTAACCAAATTATAGTTGATTTATGAATATTACTCTTGAGATTAAATCTATATGTTGATTATATTGATTTTATTATCATATATAACATTTTTATAACCCTAATGATGATATTTCTCTTTGACTTGAGTGTAAAGATGGGTAGATTTTTGGTATGATCATGACTATGGGTTCTCTTTGGCCAGTAGTGCAAAGTTGAATTGTTGACTGGTATGATCATGACCATTGAATTTATAATTGAATATCTTTAGCTTAAGTGCAAAGGTGAAATGATCAACATGGTTATAATTATTGTTTATATAAATTCTTAAATGATTATATATTCTTTGAGGTATTAATATATTTGGCATGTAGTGCAAATATGAATTGTTGAGCAATATCTTTGGCCTGTAGTGCAAAGATGAATTGTAGATGAATATCTTTGGCCTGTAGTGCAAAGATGGTCTGTTGATGAATATCTTTGGCCCGTAGTGCAAAGATGACCTGTTGTTGAATATCTTTGGCCAGTAATGCAAAGATGAACTGTTGACGAATATCTTTGGCCTGTAGTGCAAAGATGACTTGTTGATGAATATCTTTGCCCGTAGTGCAAAGATGAAGTTATTAGTATGATTATGAACAGGAACTGTGATTTGGTATAACCATGATGTTTGATGTTTCAGGTGATGAAAATTATCTTCGTCCTAGATGAGAAGAGGAATTTAGAACTACAGTTATGATTATGAGTTATTCATATGATTGTGGACCAGAATTGTTGATTGATGTTACAGGGATAAAACATTGTTGGTGGATTTTTAACATGGAGAAAATAATAGACTTTCTAGTCTATTTGACTCTTCTAATGGATTGCTCGTTCCGCTACAACTATGGTTGAAATTTTTATCATTTACCATATATTCTAAATCTCTAATTTATTATTGATGAAGGCTATTGATAATTTAATTATCTTTAGTCATGATATTCTTTACTGAGCTAGTTGTGCTCACCCTTTTGCTTCACAATTCCTTTCAGGTAATAAGAGTGTAGCTGGGTCGAGCGAGGGTAACGGGGAAATAGAACGGTGGTCTCTAGCTGTGGATGTTCTCCCGAAGCAGTATAGAAAAGTTCATTTAGTAGTTATATTTGGTGAATCCAATAGGGTAAGGTGTACCCAACGTTGAAAGGGTGTTTTGCCACTATCATACAAGATGTCTAACGACATACAACCTCGTGTCATCATAAGACATGATTGTGCACATCCGCTTGTCGAGTATATCTACGAGCACTACCTATATAATCTTGGTATTTGTTTGAAGTATAATTCTCAATTAGAGACAGTGGAGATAATGATAAGTCAAGAGAAGACTCACCATTGGGAAGAATATGATAGTAATTTTCTCATTTTTCTTTGGGGTCTATTGGGTCAACCAAGAATAATTCTGTGGCCATATGATATCTATCATAACCTAGATGCATGGCCTCCCATGTACGAAGGTTTCCTTGAGCACTTCCCAAAGATTCTAATTTCTAAAATAGTTTTTGACTATACCTTTATGTAAGGTGTCATTATGAGGTGATGTCCACGGTTGGAACATGAGTCACATTTGGTATATATTTGTATCCAAACTCACAGCATATGTGTTGTTGTATTTTGCACGACAATTGTTGTAATAAAGTTATAGTTGTTTTCTGTACCATGTATTTGGCGACTCAGAATAGGTTGGATGGAATGAACCTATTTTGGGGTTGTCACATCAAGTACCTAATTTGATACAATTTAGCCCCCAATTTTAAAATCTGGCCAAAATTGGCCGGAATTCCTTACCCCCCCAAGAATCCGTATAAATATACTGTTTGACTTAATTTAAAAAAAGGTTATTTACAGTTCCATTACATCAAGTACCACCATATTCATGATTCGGCCCTTAAAGAAAAAAAAATTAAAATTATAAATATAATAATTTTTAGCTCTTCAAAACTAATACCGTAGAAATACCGTATAAAATTATAAATATTTATAAATAAAATTATAAAAATTATAAATACAATTTGTAAAATTTAAGTTGTGATATAATTTGTAAAATTTAAGACGTAAAATTTATAATTTATGATATAATTTATAATTTGCAAGATTTAAGTTGTAAAATTTATACATACAATTTGTTAAATTTAAGACGTAAAATTTAATATTTATGATATAATTTATAATTTGTAAGATTTAAGTTGTAAAATTTATATATACAATTTGTAAAATTTAAGACATAAAATTTATAATTTATAATTTGCAAAATATATACATACAATTTGTTAAAATTTCCAAATTTGAAGGAACAAAATAATTTGAAGGATTAAAGAAGAGGGAGAGAGGAGAGAGAACAAATGCGTCATTTTTTTCTTTCTTTTTTTCAGTTTATAAAATTAAAATTATAAATATTTATAAATAAAATTATAAAAATTATAAATATAATTTGTAAACTTTATACATACAATTTATTAAAATTTTCAAATTTGAATGAACAAAATAATTTGAAGGATTATAGGAAGAGGGAGATAGGAGAGAAATCAAATGGGTCATTTTTTTTCTCTTTTATTCAATTTATAAAATTAAAATTATAAATATTTATAAATAAAATCATAAAAATTATAAATACAATTTGTAAAATTTAAGTTGTGATATAATTTGAGACTTAAAATTATAATTTACGATATAATTTATAATTTGCAAGATTTAAGTTGTAAAATTTATGCATACAATTTGTTAAATTTAAGACGTAAAATTTATAATTTATGATATAATTTATAATTTGCAAAATTTAAGTTGTAAATTTTGTACATACAATTTGTAAAATTTAAGACGTAAAATTTATACTTTATGATTTGTAAGATTTAAGTTGTTTATACATACAATTTGTATTTCTGAATTTTAAGGAACAAAATAGTTTGAAAGATTAGGAAAGAGGGAGAGAGGAGAGAAGAGAGAAGAGAGAAGAGAGAAGAGAGAAGAGAGAAGAGGGAGGAGAGAGGAGAGAGGAGAGAGAGAGAGTAAACGAGTCATTTTTTTCTTTTTTCTTTTTTCCTCCTCCTTTTGTATGCACTTCCAATATAAAAAGGATATTATTAAATTAATTAAATTTTGGGCACTTTTGTCAATTGTTTAAAAGTTTAATGTTATTCGTGTTAAAATATAATTTGTATGTTTAAAAGTTTATTAATTTTTTTTGTGTAATTAAGTTTTTTTAAAAAATTTTAAAATAAAAAAAGTATATTTGGTAATCTTTGTATTAATATTTAATTTTAATAATTTAACATATAATAATTATTTATAAGAATTTATACAGATTTAATACGTCAAAATAAGTATTTATACAAATTTTATACGAATTAGGTGCTTGATGTAGTAAATTGTGAATTTGGTGTTACTTGATGGAACATGTAAGACCCCAACTTATTAATGAATAAAATTAAATTTTCTCTAAATATTATTGTGAATAATAAGGGGCTAATTTGATATAATACTTTGGTTATGGGTGAAATGTGCAAATTTTACAAAATAAGCAAGTGGTTATAAAATATTCATTTTGTCGGGGAATATTCGTTTGGTCGTGGAATATTCTTGCTGTCGGGGAATATTCGTACGACGGCGCAGCCTTGTGTGGGCCCCATAACGGAAAGCGATTGGATGAAGAAAACGACAAGTATAAGTTGTTTATAAATAACGGCGTAGTTGTTACCGTTAATACTGTTGGAATATCCGGTGGTTAAAATACAGTAGCACACGGTATTGCACCAATTATTGATTATTCCGTAAGAAGGCACTACTCAATAATTGTTACAGTAGTTATTATTCAATATTTTATTTTATTGATTTAATAATTGCTGCGTTGATATTTTATATTATTGTTGTTTCAATAATTGTTGCAGCACAGTATTTTCATTTATCAGATCAATAATTCATATTATTTGAATAATATTATTAGATAACATTATTGGCAATGTCTAGAAAGTTCTGTCTAAGGAGAGGTTTGGTCATCTAATTGCGCGCCAGTAAGGAGAAATCCTTATTGGAAAGCCCCCTCTTTCCTGGGAACGGCCTGGTTGTCATAAATGTGATTCTGTAATATTATTTGTGAATAATTAATTATTGATTCATATGATAAGGAAATATTTATTTTATGTGGATATAAATGAGGGATATATTTTTGTGGTTAAAAATGAAGGAGTTAATGTTGAGGTTTTTGTCAGTATTTTTATCGGAATGGAGGTATTAAAAATCAAATCAGGGTTTTTGAGAAATATTGCGGGTGTTATAATTTTTAATCCGACCGTTGGATCGTGGTAATTTTTGGATATGTTATACATATATAAGTTGAGTATATGTCCACAAATTTTGAACCGTTAAAAATGAACGTATGATTTATTATGAATTTTACGAGATGACTGGTTCAGAAATTGTTGAATTTTCGGAGTTTATCATTTTGATGGAAAATTCTAAAATTGGTGGGCCCCACTTGTGGTTGGTGAAGAAATGTGCTGAATTATATTTCAAATGTGGTGGGTGGGAATAGTAGCAGGTAAAGCCATCAGGTTGCAGGTCAAGCCTACTAAAATTTTCCTATAAATAGAGGGCTAAGTTAGAATTGAAAATCACACCAGAAACAAGTTTTCTCTCTTTCTCTCTCTAGATTATTGAGTGTATTTTGTGAGTATTTAGATACTTTGAGAGTTTCTATTCATCAGAGCAAGTTTCTTTCAGCCTTATACCGGTATTCCGACCAGAAGTACTGATATTTTGAGGTAAGGGATATTATTTTCTTCTTAATGATATTATTTTCTTCAATATCATTATGCTGAAATATTGATATGAGTTTTTATCAAATTTGAAACTTTTTGTGTAGGGGGTTACTATTCACGTATACGACACTATTCACGTATACGGCACTATTCACGAATACGGCACTATTCACCGAAAAATAAAATTTTTCCTTTTTGTCTAAGATGTCTATTATGGTTACTATCTTTGATTGTATCCATGTTTTGATCTTTATTTTTAAATTCTGCTTCACAATTGATTATTATGAAGTATTATTGATCTTGGATAAACTGTTATACGAATCCCTAATATTTGTCCTTCTGTCTCACTGGATTCGTTCTCTTTAAGATATTTTTCATCATCCTCAGTCCTAAATGATGATATTACTGAATATCTTTGGCCTATAGTGCAAAGATGTATAATTACTTGATGAATATCTTTGGCCTGTAGTGCAAAGATGAACAGGTGTTGAGATGAACATGACCGACTGATGATACAAATGAATATCTTTGGCCTGTAGTGCAAAGATGAATATTTGGTTAAAGATGATTATTAATTGATGTTACAGGGATAAAATATTGATGATGGACTTTTAAATCTTAGAAGATAGTAGAATTCTTTCTCTACTTGACTCTTCTAATGGTTTGCTGTTTCCGCTGCAGTTGTTGATCTAAAACTTGTTGTCGATTATATTTTATCAGATTTTTCCCTGTTGAAGACTAACGATAATTTGTTGTATATTATCTTAGTCATAATATTCTTTACTGGGCTAGTTGAGCTCACCCTTTTCCTTTTTGTTTCATTTTTCTTCTCAGGGGGTGAGAACATAGCAGGATCTAGTCGGGGTATGGAGTGATGGTTCTAGAAAGATATTTTAGCAGTCCTCACTATTTCTGTAAAATAGTGTTTGAATAATTGTAATGAGGATTTATTTGAGTGTGGATATTGTCTAGAAGACAATAATTGTAATGAGGATTTATGTGTTGTCGTATTTTGCACGACAATTGTATTATTGAAGTTGTAGTTTGCTTTCTGTACCATGTATTTGGCGACTCGGAATGGGTGTTGTATACCTATTTTGGGGGCGTCACAGTTGGTATCAGAGCTTAGGGATATGATCCCTGGCTGAGATGTGAGACAAGAACTAGGAGGGGAGAGACGGGGAATTCCTTCGCTAGTATGACCTGACTAAGTTTATTTGGTGTTTATTTGGTCGGTCAGAGTATAGGGATAATATATGACATGACTATTAACCCTTGTTTTATGGCAGTATTTAAGAATGGCAGCTGAGAACGTTAATAATGGAGTAAATCAGACCGTGGAGACACCTTTGATCACTACCCAGGGGAACGTGCAACAGGAAGGCAATATTCCTCCTGTAAACAACGTTACCGAGCAAACGATGAATGATGGAATGTTTAGGAGCTTTTTGCAGTTCATGCAAAATCAGACGAGGGAGACTCGTGTGCAGAATACGGGTGGAAATGATAACAACGCGCGGTTTGTCACAGCTAAGCAGTTCAAAGAATTGGGACCACCAGAATTTAAGGGAAAGCCGGATCCGATCATGGCGGAAACGTGGGTCAAGCAAATTACCAAGATATTTGATGTCTTGGGATGCACGGAGGAACAGAAGGTTCCATTCGCCACATTTATGTTCCGCGGTGAGGCAGACTACTGGTGGGAGTCTGTGAAGCGTACCCAGCCTGACGCACTCAACATGTCCTGGGAAACATTTCAAAAACTGTTCAATGACAAGTACTTTCCTGAAAGTATTCGTCATATGAAGGAGGTTGAGTTTATTAGACTGGAACAAAACAACATGACGGTGTCCCAGTACGAGGCAAAGTTTGCAGAGTTATCCAGGTTTGCACCTCATTTGGTCGAAAATGAGGAACGAATGACAAGGATGTTTCTGAGAGGTCTAAAACCCGAGATTCGGCAATATCTTATCTCTCATAAATTTTCTTTATATTCAGATGTTGTAAATAGGGCTCAATTATTAGAGCGAGATAATGAGTATGTGCAACCGAGGGACCACAACCAGGGTCATACCGGTGGCGGCAGTCATCGAAGCAATGAAAACCAGCAGGGAGGAAAACATTCGGACAAAAGCGGTAACCACTCTGGTGGTAATCGTGGTCGTGATAATAGAAGGAGCGAGTCGGGAGGAGATTTCAAGAAGAGAAGGTACAACAATGATAACGTGAAGACGTCAGCACAAACATCAACTGTTTCTAGGGGAGGAAAACGACCACCGGTCGTATGTTACAAATGTGGGAAAGAGGGACATATCAGCCCAAACTGCCCACAACAATCCAAGGTATGTTATAACTGTGGAAAGGAGGGTCATATAGCTCGAGAGTGTTCTGTAGCAAAACCAAGTTCAGCGGGGATGGTGACTCCAAAAGTTGTCCCGGATAAGTCGAAATCAGCGGTTCCTGGAAGAGCATTTTTCGTGACTGGTCAGAATGCGAGGAACCCGAACGAAGTTAGCACGGGTTAGTTAATTATAAATTTTTTTTGCGAAGTCTATACCTTATTAGATACCAGTTCTACCCATTCATTTATTTCTCCTGCTTGTGCTCAACGTTTAAACTTGACTCCGGAGAAATTGGACTTTGACTTATCTGTTGAAACTCCGTTAGGAGAAACCTTCGTTACATCTACAGTTTATAAATCTTGCATGATCCAAGTTGGCACTATCACATTACCTGTTGACCTTATCTCTTTAAAGATACTTGCTTTTGATGTGATTTTAAGAATTGATTGGTTAACTACTCATCATGCCAAAATTGATTGCTTTCGAAAGGTTGTTAGTTTTCATATTCCTAAGCAACCTGTTATTCAAATTCAAGCATCCAAACCATTGAAGTCAAACTCTTTCATATCAAGCCGTAAAGTCATTCGTTTATTGAAAAACGGATGTCAAGCTTTCTTAGCTATGTCATGGACTTGAACAAAAATAAGTCAGATTTGAGTGATATTTCTGTTGTTTGTTTCCTGACGTATTTCCTGAAGAATTTCTTAGCCTACGCGTGATATTGAATTTTGTATCATCTTTGAATCTGGTACAAAACCCATTTCTAAAATCTCATATCGAATGGCTCCTATTGAACTTCAGGAGTTAAAAACCCAACTATAGAAGTTGGTACCCGAGCCTCTATCTGGTGACTTCCTTTGTGGAATGCACAAAAGCCAGACTCTCCGTAGGGGACGCCATATTCGTACGATAGTAAACTGATAGGTGTCATTGTGACGTGCTATCCAAGGTTGGGATATGAGTCACAGTTGAGAGCAATCTAAGTCGGTAATCGAAATACGTAGCTTTCTGGGCTTAGCTGGTTATTATCGGAGATTCGTGGAAGGATTTTCTCGAATCGCTACTCCGTTAACTCAGCTGACTCGGAAAGATAGAAAATTCGTATGGAGTGAGGAATGCGAGAAGAGTTTTCAAGAACTCAAGAGGAGACTCATTTCGGCACCTGTTCTGACAATACCATCTGGTTCGGATGGATTTGTTATCTACAGCGATGCTTCAGGCAAAGGGTTAGGATGTGTTCTCATGCAACATGGGAAAGTCATAGCCTATGCCTCACGACAACTCAAAGAATATAAGAGGAATTATCCTCCTCATGATTTGGAGTTGGCAGCAGTCGTTTTTGCGTTGAAGATCTGGAGACACTACCTTTATGGGGAGAAAGTGGAGATCTATACAGATCATAAAAGCCTCAAATATTTCTTCACCCAAAAGGAACTCAACATGCGGCAGCGACGTTGGCTCGAGCTGTTGAAAGATTACGATCATACCATCCAATATCATCCTGGAAAAGCAAACGTAGTAGCTGACGCATTGAGTAGAAGATCATATGCGGGTACGAGTGCAATATTGTTAACACAAAGGCCCATTTTGTATGACTTACAAAGGATGGAGATAGAGATGAAGGCTCCAAGTACCCACATGATGATATCAAATATACGAGTAGAACCGACTTTAATCGATAAAGTTAAAGCTGCTCAAGCTACGGACATGGAGCTGATGCGTATGAAGAAGAAAGTGCAAGAAGGTGCTATTCCAGAAGCAAGAATCGATGAAGAAGGAATACTTCGAGTCAACTCCAGACTTTGTGTTCCTAACGATTTTGACTTGAAGCATAGAATAATGATGGAGGCACACAACACACCGTTTGCAATCCATCCTGGGAGTACCAAAATGTATCACGATCTTCGACATACATTTTGGTGGAGCAATATGAAAAGAGAGATCGCGGAGTTTATCTCGAGGTGTTTAACTTGTCAACGTGTAAAGGCGGAGCATCAAGTGCCAAAGGGTCCATTGCAACCACTTGAGATCCCGAAATGGAAGTGGAAACACATTACTATGGATTTTGTTACAGGTCTTCCCAAGGTTTCTCAAGGCATAGATGCGATTTGGGTTATTGTTGATAGATTAACCAAGTCCGCTCATTTCTTGCCGATACGTGAGACTTATTCCCTTGAACGTCTTGCTAGTATGTACGTGAACGAGATTGTGAGATTGCATGGCATGCCAGTATCCATAGTTTCGGATCGTGACCCAAGATTCACTTCACGATTTTGGGTTAGCTTGCAGAAAGCTATGGGCACGGATTTACGATTCAGTTCGGCATACCATCCTCAAACGGACGGACAATCAGAGAGGACTATTCAAACTCTTGAAGATCTATTAAGACTTTGTGTCCTAGATCTCAAAGGGAGTTGGGATAAGTACCTACCATTGGTGGAATTCTCCTACAACAACAGTTATCAGGCGAGCATAGGTGTGGCTCCATTCGAGGCGTTGTATGGAAGAAAATGTCGTTCTCCAGTATGCTGGGACGAGGTGGGTGAAGCAACATTGTTGGGACCAGAGTTGGTACGCATTACTACAGAGAAGATCCAAACGATTCGACAACGTATACAAACGGCACAGGATCGACAAAAGAGTTATGCGGATCTTCATCGGAAGGACGTGGAATTTAATATTGGGGATCATGTATTATTACGTGTTGCACCATGGAAGGGAGTTACAAGATTTGGGAAGAGAGGAAAGCTCAATCCAAGATTTGTTGGTCCATTTGAGATTCTTGAGCGAATAGGAAATGTGGCATATAGACTCGCATTACCTCCAAGCATGTCTCGTGTTCATAATGTTTTTCACATATCTATGCTTCGTAAATATGTTAAAGACCCGAACCACATTATTGAGTTAGAACCAGACGAGATAGCTGAAGATTTAACGTACGAGGAGGTACCTGTTAAGATCTTGGATAGGAAAGAGCATGTCCTACGCACGAAGGTTATACCACAAGTTAAGATTTTGTGGAGAAACCATGCTATTGAAGAAATGACCTGGGAGTTGGAATCAGAAATGAAAGCGAGGTATCCTCACCTTTTTGAAACATCAGGTACGTACGTCAATTTCGAGGACGAAATTTCATAAGGAGGGGAGGTTGTAAGACCCCAACTTATTAATGAATAAAATTAAATTTTCTCTAAATATTATTGTGAATAATAAGGGGTTAATTTGATATAATACTTTGGTTATGGGTGAAATGTGCAAATTTTGCAAAATAAGCAAGTGGTTATAAAATATTCATTTTGTCGGGGAATATTCGTTTGGTCGTGGAATATTCTTGCTGTCGGGGAATATTCGTACGACGGCGCAGCCTTGTGTGGGCCCCATAACGGAAAGCGATTGGATGAAGAAAACGACAAGTATAAGTTGTTTATAAATAACGGCGTAGTTGTTACCGTTAATACTGTTGGAATATCCGGTGGTTAAAATACAGTAGCACACGGTATTGCACCAATTATTGATTCTTACGTAAGAAGGCACTACTCAATAATTGTTACAGTAGTTATTATTCAATATTTTATTTTATTGATTCAATAATTGCTGCGTTGATATTTTATATTATTGTTGTTTCAATAATTGTTGCAGCACAGTATTTTCATTTATCAGATCAATAATTCATATTATTTGAATAATATTATTAGATAACATTATTGGCAATGTCTAGAAAGTTCTGTCTAAGGAGAGGTTTGGTCATCTAATTGCGCGCCAGTAAGGAGAAATCCTTATTGGAAAGCCCCCTCTTTCCTGGGAACGGCCTGGTTGTCATAAATGTGATTCTGTAATATTATTTGTGAATAATTAATTATTGATTCATATGATAAGGAAATATTTATTTTATGTGGATATAAATGAGGGATATATTTTTGTGGTTAAAAATGAAGGAGTTAATGTTGAGGTTTTTGTCAGTATTTTTATCGGAATGGAGGTATTAAAAATCAAATCAGGGTTTTTGAGAAATATTGCGGGTGTTATAATTTTTAATCCGACCGTTGGATCGTGGTAATTTTTGGATATGTTATACATATATAAGTTGAGTATATGTCCACAAATTTTGAACCGTTAAAAATGAACGTATGATTTATTATGAATTTTACGAGATGACTGGTTCAGAAATTGTTGAATTTTCGGAGTTTATCATTTTGATGGAAAATTCTAAAATTGGTGGGCCCCACTTGTGGTTGGTGAAGAAATGTGCTGAATTATATTTCAAATGTGGTGGGTGGGAATAGTAGCAGGTAAAGCCATCAGGTTGCAGGTCAAGCCTACTAAAATTTTCCTATAAATAGAGGGCTAAGTTAGAATTGAAAATCACACCAGAAACAAGTTTTCTCTCTTTCTCTCTCTAGATTATTGAGTGTATTTTGTGAGTATTTAGATACTTTGAGAGTTTCTATTCATCAGAGCAAGTTTCTTTCAGCCTTATACCGGTATTCCGACCAGAAGTACTGATATTTTGAGGTAAGGGATATTATTTTCTTCTTAATGATATTATTTTCTTCAATATCATTATGCTGAAATATTGATATGAGTTTTTATCAAATTTGAAACTTTTTGTGTAGGGGTTACTATTCACGTATACGACACTATTCACGTATACGGCACTATTCACGAATACGGCACTATTCACCGAAAAATAAAATTTTTCCTTTTTGTCTAAGATGTCTATTATGGTTACTATCTTTGATTGTATCCATGTTTTGATCTTTATTTTTGAATTCTGCTTCACAATTGATTATTATGAAGTATTATTGATCTTGGATAAACTGTTATACGAATCCCTAATATTTGTCCTTCTGTCTCACTGGATTCGTTCTCTTTAAGATATTTTTCATCATCCTCAGTCCTAAATGATGATATTACTGAATATCTTTGGCCTATAGTGCAAAGATGTATAATTACTTGATGAATATCTTTGGCCTGTAGTGCAAAGATGAACAGGTGTTGAGATGAACATGACCGACTGATGATACAAATGAATATCTTTGGCCTGTAGTGCAAATATGAATATTTGGTTAAAGATGATTATTAATTGATGTTACAGGGATAAAATATTGATGATGGACTTTTAAATCTTAGAAGATAGTAGAATTCTTTCTCTACTTGACTCTTCTAATGGTTTGCTGTTTCCGCTGCAGTTGTTGATCTAAAACTTGTTGTCGATTATATTTTATCAGATTTTTCCCTGTTGAAGACTAACGATAATTTGTTGTATATTATCTTAGTCATAATATTCTTTACTGGGCTAGTTGAGCTCACCCTTTTCCTTTTTGTTCCATTTTTCTTCTCAGGGGGTGAGAACATAGCAGGATCTAGTCGGGGTATGGAGTGATGGTTCTAGAAAGATATTTTAGCAGTCCTCACTATTTCTGTAAAATAGTGTTTGAATAATTGTAATGAGGATTTATTTGAGTGTGGATATTGTCTAGAAGACAATAATTGTAATGAGGATTTATGTGTTGTCGTATTTTGCACGACAATTGTATTATTGAAGTTGTAGTTTGCTTTCTGTACCATGTATTTGGCAACTCGGAATGGGTGTTGTATACCTATTTTGGGGGCGTCACAGAACATAAGTGTTATTAACCTGTATTGTATACGGTATCTGGCCGAAAAATTAGGTATTCCGACCAATTTTAGCTGAAATCTGAAATTGGGGGCTAAATTGTATAAAATTAGACACTTGATGTAGTAAAGTATAATCCCAAATTCTTTGGGGGCCTAACACTACAAGAAAAAAGCATAATTCCGACGGAATTTTCCCTCGAAATTCAGCCTATTCAGTCGAAAATAATGTATTTCTGACCGAATATTCCGTCGAAACTTTGGTCGTATATATACGTGTCGAGGATAAGATCTGTCAAAAAATTCGTCGAAGCTATCTTATCTTCGACGAATTTATCTCCGACGGAATTGCGTCGAACATAAGATATCTACGACGGAATAAGTAGGACGAAACTTTCCGTCGAGTATAGTAGACATTATTTTCGACGGACCTATTCCCTTAGAATTAACTTATTTCCGACTGAAAATTAAAATGAACCGTTATTTATTTAAAATGGCTAATTATTATCTCCGACAAAATTATCGTCGGAGATACCTTAGTTCCGACGGCCATATTCCCTCGAAATTATGTATTTTTGACTGAAAATTAAAATATCATGGTATTTTTTAAAAAATGGGTGATTATTAAATCAGACGGAAAGTCCGTCGGAACTACCTTATTCCGTCGGACTTAACTGTATTTTTTTAATGCAGTTTTGAAACGTTCAGTTTCTAGGTGTTTAAACTCATTTATATACCTGTAACCTGTCACAACTCAATACACAGTAATATAAACCTGTAATTCACATTCAAATATTAAACGTAACGCTAAAACGTAATATCCACCGAAACGTAATCTTCAACGTACTCATTATCATTCACATACATTCACATTCAAATATCCACCAAAACGTATCTTCAACTCATTATCATCAACGCTAGTGAGCTAATCAATTACAAATATAAGCTAATGTTCCATAAATGATAAACAATATAAGTTACAATACTTGTACAGACGCAATTAGACACTACAATATATACAAATGTTCTACAATAACATAAATACAAATAAACTATAAACTAGTAAAAGTATCATCATCGGGCGGAGGTGAACGACGCTGCTCTGGTGTATGGAAATCAGCGTCGTGCGTCTGTTCGTCATCGTCAGTCTGCTCGCCATCGCCACCTTGTTAATAGAATCAAAAATATAAATCATTAGTCTGTATATATATATATGTGAGAATTAACAAGCTAGCCTTAATTAAAAAAATATAAACAATAAGAATACCTGAGTAGGTGGGGGTGGACGAAAAGCCTCCTCCAAGAGGGTAATCACCATCCAGAGCATCTGAGTGCTCCAAGCGTCGAACTGCTCTCGTGGTAATCCCGTACTCTCTGCAGAGGCCCCTGCTATAATATCTTGAGCAATCTGGTGAAGACGAGAACTAGAAGGCAACTGCTGACGCAGAAAGACTGAATCGGTACAGAACCTATCTGACACGGGCCCTATCAGCCGTCGGAAGATATCGTCATCCAAGCCAGCGCCTGAATGAGATGGTCCGACATGTGCTCTCGGACGCTGGCGCTAGCTAGAGCCTATAAAGAGATACAAATTCGATAACAAATAAAAATTTATATAATGTGATAAATTCAGATAATTTCGTGAAAGATAATAAAATATTACCTCCAGGAAGTGTATATGCGGGTATCCTCGGCAGACCCAACACTCGATATCTGCCGGTACTGCTAGTAGGGGGATCCTGAGACGCGACCCATAGTCTCAGCTCCTCATCCTGATCTAATACAATATCGGGAAGAGGGGTGGCAGAATCTAACGACTCAGAACCCCTCCTAATAGCCTCCAGCTCAGCTATATGCTCGTCCCGAAGCCTCTAAAATCGGTCCTGTAATGTATTCAGTATACGTATGTTAATTATATCATTTTATTTACGATTGAATATTATTAAAAGCTAAATAGTAAGATGAGTTTTACCCGTATAGCTAAAGCTGCCTGAGACAAAGCACGATCGTCCTTAGGCGTGTGGGCTCGATCCCAAAACTCTAGAATGATAGGATCTCGGCCCAAGGTCCTCCCCAATGCCTAATAAAAACATTCATAAAACAGGTATTAAGTATTTGTGTGAGAACTTGATACCTAAATAACTAAATACAACGCACTTATCGTCTTCGCCTCCTCGAACGACTGAGAACCAGTGGTGTGTACTATCCAGAGCTGACCACTGTTCTTCTTCGCCTGCTCAAACTTTTTCTTGAAGTCAGCAGCCTCCTAGCGCGCACATTTAGCCTCTCAGGCTAAATCGGAGACTATGCGGGGCTGATGATCTCCGATGGTGGTCCCGGGCTGGTCCTCAACTTCCCGGGCTGCCCTCTGTCGCATCTCATACTGCCAGTCGGAGTAATTCGCAGCGACATGATGCTCAATCACATCGTCGCCAGCTGATTGAGAGATGCTCGGGTCGAATTGATAATAAACATATAACAAAAGTTAATTTAAAATTAGGAACAATTGATTTTGTCATCCTAATACAACTATGTAGTAATTAATATAGTATGCTTAACTTACGTGGAACTCCCGCAAGACGGTCTGCATAAAAGTGGCATTGTACCGGGCATACTGACTGAACCGCATGCACCCTCTCGGGAGATGCGTCAAACAGATCGTGTATAGGGTGTGCTTAGCCACCGGGTCTAGTATACTACAGAAAAAGTATAACAATATGTGTTATGTGAATTGTGTTTTGCAATATCTGAAATTAATATTACCAATATATTAACACTTACTACTGGGAAGCGACATCCACCGGTACTGTAAGTGGCACTGCCGGCGGACGACCAAAGATACCGAGGTTCATCCCTCGGTGACGTCGACGAGGTGCATATGTAATAATTATATTTAACTAAGTCAATAAATATTGTAACTAATGCATCTTGAGATATATTTAAATCCTAGTTAAGATAACTTACTCGGGCCTGAAGAAGAGCCTCCATCGTGGCTACCGTCTCCAGTACCGGATCGGCCACCACCTCGACGCCCTCCACCACTATGTCTATGTGACGCCCCCAAATTCGGGTTACCTGCCCCCCGAGTTTGGTGCTCACTATAAGATCCCGAATTTTATAAATTAAAACTATTAAATTTTTCTTATAATTACTATTCAGTAAATGGTTAAATTGATAAAAAGTTAAAGTTAAGGATGATATATGAATTTTTTTTCAAAATGAGCAAGTGGTTATAAAATACTCATTGTTTTCGGAGAATATTCGTTTGGTCGTGGAATATTCTTTGTAAGACCCCAACTTATTAATGAATAAAATCAAATTTTCTCTAAATATTATTATGAATAATAAGGGGTTAATTTGATATAATACTTTGGTTATGGGTGAAATGTGCAAATTTTGTAAAATAAGCAAGTGGTTATAAAATATTCATTTTGTCGGGGAATATTCGTTTGGTCGTGGAATATTCTTGCTGTCGGGGAATATTCGTACGACGGCGCAGCCTTGTGTGGGCCCCATAACGAAAAGCGTTTGGATGAAGAAAACGACAAGTATAAGTTGTTTATAAATAACGGCGTAGTTGTTACCGTTAATACTGTTGGAATACCCGGTGGTTAAAATACAGTAGCACACGGTATTACACCAATTATTGATTCTTACGAAGGAAGACACTACTCAATAATTGTTATAGTAGTTATTATTCAATATTTTATTTTATTGATTCAATAATTGCTGCGTTGATATTTTATATTATTGTTGTTTCAATAATTGCTGCTGCACAGTATTTTCTATTATCAGATCAATAATTCATATTATTTGAATAATATTATTAGATAACATTATTGGCAATGTCTAGAAAGTTCTGTCTAAGGAGAGGTTTGGTTATCTAATTGCGCGCCAGTAAGGAGAAATCCTTATTGGAAAGCCCCCTCTTTCCTTGGAACGGCCTGATTGTCATAAATGTGATTCTGTAATATTATTTGTGAATAATTAATTATTGATTCATATGATAAGGAAATATTTATTTTATGTGGATATAAATGAGGGATATATTTTTGTGGTTAAAAATGAAGGAGTTAATGTTGAGGTTTTTATCAGTATTTTTTGTCGGAATGGAGATATTAAAAATCAGGGTTTTTGAGATATTTTGCGGGGGTTATAATTTTTAATCCGACCGTTGGATCGTGGTAATTTTTGGATATGCTATACATATATAAGTTAGTATATGTCCACAAATTTTGAACCGTTAAAAATGAACGTATGATTTATTATGAATTTTACAAAATGACTGGTTCAGAAATTGTTGAATTTTCGGAGTTTATCATTTTGATGGAAAATTCTAGAATTGGTGGGCCCCACTCTTGGTTGGTGAAGAAATGTGCTGAGATTTTTATTCAAATGTAGTGGGTGGGAATAGTAGCAGGTAAAGCCATCAGGTTGGAGGTTAAGTCTGCTTCGGCGTGCTAACATTTTCCTATAAATAGAGGGCTAAGTTAGAATTGAAAATCACACCAGAAACAAGTTTTCTCTCTCTAGATTATTGAGTGTATTTTGTGAGTATTTAGATACTTTGAGAGTTTCTATTCATCAGAGCAAGTTTTCTTTCAGCCTTATACTGGTATTCCGACCAGAAGTACTGATATCTTGAGGTAAGGGATATTATTTTCTTCTTAATGATATTATTTTCTTCAATATCATTATGCTGAAATATTGATATGAGTTTTTATCAAATTTAAAACTTTTTGTGTCGGGGTTACTATTCACGTATACGGTACTATTCACGTATACGGCACTATTCACGTATACGGTACTATTCACGAATACGGCACTATTCATCGAAAAATAAAATTTTCCCTTTTTGTCCAAGATGTTTATTATGGTTACTATCTTTGATTGTATCCATGTTTTGATCTTTATTTTTAAATTCTGCTTCACAATTGATTATTATGAAGTATTATTGATCTTGGATAAACTGTTATACGAATACCTAATATTTGTCCTTCTGTCTCACTGTATTCGTTCTCTTTAAGATAATTTTCATCATCCTCAGTCCTAAATGATGATATTACTGAATATCTTTGGCCTGTAGTGCAAAGATGTATGATTACTTGATGAATATCTTTGTCCTGTAGTGCAAAGATGAACAGGTGTTGAGATGAACATGACTGACAGGTGATACAAATGAATATCTTTGGCCTGTAGTGCAAAGATGAATATTTGGATAAAGATGATTATTAATTGATGTTACAGGGATAAAATATTGATGATGGACTTTTAAATCTTAGAAGATAGTAGAATTCTTTCTCTACTTGACTCTTCTAATGGTTTGCTGTTTTCGCTGCAGTTGTTGATCTAAAACTTGTTGTCGATTATATTCTATCAGATTTTTCCCTGTTGAAGACTAACGATAATTTGTTGTATATTATCTTAGTCATAATATTCTTTACTGGGCTAGTTGAGCTCACCCTTTTCCTTTCTGTTCCATTTTCTTCTCAGGAGGTGAGAACATAGCAGGATCTAGTCGGGGTATGGAGTGATAGTTCTAGAAGGATGTTTTAGATGTCCTCACTATTTTTATAAAATAGTGTTTGAATAATTGTAATGAGGACTTATTTGAGTGTGGATATTATCTAGAAGACAATATTTGTATTTAAACTCACAGTATGTGTTGTCGTATTTTGCACGACAATTGTATTATTGAAGTTGTAGTTTGCTTTCTATACCATGTATTTGGCGACTCAGAATGGGTGTTGTATACCTATTTTGGGGGCGTCACAGTTGGTATCAGAGCTTAGGGATATGATCCCTGGCTGAGATGTGAGACAAGAACTAGGAGGGGAGAGACGGGGAATTCCTTCGCTAGTATGACCTGACTAAGTTTATTTGGTGTTTATTTGGTCGGTCAGAGTATAGGGATAGTATATGACATGACTATTAATCCTTGTTTTATGGTAGTATTTAAGAATGGCTGCTGAGAACGTTAATAGTGGAGTAAATCAGACCGTGGAGACACCTTTGATCACCACCTAGGGGAACGTGCAACAGGAAGTCAATATTCGTCCTGTAAACAACGTTACCGAGCAAACGACGAATGATGGAATGTTTAGGAGCTTTTTGCAGTTCATGCAAAATCAGACGAGGGAGACTCGTTTGCAGAATACGGGTGGAAATGATAACGCGCGGTTTGTCACAGCTAAGCAGTTCAAAGAATTGGGACCACCAGAATTTAAGGGAAAGCCGGATCCGATCATGGCGGAAACGTGGGTCAAGCAAATTACCAAGATATTCGATGTCTTGGGATGCACGGAGGAACAGAAGGTTCCATTCGCCACCTTTATGTTCCGCGGTGAGGCAGACTACTGGTAGGAGTCTGTGAAGCGTACCCAGCCTGACGCACTCAACATGTCCTGGGAAACATTTCAAAAACTGTTCAATGACAAGTACTTTCCTGAAAGTATTCGTTATATGAAGGAGGTGGAGTTTATCAGACTGGAACAAAACAACATGACGGTGTCCCAGTACAAAGCGAAGTTTGTAGAGTTATCCAGGTTTGCACCTCATTTGGTCGAAAATGAGGAACGAATGACAAGGATGTTTCTGAGAAGTCTAAAACCCGAGATTCGGCAATATCTTATCTCTCATAAATTTTTTTTATATTCAGATGTTGTAAACAGGGCTCAATTATTAGAGCGAGATAATGAGTATGTGCAACCGAGGGACCACAACCAGGGTCATACCAGTGGCGGCAGTCATCGAAGCAATGAAAACCAGCAGGGAGAAAAACATTCGGACAAAAGCGGTAACCACTCTGGTGGTAATCGTTGTCATGATAATAGAAGTAGCGAGTCGGGAGGAGATTTCAAGAAGAGAAGGTACAACAATGATAACGTGAAGATGTCAGCACAAACATCAACTGTTTCTAGGGGAGGAGAACGACCACCGGTCGTATGTTACAAATGTGGGAAAGAGGGACATATCAGCCCAAACTGCCCACAACAATTTAAGGTATGTTATAACTATGAAAAGGAGGGTCACATAGCTCAAGAGTGTTCTGTAGCAAAACCAAGTTCAGCGGGGATGGTGACTCCAAAAGTTGTCCCGGATAAGTCGAAATCAGCGGTTCCTGGAAGGGCGTTTGTCGTGACTGGCCAAAACGCGAGAAACCCGAATGAGGCGATCACGGGTAAGCTAATCTTGAATTCTTACGAAGTTTATACCTTACTAGATACCGCTTCTACCCATTCTTTTATCTCTCCTGCTTGTGCTCAACGTTTAAACTTGACTCCGGAGAAATTAGACTTTGACCTATCTGTGGAGACTCCGTTAGGAGAAACTTTCATTACATCTACAGTTTATAAATCTTGCTTAATCCAAGTTGACACAATCACATTACCTGTTGACCTTATCTCTTTAAAGATACTTGCTTTTGATGTGATTTTAGGAATTGATTGGTTAACTACTCATCATGCCAAAATTAATTATTTTTGTAAGGTTGTTAGTTTTCATATTCCTAACCAACCTGTTATGCGAATTCAAGCAACCAAACCACTAAAATCAATCGCTGTCATACCAAGCCATAAAGCCATTCGTTTATTGAAAAACGGATGTCAAGCTTTCTTAGCCCATGTCATGGACTTGAATAAAAATACGTCAAATTTGAATTATATTTCTGTTGTTAGTGAATTTTCTGACGTATTTCCTGGCTTAACCCAGAGCGTGATATTGAATTTTTATATTGATCTTCAACCCGATACAAAACTCATTTCTAAAATCTCATATTGAATAGCTCCTATTGAACTTCAGGAGTTAAAAACCTAACGGTAGAAGTTTGTACCCGAGCCTTTATCTGGTGACTTCCTTTGTGGAATGTACTAAAGTCAGACTCTCCGTAAGGGACTCTATATCTGTGTGGTGGTAAAACAATAGGTGCCATTGTGACGTGTTATCCAAGATTGGGATATGAATCACAATTGAGAGCAACCGAAGTCAGTGACTGAAGTACGTAGCTTTCTGGGCTTAGCTGGTTATTATCGGAGATTTGTGGAAGGATTTTCTCGAATCGCTACTCCGTTAACTCAGCTGACTCGAAAAGATACAAAATTCGTATGGAGTGAGGAATGCGAGAAGAGTTTTCAAGAACTCAAGAGGAGACTCATTTCGGCACCTGTTCTAACAATACCATCTGGTTCGGATGGATTTGTTATCTACAGCGATGCTTCAGGGAAAGGGTTAGGATGTGTTCTCATGCAACATGGAAAAGTCATAGCCTATGCCTCACGACAACTCAAAGAATATGAGAGGAATTATCCTACTCATGATTTGAAGTTGGCAGCAGTCGTTTTTGCGTTGAAGATCTGGAGACACTACCTGTATGGGGAGAAAGTGGAGATCTATACAGATCATAAAAGCCTCAAATATTTCTTCACCCAAAAGGAACTCAACATGCGGCAGTGACGTTGGCTCGAGCTGTTGAAAGATTACGATCATACCATCCAATATCATCCTGGAAAAGCAAACGTAGTAGCTGACGCATTGAGTAGAAGATCATATGCGGGTACGAGTGCAATGTTGTTAACACAAAGGCCCATTTTGTATGACTTGCAAAGGATGGAGATAGAGATGAAAGCTCCAAGTACCCACATGATAATATCAAATATACGAGTAGAACCGACTTTAATCGATAAAGTTAAAGCTGCTCAAGCTACGGACATGGAGCTGATGCGTATGAAGAAGAAAGTGCAAGAAGGTGCTATTCCAGAAGCAAGAATCGATGAAGAAGGAATACTTCGAGTCAACTCCAGACTTTGTGTTCCAAACGATTTTGACTTGAAGCATAGAATAATGATGGAGGCACACAACACACCGTTTGCAATCCATCTTGGGAGTACCAAAATGTATCACGATCTTCGACATATATTTTGGTGGAGAAATATGAAAAGAGAGATCGCGGAGTTTATCTCGAAATGTTTAACTTGTCAACGTGTAAAAGCGGAGCATCAAGTACCAAAGGGTCCATTGCAACCACTTGAGATTCCAAAATGGAAGTGGGAACACATTACTATGGATTTTGTTACGGGTCTTCTCAAGGTTTCTCAAGGCATAGATGCGATTTGGGTTATTGTTGATAGATTAACCAAGTCCGCTCATTTCTTGTCGATACGTGAGACTTATTCCCTTGAACGTCTTGCTAGTATGTACGTGAACGAGATTGTGAGATTGCATGGCATGCCAGTATCCATAGTTTCGGATCGTGACCCAAGATTCACTTCACGATTTTGGGTTAGCTTGCAGAAAGTTATGGGCACAGATTTACGATTCAGTTCAGCATACCATCCTCAAACGAACGGACAATCAGAGAGGACTATTCAAACTCTTGAAGATCTATTAGGACTTTGCGTCCTAGATCTCAAAGGGAGTTGGGATAAGTACCTACCATTGGTGGAATTCTCCTACAACAATAGTTATCAGGCGAGCATAGGTGTGGCTCCATTCGAGGCGTTGTATGGAAGAAAATGTCATTCTCCAGTATGCTGGGACGAGGTGGGTGAAGCAACATTGTTGGGACCAGAGTTGGTACGCATTACTACAGAGAAGATCCAAACGATTCGACAACGTATACAAATGGCACAGGATCGGCAAAAGAGTTATGCGGATCTTCATCGGAAGGACGTGGAATTTAATATTGGGGATCATGTATTATTACGTGTTGCACCATGGAAGGGAGTTACAAGATTTGGGAAGAGAGGAAAGCTCAATCCAAGATTTGTTGGTCCATTTGAGATTCTTGAGCGAATAGGAAATGTGGCATATAGACTTGCATTACCTCCAAGCATGTCTCGTGTTTATAATGTTTTTCACATATCTATGCTTCGTAAATATGTTAAAGACCTGAACCACATTATTGAGTTAGAACCAGACGAGATAGCTGAAGATTTAACGTACGAGGAGGTACCTGTTAAGATATTGGATAGGAAAGAGCATGTCCTACGCACGAAGGTTATACCACAAGTTAAGATTTTGTGGAGAAACCATGCTATTAAAGAAATGACCTGGGAGTTGGAATCAGAAATGAAAGCGAGGTATCTTCACCTTTTTGAAACATCAGGTACGTACGTCAATTTTGAGGACGAAATTTCATAAGGAGGGGAGGTTGTAAGACCCCAACTTATTAATGAATAAAATCAAATTTTCTCTAAATATTATTATGAATAATAGGGGTTAATTTGATATAATACTTTGGTTATGGGTGAAATGTGTAAATTTTATAAAATAAGCAAGTGGTTATAAAATATTCATTTGTCGGGGAATATTCGTTTGGTCGTGGAATATTCTTGTTGTCGGGAAATATTCGTACGACGGCGCAGCCTTGTGTGGGCCCCATAACGGAAAACGATTGGATGAAGAAAACGACAAGTATAAGTTGTTTATAAATAACGGCGTAGTTGTTACCGTTAATACTGTTGGAATACCCGGTGGTTAAAATACAGTAGCACACGGTATTACACAAATTATTGATTCTTACGAAGGAAGGCACTACTCAATAATTGTTATAGTAGTTATTGTTCAATATTTTATTTTATTGATTCAATAATTGCTACGTTGATATTTTATATTATTGTTGTTTCAATAATTGCTGCTGCACAGTATTTTCTATTATCAGATCAATAATTCATATTATTTGAATAATATTATTAGATAACATTATTGGCAATGTCTAGAAAGTTCTGTCTAAGGAGAGGTTTGGTCATCTAATTGCGCGCTAGTAAGGAGAAATCCTTATTGGAAAGCCCCATCTTTCTTGGAAACGGCCTGGTTGTCATAAATGTGATTCTGTAATATTAATTGTGGATAATTAATTATTGATTCATATGATAAGGAAATATTTATTTTATGTGAATATAAATGTTGAATATATTTTGTGGTTAAAAATGAAGGAGTTAATGTTGAGGTGTTTTATCAGTATTTTTGTCGGAATGGAGGTATTAAAAATCAATCAGGGTTTTTGAGATATATTGCGGGGGTTATAATTTTTAATCCGACCGTTGGATCGTTGTGATTTTTGGATATGTTATACATATATAAGTTGAGTATATGTCCATAAATTTTGAACCGTTAAAAATGAACGTATGATTTGTTATGAATTTTACGAGATGACTGGTTCAGAAATTATTGAATTTTCGGAGTTAATGATTTTGGTGGAAAATTTTAGAGTTGGTGGGCCCCACTCTTGGTTGGTGAAGAAATGTGCTGAAATTTTTATTCAAATGTGGTGGGTGGAAATAGTAGCAGGTAAAGCCATCAGGTTGGAGGTTAAGTCTACTTCGGCGTGCTAACATTTTCCTATAAATAGAGGGCTAAGTTAGAATTGAAAATCACACCAGAAACAAGTTTTCTTTCTTTTTCTCTCTAGATTATTGAGTGTATTTTGCGAGTATTTAGATACTTTGAGAGTTTCTATTCATCAGAGCAAGTTTTCTTTCAGCCTTATACCGGTATTCCGACCAGAAGTACTGATATCTTGAGGTAAGGGATATTATTTTCTTCTTAATGATATTATTTTATTCAATATCATTATGCTGAAATATTGATATGAGTTTTTATCAAATTTGAAACTTTTTGTGTCGGAGTTACTATTCACATATACGGTACTATTCACGTATACGGCACTATTCACGTATACGGTACTATTCACGAATACGGCACTATTCATCGAAAAATAAAATTTTCCCTTTTTGTCCAAGATGTTTATTATGGTTACTATCTTTGATTGTATCCATGTTTTGATCTTTATTTTTAAATTCTGCTTCACAATTGATTATTATGAAGTATTATTGATCTTGGATAAACTGTTATACGAATCCCTAATATTTGTCCTTCTGTCTCACTGTATTCGTTCTCTTTAAGATAATTTTCATCATCCTCAGCCCTAAATGATGATATTACTGAATATCTTTGGCCTGTAGTGCAAAGATGTATGATTACTTGATGAATATCTTTGTCCTGTAGTGCAAAGATGAACAGGTGTTGAGATGAACATGACTGACAGGTGATACAAATGAATATCTTTGGCCTATAGTGCAAAGATGAATATTTGGATAAAGATGATTATTAATTGATGTTACAGGGATAAAATATTGATGATGGACTTTTAAATCTTAGAAGATAGTAGAATTCTTTCTCTACTTGACTCTTCTAATGGTTTGCTGTTTCCGCTGCAGTTGTTGATCTAAAACTTGTTGTCGATTATATTCTATCAGATTTTTCCCTGTTGAAGACTAACGATAATTTGTTGTATATTATCTTAGTCATAATATTCTTTACTGGGCTAGTTGAGCTCACCCTTTTCCTTTCTGTTCCATTTTCTTCTCAGGAGGTGAGAACATAGCAGGATCTAGTCGGGGTATGGAGTGATAGTTCTAGAAGGATGTTTTAGCTGTCCTCACTATTTTTGTAAAATAGTGTTTGAATAATTGTAATGAGGGCTTATTTGTGTGTGGATATTATCTAGAAGACAATATTTGTATTTAAACTCACAGTATGTGTTGTCGTATTTTGCACGACAATTGTATTATTGAAGTTGTAGTTTGCTTTCTGTACCATGTATTTGGCGACTCAGAATGGGTGTTGTATACCTATTTTGGGGGCGTCACAGTTGGTATCAGAGCTTAGGGATATGATCCCTGGCTGAGATGTGAGACAAGAACTAGGAGGGGAGAGACGGGGAATTCCTTCGCTAGGTAAAGTATCGTTATCATTACCGTTATCGTTACCGTTAACATTGTTGAAATACTCGGTAGGTAAAGTAAAGTAATACGCGTTGTTGCACAGTAGCACACGGAATTGCACAGTATTTTTGAATTATTGATTCTTACGTAAGAAGGCACTATTCAATAATTATTACAGTAATTACTGTTCAATATTTTATTTTATTGATTCAATAATTACTGCGTTGATATTTTATATTATTGTTGTTCCAATAATTGTCACTGCACAGTATTTCTCATTATCAGATCAATAATTCATATTATTTGAATAATATTATTAGATAGCATTATTGGTAATGTTTAGAAAGTTCTGTCAAGGAGAAGTTTGGTCACCTAATTACGCGCCAGTAAGGAGAAATTCTTATCGGAAAGCCCCCTCTTTCCTGGGAACGACCTGGTTGTCATAATTGTGATTCTGTAATATTATTTGTGAATAATTAATTATTAATTTATATGATAAGAAAATATTTATTTTTATGTAGATATAAATGAAGGATTTAATTTTGAGGTCAGTATTTTGTCGGAATGGAGGTTTTAAAAATCAAAACAGTGTTCTTAAAGCTCTATTGCGTGAGTTATAATTTTAATCCGACCGTTGGATCGTTGTGATTTTTGGATATGTTATACATATATAAGTCGAGTATATGTCCACAAATTTTGAACCATTAAAAGTTAACATATGATTTGTTATGAATTTTAAAAGGTGTTGACAAACGTCCGTATGTGAATTTCGGATATTTTCTGTTTGGAATTTGGTAAAACTTAAAGCTACAAAGTTGTAGAGATTTCGATTTCGTGTGGAATGGATATGAGATTCGAATTTTTCTGACAAAAGGCTATTTTATATGAATTATTGAAGTTTCAAAAATTAAAATATTTTTATTAAAAATATGGGTGGGCCCCACTTTTGGTTGGTGAAGAAATGTGCTAAAATTTTTGGTGGGTGGGAATAGTAATAGGTAAAGCCATTAGGTTGCAGGTCAAGTGTGACGCCCCCAAAATTAGGTATACATCACCCATCTTGGGTCGTCAGATACATGGTACAGAATACAAATACAACTTACTAATACAACTGTCGTGTACAATACGACAAAATATAACTATGAGTTTGAATACAGTTATTGTCTACTAGAGACTATACAAACTCAAAAGGAGTCATCATTACAATTATTATCACACTATTTAACAGAATAGTGAGGACTACTAATACTATCATCTGGTCCATCACTCCGTTCCCCGACTCATCCCAGCTATATTCTCATTTCCTGAAGAGAACAGTGAAAGAAAGGGTGAGCTCAACTAGCCCAGTAAGAAATATTATGACTAAGATAATGCAGAATAAATTATCATTAGCCTTCAACAGTGTTAAACTGATAAAATATAACGAATATCAAGTTTAACTGCAGCGGAACAAGCAATCCATTAAAAGAGTCAAGTAGAGAATAAAAGCTACTATCTTCTATAATTTAAAAGGTTTTTCAACACTGTTATCGCTGAGACTCAGCTTAACAAAATAATCCACATCATCGAATCACCCCTGCACTACGGCCAAGGATATTCTTTAGTATCACGACCACAATTATCCATGCACTACGGGTCAAGAATATTTGTGTATTTATTAATAGTCATGATCATGCCAACAACTGTCCATCAATGCACTACGGGCCAATGAGGACTTTTACCACATCATTTGTAATATTACGGTCATGATTATACCGAATGATCCCTGGTCATAATCATACCAAGTCCATCTATGCACTACAGGCCACATATGACTTTCAACATTTTATAAACATGAGGATGATGACAATGATATAAGAATTCAATAAAACAAGTTCAAGAATTAATTTATCCAAGAATTAACAACGTCCAAATTGTCAATATGATACTGCTTTGTGGAGTAAAATTTAAGAATTCTTAGAAGACTATTTCCATTAAAAGATACTAGATGAAGCACAAATATCAAAGATATTCCACTAATTTCATGGAGTATAGAAGTCAAAGTTTTAACCAACTGAGTATAATAAAGAATGGAATAACAAAAGAAATCACCATGCATGCGATAGACCGCACAGACAGGTTATTCTAACAGAATAATAAATAATGGAACCAGGTCCGGCGTAAAAAGCACAGACAGGGTATTCCAACAGAATAATAATAAAGACGGAACCAGGTCCGGTGTAAAACACACAGACATGATGTTCCAACAGAATAATACTAGAATGTCACCAAGTATAGGGTAGACCGCATATACAGGTTATTCCAACAGAATAATAAGAAATAGAATAACAACAGTTTTCTTCATGAATAAGAAAGAATAACACCCCTTACCGTTTTAAAGAAGAACTGAAATAAAGAAGTAGTTAAGTAGCAGAATACTTTTCTTTTCTCTCTCTATAGTTTCTCTCTATAGTTTCTCTCTCTAGAGTTCAGTGAATTCGTAAGAAATAATGAAGGAATGAGCTGCTATTTATAGAAAAATGGAATGCATAGTAACTAATCCATGAACGGTCCAGATTGATTACTTTAATCTGACGGTCCATATTTAAAGAAAAATATTTTAAATAAAATATAATATATTATATTTATAGAATAACTTTAATAAAGTATTCTATTTTATATAAAAAGATATTTCTGTTTTATTACGTTAATAATACGAATAAAACAAAACTTCATTATCGCTAAATAATTCATATTATTAACTTACAATAATTGAATCAAACTGAGTGACTTCTCACATAAGCATTAATAATCAATACCGTGTGCTACTATGCAACCACGCGTATTACTGTACTTTTACTACCGAGTAGTTCAACAGTATCAATGGTAAAACTTCTGCCGTTATTTTTAATAAAATATTTTTGTCGTTTTCTCAATCCGACAATAATTCCATTGTGGGGTCCACCAATGATTGTACCGTTGTACGAATATTCCCTGTTAAAACGAATAATCTCCGACCAATCGAATATTATATAACAACTTACGTACTTTGCAAAATTTATAAATATTACCCACAATTATAACATTATATCAAATTAACTTCATAATATTCAAAAATGATATTTATAGAAAATTCATCTTTATTTATAAAAGTTGGGGTCTTACAACCTCCCCTTCTTATGAAATTTCGCCCTCGAAATTAGGGTACGTACCTGGTATGTCAAAGAGGTAGGGATACCTTGACTTCATTTCAGATTCTAACTCCCAAGTCATTTCCTCAACATCGTGATTTTTTCACAAAATTTTGACTTGAGGTATAACCTTAGAGTGTAGAATATGTTCCTTCTTATCCAAGATTTGAACAGGAACTTCTTCATACGTCAAATCCTCCGCTATTTCGTCCGGTTCTAACTCAATAATGTGGTTCGGGTCTTCCACATATTTACGTAACATGAATATGTGAAAAATATTATGAACACGAGACATACTTGGCGGTAAAGCGAGTCTATAAGCCACAGTTCCTACTCGATCGAGGATTAAAAATGGACCAATGAATCGAGAATTGAGCTTTCCTCTCTTTCCAAATCTCATAACTCCTTTCAATGGAGCAACACGTAAGAACACATGATCTCCTATATCAAATTCCACGTCTTTTCGATGAAAATCAGTATAACTCTTTTATCGATCTTGTGAGGTTTTTATACGTTGTCGGATCGTTTGAATCTTTTCTGTAGTCATACGTACCAACTCCGGTCCCAACAACATTGCTTCACCCACCTCATCCTAGCATACTGGAGAACGACACTTTCTTCCATACAACGCTTCGAATGGAGCCATGCCAATACTTACTTGATAATTGTTGTTATAGGAAAACTTCACCAATGATAAGAACTTGTCCCAACTTCCCTTGAAGTCAAGGACACAGAGTCTTAATAAATCTTCCAGAGTTTGAATAGTCCTCTCTGATTGTCCGTCCGTCTGAGGATGATATGCCGAACTAAATCGTAAATCCGTGCCCATAGATTTTTGTAAGCTAACCCAAAATCGTGAAGTGAATCTTGGGTCTCGGTCAGAAACTATGGATACTGGTATACCATGCAGTCTTATAATCTCGTTTATGTACATACGAGCAAGACGTTCAAGTGTATAAGTTTCTCGTATCGATAAAAAATGAGCAGACTTGGTCAATCTATCAATAATGACCCAAATCGTATCAATACCTTGAGAAACCTTAGGAAGACCGGTAACGAAATCCATGGTAATGTGCTCCCACTTCCATTTTGAAATTTCAAGTGGTTGCAATGGACCTTTTGGTACTTGATGCTCCGCCTTGACTCGTTGACAAGTTAGACACCTTGAGATAAACAACGCTATCTCTCGCTTCATATTGCTCAACCAAAATGTATGACGAAGATCATGATACATTTTGGTACTCCCAAGATGGATTACAAACGGTGTGTTGTGCGCCTCCATCATGATTTTATACTTTAAATCAGGGACGTTAGGAACACAAAGTCTGGAGTTGACTCGAAGTATTCCTTCTTCATCGATTCTTGCTTCCAGCATAGCACCTTCTTACACTTTCTTCCTCATACGCATCAGCTCCAGGTCTGTAGCTTAAGCAGCTTTAACTTTATTGATTAAAGTCGGTTCTACTCGTATATTCGCCATCATCACATGGGTCCCTGGAGTCTTTAACTCTATCTTCATCCTTTGCAAGTCACACAAAATGGGCCTTTGTGTTGACAATATCGCACTCGTACTTGCATATGATCTTCTACTTAATGCGTCAGCTACCACGTTCGCTTTTTCAGGATGGTATTGAATGGTATGATCATAATCTTTCAACAGTTTAAGCCAACGTCGTTGTCGCATGTTGAGTTCCTTTTGAGTGAAAAAATATTTGAGGCTTTTATGATCCGTAAAGATCACCACCTTCTCCCCATACAAGTAATGCCTCCAAATTTTAAGTGCAAAGACAACAGCTGCTAACTCTAGATCATGAGTAGGATAATTCCTCTCATATTCCTTGAGTTATCTTGATGCATAGGCTATGACTTTTCCATGTTGCATGAGAACGCATCCCAACCCTTTGCTCGAAGCATCACTGTAGATGACAAATCCCTCCGAGCTAGATGGTATTGTTAGAACAGGTGCTGAAATGAGTCTCCTCTTGAGTTCTTGAAAACTCTTCTCACATTCTTTGCTCCAACCGAACTTTGTATCTTTCCGAGTTAGCTGAGTTAGTGGAGTAGCGATTTGAGAAAATTTTTCCACGGATCTCCGATAATAACAAGCTAAACCGAGAAAGCTACGTACTTCGGTTACTGATTTAGGTTGCTCCCAGCTTTGAATAGCTTCAATCTTTGCCGGGTCAACAGATATTCCACGACTTGATACTAAGTGCCTAAGGAATGCTATCTCCTCCAGTCAAAACTCGCATTTCTTCAACTTGGCATAAAGCTTGTATTCACGAAGCTTTTGGAGTACCAGCCTCAAGTGTTGCTCATGATCTTCACGACTTTTGGAATAAATTAGGATGCCATCAATAAAGACGACCACAAAGTGATCCAAATATTCCTTGAATACCCGGTTCATCATATCCATGAAGGCAGCAGGAGCATTAGTCAATCCAAAGGACATGACTAGGAATTCATAATGCCCGTACCGAGTTCTGAAAGCCGTCTTTGGAATATCCTCAGTTCTAACCTTTAGCTGATGATATCCAGAACGAAGATCGATCTTTGAAAAAAATTGTGCTCCTTGCAACTGGTCAAACAGGTCATCAATACGTGGCAATGGGTACCTGTTTTTGATGGTGACATGATTCAACTCCCGATAATCAATATAAAGTCGCATACTTCCATCTTTCTTCTTCACGAATAGAACAGGAGCACCCCAAGGAGAAGTACTAGGACGAATAAAGCCAATGTCTAACAATTCCTGCAGTTGGATCTTTAACTCCTGAAGTTCAATAGGAGCCATTCGATATGGGGCTTTGGAAATGGGTTTTGTACCAGGTTCAAGGTCGATACAAAATTTAATTTCATGCTCTGGGGGTAGGCCATAAAATTCTTCAGGGAATACGTCAGGGAATTTATTAACAATAGAAATATCATTCAAAACTGAAGTATTTTTGTTTAGATCCGTGACATGAGCTAAGAAAGCTTGACATCCGTTTTTCAATAAACGAATAGCTTTATGGCTTGAGATGACATCGATTGATTTTAATGGTTTTGTTGCTTGAATTCGCATAATAGGTCGATTAGGAATATGAAAGCTAACAACCTTACGAAAATAATCAATTTTTGCATGATGAGTAGTTAACCAATCAATCCCTAGAATCACGTCAAATACAAGTATTTTTAATGAAATAAGATCGACAGGTAATGTGTGGGTACCAACTTGAACCAAACAAGACTTATAAACCGTGGATGTAATGAAGGTTTCTCCCAATGGAGTTTCAACAGATAAGTCAAAGTCTAATTTCTCCGGAGTCAAATTTAATCGATGAGCGCAAGTAGGAGAAATAAAAGAATTGGTAGAACCGGTATCAAATAAAGTATAGAATTCGTTAGAGTTTATGATAAGCTTACCCGTGATGACCTCATTCGGGTTCCTTGTTTTCTGGGAGGTCACAACAAACGCTCTCCCTTGCACTACCGATTTTGACTTTTCTAGGACGGCCTTTGGTGCCTCCATCCTGGCTGAACTTATTTTTGGTAAACGACAAAATCGAGCTAAATGACCTTCTCTACCACAATTATAACATGCTTTAGACAGCATCACGCAGTTTGGACTGATGTGCCCCTCCCCTCCGTATTTAAAATATATGATAGGTGGTCGTTCTCCTTCCTTAACAACGGGTGCTGGTGCTGACGTCTTTCCATCATTGTTGAATCTCCTCTTCTTGAAATGACCATTCTTATTATTTTGGCCCTGATTACCACCGAAGTGGTTACCATTTCTGGCCTGTTGATTCCCTCCACGCTTGTTGTCACCGCTTCGATGACTGCTCTCACTGGTATTATCATTTTGCCGATTGCTCTCTTTCGGTTGCGTTGACTCGTTATCGCGCTCCACTAACTGAGCCCTATTCACAACATCTGAATACAAACACAGTTTATGAGAAATAAGATGTTGACGTATCTCAGGTTTCAAACCTCGCAAAAATATTCGCGTCATTCGCTCTTCATTATCCACCAAGTGGGACGCAAACCGGGATAACTCAGTAAATTTAGCCTCATACTGCGACACGATTATATTATTCTGCTACAATTTGATGAAATTCACCTCCTTCATGTGTTGAACACTTTCGGGAAAGTATTTGTCATTGAACAGCTCTTGGAACTTCTCCAAAGACATCTTCAGTGCGGCAGGTTGAGTACGCTTAATCAATTCCCACCAGTAATCTGCCTCTCCTCGCAACATAAAGGCGGCAAAGGGAACCTTTTGCTCCTCGGAGCATTCCAAGACATCAAATATCTTGGTGATCTACTTTATCCATGTTTCCGCTATAAGTGGTTTTGGCTCTCCCTTAAACTCCGGTGGTCCCAGCTCCTTGAACTGTTTAGCGGTGACCGTCCGAGAGTTTTCAGTGTTTTCACCAACATTTTGAACAGGAGCCGCTATCGCCTGCTGTTGCATGAACTGCATAAAGCTTCTAAACATTCCATCATTCATCATTTGGTCAGTATTGTTGTTTTCATGAGGATGGTCGCCTTTCTGATGCACATTATCCCGATTATTGATATGTGGTGGATCAAAAGTCGCCTGTGCTCCATTGCTATTCTCAACATTCTCGGATGCCATTTTCAGATACTGCCACAAAATAAAAGTTAATTGATATGTCATATATTATCCTTATATTCTGACCGACCAATTAAATACCATGCAAATAAACTTAGGTAGGTCATATTAGCGAAGGAATTCCCCGTCTCTCCCCTCCTAGTTCTATTCTCACATCTTAGCCAGGGATCATATCCCTAAGCTCTGATACCAACTGTGACGCCCCCAAAATTAGGTATACATCACCCATCTTGGGTCGTCAGATATATGGTACAGAATACAAATACAACTTACTAATACAACTGTCGTGTACAATACGACAAAACATAACTATGAGTTTGAATACAATTATTGTCTACTAGAGACTATACAAACTCAAAAGGAGTCCTCATTACAATTATTGTCACACTATTTAACAGAATAGTGAGGACAACTAATACTATCATCTGGTCCATCACTCCGTTCCCTGACTCGTCCCAGCTATATTCTCATTTCCTGAAGAGAACAGTGAAAGAAAGGTTGAGCTCAACTAGCCCAGTAAGAAATATTATGACTAAGATAATGCAGAATAAATTATCATCAGCCTTCAACAGTGTTAAACTGATAAAATACAACGAACATCAAGTTTAACTGCTGCAGAATAAGCAATCCATTAAAAGAGTCAAGTAGAGAATAAAATCTACAATCTTCTATGATTTAAAAGATTTTTCAACACTGTTATCGCTGGGACTCAGCTTAACAAAATAATCCACATCATCGAATCACCCCTGCACTACGGCCAAGGATATTCTTTAGTATCACGACCACAATTATCCATGCACTACGGGCCAAGAATATTTATGTATTCATTAATGGTTATGATCATGCCAACAATTGTCCATCAATGCACTACGGGCCAATGAGGACTTTTACCACATCATTTGTAATATTACGGTCATGATTATACCGAATGATCCCTGGTCATAATCATACCAAGTCCATCTATGCACTACAGGCCACAGATGACTTTTAACATTTTATAAACATGAGGATGATGACAATGATATAAGAGTTCAATAAAATAAGTTCAAGAATTAATTTATCCAAGAATTAACAACGTCCAAATTGTCAATATGATGCTGCTTTGTGGAGTAAAATTCAAGAATTCTTAGAAGAATATTTCCATTAAAAGATACTAGATGAAGCGCAAATATCAAAGATAATCCACTAATTTCATGGAGTATAGAAGTCAAAGTTTTAACCAACTGAGTATAATAAAGAATGGAATAACAAAAGAAATCACCATGCATGCGATAGATTGCACAGACAGGTTATTCTAACAGAATAATAAATAATGGAACCAGGTCCGGCGTAAAACGCACAGACAGGATATTCCAACAGAATAATAATAAAGACGGAATCAGGTCCGGTGTAAAACACACAGACAGGATGTTCCAACAGAATAATACTAGAATATCACCAAGTATAGGGTAGACCGCGTATACAGGTTATTCCAATAGAATAATAAGAAATGGAATAACAACAGTTCTCTTCATGAATAAGAAAGAATAACACCCCTTACCGTTTTAAAGAATAACTGAAATAAGGAAGTAGTTAAGTAGCAGAATACTTTTCTTCTCTCTCTCTATAGTTTCTCTCTCTAGAGTTCAGTGAATTCGTAAGAAATAATGAAGGAATGAACTGCTATTTATAGAAAAATAGAATGCATAGTAACTAATCCATGAACGGTCCAGATTGATTACTTTAATCTGACGGTCCATATTTAAAGAAAAATCTTTTAAATAAAATATAATATATTCTATTTATAGAATAACTTTAATAAAGTATTCTGTTTTATATAAAAAAATGTTTCTGTTTTATTACGTTAATAATACTAATAAAACAAAACTTCATTATCGCTAAATAATTCATATTATTAACTGACAATAATTGAATCAAACTGAGTGACTTCTCACATAAGCATTAATAATCAATACCGTGTATTACTATGCAACCACGCGTATTACTGTACTTTTACTACCGAGTAGTTTAACAGTATCAATGGTAAAACTTCCGCCGTTATTTTTAATAAAATATTTTTGTCGTTTTCTCAATCCGACAATAATTCTGTTGTGGGGTCCACCAATGATTGTGCCGTTGTACGACTATTCCCTGTTAAAATGAATATTCCCTGACCAATCGAATATTATATAACAACTTGCGTACTTTGCAAAATTTTTAAATATTACCCACAACTATAACATTATATCAAATTAACTCCATAATATTCAAAAATGATATTTATAGAAAATTTATCTTTATTTATAAAAGTTGGGGTCTTACAACAAGTCTGCTTTGACGTTCTAATATATTCCTATAAATAGAGTGCTGAGTTAGAATTGAAAATCATACCAGAAATAAGTTTTCTCTTTTTCTCTCTCTATATTATTGAGCGTATTTTATGAGTATTTAGATACTTTGAAAGTTGCTAATCAGTGCAAATTTTCTTCAGCGTCAAATCCGATATTCCAATCAGAAGTACTGCTCTTTTGAGGTAAGGGATATTGTCATTATTATGATACGAGATTGTAAGGGATTGTAAGGGATAGTAAGAGATGTTATTTTCTTCTTATATGATATTATTTTCTTTAATATCATTATGCCGAATTATTGATATAAGTTTTATTGTGGAATTTCTACCTTTTTGTGTCGGGGTTACTATTCACGTATATGACACTATTCATGTATATGGTACTATTTACGTATATGACATTATTTACGTATACGGTACTATATACGAATACGGAGTACTATTCATGAGTTACTATTTACGAGTTACTATTCACGGATACTATTCACGACAAAATTGGTTCTTTTTTTGACCAAATTATCGTTGATTTATGAATATTGCTCTTAAAATTAAATGCAGTTGTTGATCATATTATTTTTATTATCATATATAACATTTTTTATAATCCTGGTGATAAAATTTCTCTTTGACTTGAGTATAAAGATGGGTAGATTATTGGTATGATGGTGACTATGGGTTCTCTTTGGCCAGTAGTGCAAAGTTAAATTGTTTACTGGTATGATCATGACCATTGAATTTATAATTGAATATCTTTAGCTTAAGTGCAAAGGTGAATTGATCAACATGGTTATAATTATTGTTTATATAAATTTTGAGGTGATTATATATTTTTTTGAGATATTAATATCTTTGGCCTGTAGTGCAAAGATGATCTGTTGTTAAATATCTATGGCCAGTAGTGCAAAGATGAACTGTTGACGAATATCTTTGGCCGTAGTGCAAAGATGAATTTATTAGTATGATTATGAACAGGAACTGTGATTTGGTATAACCATGATCTTTGATATTTCAGGTAAAGACAGGTGATGAAAATTATCTTCGTCTTGGATGAGAAGAGGAATTTAGAACCACAATTATGATTATGAGTGATTCATATGATTGTGGACCAGAATTGTTGATTGATGTAACATGGATAAAATATTATTGGTGGATTTTTAATATGGAGAAGATAATAGACTTTATGGTCTATTTGACTCTTCTAATGAATTGCTCGTTCCGCTGCAACTATGGTTGAAAAGTTTTATCATCTACCATATATTTTAAATCTCTGTTTCATTACTGACAAAGACTATGGATAATTTAATTATATTTAGTCATGATATTCTTTACTAGGCTAGTTGTGCTCACCCTTCTGCTTCACAATTTCTTTCAGGTAATAAGAGTGTAACTGGGTCAAGCGGGGGTAACAGGGGAATAGAACGGTGGTCTTTAGCTGTGAAAGTTCTCTCTAAACAGTATGAAAATAATTTTATTGAGAACTTTGGAATAGTGTGTTGTATTTTATACATCATTTAGTAGTTATATTTGGTGAATCATATAGGGTGAGGCTAACCCAACTTTGGAAGGGTGATTTGCCACTATCCTGCAAGATGTCTAATGACATACAACCTCGTGTCATCATAAGACAGGGTTGTGCATATCCAATTATTTAGTATATCTACGAGCACTACCTATATAATCTTGGTATTTGGTTGAAGTATAATTCTCAATTAGAGACAATGAAGATAATGATATGTCAAGAGAAGACTCACCATTGAAAAGAATATGATAGTAATCTTCTCATTTTTCTTTGGGGTCTATTGGGTCAACCAAGGATAATTCTATGGACATATGATATCTATCATAACCTAGACGCATGGGCTCCCATGTAATGGCGAAGCCAGAAAGTTATAATAGTGGGGTCAAAATTATTAGTAAGTTATAAAAATTTGACGGGGGTTCGGGGGCAGCGCCCCCGAGCCAATTTTTTTTAATACTTTATACTTTTGGGTTAGACAAACGTATCCAAATATTTAATTTAATAATACTAACAAAAAGAGGAAATCACAATTTATTTCTGAAAATAAAACTGAAGTTTGGCTTTGCCCAGGTCTCTCTATTTTGTGGCTGAAGTGCTGAACAGATATAAATGTATGAGATTTAGGATTGAGGCTTGGCAGCTTGGGTATCTCTAATTAAAAAAAACATTCTGAGTGGGGTCAAAAATTGAGTGAGGGTCAAAAATTGGGTGAGGTAAAAATTTTTTTTTTAGTGCTTTCAAAAATTGAGTGGGGTCAATTGACCCCACATTTTCACCCTAGCTTCGCCCCTGCTCCCATGTACGAAGGTTTCGTTGAGCTCTTTCCGAAGATTTTAATTTCTAAAATAGTTATTGACTGTACTTTTATGTAAGGTACCATGAGTCACAGTTGGTATATATTTGTATCAAAGCTCACAACATATGTGTTGTTGTATTTTGCACTGTAATTGTGATAATGAAGTTGTAGTTATTTTCTGTACCATGTATTTGGCAACTCAGAATAGGCTAGGTGGAATGGACCTATTTTGGGAGCGTCACAGTTGGTATCAGAGCTTAGGGATATGATCTCTAGCAGAGATCAGGGAATAGAACTAAGAGGGGAGAGACGAGTAATACCCTTCGCTAGTGTGTGTCCTACCTAAGCTGAGTTTTTTTACTTAAGTTGACAAATTGTGATAAGTCAATTAACCTTTATTTTGATGCTGTATTCTAGAATGATATCTGAAATACAGGAGATGAGCAATGGAGAAATCATGATGACCAAGGAGATAGAATCTGAAATGAAAGCAAGGTATTCTCAACTCTTCGAAATACCAGGTACGTAAATTTCGGGGATAAAATTTCATAAGGAGGGGAGATTGTAAGATCCCGAATTTTATAAAATAAAAGTATTCAATTTTTCTTATAATTACTATTTAGTAAATGGTTAAATTGATAAAAAGTTAAAGTTAAGGGTGATATATGAATTTTTTTTTCAAAATGAGCAAGTGGTTATAAAATACTCATTGTTATAGGGGAATATTCGTTTGGTCGTGGAATATTCTTACTGTCAGGGAATATTCGTACGACGGCACAACCATTTGTGGGCCCCATAACTGAATAACTGTCGAATAAAGAAAATGACAAGTTTGAGTTTTTACAAATAACGACGTAATTGTTACCGTTAACACTGTGAAATACTCAGTGGGTAAAGTAAAGTAATACGCGTTGTTGCACAGTAGCACACGGTATTGCACAATATTTTTGAATTATTGATTCTTACATAAGAAGGCACTACTCAATAATTGTTACAGTAATTACTATTCAATATTTTATTTTATTGATTCAATAATTAATGCGTTGATATTTTATATTATTGTTGTTCCAATAATTGTCACTGCACAGTATTTTCCATTATCAGATCAATAATTCATATTATTTGAATATTATTATTAGATAGCATTATTGGCAATGTCTAGAAAATTCTGTCAAGGAGAGGTTTGGTCACCTAATTGCGCGACAGTAAGGAGAAATCCTTATCGGAAAGCCCCCTCTTTCCTGGGAACGACCTAGTTGTCATAATTGTGATTCTGTAATATTATTTGTGAATAATTAATTATTGATTTATATGATAAGGAAATATTTATTTTTATGTGGATATAAATGAAGAATTTAATTTTGAGGTGTTTTATCAGTATTTTGTCGGAATGGAGGTTTTAAAAATCAAAATAGTGTTCTTAAAGCTCTATTACGTGAGTTATAATTTTAATCCGACCGTTGGATCGTTGTGATTTTTGAATATGTTATACATGTATAAGTTGAGTATATGTCCACAAATTTTGAACCATTAAAAGTTAACGTATGATTTGTTATGAATTTTAAGAGGTGTTGACAAACGTCCGTATGTGGAAAAACTTAAAGCTACAAAGTTGTAGAGAATTCGATTTCGTGTGGAATGGACATGAGATTCGAATTTTTCTGATAAAAGGCTATTTTATATGAAATATTGAAATTTCGGAAATTAAAATATTTTTATTAAAAATATGGGTGGGCCCCACTTTTGGTTGGTGAAGAAATGTGCTGAAATTTTTTGTGGGTGAGAATAATAGCAGGTAAAACCATCAGGTTGCAGGTCAAGTCTGCTTTGGCGTTCTAACATTTTCCTATAAATAGAGTGCTGAGTTAGAATTAAAAATTACACCAGAAACAAGTTTTCTCTCTTTCTCTCTCTATATTATTGAGCATATTTTGTGAGTATTTAGATACTTTGAAAGTTGCTAATCAGTGCAAGTTTCCTTCAGCGTCAAATTCGATGTTCCAATCAGAAGTACTGCTCTTTTGATGTAAGAGATATTGTCATTATTATGGTAAGGGATTGTACGGGATTGTAAGGGATAGTAAGAGATGTTATTTTCTTTTTATAAGATATTATTTTCTTCAATATCATTATGCCGAATTATTGATATAAGTTTAATTATGAAATTTTTACCTTTTTGTGTCGGGATTACTATTCACGTATACGGTACTATTCACGTATATGACACTATTTATGTATATGACATTATTTACGTATACGGTACTATATACGAATACGAAGTACTATTCATGAGTTACTATTTACGAGTTACTATTTACGAGTTACTATTTTTGGGTACTATTCACGACAAAATTGGTTTCTTTTTCTGACCAAATTATCGTTGATTTATGAATATTGCTCTTAAAATTAAATGCAGTTGTTGATCATATTATTTTTATTATCATATATAATATTTTTTGTAATTCTGGTGATGAAATTTTTCTTTGACATGAGTGTAAAGATGGGTAGATTATTGGTATGATCGTGACTATGGGTTCTCTTTGGCCAGTAGTGCAAAGTTGAATTATTGACTGGTATGATCATGACCATTGAATTTATAATGAAATATCTTTAGCTTAAGTGCAAAGGTGAATTGATCAACATGGTTATAATTATTGTTTATATAAATTTTGAGATGATTATATATTTCTTTGAGATATTAATATCATTGGCCTGTAGTGCAAAGATGATTTGTTGTTGAATATCTTTGGCCAGTAGTGCAAAGATGAACTGTTGATGAATATCTTTGGCCGTAGTGCAAAGATGAATTTATTAGTATGATTATGAACAGGAACTGTGATTTGGTATAATCATGATCTTTGATGTTTCAGGTAAAGACATGTGATAAAAATTATCTTCTTCTTGGATGAGAAGAGGAATTTAGAACCACAATTATGATTATGAGTAATTCATATGATTGTGGACCAGAATTGTTGATTGACGTTACAGGAATAAAACATTATTGGTGGATTGTTAATATGGAGAAGATAATATACTTTATGGTCTATTTGACTCTTCTAATGGATTGCTCGTTCGGCTACAACTATGGTTGAAAAGTTTTATCATCTACCATATATTTTAAATCTCTGATTCATTACTGACAAAGGCTATGGATAATTTAATTATCTTTAGTCATGATATTATTTACTAGGCTAGTTGTGCTCACCCTTCTGCTTCACAATTCCTTTCAGGTAATAAGAGTGTAGGTGGGTCAAGCGGGGGTAACAGAAAAATAGAACGATGGTTTCTAGCTGTGAAGGTTCTCCCTAAACAGTATGAAAATAATTTTATTGAGAACTTTGGAATAGTGTGTTGTATTTTATACATCATTTAGTAGTTATATTTGTTGAATCATATAGGGTGAGGTGAACCTAACTTTGGAAGTGTGATTTGTCACTATCCTGTAAATTGTCTAATGACATACAACCTCGTGTCATCATAAGACAGGGTTGTGCACATCCACTTGCTGAATATATCTACGAGCACTACCTATATAATCTTGGTGTTTGGTTGAAGTATAATTCTCAATTAGAGACAGTGGAGATAATGATATGTCAAGAGAAGACTCACCATTGGAAAGAATATGGTAGCAATCTTCTCGTTTTTTATTGGGGTCTATTGTAAGACCCCAATTTTTTTTTAATAAAGATGAGTTTTCTATAAATATCATTTTTAAATATTATGGAATGAATTTCATATAATGTTATAGTTGTGGGTAATATTTATAAATTTTTTAAAGTACGCAAGTTGTTATATAATATTCGATTGGTCGGAGAATATTCGTTTTAACAGGGAATATTCGTATAACGGCACAATTATTAGTGGACCCCACAACGGAATTATTATCGGATTGAGAAAACGACAAAAATACTTTACAAAAAAAAGCGAAAATTTTACCGTTAACTGTTGAAACACCAGGTGTTAAAAGTACAGTAATACGCGTGGTTACATAGTAGCACACGGTATTGATTATTGATGCTTATGTGATAAGTCAATCAGTTTTGTTTTATTAGTATTATTAATGTAATAAAACAGAAAAACTTTTTATATAAAACAAAATACTTTTATAAAGTTATTCTATAAGTAGAATATATTATATTTTATTATGCATAGTGTTGCATAGTATTTTGCATAGTTAATTTTTTTTATATAAAACAGAATACTTTTATAAAGTTATTCGTTTTATTAGATTATAAATAGAATATATTATATTTTATTTAAAAAATTTTGCTTCAAATATGGATCGTTCGATTAAAAGTAAATCAATTTGGACCGTTCATGAATTAGTTACTATGCAGTCCATTCTTCTATAAATAGAAGCTCATTCCTTCATTATTTCTTACGAATTCAGTGAAACTCTAGATAGAGAAACTATAGAGGGAAAGAAGAAAAGTATTCTGCTACTTCACTACTCCTATATCCAGTACTCTTCTTTTTAAGGTAAGGGGTATTATTTCTTTTGTATTCATGAAGAGAATTTCTGTTATTCCATTATTTATTATTCTGTTGGAATAACCTTTATACGCGGGCTACTCTATACTTGGTGAAATTCTTCTGTTATTCTATTCTTTATTATTCTGTTGGAATATCCTGTCTGTGTGTTTTACTCCGGACCTAGTTTCGTCTTTATTATTCTGTTAGAATATCCTGTCTGTGTGTTTTACGCCGGACCTGGTTCCGTCTTTATTATTCTGTTGGAATATTCTGTGTAAGACCCCGAATTTTATGAAATAAAAGTATTCAATTTTTTTATAATTACTATTCAGTAAATGGTTAAATTGATAAATGTTAAAGTTAAGGGTGATATATGAATTTTTTTTCAAAATACACAAGTGGTTATAAAATATTCATTGTTGTCGTAGAATATTCTTTTTGTCGGGGAATATTCGTACGACGGCGCAGCCATTTGTGGGCCCCATAACAGAATAACTGTCGGATGAAAATAACGACAAAATTGAGTTTTTATAATTAACGGCGTAGTTGTTACCGTTAACACTGTTGGAATACCCAGTGGTTAAAATACAGTAATACGCGTTATTGCACAATAGCACACGGTATTGCACAGTATTTTTGAAATTATTAATTCTTACGTAGGAAGGCACTACTCAATAATTGTTACAGTAGTTACTGTTCAATATTTTATTTTATTGATTCAATAATTGCTGCGTTGATATTTTATATTATTGTGGTTTCAATAATTGTTGCTGCACAGTATTTTGCTTTATCAGATCAATAATTCATATTATTTAAATAATATTATTAGATAGCATTATTGGTAATGTCTAGAAAGTTCTGTCTAAGGAGAGGTTTGGTCATCTAATTGCGAGCTAGTAAGGAGAAATCCTTATTGGAAAACCCCCTCTTTCTTGGGAACGGACTGGTTGTCATAAATGTGATTCTGTAATATTAATTGTGGATAATTAATTATTGATTCATATGATAAGGAAATATTTATTTTATGTGAATATAAATGTTGAATATATTTTGTGGTTAAAAATGAAGGAGTTAATGTTGAGGTGTTTTATCAGTATTTTTGTCGGAATGGAGGTATTAAAAATCAATCAGGGTTTTTGAGATATATTGCGGGGGTTATAATTTTTAATCCGACCGTTGGATCGTTGTGATTTTTGGATATGTTATACATATATAAGTTGAGTATATGTCCATAAATTTTGAACCGTTAAAAATGAACGTATGATTTGTTATGAATTTTACGAGATGACTGGTTCAGAAATTATTGAATTTTCAGAGTTAATGATTTTGGTGGAAAATTTTAGAATTGGTGGGCCCCACTCTTGGTTGGTGAAGAAATGTGCTGAAATTTTTATTCAAATGTGGTGGGTGGAAATAGTAGCAGGTAAAGCCATCAGGTTGCAGGTTAAGTCTGCTTTGGCGTGCTAACATTTTCCTATAAATACAGGGCTAAGTTAGAATTGAAAATCACACCAGAAACATAAGTTTTCTCTCTTTCTCTCTCTATATTATGAAGTATATTTTGTGAGTATTTAGATACTTTGAGAGTTGCTATTCAGTGCAAGTTTCCTTCGACTTTGCATTACAGTCAGAAATACTGCACTTTTGAGGTAAGGGATAGTAATGGATTTTAAGGGTTGTTATGTTTTTCAGTTCGTACTTCTTCCAACCTTCAGAAAATTTTGGAAAAATTTGAAATGATATTTTGATGAGTTTTCTTGATTGTGTCCAAAAATAGTGATTTTTGGATGTATAGATTAAGAGTTATGAATTTTATGGGAAAAGACTATTTTAAAAGTAACCGCTTATAACTCCTTGTGGTTAACTCCAAAATTGATGAAATTTTTATCGGAAGTATATCTATATAATATCAGTATACTCTGTGAGTTTTGGAATTTTTGGATAAAAGTACAATTTATGATAAATGTCTAAATATTCAGGGGTTTTGGCCATATAAAAAATAGTAAATGAATTTTAAAAATTCTGAGAAAAATATATGTTCAATATGGGACTATATTCTGCTAAATCTCATAAAAGAAATATTTTTGGAACTGATTTGATATTTTTCATAAAAATAAACTAGTTATGAATAAATGAACTAAATATGTTATGTGAAGGAAGAAAATTAAAAAATATGATTTTATGGCTTGAGAATCATATATGTGGTATATGCAGATTTTGATGAGGGTTTTGGTTATTGGTGATAAAATCTTATGAGTTTGGCATTTTATGATGATTAAATATATTATTTAGTAAATTGTAAACAATTAAAATAAATTATTTATAAGTTTAAGAAATGTTATTCTTTCAATATCATTATACCAAAATATCGGTATAAATTTTATTGTGAAATTTCTACTTTTTAGTGTCGGAGTTACTATTCATGAGTTATTATTCATGAGTTACTATTCACGATAAAAATTGGTTTCTTTTTCTGACCAAATTATCATTGATTTATGATTGTTGCTCTCGAAAATAAATGTAGATGTTGATCATATTATTTTTATTATCATATATAATATTTTTATAACCCTGATGTTGAATTTCTCTTTCACTTGAGTGTAAAGATGGGTAAATTATTGGTATGATCGTGACTGAGGAATGTCATTGGCCTGTAGTGTAATGATGAATTGTTAACTGGTATGATCATGACTATTGAATTTATAATTGAATATCTTTAGCTTAAGTGTAAAGATGAATTGATTAACATGGTTATAATTATGGTGTATATAAATTCTGAAATGATTATATATTTTTTTGAGATATGAATATATTTGGCCTGTAGTACAAATATGAACTGTTGAGGAATATTTTTGGCCTGTAGTGCAAAGATGACTTGTTGTTGAATATCTTTGGTCAGTAGTGTAAAGATGAACTGTTGACGAATATCGTTGGCCTGTAGTGCAAAAATGAATTTATTAATATGATTATGAACATGAACTGTGATTTGGTATAACCATGATCTTTGATGTTTCAGGTAAAGACATGTGAGGAAAATTATCTTCGTCCTGGATGCGAAGAGGAATTTAGAATTACAATTATGATTATGAGTTATTCATATAATTGTGAAAAGAAACTGTTAATTAATGTTACAGGGATAAAACATTGTTGGTGAATTTTTAATATGGAGAAGATAATTGACTTTATAGTCTATTTGACTATTCTAATGGATTGCTCGTTCCGCTGCAACTATGGTTGAAATTTTTATCATCTACCATATGTTCTAAATCTCTGATTTATTACTGATGAAGACTATTGATAATTTATTTATTTTTAGTCATGATATTCTTTACTGGGCTAGTTGTGCTCACCCTTCTGTTTCACAATTCCTTTCAGGTAATAAGAGTGTAGCTGGGTCGAGCGGGGGTAACAAGGGAATAGAACGGTGGTCATCATTTAGTAGTTATATTTGGTAAAGAAAATAGGGTAAGGCGAACCCAACGTTGGAAGGATGTTTTGTCACTATCATACAAGATGTCTAATGACATACAACCTCGTGTCATCATAAGACAGGGTTGTGCTCATCCACTTGCTGAGTATCTTTACGAGCACTACCTATATAATCTTGGTGTTTATTTGAAGTATAATTCTCAATTAGAGACAGTGGAGATAATGATAAGTCAAGAGAAGACTCACCGTTGGGAAGAATATGATAATAATCTTCTCATTTTTCTTTGGGGTATATTGGGTCAACCAAGGATAATTCTGTGGCCATATGATATCTATCACAACCTAGAAGCATGGCCTCTCATGTACCAAGGTTTTTTTGAGCACTTCCCAAAGATTCTAATTTCTAAAACAGTCTTTGACTATACCTTTATGTAAGGTGCCACTGTGAGGTGCTGTCCACAGTTGGGACATATGTCACATTTGATATATTTTTGTATCCAAACTCACAGCATATGTGTTGTTGTATTTTGCACGACAATTATTTGTAATAAAGTTGTAGTTTGCTTTTTGTACCATGTATTTGGCGACTCAGAATAGGTTGGATGGAATGGACCTATTTTGGGGTCGTTACATCCAGTCTGTGCGTTTTACGCCGGACCTGGTTCTATTATTTATTATTCTGTTGGAATAACCTGCCTGTGCGGTCTATCGCATGCCTGGTGATTTCTTTTGTTATTTTATTCTTTATTATACTCAGTTGGTTAAAGTTTTGGCTTCTATACTCAATAAAATTAGTGGAATATCCTTGATATTTATGCTTCATCCAGTATCTTTTCATGAAAATATTCTTCTGAGCATTCTTGAATTTTATTCTACAAAGAAGTATCATATTGACAATTTGACGTTATTAGTCCCTGGATAAATTATTTCTTGAACTTATTTTATTGAATTCTTATATCATTATCATCATCCTCATGTTTATATTTTGTTGAAAGTCATCTGTGGCCTGTAGTGTATAGATGGACTTGGAATGATTATGACTAGGGATTATTCGGTGTAATCATGACCGTAATGTTATAAATGATGTGGTAAAAGTCCTCATTGGACCGTAGTATATTGATAGACAGTTGTTGGTGTGATCATGACCATTGATGAATACACGAATATTGTGACGCCCCCAAAATAGGTATACAACACCCATTCTGAGTCGCCAAATACATGGTACAGAAAGCAAACTACAACTTCAATAATACAAATGTCGTGCAAAATACGACAACACATACTGTGAGTTTAAATACAAATATTATCTTCTAGACAATATCCACACTCAAATAAATCCTCATTACAATTATTCAAACACTATTTTACAGAAATAGTGAGGACTGCTAAAACATCTTTCTAGAACCATCACTCCATACCCCGACTAGATCCTGCTATGTTCTCACCTCCTGAGAAGAAAAATGGAATAAAAAGGAAAAGGGTGAGCTCAACTAGCCCAGTAAAGAATATTATGACTAAGATAATATACAAACAAATTATCGTTAGTCTTCAACAGGGAAAAATCTGATAGAATATAATCGACAACAAGTTTTAGATCAACAACTGCAGCGGAAATAGCAAACCATTAGAAGAGTCAAGTAGAGAAAGAATTCTACTATCTTCTAAGATTTAAAAGTCCATCATCAATATTTTATCCCTGTAACATCAATTAATAATCATCTTTATCCAAATATTCATCTTTGCACTACAGGCCAAAGATATTCATTTGTATCACCTGTCAGTCATGTTCATCTCAACACCTGTTCATCTTTGCACTACAGGCCAAAGATATTCATCAAGTAATCATACATCTTTGCACTACAGGCCAAAGATATTCATTAATATCATCATTTAGGACTGAGGATGATGAAAAATATCTTAAAGAGAACGAATCCAATGAGACAGAAGGACAAATAGTAGGGATTCGTATAACAGTTTATCCAAGATCAATAATACTTCATAATAATCAATTGTGAAGCAGAATTCAAAAATAAAGATCAAAACATGGATACAATCAAAGATAGTAACCATAATAGACATCTTGGACAAAAAGGAAAAATTTTATTTTTTGGTGAATAGTGCCGTATTCGTGAATAGTGCCGTATACGTGAATAGTGCCGTATACATGAATAGTAACCCCGACACAAAAAGTTTCAAATTTGATAAAAACTCATATCAATATTTCAGCATAATGATATTGAAGAAAATAATATCATTTAAGAAGAAAATAATATCCCTTACCTCAAGATATCAGTACTTCTGGTCGGAATACCGGTATAAGGCTGAAAGAAACTTGCTCTGATGAATAGAAACTCTCAAAGTATCTAAATACTCACAAAATACACTCAATAATCTAGAGAGAGAAAGAGAGAAAATTTGTTTCTGGTGTGATTTTCAATTCTAACTTAGCCCTCTATTTATAGGAAAATTTTAGTAGGTTTGACCTGCAACCTGATGGCTTTACCTGCTACTATTCCCACCCACCACATTTGAAATATAATTCAGCACATTTCTTCACCAACCACAAGTGGGGCCCACCAATTCTAGAATTTTCCATCAAAATGATAAACTCCGAAAATTCAACAATTTCTGAACCAGTCATCTCGTAAAATTCATAATAAATCATACGTTCATTTTTAACGGTTCAAAATTTGTGGGCATATACTCAACTTATATATGTATAACATATCCAAAAATTACCACGATCCAACGGTCGGATTAAAAATTATAACCCCCGCAAAATATCTCAAAAACCCTGATTTTTAATACCTCCATTCCGACAAAAATACGGATAAAAACCTCAACATTAACTCCTTCATTTTTAACCACAAAAATATATCCCTCATTTATATCCACATAAAATAAATATTTCCTTATCATATGAATCAATAATTAATTATTCACAAATAATATTACAGAATCACATTTATGACAACCAGGCCGTTCCCAGGAAAGAGGGGGCTTTCCAATAAGGATTTCTCCTTACTGGCGCGCAATTAGATGACCAAACCTCTCCTTAGACAGAACTTTCTAGACATTGCCAATAATGTTATCTAATAATATTATTCAAATAATATGAATTATTGATCTGATAATGGAAAATACTGTGCAGCAACAATTATTGAAACAACAATAATATAAAATATCAATGCAACAATTATTGAATCAATAAAATAAAATATTGAACAATAACTACTGTAACAATTATTGAGTAGTGCCTTCTTCGTAAGAATCAAAAATTCTAAAATACGGTGCAATTCGTGTGCTACTGTGCAACCACGCGTATTACTGTATTTTAACCACCGGGTATTCCAACAGTATTAACGGTAACAACTACGCCGTTATTTATAAATAACTTATACTTGTCGTTTTCTTCATCCAATCGCTTTCCGTTATGGGGCCCACACAAGGCTGCGCCGTCGTACGAATATTCCCCGACAACAAGAATATTCCACGACCAAACGAATATTCACCGACCAAAAATGAATATTTTATAACCACTTGCTTATTTTGCAAAATTTGCACATTTCACCAAAGTATTATATCAAATTAGCCCCTTATTATTCACAATAATATTTAGAGAAAATTTGATTTTATTCATTAATAAGTTGGGGTCTTACAACCTCCCCTCCTTATGAAATTTCGTCCTCGAAATTGACGTACGTACCTGATGTTTCAAAAAGGTGAGGATACCTCGCTTTCATTTCTGATTCCAACTCCCAGGTCATTTCTTCAATAGCATGGTTTCTCCACAAAACCTTAACTTGTGGTATAACCTTCGTGCGTAGGACATGCTCTTTCCTATCCAAGATCTTAATAGGTACCTCCTCGTACGTTAAATCTTCAGCTATCTCGTCTGGTTCTAACTCAATAATGTGGTTCGGGTCTTTAACATATTTACGAAGCATAGATATGTGAAAAACATTATGAACACGAGACATGCTTGGAGGTAATGCGAGTCTATATGCCACATTTCCTATTCGCTCAAGAATCTCAAATGGACCAACAAATCTTGGATTGAGCTTTCCTCTCTTCCCAAATCTTGTAACTCCCTTCCATGGTGCAACACGTAATAATACATGATCCCCAATATTAAATTCCACGTCCTTCCGATGAAGATCCGCATAACTCTTTTGTCGATCCTGTGCCGTTTGTATACGTTGTCGAATCGTTTGGATCTTCTCTGTAGTAATGCGTACCAACTCTGGTCCCAACAATGTTGCTTCACCCACCTCGTCCCAGCATACTGGAGAACGACATTTTCTTCCATACAACGCCTCGAATGGAGCCACACCTATGCTCGCCTGATAACTGTTGTTGTAGGAGAATTCCACCAATGGTAGGTACTTATCCCAACTCCCTTTGAGATCTAGGACACAAAGTCTTAATAGATCTTCAAGAGTTTGAATAGTCCTCTCTGATTGTCCGTCCGTTTGAGGATGGTATGCCGAACTGAATCGTAAATCCGTGCCCATAGCTTTCTGCAAGCTAACCCAAAATCGTGAAGTGAATCTTGGGTCACGATCCGAAACTATGGATACTGGCATGCCATGCAATCTCACAATCTCGTTCACGTACATACTAGCAAGACGTTCAAGGGAATAAGTCTCACGTATCGGCAAGAAATGAGCGGACTTGGTTAATCTATCAACAATAACCCAAATCGCATCTATGCCTTGAGAAACCTTGGGAAGACCCGTAACAAAATCCATAGTAATGTGTTCCCACTTCCATTTCGGGATCTCAAGTGGTTGCAATGGACCCTTTGGCACTTGATGCTCCGCCTTTACACGTTGACAAGTTAAACACCTCGAGATAAACTCCGCGATCTCTCTTTTCATATTGCTCCACCAAAATGTATGTCGAAGATCGTGATACATTTTGGTACTCCCAGGATGGATTGCAAACGGTGTGTTGTGTGCCTCCATCATTATTCTATGCTTCAAGTCAAAATCGTTAGGAACACAAAGTCTGGAGTTGACTCGAAGTATTCCTTCTTCATCGATTCTTGCTTCTGGAATAGCACCTTCTTGCACTTTCTTCTTCATACGCATCAGCTCCATGTCCGTAGCTTGAGCAGCTTTAACTTTATCGATTAAAGTCGGTTCTACTCGTATATTTGATATCATCATGTGGGTACTTGGAGCCTTCATCTCTATCTCCATCCTTTGTAAGTCATACAAAATGGGCCTTTGTGTTAACAATATTGCACTCGTACCCGCATATGATCTTCTACTCAATGCGTCAGCTACTACGTTTGCTTTTCCAGGATGATATTGGATGGTATGATCGTAATCTTTCAACAGCTCGAGCCAACGTCGCTGCCGCATGTTGAGTTCCTTTTGGGTGAAGAAATATTTGAGGCTTTTATGATCTGTATAGATCTCCACTTTCTCCCCATACAGGTAGTGTCTCCAGATCTTCAACGCAAAAACGACTGCTGCCAACTCCAAATCATGAGTAGGATAATTCCTCTCATATTCTTTGAGTTGTCGTGAGGCATAGGCTATGACTTTCCCATGTTGCATGAGAACACATCCTAACCCTTTGCCTGAAGCATCGCTGTAGATAACAAATCCATCCGAACCAGATGGTATTGTCAGAACAGGTGCCGAAATGAGTCTCCTCTTGAGTTCTTGGAAACTCTTCTCGCATTCCTCACTCCATACGAATTTTGTATCTTTCCGAGTCAGCTGAGTTAACGGAGTAGCGATTCGAGAAAATCCTTCCACAAATCTCCGATAATAACCAGCTAAGCCTAGAAAGCTACGTACTTCGGTTACCGACTTCGGTTGCTCCCAACTTTGTATGGCTTCAATCTTCGCCGGGTCGACAGATACTCCATGTTTTGACACCACGTGCCCAAGGAATGCTACTTCCTCAAGCCAGAACTCGCATTTCTTCAATTTGGCATATAGCTTATTTTCACGAAGCCTTTGCAGTACCAGCTTCAAATGGCGCTCATGATCTTCACGGCTTTTGGAATAGATGAGGATGTCATCAATAAAGACAACAACGAACTGATCCAAATATTCTTTGAATACACGGTTCATCATATCCATGAAGGCAGCAGGAGCATTAGTCAATCCAAAAGACATTACTAAGAATTCATAATGCCCGTACCGAGTTCTGAAGGCAGTCTTTGGAATATCCTCAGTTTTAATCTTCAGCTGATGATATCCAGAACGAAGATCGATCTTTGAAAAGAATTGTGTTCCTTGTAACTGGTCGAACAGGTCATCAATGCGAGGTAGCGGATACCTATTCTTGATAGTGACATGATTCAATTCTCGATAGTCGATACAAAGTCGCATACTCCCGTCTTTCTTCTTTACGAATAAAACAGGAGCACCCCAAGGAGACGTACTAGGACGAATAAAACCGATGTCCAACAACTCCTGTAGTTGGACTTTTAACTCCTGAAGTTCAATAGGAGCCATTCGATATGGAGTTTTAGAAATGGGCTTTGTACCGGGTTCAAGGTCAATAAAGAATTCAACTTCACGTTCTGGGGGTAGACCAGGAAGTTCTTCAGGAAATACATCGGGAAATTCTCTAACAATAGAAATATTATTCAAATCTGACTTGTCTTTGTTCAAATCCATAACATGGGCTAAGAAAGCTTGACATCCGTTTTTCAATAAACGAATAGCTTTGTGGCTTGATATGACAGTGACTGATTTTAGTGGTTTAGTAGTTTGAATTCGTATGACAGGTTGGTTAGGAATATGAAAACTAACAACCTTACGAAAACAATCAATTTTAGCATGATGAGTGGTTAACCAATCAATTCCTAAAATCACATCAAAAGCAAGTATCTTTAAAGAGATAAGATCAACAGGTAATGTGATAGTGCCAACTTGGATCATGCAAGATTTATAAACTGTAGATGTAACGAAGGTTTCACCCAACGGAGTTTCAACAGATAAGTTAAAGTCCAATTTCTCCGGAGTCAAGTTTAAACGTTGAGCACAAGCAGGAGAGATAAAAGAATGGGTAGAACCGGTATCTAGTAAAGTATAAACTTCGCAAGAATTCAAGATTAGCTTACCCGTGATCACCTCGTTCGGGTTTCTCGCGTTTTGGCCAGTAACGACAAACGCCCTTCCAGGAACCGCTGATTTCGACTTATCCGGGACAGCTTTTGGAGTCACCATCCCCGCTGAACTTGGTTTTGCTACAGAACACTCTCGAGCTATATGACCCTTCTTTCCACAGTTATAACATACCTTGGATTGTTGTGGGCAGTTTGGGCTGATATGTCCCTCTTTCCCACATTTGTAACATACGACCGGTGGTCGTTCTCCTCCCCTAGAAACAGTTGATGTTTGTGCTGACGTCTTCACATTATCATTGTTGTACCTTCTCTTCTTGAAATCTCCTCCCGACTCGCTCCTTCTATTATCACGACCACGATTACCACCAGAGTGGTTACCGCTTTTGTCCGAATATTTTCCTCCCTGCTGGTTTTCATTGCTTCGATGACTGCCGCCACCGGTATGACCCTGGTTGTGGTCCCTCGGTTGCACATACTCATTATCTCGCTCTAATAATTGAGCCCTGTTTACAACATCTGAATATAAAGAAAATTTATGAGAGATAAGATATTGTCGAATCTCGGGTTTTAGACCTCTCAGAAACATCCTTGTCATTCGTTCCTCATTTTCGACCAAATGAGGTGCAAACCTGGATAACTCTGCAAACTTCGCCTCGTACTGGGACACCGTCATGTTGTTTTGTTCCAGTCTGATAAACTCTACCTCCTTCATATGACGAATACTTTCAGGAAAGTACTTGTCATTGAACAGTTTTTGAAATGTTTCCCAGGACATGTTGAGTGCGTCAGGCTGGGTACGCTTCACAGACTCCCACCAGTAGTCTGCCTCACCGCGGAACATAAAGGTGGCGAATGGAACCTTCTGTTCCTCCGTGCATCCCAAGACATCGAATATCTTGGTAATTTGCTTGACCCACGTTTCCGCCATGATCGGATCCGGCTTTCCCTTAAATTCTGGTGGTCCCAATTCTTTGAACTGCTTAGCTGTGACAAACCGCGCGTTATCATTTCCACCCGTATTCTGCACACGAGTCTCCCTCGTCTGATTTTGCATGAACTGCAAAAAGCTCCTAAACATTCCATCATTCATCGTTTGCTCGGTAACGTTGTTTACAGGAGGAATATTGCCTTCCTGTTGCACGTTCCCCTGGGTGGTGATCAAAGGTGTCTCCACGGTCTGATTTACTCCATTATTAACGTTCTCAGCTGCCATTCTTAAATACTGCCATAAAACAAGGGTTAATAGTCATGTCATATATTATCCCTATACTCTGACCGACCAAATAAACACCAAATAAACTTAGTCAGGTCATACTAGCGAAGGAATTCCCCGTCTCTCCCCTCCTAGTTCTTGTCTCACATCTCAGCCAGGGATCATATCCCTAAGCTCTGATACCAACTGTGACGCCCCCAAAATAGGTATACAACACCCATTCTGAGTCGCCAAATACATGGTACAGAAAGCAAACTACAACTTCAATAATACAATTGTCGTGCAAAATACGACAACACATACTGTGAGTTTAAATACAAATATTGTCTTCTAGACAATATCCACACTCAAATAAATCCTCATTACAATTATTCAAACACTATTTTACAGAAATAGTGAGGACTGCTAAAACATCTTTCTAGAACCATCACTCCATACCCCGACTAGATCCTGCTATGTTCTCACCTCCTGAGAAGAAAAATGGAACAAAAAGGAAAAGGGTGAGCTCAACTAGCCCAGTAAAGAATATTATGACTAAGATAATATACAAACAAATTATCGTTAGTCTTCAACAGGGAAAAATCTGATAGAATATAATCGACAACAAGTTTTAGATCAACAACTGCAGCGGAAACAGCAAACCATTAGAAGAGTCAAGTAGAGAAAGAATTCTACTATCTTCTAAGATTTAAAAGTCCATCATCAATATTTTATCCCTGTAACATCAATTAATAATCATCTTTATCCAAATATTCATCTTTGCACTACAGGCCAAAGATATTCATTTGTATCACCTGTCGGTCATGTTCATCTCAACACCTGTTCATCTTTGCACTACAGGCCAAAGATATTCATCAAGTAATCATACATCTTTGCACTACAGGCCAAAGATATTCATTAATATCATCATTTAGGACTGAGGATGATGAAAAATATCTTAAAGAGAACGAATCCAATGAGACAGAAGGACAAATAGTAGGGATTCGTATAACAGTTTATCCAAGATCAATAATACTTCATAATAATCAATTGTGAAGCAGAATTCAAAAATAAAGATCAAAACATGGATACAATCAAAGATAGTAACCATAATAGACATCTTGGACAAAAAGAAAAAATTTTATTTTTCGGTGAATAGTGCCGTATTCGTGAATAGTGCCGTATACGTGAATAGTACCGTATACGTGAATAGTAACCCCGACACAAAAAGTTTCAAATTTGATAAAAACTCATATCAATATTTCAGCATAATGATATTGAAGAAAATAATATCATTTAAGAAGAAAATAATATCCCTTACCTCAAGATATCAGTACTTCTGGTCGGAATACCGGTATAAGGCTGAAAGAAACTTGCTCTGATGAATAGAAACTCTCAAAGTATCTAAATACTCACAAAATACACTCAATAATCTAGAGAGAGAAAGAGAGAAAATTTGTTTCTGGTGTGATTTTCAATTCTAACTTAGCCCTCTATTTATAGGAAAATTTTAGTAGGTTTGACCTGCAACCTGATGGCTTTACCTGCTACTATTCCCACCCACCACATTTGAAATATAATTCAGCACATTTCTTCACCAACCACAAGTGGGGCCCACCAATTCTAGAATTTTCCATCAAAATGATAAACTCCGAAAATTCAACAATTTCTGAACCAGTCATCTCGTAAAATTCATAATAAATCATACGTTCATTTTTAACGGTTCAAAATTTGTGGGCATATACTCAACTTATATATGTATAACATATCCAAAAATTACCACGATCCAACGGTCGGATTAAAAATTATAACCCCCGCAAAATATCTCAAAAACCCTGATTTTTAATACCTCCATTCCGACAAAAATACGGATAAAAACCTCAACATTAACTCCTTCATTTTTAACCACAAAAATATATCCCTCATTTATATCCACATAAAATAAATATTTCCTTATCATATGAATCAATAATTAATTATTCACAAATAATATTACAGAATCACATTTATGACAACCAGGCCGTTCCCAGGAAAGAGGGGGCTTTCCAATAAGGATTTCTCCTTACTGGCGCGCAATTAGATGACCAAACCTCTCCTTAGACAGAACTTTCTAGACATTGCCAATAATGTTATCTAATAATATTATTCAAATAATATGAATTATTGATCTGATAATGGAAAATACTGTGCAGCAACAATTATTGAAACAACAATAATATAAAATATCAATGCAACAATTATTGAATCAATAAAATAAAATATTGAACAATAACTACTGTAACAATTATTGAGTAGTGCCTTCCTTCGTAAGAATCAATAATTCTAAAATACGGTGCAATTCGTGTGCTACTGTGCAACCACGCGTATTACTGTATTTTAACCACCGGGTATTCCAACAGTGTTAACGGTAACAACTACGCCGTTATTTATAAATAACTTATACTTGTCGTTTTCTTCATCCAATCGCTTTCCGTTATGGGGCCCACATAAGGCTGCGCCGTCGTACGAATATTCCCCGACAACAAGAATATTCCACGACCAAACGAATATTCACCGACCAAAAATGAATATTTTATAACCACTTACTTATTTTGCAAAATTTGCACATTTCACCAAAGTATTATATCAAATTAGCCCCTTATTATTCACAATAATATTTAGAGAAAATTTGATTTTATTCATTAATAAGTTGGGGTCTTACAAATATCCTTGGCCCGTAGTGCATGGATAATTTGTGATTGTGATACTAATGAATATCCTTGGGCGTAGTGCAGGGATGATGTGGATTATTTATTAAGCTGAGTCTTAGCGATAAAAGTGATGAAAAACCTTTTAAATCATAAAAGATAGTAAATTTTATTCTCTACTTGACTCTTTTAATGGATTGCTTATTCCGCTGCAATTAAACTTGATGTCTATTGTATTTTATCAGTTAACATTGTTGAAGACTAATGATAATTTATTCTGCATTATCTTAGTCATAATATTTCTTATTGGGCTAGTTAAGCTCACCCTTTCTTTCACTGTTCTCTTCAGGAAATGAGAACGTAGCCGGGACTAGTCGGGGAATGGAGTGACGGTCCAGATGATAGTATTAGTAGTCCTCAATATTCTGTTAAATAGTGTGACAATAAATGTAATGAGGACTTATTCTGAGAGTGGATATTGTCTAGAAGACAATATTTGTATTAAAACTCACAACTCTCTTGTTATATATTAAAGATTGTATTTGTGTTCTGTACCATGTATTTGGCGACTCAGAATAGGTGATGTATACCTATTTTGGGGGCATCACAGTTGGTATCAAAGCTTAGGGATATGATCCCTGGCTAAGATGTGAGACTAGAACTAGGAGGGGAGAGACGGGGAATTCCTTCGCTAGCATGACCTACCTAAGTTTATTTGGTATTTAATTGGTCGGTCAGAGTATAGGGATATTATGTTACATGTCAATTAACTTTGTTTTATGGCAGTATCTAAAAATGACATCCGAGAATGTTGAGAATAGCAATGGAGTACAGGAGACCGTTGAGGTTCCACATATCAATAATCAGGATAATGTGCATCAAGAAGGCGATAATCCTCATGCAAACAACAAAACTGACCAAATGATGAATGATGGAATGTTCAGAGGCTTTATGCAATTCATGCAACATCAGGCGAGAGAGGCTCCTATCCAAAATGTAGGTGAAAACACTGGAAACTCTCGGAAGGTCACCGCTAAGCAGTTCAAGGAGCTGGGACCACCAGAGTTTATTGGAGAGCCAAAATAACTTAAGGCGGAAATGTGGATCAAGCAGATCACCAAGATATTTGATGTCTTGGGATGCACCGAGGAGCAAAAAGTTCCCTTTGCCACCTTTATGTTACGAGGAGAGGCAGATTACTGGTGCGAATCGGTAAAGCGTACTCAACCTGCCGCATTGAAGATGTCTTGGGAAAAGTTTCAAGAATTGTTCAATGACAAGTACTTTCCCGAAAGTATTCGTCACATGAAGGAGGTAGAGTTCATGAAGTTAGAGCAGAATAATATGACCGTGTCACAGTACGAAGCTAAGTTTGTCGAGTTGTCCCGATTTGCGTCCCATTTGGTTGATAATGAGGAGAGAATGACGCGGATATTTTTAAGAGATTTAAAACCGGAGATACGTCAATATCTTATTTCTCATAAATTGTATTTATATTTAGATGTTATAAATAGGTCTCAGTTATTGGAGCGCGATAACGAGTCAACTCAACCAAGAGAAAGCAGCCGACAAAATGATAATACTAGTGAGAGCAGTCATCGAAGCGGTGAAAACAAGCATGGAGGAAATCAACATGCCAGAAATGGTAACCACTTCGGTGGTAATTATAGCCAAAATAATAAGAATGGACAATTCTAGAAGAGGAGATTCAGTAATGATGGAAAGACGTCAGCACCGACACCCATTGTTAAGGAAGGATAACGACCACCTATCATATGCTTCAAATGCAGAGGGGAGGGACATATCAGTCCAAACTACCCGATGCCATCCAAAGAGTGTTATAATTGTGAAAAAGAAGGTCACCTAGCCCAATTTTATCGTGCACCGAAGACAAGTCCAGTTGGAACGGTGACACAAAATACCGTTCCAGACAAGTCAAAACCAGTAGTTCAAGGGAGAGCTTTTGTTGTGACCTCTCAGAAAGCAAGGAACCCGAACGAGGTCATCACGGGTAAGCTTATCATAAACTCTAGTGAAGTCTATACCTTATTTGATACCAGTTCTACCCATTCTTTTATTTCTCCTACTTGCGCTCAACGATTGAATTTGACTCCGGAGAAATTAGACTTTGACTTATCTGTGGAAACTCCGTTGGGAGAAACCTTCATTACATCTACTGTTTATAAGTCTTGTTTGGTTCAAATCGATACCCTCACATTACCTGTCGATCTTATTTCATTGAAAATACTTGCATTTGATGTGGTTCTAGGGATTGATTGGTTAACTACTCATCATGCTAAAATTGATTGTTTTCGTAAGGTTGTTACCTTTCATATTCCTAATCAACCTATTATACGAATTCAAGCGACCAAACCATTAAAATCAATCACGGTCATCTCAAGCTATAAGCTATTCGTTTATTGAAAAACGGATGTCAAGCTTTCTTAGCTCATGTCACAGATCTAAACAAAAATACGTCAGTTTTGAATGATATTTATATTGTTAATAAATTTCCTAACGTATTCCCTGAAGAACTTCCTGGCCTGCCCCTAGAGCGTGAAATTGAATTTTGTATCGACCTTGAACCCGGTACAAAACCCATTTCCAAAGCCCCATATCGGATGGCTCCTATTGAACTTCAGGAGTTAAAGACCCAATTGCAGGAATTGTTAGACATCGGTTTCATTCGACCTAGTACTTCTCCTTGGGGTGCTCCTGTTCTATTCGTGAAGAAGAAAGATGGAAGTATGCGACTTTGTATTGATTATCGGGAGTTGAATCATGTCACCATCAAAAATAAGTACCCGTTGCCTCACATTGATGACTTGTTTGACCAGTTGCAAGGAGCACAATTATTTTCTAAAATCGATCTCCGTTCTGGATATCATCGGCTGAAGGTTAGAACTGAGAATATTCTAAAGACTGCCTTCAAAACTCGGTACGGGCATTATGAATTCTTAGTCATGTCTTTTAGATTGACTAATGCTCCTGCTGCCTTCATGGATATGATGAACCGAGTATTTAAGGAATATTTGGATCACTTTGTGGTCGTCTTTATTGATGACATCCTCATATATTCCAAAAGCCGTGAAGATCATGAGCAACACTTGAGGCTGATACTCCAAAAGCTTCATGAAAACAAACTTTATGCCAAGTTAAAGAAATGCGAGTTCTGGCTTGAAGAAGTGGCATTCCTTGGGCACGTAGTATCAAGTTATGAAATATCTGTTGACCCGACAAAGATTGAAGCTATTCAAAGCTGGGAGCAACCCAAATCAGTGACCGAAGTACGTAGCTTTCTCGGCTTAGCTGGTTATTATCGGAGATTCGTGGAAGAATTTTCTCGAATCGGTACTCCACTAACTCAGCTGACTCGAAAAGATACAAAATTCGGTTGGAGCGAGGAATATGAGAATAGTTTTCAATAACTCAAGAGAAGACTCATTTCAACACCTGTTCTGACCATACCATCTGGCTCGGAGGGATTTGTCATCTACAGTGATGCTTCAGACAAAGGGTTAGGATGTCTTCTCATGCAACATGAAAAAGTCATAGCCTATGTCTCTCGACAACTCAAAGAATATGAAAGGAATTATCCTACTCATGATCTAGAGTTGGCAGCTATTATTTTCGCACTTAAAATTTGGAGGCATTACTTGTATGGGGAGAAAGTGGAGATCTTTACGGATCATAAAAGCCTCAAATATTTCTTTACTCAAAAGGAACTCAACATGCGACAACGACATTGGCTTGAACTGTTGAAAGATTATGATCATACCATCCAATACCATCCTGGAAAAGCGAATGTGGTAGCTGACGCATTGAGTAGAAGATCATATGCGGGTACGAGTACGATATTGTCAACGCAAAGGCCCATTTTGTGTGACTTACAAAGGATGGAGATAGAGTTAAAGACTCCGGGGGCCCATGTGATGATGGCGAATATACGATTAGAACCGACTTTAATTGATAAAGTTAAAGCTGCTCAAGCTACAGACCTGGAACTGATGCGTATGAGGAAGAAAGTGTAAGAAGGTGCTATGCCGGAAGCAAAAATCGATGAGGAAGAAATGCTTCGAGTCAACTCCAGACTTTGTGTTCCTAACGGCCCTGATTTAAAGTATACATCATGATGGAGGCGCACAACACACCGTTTGCAATCCATCCTGGGAGTACCAAAATGTATCATGATCTTCGACATACATTTTGGTGGGGCAATGTGAAGAGAGAGATAGCGCTGTTTATCTCAAGGTGTCTAACGTGTCAACGAGTCAAGACGGAGCATCAAGTACCAAAATGTCTATTGCAACCACTTGAAATTCCAGAATGAAAGTGGGAGCACATTACCATGGTTTTCGTTACTGGTCTTCCCGAGGTTTCTCAAGGCATAGATGCGATTTAGGTCATTATTGATAGATTGACCAAGTCGGCTCATTTCTTACCTATACGAGAAACTTATACACTTGAACGTCTTGCTCGTATGTACATAAACGAGATTGTAAGATTGCATGGTATGCCAATATCCATAGTTTCTGATCGAGACCCAAGATTCACTTCATGATGTTGGGTTAGTTTGCAGAAAGCTATGGGCACGGATTTACGATTTAGTTCGACATATCATCCTCAAACGGACGGGCAGTCGGAGAGGACTATTCAAACTCTTGAAGATCTATTAAGACTCTGTGTCCTTGATTTCAAGGGAAGTTGGGACAAGTTCTTACCATTGGTGGAGTTTTCCTACAACAATAGCTATCAAGCAAGTATTGGCATGGCTCCATTCGAAGCGTTGTATGGAAGAAAGTGTCGTTCTCCAGTATGCTGGGATGAGGTGGGTGAAGCAACTTTGTTGGGACCGGAGTTGGTACGTATGACTACGAAAAAGATTCAAACGATTCGGCAACGTATAAAAACCTCACAAGATCGATAAAAGAGTTATGCTGATCTTTATCGAAAGGACGTGGAATTCGATATTGGAGATCATGTGCTGTTACGAGTTGCTCCATGGAAAGGAGTTACGAGATTTGGAAAGAAAGGAAAGCTCAATCCTCGATTCATTGGCCCATTTTTAATCCTCGATCGAGTAGGAACTGTGGCTTATAGACTCGTTTTACCGCCAAGTATGTCTCGTGTTCATAACGTTTTTCACATATCTATGTTACGTAAATATGTGAAAGACCCGCACCACATTATTGAGTTAGAACCGGACGAAATAGCGGAGGATTTAACGTATGAAGAGGTTCCTGTTAAAATCTTGGATAAGAAGGATCATATTCTACGCTCCAAGGTTATACCTCAAGTCAAAGTTTTATGGAGGAACCACAATGTTGAGGAAATGACCTGGGAGTTAGAATCTGAAATGAAATTAAAGTATCCTTACCTCTTCGACATATCAGGTACGTACCCTAATTTCGAGGGCGAAATTTTATAAGAAGGGGAGGTTGTAAGACCCCAATTTTTTTTTAATAAAGATGAGTTTTCTATAAATATCATTTTTAAATATTATGGAATGAATTTGATATAATGTTATAGTTGTGGGTAATATTTATAAATTTTGCAAAGTACGCAAGTTGTTATATAATATTCGATTGGTCGGGGAATATTCGTTTTAACAGAGAATATTCGTACAACGGCACAATCATTGGTGGACCCCACAACGAAATTATTGTCGGATTGAGAAAACGACAAAAATACTTTATGAAAAAAAATGGGCGGAAGTTTTACCGTTAACTGTTGAAACACCCGGTGATAAAAGTACAGTAATACGCGTGGTTGCATAGTAGCACACAATATTGATTATTGATGCTTATGTGATAAGTCACTCAGTTTTGTTTTATTAGTATTATTAATGTAATAAAACAGAAAAGCTTTTTATATAAAACAGAATACTTTTATAAAGTTATTCTATAAATAGAATATATTATATTTTATTATGCATAGTGTTGCATAGTGCCTACATAGTGTTTTGCATAGCAAAATCTTTTTTTATAAAACATAATACTTTTATAAAGTTATTCATTTTATTAGATTATAAATAGAATATATATTATATTTTGTTTAAAAAATTTTGCTTTAAATATGGATCGTCCGATTAAAAGTAAATCAATCTGGACCGTTCATGAATTAGTTACTATGCAGTCTATTTTTCTATAAATAGAAGCTCATTCCTTCATTATTTTTTACGAATTCACTGAAACTCTAGAGAGAGAAACTATAGAGAGAGAAAAAAAGTATTCTGCTACTTCACTGCTCCTATATCCAGTACTCTTCTTTTTAAGGTAAGGGGTATTATTTCATTTGTATTCATGAAGAGAACTTCTATTATTCCATTATTTATTATTCTGTTGGAATAACCTGTATACGCGGGCTACCCTATACTTGGTGAAATTCTTCTGTTATTCTATTCTTTATTATTCTGTTGGAATATCCTGTCTGTGCATTTTACTCCGGACCTGGTTCCGTCTTTATTATTCTGTTGGAATATCCTGTCTGTGTATTTTACGCCGGACCTGGTTTCGTCTTTATTATTCTGTTGGAATATCCTGTCTGTGCATTTTACGCCGGACCTGGTTCCATTATTTATTATTCTGTTGGAATAACCTGCCTATGCGGTCTATCGCATACCTGGTGATTTCTTTTGTTATTACATTCTTTATTATACTCAGTTGGTTAAAGTTTTGGCTTTTATACTCAATAAAATTAGTGGAATATCCTTGATATTTGCGCTTCATCCAGTATCTTTTCATAAAAATATTCTTCTGAGCATTCTTGAATTTTATTCTACAAAGAAGTATCATGTTGACAATTTGGACGTTATTAGTCCCTGGATAAATTAATTCTTGAACTTGTTTTATTGAATTCATATATCATTGTCATCATCCTCATGTTTATATTTTGTTGAAAGTCATCCGTGGCCTGTAGTGCATAGATGGACTTGGTATGATTATGACCAGGGATTATTCGGTGTAATCATGACCGTAATGTTATAAATGATGTGAAAAAAGTCCTAATTGGCCCGTAGTACATTGATAGACAGTTGTTAGCGTGATCATGACCATTGATGAATATATGAATATCCTTGGCCCGTAGTGCATGGATAATTTGTGGTTGTGATACTAATGAATATCCTTGGCCGTAGTGCAGGGATGATGTGGATTATTTATTAAGTTGAGTCCTAGCGATAAAAGTGATAAAAAACCTTTTAAATCATAAAAGATAGTAGATTTTATTCTCTACTTGACTCTTTTAATGGATTGCTTGTTCCGCTGCAGTTAAACTTGATGTCTATTGTATTTTATCAGTTAACATTGTTAAAGACTAATGATAATTTATTCTGCATTATTGTGACGCCTCTAAAATAGGTATACAACACCTATTCTGAGTCGCCAAAATACATGGTATAGAAACAACTTCATCTTTACTATTACAACATAAGAACTGTGAGTTTAAATACAAATATTGTCATCTAGACAATATCCACACTCAAATAAGTCCTCATTATAATTATTGATACATTAATTCACAAAAATGGTGAGGACTACTAAAATAACTTCTAGAATCATCATTCCATACCCCTACTAGTACTCGCTACATTCTCGCCTCCTTAGAAAAATGAAACAAAAAGAAAAAGGGTGAGCTCAACTAACCCAGTAAAGAACATTATGACTAAGATAATACAGAACAAATTATCGTTAGTCTTCAACAGGAAAAAATCTAATAGAATACAATAGACAACAAGTTTTAAATCAATATTCGCAGCGAAAAATAATAATTCATAGAAGAGTTACGTAGAGAATGAAATCTACGATTATCTATGAATTTAAAAGTCCATCATCAATATTTTATCCCTGTAACATCAATCAATATTCATCTTTACACTACAAGCCAAAGATACTCATCAGTTGGTCATGTTCATCTAAACACCTGTTCATCTTTGCGCTACGGGCTAAAGATATTCATCAGAAATCATTCATCTTTACACTACAGGCCAAAGATATTCAGTTATATCATCATTTAGGACTGAGCATGATGAAAAATATTTTAAATAAAATGAATCCAGTGAAAGAAAAGAGTAAATATTAAGGATTCGTATTTCAGCTATTCCATGACCAAAAATACCTCATAAATAATCATAGTGGAGTAAAATTCAAGAATGATCAAAACATGGATACAATCAAAGCTAGTATCCAGAACAGGTATTTTGGACGAAAAGAAGAAAATTTTATTTTTCGGTGAATAGTAACTCATGAATAGTAACTCGTGAATAGTAACCCCGACATTAAAAGTTCCAAATTTGATAAAAATTTTCAACCAATATTTCTACATAATGATATTGATGAAATAAAATCATTTTCGAATAAAATAACATCCCTTACCTCGTAAAGACAATACTCTCAAGAATACGCTCAATATTTCGAGAGAGAAAGAGAGAGAAGATTTCAGTTTCTGGTTTGATTTTCAATTCTAGTCCAAGCACCCTATTTATAGGAAAATGCTTAGCACACCAAAGCAGAAAATTTAATAAAATATTAATATAATTAAATTTTGGTCAAGCCCACCTTTGAAGATCTGAATTCAGATCATTTATAACATATGTGAGCCCACTAATTGCACAAAAAACGTTTTTCTCAAAATAATTAACTAAAACTCCCAAAAATCAATTATTTTGAAACTTCAAAACTTTAATAATTCATAACAAATAGCCCTTTTGTCAGAAAATTCGAATCTCGCAATTTTTTATAGGAAATTCAATTCTCTACAACTTTGCAGAATAAAGTTTTTCTAAATTCCAAACAGAAATGGACCGAAATCCACAATCGGACGATTTTACAAGCTATAATCAAATTTCAGTCAATTACTGGGGTCCACCGACACACAAAATATGTATTAATTATTTAATGCCACAAAATACTCTTCCTCCTCATATACTCATATATCCCACATTCATTGTAAAAATATCACCATTAATATATTATAATAATATAATAAAATATTATTTTATCAGAAAAGATAAAATATCAATTTTTTAACAATTGTCACTTTAAATTTTTTTTTCAACTATATCCACATAAAATAAATATTTTCCTCATCAAATAAATCAATAATTAATTATTCACAAATAATATTACAGAATCACAGTACTGGCAACCAGGCCGTTCCTAGGAAAGAGGGGGCTTTCCAATAAGGATTTCTCCTTACTAGCGCGCAATTAGGTGACCAAACCTCTCCTTATACAGAACTTTCTAGACATTACCAATAATGTTATCTAATAATATTATTCAGATAATATGAATTATTGCTCCGATAATAGAAAATACTGTGTAGTGACAATTATTGAAACAACAGTAATATAAAATATCAACGCAGCAATCAATAAAATAAAATACTGAACAGTAATTACTGTAACCGTTATTGAGTAGTGCCTTCGTAAGAATCAATAATTGGTGCAATACAGTGTGCTACTGTGCAACAACGCGTATTACTGTGTTTTAACCATCGGGTATTCCAACAGTATTAACAATAACAACTACGCCGTTATTTATAAACAACTTATACTTGTCGTTTTCTTCATCCAATCGCTTTCTGTTATGGGGCCCACAAAAGATTGCGCCGTCTTACGAATATTCCCCGACAGGAAGAATATTCCACGACCAAACGAATATTCCCCGACAACAATGAATATTTTATAACCACATGCTTATTTGAAATATTTGCGCATTTAACCCATAACTAACCTCATTAATCAATTTAACCCTTACTATTTCAAATAATAAATAGAGGAAATTAAATTTTATTTATTAATAATTTGGGGTCTTACAACCTCCCCTCCTTATGAAATTTCATCCTCGAAATTAACGTACGGTCCTGGTGTTTCGAAAAGATGAGGATACCTCACTTTCATTTCCGTTTCTAACTCCCAGGTCATTTCCTCAATAGCATGGTTTCTCCACAAAACTTTAACTTGTGGTATGACCTTCGTGCGTAGGACATGCTCCTTCTTATCCAAGATCTTGACAGGTACCTCTTCGTACGTTAAGTCTTCAGCTATCTCGTCCGGTTCTAACTCAATAATGTGGTTTGGGTCTTTTACATTTTTACGTAACACAGATATATGAAAAATATTATGAACACGAGACATACTTGGAGGTAACACGAGTCTATAGGCCACATTTCCTACTCGGTCAAGAATCTGAAATGGACCAATAAATCATGGATTGAGCTTTCCTCTCTTTCCAAATCTTATAACTCCTTTCCATGGAGCCACACGCAACAATACATGATCTCCAATGTCAAATTTCACATCCTTTAGATGAAGGTCTGCATAACTCTTTTGTCGATCCTGTGCCGTTTGTATACGTTATCGAATCGTTTGGATCTTCTCTGTAGTCATTCGTACCAACTCTGGTCCTAACAACGCTGCTTCTCCCACCTCATCCCAATATACTGGAGAGCGGCACTTTCGTCCATACAATGCTTCAAATGGAGCCACACCTATACTTGCCTGATAACTATTATTGTAAGAGAATTCCACCAATGGTAGGTACTTATCCCAACTCCCTTTGAAATCTAGGACACAAAGTCTTAATAGATCTTCAAGAGTTTGAGTAGTCCTATCTGATTGTCCGTCCGTTTGAGGATGGTATGCCGAACTAAATCATAAATCCGAGCCCATAGCTTTTTGCAAGCTAACCCAAAATCTTGAAGTGAATCTTGGGTCACGATCTGAAACTATGGATACTGGCATGCCGTGCAGTCTCACAATCTCATTTACGTATATACGAGCACGAAGTTCAAGGGAATAAGTCTCCCGTATCGGCAAGAAATGAGCAGACTTGGTTAATCTATCAACAATAACCCAAATAACATTTATGCCTTGAGAAACCGTGGGAAGACTCGTAATGAAATCCATGGTAATGTGTTTCCACTTTCATTTCGAAATCTCAAGTGGTTACAATGGACCCTGTGGCACTTGATGCTCCGCCTTTACACGTAGACAAGTTAAACACCTCGAGATAAACTTTGCAATCTCTCTCTTCATATTGTTCCACCAAAATGTATGTCGAAGATCACGATATATTTTGGTACTTCCAAGATGGATTGCAAATGGTGTATTGTGTGCCTCCATCATGATCTTGTACTATAAATTAGAATCGTTAGGAACACAAAGTCTGGAGTGGACTCGAAGTATTCCTTCTTCATCGATTCTTGCTTCTGGAATAGCACCTTCTTGCACTTTCTTCTTCATACGCATCAGCTTCGGGTCTGTGACTTGAGCAACTTTAACTTTATCGATTAAAGTTGGTTCTATGCGTATACTTGACATCATCGCACTCGTTCCTGCATATGATCTTCTACTCAACGCGTCAGCTACCACGTTTGCTTTTCCAGGATGGTATTGAATAGTGTGGTCGTAATCTTTCAACAGCTCGAGCAAACATAGTTGTTGCATGTTGAGTTCTTTTTGGGTGAAGAAATATTTGAGACTTTTATGGTCTGAATATATCTCCACTTTCTCTCCATATAGATAGTGCCTCCAGATCTTTAGCGCAAAAATGACTGCTGCCAACTCTAGATCATGAGTAGGATAATTTCTCTCATATTCTTTAAGTTGTCGGGAGGTATAGGCTATAGCTTTCCCACGTTGCATGAGTACACATCCTAGGCCTTTGCCTGAAGTATCGCTGTAGATAACAAATCCATCCGAACCAGATGGTATGGTCAAAACATGTGTCGAAATGAGTCTCCTCTTAAGCTATTGAAAACTTTTCTCGCATTCCTCGCTCCATACGAATTTAATATCTTTCCGAGTCAGCTGAGTTAACGGGGTAGCGATTCGAGAAAACCCTTCCACGAATCTCCGATAATAACCGGCTAAGCCCAGAAAGCTACGTACTTCGATCACCGTCTTTGGTTGCTCCCAACTTTGTATTGCTTCAATCTTCGTTGGGTTAATAGATACTCCATGTTTTGACACCACGTGCCCTAGGAATGCTACTTCCTCAAGCCATAACTCGTATTTCTTCAACTTAGCATATAACTTATTTTCACGCAGCCTTTGGAGTACCAGCTTCAAATGGTGCTCATGATCTTCACGACTTTTGAAATATATGAGGATGTCATCAATAAAGACAACAACGAACTGATCCAAATAATCCTTAAATACTCGGTTCATCATATCCATGAAAACCGCATGAGCATTAGTCAATCCAAAAGACATGACTAGAAATTCATAATGCCCGTACCGAGTTCTGAAGGCAGTCTTCGGAATATCCTCAGTTTTAACCTTCAGCTGATGATATCCAGAACGAAGATCGATCTTTGAAAAGAATTGTGCTCCTTGTAACTGGTCAAACAGGTCATCAATACGAGGTAGCGGATACCTATTCTTGATAGTGACATGGTTCAATTCCCGATAAGTCAATACAAAGTCGCATACTCCCGTCTTTCTTCTTTATAAATAAAACAGGAGCACCCCAAGCAGATGTACTAGGACGAATGAAATCGATGTCCAATAACTCCTGTAGTTGGACCTTTAGCTCCTGAAGTTCAATAAGAGCCATTCGATATGGGGTTTTAGAAATGGGCTTTGTACCAGGTTCAAGATCAATAAAGAATTCAACTTTACGTTCTGGGGGTAGATCGGGAAGTTCTTCAAGAAATACGTCAGGAAAGTCAATAACAACAGGAATATTACTCAAATATGACGTGTCCTTATTCAAATCCATAACATGGGCTAAGAAAGCTTGACATCCGTTTTTTAATAAACGAATAGCTTTATGACTTGATATAACAGTGATTGATTTTAATGGCTTAGTTGTTTGAATTCGCACAACAGGTTGGTTAGGAATATGAAAACTAACAACCTTACAAAAATAATCAATTTTGGCATAATGAGTAGTTAACCAATCAATCCCTAAAATCACATCAAAAGTAAGTATCTTTAAAGAGATAAGGTCAACAGGTAAGGTGATGGTACCAACTTGGATCAAACAAGATTTATAAACAGTGGATGTGATGAAAGTTTCTCCTAACGGAGTCTCCACAGATAAATCAAAGTCTAACTTCTCTGGAGTCAAGTTTAAACGTTGAGCACAAGCAGGAGAAATAAATGAATGGGTAGCACCGGTATCTAGCAAGGTATAAACTTCGCATGAATTTATGATTAGCTTACCCGTGATCACCTCGTTTGGGTTCCTCGCATGTTGACCAGTCACGACAAACGCTCTTCCAGGAACCGTTGACTTTATCTTTTCTGGGACAACTTTTTGAGTCACCATCCCCGCTGGACTTAGTTTCGCTACAGTACAATCTCGAGCGATATGTCCTTCCTTTCCACAATTATAACATACCTTAAACTGTTGTGGGCAGTTTGGGCTGATATGTCCTTCTTTTCCGCACTTATAGCATATAACCGGTGGTCGTTCTCCTCCCTTGGAACCAGTTGCTGCTGGTGCTGACGTCTTCGTATTGTCATTGTTGAATCTCCTCTTTTTAAAATCTCCTCCCGACTCGCTTCTTCTATTTTCATAGCCACGATTACCACCAGAGTAGTTGCCGTTCTTGTCTGTATTTTTCTTTCTCCGCTGGTTATCATTGTTCTGATGACTGCTATCACCGATATGATCCTGGTTGTGGTCCCTCGGTTGACCGTACTCGTTATCTCGCTCTAATAATTGAGTCCAGTTGACAACATCTGAATAGAGAGAAAATTTATGAGAAATGAGATATTGACGTATGCAGGTTTCAAACCTCTCAGAAACATCCGCGTTGTGAGACCCTAGATTTTATGAATAAATATTTAATTTTCTCGAAATAATTATGGTGTGGATTTGATATAATATTATAGTTGTGGGTATTATTTATAAATTTTGCAAAGTAAGCAAGTTGTTTTAAAATATTCGTTTGGTCGGGGAATATTCTTTTTATCGGAGAATATTCGTACGACGGCACAATCATTGGTGGACCCCACAACAGAAGTATAGTCGTAGTTAGAAAACGACAAAATTATCTTTCTATAAAAATAACGGCTGAGGTGTTACCGTTAAAACCGTTAAAACTGTTGAACTACCCGGTAGTAAAAGTACAGTAATATGCGTGGTTGCATAGTAGCACACGGTATTGATTATTGATGCTTACGTGAGAAGTCACTCAGCTATACTCAATTATTGCTACAGTAATTGCTGCATCATATCTCTTAAATTATTGTCATAGTATCATCTGTATAATATGTTATATTATTAAATCAATAATTGAGACGTTGTGGTAAGTTTGATTATTTTTATGGGGGGGCCATATGTCATCATCTAAGAGTCTCTTCGTCAATAGTAATTACCGTCGTCAATAGTAATTACCGTCGTCAATAGTATTTATCTTGGTCAATAGTATTTACCTTGGTCAATAGTAATTACCTTCGTCAATAGTATTTACCTTGGTCAATAGTATTTACCTTGGTCAATAGTAATTACCTTCGTCAATAGTATTTACCTTGGTCAATAGTAATTACTTTCGTCAATAGTAGTTGTCCCTTCAATATTACCAAGAGTCATTTGACCCTTCGTTAAGACCAAGAGTCATTTGACCCTTCGTTAAGACCAAGAGCCACCCTCAGTTTTTCTATAAATAGAGGCCTAGGGCTTCATTATTTTTCACGAATTCATTCAAGCTATAGAAAGAGAAAGTATAGAGAGAATAAGAGAGAGAGAATAAAAGTATTCTGCTACTTCATTTTTTCAATATCCAGTTCTTTTAAGGTAGGGAATATTATTTCTTTTATATTCATGAAGAGAACTCATGTTATTCCATTCTTTATTATTCTGTTGGAATAACCTGTATACGCGGTCTACCCTATACTTGGTGACATTCTCCTATTATTCTGTTGGAACATCCTGTCTGTGTGTTTTACACCGGACCTGGTTCCGTCTTTATTATTATTCTGTCGAAATATCCTGTCTGTGTGTCTTACACCGGACCTGGTTTCATTATTTATTATACTGTTCTTTATTATTTTGTCGGAATATCCTGTCTGTGCGTTTACGCCGGACCTGGTTCCATTATTTATTATTCTGTCGGAATATCCTGTCTGTGCGTTTACGCCGGACCTGGTTCCATTATTATTATTCTGTTAAGAATAACCTGTCTGTGCGGTCTATCGCATGCATGGTGATTTCTTTTGTTATTCCATTCTTTATTATACTCAGTTGATTAAAACTTTTACTTCTATACTCCATGAAATTAGTGGAATATCCTTGACATTTGCGCTTCATCTAGTATCTATTCATGGAAATATTCTCCTGATCAGTCTTGAAGTTTACTCCACAAAGCAGTATCATGTTGACAATTTGGACGTTATTAATTCCTGGATAAATTAATTCTTGAACTTGTTTTATTGAATTCTTATATCATTGTCATCATCCTCATATTTATATTCTGTTGAAAGTCATCTGTGGCCTGTAGTGCATAGATGGACTTGGTATGATTATGACCAGAGATTATTCGGTATAATCATGACCGTAATGTTACAAATGATGTGGTAAAAGTCCTCATTGGCCCGTAGTGCATTGATGGACAGTTATTGGCATGATCATGACCATTAATGAATACACGAATATCCTTGGCCGTAGTGCAGGGGTGATTCGATGATGTGAATTATTTTATTAAGCTGAGTCCCAGCGATAACAGTGTTGAAAAACCTTTTAAATCATAAAAGATAGTAGAGTTTATTTTCTACTTGACTCTTTTAATGGATTGCTTGTTCCGCTACAGTTAAACTTGATGTCTATTATATTTTATCAGTTTAACATTGTTGAAGGCTAATGATAATTTATTCTGCATTATCTTAGTCATAATATTTCTTACTGGGCTAGTTGAGCTCACCCTTTCTTTCACTGTTCTCTTCAGGAAATGAGCACGTAGCTAGGGCAAGTCGGGGAACGGAGTGATGGTTCGAATGATAGTATTAGTTAGTAGTCCTCACTATTCTATGTAATAGTGTGTTAATAAATGTAATGAGGACTCCTTTTGAGTATGAATACTCTCTAGAAGATAATATTTGTATTCAAACTCACAGTTTATGTTTTGTCGTATTTTACACGACAGTTGTATTAGTAAGTTGTATTTGTATTCTGTACCTTGAATCTGACGACCCAAGATGGGTGATGTATACCTAATTTTGGGGGCGTCACAGTTGGTATCAGAGCTTAGGGATATGATCCCTGGCTAGGATGTGAGAATAGAAATAGGAGGGGAGAGACGGGGAATTCCTTCGCTAGTATGACCTACCTAAGTTTATTTTGTATTTAATTGGTTGGTCAGAGTATATTGATAATATGTGACATGTTAATTAACCCTTGTTTTGTTGCAGTATTTGCAAATGGCATCCGAAAATGTTGAGATAATCAATGAAGCACATGAGACCATTGAATCACCAACGATCAATGCTCAGGGTAATGTGCAACCAGAGGACAATAATCCTCATGAAAACAATAACACCGATGAAATGGTGAATGATGGGATGGTCAGAGGCTTTATGCAATTCATGCAACAACAAAATAACTCTCGGACGGTCACCGCTAAGCAGTTCAAGGAGCAATTCATGCAACAACGGGCGAGAGCGGCACCTATCCAAAATGAAGGAGGAAACAATGACAACCCACGGTTGGTCACCGCTAAGCAATTCAAGGAGCTAGGACCACCGAAGTTTTTGGGAAAGCCAGAACCACTTAAGGCGGAGACGTGGTTAAAGCAGATCACCAAGATATTTGATGTTTTGGGATGCTCTGAGGAGCAAAAGGTTCCCTTTGCCACCTTTATGTTGCGTGAAGAGGCAGATTACTGGTGGGAATCTGTAAAACGTACCCAGCCTGACGCACTCAAGATGTCTTGGGAGAAGTTCCAAGAACTGTTCAATGACAAGTACTTTCTCGAAATTATTCGTCACATGAAGGAGGTGGAATTTATCAAGTTGGAGCAAAACAACATGACCGTGTCGCAGTACGAAGCCAAGTTTACCGAGTTGTCCCGATTTGCATCCCACTTGGTGGATAATGAAGAGAGAATGATGCGGATGTTTTTAAGAGGTTTGAAACCGGAGATACGTCAATATCTTATTTCTCATAAACTGTGTTTATATTCAGATGTTGTGAATAGGGCTCAGTTAGTGGAGCGCGATAACGAGTCAACGCAACCAAAAGAGAGCAGCCGGAAAAATGATGAGTGCGGCTGGATGGGTATGCTTCACAGACTCCCATCAATAGTCTGCCTCGCCACGGAACATAAAGGTGGCGAATGGAACCTTCTGTTCCTCCGTGCATCCCAAGACATCGAATATCTTGGTAATTTGCTTGACCCACGTTTCTGCCATGATCGGATCCGGCTTTCCCTTAAATTTCGGTGGTCCCAATTCTTTGAACTGCTTAGCTGTGACAAACCGTGAATTGCTATCATTTCCTCCTGTATTTTGAACACGAGTCTCCCTCGCCTGGTTTTGCATGAATTGTAAAAAGCTTCTAAACATCCCATCGTTCATCATCTGCTCATTGGTGTTGTTCACATGAGGAACATTGCCAGCCTGTTGCACGTTCTCCTCGTTGGTGAGCACAGGTGTCTCCACGGTCTCATTTACTCCACTGTTAACATTCTCAGTCGATATTCTCAAATACTGACATAAAACAAGGGTTAATTAAATAAATTAACAAATCACATAATACCTCTATATTATGACCGACCAACAAATAAGCTTAGGTAGGACACACTAGCGAAGGGTTTACTCGTCTCTCCCCTCCTAGTTCTATTCCACGATCTCCGCCAGAGACCATATCCCTAAGCTCTGATACCAACTGTGACGCCCCCAAAATAGGTATACAACACCTATTCTGAGTCGCCAAAATATATGGTATAGAAACAACTACATCTTTACTATTACAACATAAGAACTGTGAGTTTAAATACAAATATTGTCATCTAGACAATATCCACACTCAAATAAGTCCTCATTACAATTATTGATACATTAATTCATAAAAATGGTGAGGACTACTAAAATAACTTCTAGAACCATCATTCCATACCCCTACTAGTACTCGCTACATTTTCGCCTCCTGAGAAAAATGGAACAAAAAGGAAAAGGGTGAGCTCAACTAGCTCAGTAAAGAACATTATGACTAAGATAATACATAACAAATTATCGTTAGTCTTCAACAGGGAAAAATCTAATAGAATACAATAGACAACAAGTTTTAAATCAATATTCGCAGCGAAAAATAATAATTCATAGAAGAGTTACGTAGAGAATAAAATCTACGATTATCTATGAATTTAAAAGTCCATCATCAATATTTTATCCCTGTAACATCAATCAATATTCATCTTTGCACTACAAGCCAAAGATCTTCATCAGTTGGTCATGTTCATCTAAACACCTGTTTATCTTTGCACTACGGGCAAAAGATATTCATCAGAAATTATTCAACTTTGCACTATAGGCCAAATATATTCAGTTATATCATCATTTAGGACTGAGGATGATGAAAAATATTTTAAAGAAAACGAATCCAGTGAAAGAAAAGAGTAAATATTAAGGATTCGTATTTCAGCTATTCCATGTCCAAAAATACCTCATAAATAATCATAGTGGAGTAAAATTCAAGAATGATCAAAACATGGATACAATCAAAGCTAGTATCCAGAATAAATATTTTGGACGAAAAGAAGAAATTTTCATTTTTCGGTGAATAGTAACTCGTGAATAGTAACCCTGACATTAAAAGTTCTAAATTTGATAAAAATTTCCAACTAATATATCTGCATAATGATATTGATGAAATAATATCATTTTTAAATAAAATAACATCCCTTACCTCGTAAAGACAATACTTCTAGTTGAAACACCGGATATAGGCTATGACTTGAACTTGCACCGTATAGCAACACTCAAAGTATTAAAATACTCATAAGAAAACGCTCAATATATTGAGAGAGAAAGAGAGAGAAGATTTCAGTTTTTGGTGTGATTTTCAATTCTAACCTAAGCACCATATTTATAGGAAAATGCTTAGAATACTAAAGCAGAAAATTTAATAAAATATTAATATAATTAAATTTTTGTCAAGCCCACCTTTGAAGATCTGAATTTAGATCATTTATAACACATGTGAGCCCACTAATTGCACAAAAAACGTTTTTCTCAAAATAATTAACTAAAACTCCTAAAAATCAATTATTTCGAAACTTCGGAACTTCAATAATTCATAACAAATAGCCCTTTTGTCAGAAAATTCGAATCTCGCAATCTTTTATAGGAAATTCAATTCTCTACAACTTTGCAGAAGAAAGTATTTCCAAATTCCAAACACAAATTGACCGAAATTCACAATCGGACGATTTTACAAGCTATAATCAAATTTTAGTCAATTACTGGGGTTCACTGACACACAAAACATGTGTTAATCATTTAATGCCACAAAATACTCTTCCTCCTTATATACTCATATATCCCACATTCATTATAAACATATCACCATTAATATATTATAATAATATAATAAAATATTATTTTATCAGAAAAGATAAAATATCGATTTTTTAACAATTGTTACTTTAAAAAATTTTTCCAACTATATCCACATAAAATGGATATTTTTCTCATCATATAAATCAATAATTAATTATTCATAAATAATATTACAGAATCACAGTACTGGCAACCAGGCCGTTTCTAGGAAAGAGGGGGCTTTCCAATAAAGATTTTTCCTTACTGGCGCGCAATTAGGTGACCAAACCTCTCCTTAGACAGAACTTTCTAGACATTGCCAATAATATTATCTAATAATATTATTCAGATAATATGAATTATTGCTCCGATAATAGAAAATACTGTGTAGTGACAATTATTGAAACAACAGTAATATAAAATATCAATGCAGCAATCAATAAAATAAAATACTGAACAGTAATTATTGTAACCATTATTGAGTAGTGCCTTCGTAAGAATCAATAATTAGTGCAATACAGTGTGCTACTGTGCAACAACGCGTATTACTGTGTTTTAACCACCGGGTATTCCAACAGTATTAACGGTAACAACTTCGCCGTTATAAACAACTTATGCTTGTCATTTTCTTCATCCAATCGGTTTTTGTTATGGGGCCCACAAAAGACTGCGCCGTCGTACGAATATTCCCCGACAGGAAGAATATTCCACGACCAAACGAATATTCCCCGACAACAATGAATATTTTATAACCACCTGTTTATTTGAAATATTTGCGCATTTTACCCATAACTAACCTCATTAATCAATTTAACCCTTACTATTTTAAATAATAAATAAAGAAAATTAAATTTTATTTATTAATAATTTTGGGTTTTACAACCTCCCCTCCTTATGAAATTTCGTCTTCGAAATTGACTTATGTACCTGGTGTTTCGAAAAGATGAGGATACCTCGCTTTCATTTCCGTTTCCAACTCCCAGGTCATTTTCTCAATAGTATGGTTTCTCCACAAAACTTTAACTTGTGGTATGACCTTCGTGCGTAGGACATGCTCCTTCCTATCCAAGATCTTGACAGGTACCTCTTCGTACGTTAAGTCTTCAGCTATCTCGTCCGGTTCTAACTCAATAATGTGGTTTGGGTCTTTCACATATTTACGTAACACAGATATATGAAAAACATTATGAACACGAGACATACTTGGAGGTAACACGAGTCTATAGGCCACATTTCCTACTCGGTCAAGAATCTGAAATGGACCAATAAATCGTGGATTGAGCTTTCCTCTCTTCCCAAATCTTGTAACTCCTTTTCATGAAGCCACACACAACAATACATGATCCCCAATGTCAAATTCCACGTCCTTTCGATGAAGATCTGCATAACTCTTTTGTCGATCCTGTGCCGTTTGTATATGTTATCGAATCGTTTGGATCTTCTCTGTAGTCATTCGTACCAACTCTGGTCCTAACAACGTTGCTTCTCCCACCTCATCCCAACATAATGGAGAGCGTCACTTTCGTCCATACAATGCTTCAAATGGAGCCACACCTATACTTACCTGATAACTATTATTGTAGGAGAATTCCACCAATGGTAGGTACTTATCCCAACTCCCTTTGAAATCTAAGACACAAAGTCTTAATAGATCTTCAAGAGTTTGAGTAGTCCTCTCTGATTGTCCGTCCGTTTGAGGATGGTATGCCGAACTAAATCGTAAATTCGAGCCCATAGCTTTTTGCAAGCTAACCCAAAATCTTGAAGTGAATCTTGGGTCACGATTTGAAACTATGGATACTGGCATGCCGTGTAGTCTCACAATCTCATCTACGTATATACGAGCACGACGTTCAAGGGAATAAGTCTCCCGTATCGGCAAGAAATGAGCAGACTTGGTTAATCTATCAACAATAACCCAAATAGTATTTATGCCTTGAGAAACCGTGGGAAGACCCGTAATGAAATCCATGGTAACGTGTTCCCACTTTCATTTCGGAATCTCAAGTGGTTGCAATGGACCCTTTGGCACTTGATGCTCTGCCTTTACACGTTGACAAGTTAAACACCTCGAGATAAACTTTGCAATCTCTCTCTCCATATTGTTCCACCAAAATGTATGTCGAAGATCACGATACATTTTGGTACTTCCAGGATGGATTGTAAATGGTGTATTGTGTGCCTCCATCATGATCTTGTACTTTAAATCAGAATCGTTAAGAACACAAAGTCTGGAGTGGACTAGAAGTATTCCTTCTTCATCGATTCTTGCTTCTGGAATAGCACCTTCTTGCACTTTCTTCTTCATACGCATCAGCTCCGGGTCTTTGACAACTTTATCGATTAAAGTTAGTTCTATGCGTATACTTGACATCATCGCACTCGTTCCTGCATAAGATCTTCTACTCAACGCGTCAGCTACCACGTTTGCTTTTCCAGGATGGTATTAAAAGTCCTTAATTATAACTTAAAATTTTTTTAACTCATTTTTCTCATTTTTAAATCAATAAAACTATTTTTCTATCATTTATTTAATTTAATAATTAAATAAATCTAATATCATTAATATTAATTTATTAATTATAGTTCTCTGAAAATATTAAAAGTTATATTTTATAACTCAAAATATTTTTAAATACTTTATTCTTATTTAAAATAATTTTTATAATATTAAAATCATTTTCTCTAATTTATTTAATACACTAATTAAATAAATTAAATATTATTAATATTCAAATAATTATAAATATTAATGAAAAATATCCCAAATAATTAAAAGTTACTTTTCAGAATTTAAAATGATTTTTAAAACCATTTTTGGTAATTTTTAGATTTTATTTTCTATTTTTAAGTAATTTTTGAAAATTCAAAAATTAAAAATTAAATAATCCGTCGCTGTAGGCCTTTAGCGACGCTTTCTGTTGTCTTAGGTGTTCTTGAGCCTCAAGAACACTGTCAGACCGGTTAATAAGGGTGCTCGTTTGACCACGTTTAATTTCATGTCTATCTTGTTTCTGTCCAATCTAAAACTCAGATCATGTAGTGTTTATGTCACACTACAATGAACACTAGCAATCTAGGTCAAACAATCAAACATCATAAAGATCTGGGCTTTTAAATTCGTTGTCAGACATTATCTAGGTTTCCCCAGAAACCCAGAACTTCGACTGGTCACTTTCATGCCCGATTTCCTTTATGTTCTGGTCATGATTTATGTCGTTTAATGGTTCAAATCTATAGTATACATGACAAGGAACATTACTATAACAACAAATCAGTTTAACAACAACTGATCCATAAGCTATGACTCGGTCAAAGCTTGTCAGAAAAAACGTTCATACCCTTTTATGGAAATTCCAGAAATGCAAAATCAGTGCAAGTGGCCTACTTTGACCACTTGCTACGATCGATCTGTTGGCTGTTTAAGAGTCCTAAGACGACGGATCTAGAGTCCACATTACAAACTACAATCTGAATACAACACATCATCAAAACACTAATACGACTGACAGATCAAGGAGCTTAAAGATGTTGTCAGACGCTGTTTTCAAATTTCTGGGTTGCCCGGAATGTACTCGGTCATGCCCAGTCAACGGGTTTTGACCGATAATAACACACAGGCCGGACATTCAACAACTGTGATTTCATTTCCAGATAAAAGACCACATGCCAAGCTACATATAACAACTTTAAAACAACAAAAATCATTAATGAACAAGAATATGTGGCTCCTGACAATAGCTTGTCAGACCACAAATCTTGTTCTTGGATAGTTTTTAAAAAATTCAATTTTAAAGAACTTTGATGCTATGGATCTATGGTATATCACCATAGATCAACTAAAAACATCTTTTAACACAAATATAAACACATAAACACAAAATTTTTCTTAACCATTAGGATCAAAAATCAAATTAGATTTATACCTTCTAGCTTTAAATTCTTGATCTTGATCTTACTAACTGATCTGGGTTGATCAAGGGGCTATTTTTAGGACTGATATACTTGCTATATTCGGAGGTTTGGTTGAGAGAGAAGTGGGTTGAGAGCTTGTAAGAAAATGAGACAATTATGCAAACTTTCTCTCTATTTAACATTTATATTATTTAGATACAATAAATTTGCTTGCATGTGTCAAAATGAGGCTGATTTGCTAAGATTTAAAGTCACCAAGTCAACATAGTTGGTCACCAACTAAAAGTTTTGGCCATTTTTACAAGTAGCTTAATAAAAATCTATAAAGGGCATTTTGGGTAATTATTCAAACCCTTAGGGTTTAACCCTAAGGTTCTAACCCTTAAGTTTTACAAACTCTAATTCTAGAATTTTCTAATTAGGGTTTTAAAATAAAAAATTAAGAATTTCAAAAATGTAATTAGGGTTTTAAACAGAAATTAATATTTTTAAAGTATAATTAGGGTTTCCTAATTATATTAACATTTACTAATTATATTACGGCTTGCTAATTAGGATTAGGGTTTTCTAATTAGGGTTTAGGATTTCTCGAATATGAAATTAGGGTTTTCCAACTTTTGATTAGGGTTTTCAACTACGCGTTAGGGTTTCTAATCCTGAGATTAGGGTTTCTAATCTCTTATTAGGGTTTATTAATATTATACCTTACTTGATCAATCATTGATTAATAATTCTAAACAGTACAAACACGTACTCATCAATATAATTATTTTAATTATATTTTTTATCGAATCCCTATCCGGGCTTAGGGTTAGGGTTTCTAACTTTGTTATGCACAACTCTACTCTCATTTTTCTCAGTCAATACACAAATTGACTACCTCTCAAAACTCGTATCACAGATACACAACACAATATTGATAATTAATATTAATATTAATTAAAAAAAATGTATTCGAAAAATTCAGATTATTCGAAATCCTGGGTTATCACAGTCTAGCCATAAATATCCTACTGCAATAACAAAATTGGTAGAGTATGAATATTAAGGTTTAACAATATGTGGTATGTATTAATATGAATGCTCATTTTCAATTACGTACATCATCAAACCCATCAGAATCACCGTGTATATCATTCTCGAATTCGGTATCTTCCTCATCCTCAATTTCGACATCAGTTTCGTCATCGTTATCATCCTCAACGACTACATAATCATTCATGTGTACGTTTGCCTCAACATCCTCATCATCAGGTACGTCAATGACATCAGTACTCACCACATCTTCAACATGGAACACTACGGCCAAAGGGTTGCTAACATCTTCTTGCAACGCCTCATCCATACCAAACATGTTATCAGCATTAAATGAACGTGTTTTAGTAGTGACTACTGTGTACCAGGGGCTTCGAGTATTTACGACATTAGGAGTGTAATACACTTGAGTCGCTTGACTTGCTAACCTGAACACGTCATGAGACTTTAACACCGACTTGATATCTATGGTTGTGATTCTATTACGATTAACATTAACCCCCTTTTCAGTATCAAACCAGCTATACTTAGATGTAACTACCTTTTTGCCCCCGTGATAATTGAGCACAACCCCTTTTTTTTTAATTGCTGCCGAGGAACCAGTTCGAGTACTATTACCTGCAACTGCTATGTCGAAACCTGTATACAAGGAAGAGTAAATATATGTAGGGAGAGTATTATTGCATTTATTGAAAATTATGACAAACTAAGCAAATGCTACTTAGTTTATTTTGTCAATGATAAACTAAGTAAGTGGTACTTAGTTTATGAGAATTGTTAATTATCAAATGGGTTTCTAAGTTTCATATTATAGTACATATATGTATATAGGGAGCGGATCAGGTCCGGACTCTCGCAATTTGTTAAAATGCAGACTTTTTTTTTAAAAAATAACTATTTTTTTTAATATTTTATAGAACTAGAATTTTTCCATAATACAGTGTTTTGGATACATATAACAAAATAGTCTGCAAAAAAAAATAAAAATCGGTCTGCATTTTACTCAGGTCCGGACCTGATCCTGGATGTATGTATATATATACATATAATACTTAATTATTGAGTTTATTAAAAATTGTGGCAAACTAAGCAAATGCTACTTAGTTTATTTTGCCAATAAAAAACTAAGTAAGTGCTACTTAGTTTCTGAGAACTGTTATTTGGAATATATATGAAGACTACTATTAAATTATTTTATTTTATTTTATTTTATTGTATTTATTATTATATTTAATTGTATTTTATTTTATTTTGTACTACAATATATAATATAATTTTTGATTATTATATTATATTAAATTCATTTTTTTATTTTATTAAATCGGATTAAATTTGTTATTATGTTTTAATATATTTTATTTAGTTTTGTATTATTATATTATATAATTTTTAAATTAGGTTCATTAAATTTAATTTTGTGTTAAATTAATTTAATTTAATTAAATTAATTTTATTTAATTTAATTTAGTTAATTATTATTATTTAATTTAAATTATTTTTCATTTAATTTTATTATTTTAATTTAATTTGTTTTAATTTTTTTATTATTAAATTTATTTTGTTTTATTTAATTTATTTTATTGTATTATTATATTTTATTGTATTTTATTTTATTTGTATTGTATTATATATTTTAAATATTATTTATTAAAATAATTTATATATTAAATTAAATCAAATTTTGGAATTGAATAATTTTGACAGAAATTCTGTCAAGAATTCTGTCAGAAATAGCAAATATACCTACATCAAACATCATCATCACACACTTACTGAATAACTGATAACATAAATCAACCCCAAAGTTTAGTAAACCCAAATAAGATAAATCAAACACTTACTGATTAACATGTGTATATACTCAATACCAAACCCAATTCAAAACACATAATATATCAGTCCCAAAACTAAGCAAAAAATATATCAGTCCCAAACTGATCGCAAAGCAAAATATGTATTAAAATGAATAGAATCACAAAATCAGAACATATATGTAACAGTTCCAAATATAACTCCTCGATCAGTCCCAATTCAAATTACATAACTCTTCATCAATTAACAATATCACAAAATCAGAATATCAGAACATGTAACAGTCCCAAACCCTTTCTTCAAATATGTAATTTTCTAAATAGGGGAACATTAGGGCATAAATTATCAATAATTATTATAAGAAAAACTATTTATAATTACTGATTATGGCAGAAAAACTATATATTAACAATTATTGTGAAGTTAATTGGGGATTTCTAAATAGGAGAAAAATTAGGGCAGAACCTTAAAGCTGACAAGCTAGCTGATAATGGTAGAGGAGGAGGAGGAAACGGCGGCACCACGAGCTTTCCCAAACCACCACAGCGCCACCACGAGCAACGGCCGAAAAAACGAGGACGAAAAGGCAGACGAAAGAAACGGGAGGAAGCTTTGCAAAGTGTAGGTGTTTGAGAGATCGAGAGATGGAGAGCTAGAGACGAACAATCGAGAGATGCAGAGACTGAGAGTCGAGAGATGGAAAGAAAATAAACGAAATTGACGTCTGTGGCTGATCTGATTTTTTTACGGTTTTATTAATTAATTCTGACGGAATAGCCGTCGGAAATAAGTCCCTTGGAGTTAACTTATCCTCGACGGGCATTCCCTCGGATATAACGATAATTTCATCGAAGTTAGTTTTCGCGCTGGCAGAAAACTTGGCGCCATTGAGGGCCTTCTACTTCCGACGGAATTCCGTTGTGCTTAGCATGTTTTCGAGGGAATTATATTCGACAGATTATTCTGTCGAAATTATGTTATGTGCGACGGAATATAATCCGTTGAGGTTACATCCGTCGGAATTAGTTTGTTTTCTTGTAGTGTAATCATGAATATGATAGTACTTCATGTAGTAAACTGTATTTAGGCCTTGTAAGAATGTCTTATTTATTACTTATTTTTTTAAAACTAATACTTGTTCACATAACTTACAATCGAAAAATTAACGTAAATATTTATAATATAAATAATTTATTTATTATTAAAGACAGTTCAGCACTTAACTATCCATATAATTGATCCGCTTTAAAAGGTTAATTCAACCTCATTGATTGTATTACTAGATTAGTTTTCGATCCTATCAAATGACAGCTTTTACTCTTATAATTTGATACACACACAATTTTACATTTCTATATTTTACTCTTATAATTTGATACACACATAAATATGTTTATGTTTTCCTCCGTCAGATATTAAATGTTCTATTTTTCTTTTTTAAGTTAATTACTCTACAAATATAAATAATTAGTATCATGTTTTTTTAAAAAAAAAATTGAAAAACTAAAATAATTAGGAGGAGTTGGAAACACCTTGATATCCGGGCCAAGATTTCTTTGGTATATGGATAGTGGCCCATCTTAAAATGCAAATTGTTTACGGATCAGGGAATATGCCACGATGATGAGTAGTTACGTTCTCGATCAATTATAGTTGATGAATTATTCAGCATGCAGGCCAGGCCAGGCCTGGCAATAGACCGGTTTAGGCTGGCTTATGTACTTCCTTGGCATCCAAACAAAGGATGCTGCAGAACATTTGCAGTACAACAAAAGTACCAGTACAACATATAAATGCATGCATGCTTCTTACGTATAACCAACTGCCAACTGCTTTACTTTACGTAAACGACCTGATATGATAATCATACTACACCAACCAATCATTTTAATCATCGTCTTTATTCATATATCAACTAATAATTTATCATCACTAGTTTTTTATAATACCCCACCATCAGTCCCTCCCTCCCTCCCTCCCAATGCATGTAAAAGTCGATTTTAAGAAATTTTTTTTTTCAGATTTAACCCCAACATAGTAGTGCTAACAAGATCCTAATTAATGGCATGTTAATCAGGAATTTCATGACACCATAACTAAAAAATAGAGACCAAAATTAATTACATCTCTAATTTTGAAACATAATTAAGAAGACGTAATATTAATCTATTTCATGAAACATATCCAAAAAATGACCAAGTCTCTAGAGCTTCTAAGTTCCAACCATGGTCCTTATTTGATTGCTGCCCCCATGTATGTATGGTATACTGCCTAATTCACATAACAAACCTATCTAATATTAATTAAGGAGTTGTTACATATATAATTTTGTTCATCCTAGCTACAGTACGATATATAACGTACAGATGGAAAATGCTTAGGGGCTGTTTGTTTAGAGCTGAATGGAGTTAAATCTGAATGAATGAATCAGTCAGTGCGTTTGTTTTGGTCTGAATGGCTGAATCGGTAAGATAGACGAGCTGAATGGCTAAGTCAGACTTTTTGAGCTGAATGACTGAATGAGCAGCTGAATGAAGTAAAAAAAAATTAAAAATTAAAAAATTTAAAAAAAAATATTATCTATTATATTAAGTAATATTAAATAAATTTACAACAATTTTGAATTTTTTCAGAGGGGTAAAATAATAAAGTTTTGTCATTCAGATGTTTCATACATGTCAATTATCAAACAGCTTTTTTCATTTAGATTAAAATTCAGATTTATTCAGTTTTTATCAAACGCCCCCTAGTCTTAAAGCAAAGCAAAAAATAGCTTCCATTTTTTCAAAATTTGTTCCTAGATCTACTTGAGTAAATAAATCTACATGCCAAGACTTATTGTTTAATAAAAATACACACACACACACACACACACTATATATATATACACTTCATTCTTCATCGAGAACTTCATCATCTCTCTCTCAAACTTGTAGCTAGGTCTTCTCTCTTATACATTAATCATTACTACTGTTTATCAAAGATAGATAAATAAATACATGGCTAGCGTTTTTTCTCTGTTCCAACGTCTATTTTTCTTCTATATATTAATCGCTGCGTTCCCGCTTTCAAAAGCAGTACTTGATGAACATTATTATGATCAAAATTGTCCCCAAGCAGACCAAATTATCTTACAAACCATACGTAATGCTTCCATTTATGACCCTAAGGTGCCGGCTCGTATCCTCAGGATGTTCTTCCATGACTGTTTCGTAAGGGTATATATATATATATATATAATCGCTTAGGGCAAATTCAGGACTATTAATTAATTAATAATTATTTTGTTTAATTAAACTTGTTAATGAACACTCAGGGATGCGATGCATCGGTATTGCTGGACTCAACTCCAGGAAACCAAGCGGAAAAAGATGGACCTCCCAATATCTCTCTTCGATCATTCTATGTTATTGATGATGCCAAAGCTAAGCTCGAAATGACGTGCCCACATACAGTTTCTTGTGCCGATATACTTTCAGTTGCAGCAAGAGATGTAGTAGCTATGGTAATTTCTTACTCTACAACTCATAATTACTACTAAATAATTTGCTAGATAAAAGATCCAACTATATATATATATATATATATATATATATATATATATATATATATATATATATATATATATATATATATATATATATATATAAAAAGGTCTCGTTTAATGTTTATAAACTTTAAATATACATTTTTGTTCTATACTTACCCTTAGATTTGTTGAGTATATATATATATATATATATATATATATATATATATATATATATATATATATATATATATATACAGTTGTGATATTGACATTTTATACTACCCTTACAATAATTAATGAGACACTTAATTTCATTATTTGAACAAAAAAAATTAACAAAGTATACCCTTTGTGTAAGACGGAATGAGTGATTGTATACATGTCATTCATTTTAATTACTCTTATGTGATAAATAAGAATGCAATAAGTATTTTTATTTTTATGATATTGATAACGGAGGAACTCGCGGTCATGCACTACCATTCGGCTACTTCAATTCTGTTAACATGAATAATCATTACACTCGAACTAACTTTTAGGTGATGATCAATGCATGTTTAATATTTAATTTTTTTCAGTCTGGAGGTCCATATTGGAGCGTAATCAAAGGAAGGAAAGACGGGAGAGTTTCAAAAGCAAATGAAACCATTAACCTACCAGCTCCATCTTTTAATACAACACAACTTATTCAGAGCTATGCCAAAAGAGGTTTGGGAATCAAAGATTTGGTTGCTCTTTCTGGAGGCCACACGCTAGGGTTTTCACACTGTTCTTCATTCGGATCCCGTCTACGTAATTTTAGCGCGGTGCATGAAGTTGAACCCAGCATGAACACCGAGTTTGCTCAAACCCTAAAAAATAAGTGCCCTAAACCAAACAAAGATCACAATGCAGGAGAGTTTTTGGACTCGACTTCGTCGACGTTTGATAATGACTACTACAAACGAGTTGCTGCAGGAAAGGGCGTATTTGGATCAGACCAAGCTTTATATGGTGATTACAGGACCAGATGGATTGTCGAGTCATTTGCTAAAGATGAAAAGTTGTTCTTTAGAGAGTTTGCAGCTTCAATGGTAAAACTTGGAAATGTTGGTGTTATTGAAAATGGAGAAGTGAGAAGGAAATGCCAAGTTGTGAACTGATGAGATACCCACAGAGAGAGGGAGAGATATAATTTCACACGAGTCATTGCTTTGATTTTTTCGATCCTTTCTGCAATATCATATATATTTGTTCATAATTACGAGATAAAATAATGTTAAACTTTATGTATTCACCTTAATTTCAATTTCTCAAGCATAACCATTTGAAAATTAAATATACATTTTTATTTTAAGATTAACTATAAAGTGAGACGATATTCCTAATTAATTTATCATTACTTTTTTATTATATATCATTTTTAATATCAAACCACTACATCTGAATTCCTGATTAATACTAAGGCTAGCTATAATAGAGAACATAGAATTGATGTAAACAAAAAACATATAACTGATGTAAACAAAAGGCTAGAAGACAGAGAATCAAATTAAAGGATATCATATTTTTTAACCAAACAGCCTTTATATAGGCTAATACATAACTGATAACATGAAAATAGGCACTACCCAATAAACTCCTACCACTACCCACGTTCACAAAATAAACTCCTACCACTACTCAACATTCACAAAATAAACTCCTACTACTAATTGACAATCCTTAAGACTAGGACAATTCAAAACATGCAAATTACTTATTTTCTCAACAATCCCTCCCTTAAACTGATGTTCCAGACATAACATTCAGTTTAATAGAGTCAAACTTTGAACCTCCATCTCTCAAACTGGATCATTTGAAGTGCAAACACTGAGTAGCTTCCTGAGCTTCTAAAATGTATGCAATTTGAGGGGCTTTGTAAATATATCAGCAACCTGATCTTCACTCCTGTAGTAAATAAGATCAATGACTCCATCATTCGTGAGATCTCTCAAAAAATGATACTTCACATCTATATGTTTGCTTCGACCATGTAGAACAGGATTTTTTGAAAGCTTTATTGCTGAACTGTTGTCACAATAAATTTGAGTAGGCCCATCCTCTATGCAATGCAACTCTTTAAGAATTCTTCTCAACTAAATAGCTTGAGTAGCACATGAAGTGGCAGCAACAAACTCAGCTTCTGTTGTTGATAAAGTGACAATAGGTTATTTCTTTGAAGACCAAGAGATAGCTCCTGAACCCAGCATAAAAGCATAACCTGAAGTGCTTTTTGTGACGCCCCCAAAATAGGTATACATCACCTATTCTGAGTCGCCAAATACATGGTACAGAATACAAGTACAATCTTAAATATACAACAAGAGCTGTGAGTTTTAATACAAACATTGTCTACTAGACAATATCCACTCTCAGAATAAGTCCTCATTACAATTACTATCACACTATTTTATAGAATAGTGAGGACTACTAATGCTATCATCTGGACCGTCACTCCGCTCCCCGACTAGTCCCTGCTACGTTCTCATTTCCTGAAGCGAACAATGAAAGCAAAAGGGTGAGCTCAACTAGTCCAGGAAGAAATATTATAACTAAGATAATGCAGAATAAATTATCATTAGTCTTTAACAAAGTTAAACTGATAAAATACAATAGACATTAAGTTTTACTGCAGCGGAACAAGCAATCCATTAGAAGAGTCAAGTAGAGAATAAAATCTACTATCTTCTATGATTTAAAAGGTTTTTCCATCACTTTTATCGCTGAAACTCAGCTTAATAAATAATTCACATCATCAAATCATCCCTGCACTACAGACCAATGATATTCTTTAGTATCACGACCACGAATTATCCATGCACTACGGGCCAAAGATAATCGTGTTTTCATCAACGGTCCTGATCATGCCATAAAATAATTCATCTTTGAACCCTTGGCCGAAGAGAATCCATAGCCATAATCATACCAAAAACTGTCCATCAATGCACTACGGGCCAAAGAGGACTTTTTCCACATCATTTGTAAAATAACGGTCATGATTATACCGAATAATTCCTGGTCATAATCATACTAAATCCATCTATGCACTACAGGCCACATATGACTTTCAATATAATATAAACATAAGGATGATGACAATGACATAATGATTCAATAAAACAAGTTCAAGAATTAATTTATCCAGGAATCAATAACGTCCAAATTGTCAACATGATACTGCTTTGTGGAGTACAATTCAAGAATGCTCAGAAAAATATTTTCATGAAAAGATACTGGATGAAGCGCAATTATCAAGGATATTCCACTAATTTCATGGAGTATAGAAGCCAAAGCTTTAACCAACTTAGTATAATAGAATATATGAAACTGCAAATGGATTTTTGCCCACCATGCGATAATCTATGTAGACAGATCATTTCCACAATTTAATAATGAATGAATACGAATGATCATTCACCATGCATGTGGTAATCCACATGGACAGGTTATTCCAACAGAATAATAAAGAATGGAATAACAGAAGAATTCACCATGCATGCGGTAGTCCGCGTAGACAGGTTATTCCAACAGAATAATAAAGAATGGAATAACAGAAGAATTCACCAAGCATGCGATAGACCGCACAGACAGGTTATTCTAACAGAATAATAAATAACGAAACCAGGTCATGCGTAATCCGCACAGACAGGATATTCCAACAGAATAATAAAGAATGGAACCAGGTCATGCGTAAACGCACAGACAGGATATTCCGACTGAATAATAAAGAATGGAATAACAACAGAATTTCACCATGTATGCGGTACTTCGCATAGACAGGTTATTCCAACATAATATTAAAGAATGGAATAACGGAAGGATTTTACTATGTATGCGATACTTCGCATAAACATGTTATTCCAACATAATAATAAAGAATGGAATAACAGAAGCTCTCTTCATGAATACAAAAGAAATAATACCCCTTACGAGTACAACAAATAATATCCCTTACGAGTACAACAAATAATATCTCTTACCTTAGAAGAAACTGGATATAGGAGTAGTGAAGTAACAAAATACTTTTCTTCTTTCTCTCTATAGTTTCTCTCTCTAGAGTTTCAGTGAATTCGTAAGAAATAATGAAGGAATGAGCTTCTATTTATAGGAGAATGGACTGAATAGTAACTAATTCATGAACGGTCCAGATTGATTTACTTTTAAACGGATGGTCCATATTGATTTACTATGCAGTATTAATAAAATATTCTAATAAAACAAAATCTTTTAAATAAAATATAATATATTCTATTTATATTCTAATAAAACAAATAACTTTATAAAAGTATTCTGTTTTATATAAAAAGATTTTACTATGCAAATACTATGCATGCACTATGTAAATACTATGCATAATAGAATATTATATATTCTATTTATAGTCTAATAAAATAAATAACTTTATAAAAGTATTCTGTTTTATATAAAAGATTTTACTATGCAAATATTATACATAATAGAATATCATATATTCTATTTATAGTCTAATAAAACAAATAACTTTATAAAAGTATTCTGTTTTATATAAAAAGTTTTCTGTTTTATTACATTTATAATACTAATAAAACAAAATTTATATATATAAACTTCCGCGACTTCATAAAAAGACACCTCAATATAATTAACAACATTTATCATCATTATTATAATTCACAATATTAATCGACCAGGTCGTTCCCAGGAAAGAGGGGACTTTCTAATAAGGATTTCTCCCAATTGGCGCGCAATTAGGTGACCAAACCTCTCCTTGGCAGAACTTCTAGACATCGTTAATATTGCAAATAATAATATGAATAACTTTGCCGTCTCAATTATTGATTTAATAACATAACATATTATACAGATGCTACTTTGACAATAATTGAATCAATAATATGAGAGATATAATGGAGCAATTACTGTAGCAATAAATGAGTATAACTGAGTGACTTCTTACGTAAGCATCAATAATCAATACCGTGTGCTACTATGTAACCACGCATATTACTGTACTTTTACTACCGAGTAGTTCAACAGTTTTAACGGTAACACTTTCGCCGTTATTTTTATAAAAAGATAATTCTGTCGTTTTCTTACTACGACAATACTCCCGTTGTGGGGTCCACCAATGATTATGCCGTTGTATGGATATTCCCCGACAAAAAGATTATTCTCTGACCAAACGAATATTATATAACAACTTGCATACTTTGCAAAATTTATAAATACTACCCACAACTATAACACTATCTCAAATCCACACCATAATATTAAAAAAAATATTTCGAGAAAATTAAATCTTTATTCATAAAATTTGGGGTCTCACACTTTTCATGTCATCTTTATCTCCAGCATAATCACTGTCTGTGAAGCCAATTAAGCCTGACATTTCTCCCTTCTTGTAGAACAACCCATAATCAAATGTACCTTGCAAGTAACGAAAAATCTTCTTTGCAGCTAGAAGATGCATCTCCCTTGGTTTTTCCAAGAACCTGCTAATAACATTTACAGCATGCATTATATCGGGCCTTGTGGCTGTTAAATACATCAAGCTTTCGACTATTTGTTTGAACCTGGTGCTGTCAACCCTCCTTCCTTCAGGATCTTTGATAAGTTTCAAACCAACTTCAGTTGGTGTACAAACAGAATTGTAATTCTTCATTTGAAATCTTTCTAAAAGTTCTCTCACATATTTCTTTTGAGAAATAAAAATACCAGTAGGGGACTGCACCACTTCAATCCCAAGAAAGTAATGCATCATACCAAGATCAGACATCTCAAATTAAGTCATCAAGGATTTCTTAAAACTTTCAATGACATTTTTGAAATCCTTCCTTCAAAAAATAAGTTTCTATACGATTATACCAAGCACGTGGAGCTTGTTTTAATCCGTATAGAGCCTTTTTTTAATTTATACACTTTATGCTCATTGCCAAGTTTCACATAACCAGGTAGTTGATCGATAAATACCTCTTCTTTCAAATGTCTATGAAGGAAAGCTGATTTTACGTCCGATTGGAAGATAGGCCATGAGTTTTGAGCTGCCAATGCAATCACCAATATGATTGTGTCATGCCTTGCAACCGGAGCGAAGACTTCCTTATAATCAACACCAAACTCTTGCTTATAGCCCTTAGCTACCAAACGTGCCTTGTGCTTATCAACTTCACAATTCTCCTTCAGCTTTGTCTTGTAAACCCATTTTACACCAATTGTTTTCTGCCGTTTTGGAAGATCACAAAGCTCCCAAGTATCATTTCTTTTTATGGCTGTAATTTCAGCATTCATAGCTTTTCTCCATTTTGATTCTTTGACAACCACTTCGAAAGTGACAGGATCACAATATGAAAATAAAGCAAAATGTGTAAGTATATCTTCTTCAGACTTGTCAAAATCATCTACCTCATAATCTGTCATCCAAGCAGGCCTTTTTCTCTGTTGTTGAGGTCTTTGTTTTGCAGCTTCATTAACAAGTGGACTTTGATGTTGATCTTGAATAATTTAGTCTGGTTGTTGTACTGTCTCCATAGGTTGCTGCCTTGTCTCGTCATCATCTAAATTTGCTGGAATGCTTTGCTTAACACCATTTTTACTCCACAGCCATGTGCTTTTTTCATCAAAAACCACATCACGACTGATAATTATTTTCATGGTGCTAGGATTGTATAGTTTATAGGCCTTAGATTGATCACTGACACCAAGAAAAACACATTTTTCTCCTTTGTTGTCCAGCTTCTTTCTCTTCTCATCTGGAATATGGGCATAAGCAATACACCCAAAATTTTTGAAATGATCCACTGCAGGTTTCCGTCCGCTCCAGGCTTCTTCCGGCGTCATATTTTGAACGACAAGTGTGGGGCTTCTGTTCAAAATATGAATGCTCCAATTGACTACTTCTGGCCAGTAAGCTTTCGTAATATCGCTGCTTGTCAAAAGACTTTGCACCATATTCATAATAGTGCGATTTTTCCTTTCGCACACACCGTTCTGTTGGGGAGTGTAAGCTGTTGTAAGTTGCCTCTTGATTCCATGAGCCTCACAAAAACTTATAAATTCATGTGAGTTGTATTCACCAACACGTACGATCAGCACGAAAACCTTTGATGGGGCTGCCAACTTCCTTCTCAACAAGCACTTTATATTTTTTAAAGGCTGCAAAAGCTTCATATTTCTCTTACAAAAAATAAATCCAAAATTTTCGACTATAATCATCAATGAAGGTAATTATGTGTCTTTAACCTCCATTAGAAGATGGACTTATTAGCCCACACAGATCAGAGTGAATCAGTTCCAATGGCCTTTTTGCTCTCAATAATTTTCCTTGCATGAATTGATTACGATGTTGTTTGCTAACAATGCATTCTTCCCAAACTTTAGCGGGAGCAGTAATTTGAGGAAGACCAATCACCATGTTTTTCTGTTGTAGAGCCTTTAAACCACCAAAGTTTAGGTGACCATAACGAAAATGTCATAGCCATGATTCATCCTTCAATTTTGTTGAAAAACACGTATGATTGGTGTTGTGAAGAAACAACGGGAACATGTGATTTTCTATCATGTTAACTTGAGCAATTAAGCCCAACTTTGCATCTTGAATCCGACATACTCCATTTTTGATAATAATCTCGTACCCCTTTTCTTGTAGCTGACCCACACTAAGCAAGTTGGTCTTTAAGTCTGGGACAAAAAGAACATTAGAGATATGAGTAGAATTTCCTTTAGTTTGAACAGTTACCTTTCCTTTTCCCATGACAGAAACTATGGAGTTGTCACCAAACTTGACAGTATTACGGAATGATTCGTCCAACTCAGAAAATGCCTTTTTGTCTCCACACACGTGGTGGCTGCAGCCGGTGTCTAAATACCACATGTTTTGTTGAGCTTCTTCCTTCACATGACACACCATCAAAAGAGACACTTCTTCTTCCTTTTCTGTAAAGTTAGTTTTTTCTCCGCTTTGTCTATTCAAATTAGTTTCACATTCGGACTTATAATGGCCATACTTGTGACATCTGTAACGCTCAACATTGGACTTGTCTGCTGACTTTGGTCTATAATTTGTTGAGTGGTAGCCACCACGTCCTCTGCCTTTTCTTTGAAATTATTTCTCATAATGCTGATGGTTTTGTTGGTGGAACCCATGATCAGTGTTAAATCTGCCTCCTCTACCATGACCATTGCCTCAACCCCGTCCACTATCAGCTTTATTGGGTGTAGAGTTATTTTCTGATAAGGCCTTCAATGCTTGTTCTTCTTTCTCCTGTTGGTTAATTTTTTTCTCATGAACCAACAGAGAACTTTGTAATTCATCAATTGAAAGTTTATCAGCATCATTAGCTTCTTCTATTGAACAGACAACAAAATTAAATTTTGGTGTCAAGGATCGAAGAATCTTCTCAATAATAGTAACATCATCTGTCTTGTCGCCATGGATTCGCATCTGATTAACGATTGCCATCGTTCTTGAAAAATAGTCTGAAACTGACTCTCTTGATTTCATTCAAAGCATTTTGAACTCCGAACGAAGTGCTTGAAGTTGTTGCCTCTTAGCCCATGTTGTACCTTGATACTTCTTCTTCATGGAATCCCAAATATCCTTGGAAATGTCTTTGCTAAGAATTGTTTCCAAAATGGGACGATCAATTGCCTAAAAAAGGTCGTTTTTTGCCTTTAAATCTTTTAGCTTTCTCCCTTCCAACTCTGTTTTCTGAGAATCTGTCAACACTGCATCTATTTCTGGTTGTCCAATTCCAGATTCAACAATCTGCCAATATTTTTTTGACCGCAGGAAGTTCTCCATTAGCATGCTCCAATGGTCATAGTAACCATCAAAACGTGGGATCGCTGCTTGCACAAAATTGAAATCTAAAGCCATTATTTTACTGCTTCTGCAAAAGAATAGACAAATGAGTAAATAGAGTTACTACTATTTTGGACAATGGATTGTTTGAGGACTTTCACAGTCTTTTGGAACTCTATCGCTTTTCTCTCCTATTTCTGGCTCTGATACCACTGATGTAAACAAAAAATAAATAACTGATGTAAACAAAAGGCTAGAAGACAGAGGATCAAATGATATCATATTCTTTAACCAAACAACCTTTATATAGGCTAATTTACATAACTGATAACATGAAAATAGGCACTACCCAATAAACTCCTACCACTACCCACGTTCACAAAATAAACTCCTACCACTACTCAACAATCACAAAATAAACCCCTACCACTAATTGACAATGCTTAAGACTAGGACAACTCAAAACATGCTATTTTCTCAACAAGAATTATCTATCTAGAACGGAACAAAAGTGGATATATTTATTTAATTTATGGGTGCTTGATCCATGAAGGATTTTATTTTATTTTATTTTAAAATTGAATTTTATCAATATGGAATTGAATTTATATACAGCGTGGATTAGTATTAAATATTTAAAAAGTTAGAACTTCTAATATAAGAACTAACTTAATTTCTTCGACGACCTTGAACAATATAAAACTCCATTATCGACTAATAGTGTAGTGGAAGAGATGATTAACATGAGTATATATATATATATATATATATATATATATATATATATATATATATATATAGTCTGCTTCTCCAGCGAACTAGAGGGAGCAAACTAAGAACGAACCGATGCTAACATAAAAAGCCGGTTTTTTATGCTATAGCGATAGAAAAAATCGTCACTATAGCCGGTTCGTTCTTAATTTGCTGGAGAAAGCTGAGCTATATATATATATATATATATATATATATATATATATATATATATATATATATATATGGGATCCAATCCATGACATAACAACCGGTTGCCAGATCACTATTCATGGCAACCTTGTCAGTCGTAAATTAATTTAATAAAACACTGAGATTGAAACAATTTTTAACCCAACCTTGTTCTGGCTTCTAATTTAATAAGTGGGCCCTAGCTGGTGTAGTGACTTGCTTAAACTCACTTCACTTGCTACATGCTACATGTTGGGTTTCGGCACAGAAACGCACAGCAGAAATTAAAATTTTAAAGCAATTTCCGAAACCCTAAAACAGGATCCATGCGAAAAATCAATTAATTAAGAGGTTTAGAGATTATACCGAATATGAAAACGAGAATCTGAAATCGACTGCGCCTCGAATCTCCAACGCAATACAAACTGACTGCGTCTCTACGGTATCCACACGAACGCTCCGCGAATCGTCCTACGATCTGCAGAAGAAGGAATCGCGGTACTAGCCACCAAGGATGAGGATTTTCGAAACTGTTTTCTCTAGTCTCTCTCTAAGAGCGGCTAGGGTTTTGTGTTTTGACGTAAAACCTAAAGTCTGATATACATCATATATATAGTAGTCAGGAGGAATTAATCAAAACCTAATATTATTAAAATCTGAATTTATATATATATCTTAATTAAGTCTTACTTAATTAATATACCTATCTATAAATTATCCTATTAATTTAAATTCGATATTTAAAATTCTATCAATCACATTGACATCTTTAAATATTTACAATTTAAATTAATTTCATTTTAATTACGTTCTTTGTGTGTGACCCTATAGGTTATTATTACGTTGACAATAATTTTAAAATCATATTATAAAATTATAAACAGTGAGCGGCATCTAGTAATGCATCACTGCTACCCAAGTAATAATAAGATCGATGATTCGATGCAACCTTTTCATGATCAATGTTTCAATGTAATTTAATCCTTTTAACCTTAATATCCTAGATTAAACTCGAGTCATGGAATGTGTCATACTCTTCATAATTTAATCTGAGTTTTCTTGATCAATGAGTAGACTATATGAAACAAATCACTATTTGAGCATGGCCATGCATTTCATAGTCCTACTCAATCAAGAGGCCTATGGATATCACCTATAAAATATAGGATGGTTAAATTCCATCTAGATCACTCATATTACTCACACGATTCATAATGAACCCAATAATCACCTTTACAGTCCACCCTATTAAAGGTGACATTTGATTATATCAAAGTACATTAATTCTCGTGTAGTAAAATAGCGATTTCAGGTCGGAGGACCATTACATCATTGTCACTATGAGAATTGCTAATGACACTGCGCATAATGCTCCATATAGAATTCTCATGGTGGGTCTTTCCAGTACATCGTTCTCTAACATGTACCTATGCATTGACTTAATATCTCATATATTTATGACCAATGAGATTTGGTCATCAGTCAATCCACATACTAGTCTCAATGTATCATTGTTGTCCCATCAACAATGATACTCGACTAGGGACATTTAAGAACAATGATACTAATTGTAATTATATAATCTCATGTTCAAGTCACATACTTGAAACTATATAATTTGTATCACTATTTTAAGGAATTTTATTATGTTAACAATTATATTACGCAGTAATTAAAACCATAATAAAATCATTTATTTATTCAATCAATAATAATATCAAATGTTAAGCAATTATATCAAATAATTGGCTTCTAGGGCATAAACTCTAACACTACATGTTGTTCAGAAATATTATGTCTACACCATTTACAAATAAAGTCAATTTTTTTTAAATATACCAACCGCTACATGTTGTAGCTTGACTTTAATTTTTCTTCTTTTTTCATGTTCAAACATGTGTAATTAATGAGTCTCACTTTATCAGACTTTATAAAAAAAAAGATTTTTATTTTAAATATACCAACCGTTACATGTTGTAGCGGTTTGACTTTAAATTTTAGTTTTTTAATGTTCAAACACGTGTAAATGAGTCCCACTTTATCATATTTTATTAAAAAAAAGGAATTTTTTTTAAAATTATACCAACCGCTACATGTTGTAGCGGCTTGGCTTTAATTTTTTTTTTCATGTTCAAACACGTGTAAAAAAATCCTTTTTTTAAAATAAAATTTGATAAAGTATGACACATTTACACGTGTTTGAACATGAAAAAAAAATATTTAAAGCCAAGTCACTACAACATGTAGCGGTTAGTATAATTTAAAAAAATCCCTTTTTTTTAATAAAATCTGATAAAGTGGGACTCATTTACATGCACATGTTTGAACACAGAGGCGCAACTAGGGGGCGGGGGGCGGCATCTGGCCCCGGTAGCAGCTACGGTCCAGGCATAACTAGGGGGCGGGGGTGGGGGGTTGCGGGGCCGGGGAGGGAGCGGGAGCGGGGGCGGGGGCGAGGAGGCAGCCGCCAACCACTGCTTCGAGCACTGACTCCGGTCTTATTCAGACTTCTGTTCTTTTACGCCTCTTCGGTTTCGACTGCAACAGGTTTGTTCCTTTTTTTTTCTTATTTTTAATAGTAACATGAAACGACGTCGTTTCATTAAAAAAATAAAAAAAAAATTATTTGGTATTTAGGAATCTCTCTTCAGTCTCTTCCTCTCTTCCTGTCTTCCGCCTCGGCGCCTCCAACCTCCTGTAAGACCCCAACTTTTATAAATAAAGATGAATTTTTTATAAATATCATTTTTAAATATTATGGAGTTAATTTGATATAATGTTATAGTTGTGGGTAATATTTATAAATTTTGCAAAGTACGCAAGTTGTTATATAATATTCGATTGGTCGGGAAATATTTATTTTAACAGAGAATATTCGTACAACGGCACAATCATTGGTGGACCCCACAACGGAATTATTGTCGGATTGAGAAAATGACAAAAAAATATTTTATTAAAAATAACAGCGAAAGTTTTACCATTGATACTGTTGAACTACTCGGTAGTAAAAGTACAGTAATACGTGTGGTTGCATAGTAGCACACGGTATTGATTATTAATGCTTATGTGAGAAGTCACTCAGTTTGATTCAATTATTGTCAGTTAATAATATGAATTATTTAGCGATAATGAAGTTTTGTTTTATTCGTATTATTAACGTAATAAAACAGAAACATCTTTTTATATAAAACAGAATACTTTATTAAAGTTATTCTATAAATATAATATATTATATTTTATTTAAAAGATTTTTCTTTAGATATGGACCGTCAGATTAAAGTAATCAATTTAGACCGTTCATGGATTATTTACTATGCATTCTATTTTTCTATAAATAGCAGCTCATTCCTTCATTATTTTTTACGAATTCACTGAACTCTAGAGAGAGAAACTATATATAGAAACTATAGAGAGAGAGAAGAAAAGTATTCTGCTACTACTTCCTTATTTCAGTTCTTCTTTAAAACGGTAAGGGGTGTTATTCTTTCTTATTCATGAAGAAAACTGTTGTTATTCCATTTTTTATTATTCTGTTGGAATAACCTCTATACGCGGTCTACCTTATACTTGGTGACATTCTTCTATTATTCTGTTGGAACATCCTGTCTGTGTGTTTTACACCGGACCTGGTTCCGTTTTTATTATTATTCTGTTGGAACATCATGTCTGTGTATTTTACACCGGACCTGGTTTCGTCTTGTTATTATTCTGTTGGAACATCCTGTCTGTGTGTTTTACACCGGACATGGTTCTATTATTTATTATTCTGTCGGAATATCCTGTCTGTGCGTTTACGCCGGACCTGGTTCCATTATTTATTATTCTGTTAGAATAACCTGTCTGTGCGGTCTATCGCATGTCGGGAGATTTTTTTTGTTATTCCATTCTTTATTATACTCAGTTGGTTAAGTTTTAACTTCTATACTCCATGAAATTAGTGGAATATCCTTGATAGTTGCGTTTCATCCAGTATCTTTTCATGAAAATATTATTCTAAGCATTCTTGAATTTTACTCCACAAAGCAGTATCATGTTGACAATTTGGACATTGTTAATTCTTGGATAAATTAATTCTTGAACTTGTTTTATTGAATTCTTATATCATTGTCATCATCCTCATGTTTATAAAATGTTGAAAGTCATCGGTGGCCTGTAGTGCATAGATGGACTTGGTATGATTATGACCAGGGATTATTCGGTATAATCATGACCGTAATGTGACGCCCCCAAAATTAGGTATACATCACCCATCTTGGGTCGTCAGATACAAAGTACAGAATACAAATACAACTTACTAATACAACTGTCGTGTACAATACGACAAAACATAAACTGTGAGTTTGAATACAAATATTATCTTCTAGAGAGTATTCATACTCAAAAGGAGTCCTCATTACATTTATTAACACACTATTACATAGAATAGTGAGGATTACTAACTAATACTATCATTTGAACCATCACTCCGTTCCCCGACTTGCCCCAGCTACGTTCTCATTTCCTGAAGAGAACAGTGAAAGAAAGGGTGAGCTCAACTAGCCCAGTAAGAAATATTATGACTAAGATAATGCATAATAAATTATCATTAGCCTTCAACAATGTTAAACTGATAAAATATAATAGATATCAAGTTTAACTGCAGCGGAACAAGCAATCCATTAAAAGAGTCAAGTAGAAAATAAACTCTACTATCTTTTATGATTTAAAAGGTTTTTCAACACTGTTATCGCTGGGACTCAGCTTAATAAAATAATTCACATCATCGAATCACCCCTGCACTACGGCCAAGGATATTCGTGTATTCATTAATGGTCATGATCATGCCAACAACTGTCCATCAACGCACTACGGGCCAATGAAGACTTTTACCACATCATTTGTAACATTACGGTCATGATTATACCGAATAATCCCTGGTCATAATCATACCAAGTCCATCTATGCACTACAGGCCACAGATGACTTTCAACATTTTATAAACATGAGGATGATGACAATGATATAAGAATTCAATAAAACAAGTTCAAGAATTAATTTATCCAAGAATTAACAACGTCCAAATTGTCAACATGATACTGCTTTGTGGAGTAAAATTCAAGAATACTTAGAAGAATATTTTTATGAAAAGATACTGGATAAAACGCAATTATCAAGGATATTCCACAAATTTCATAGAGTATAGAAGTCAAAACTTAACCAACTGAGTACAATAAAGAATGTAATAACAAAAGAAATCACCATGCATGCGATAGACCGCACAGACAGGTTATTCCAACAGAATAATAAATAATGGAACCAGGTCCGGCGTAAACGCACAGACAGGATATTCCGACAGAATAATAAATAATGGAACCAGGTCCGGTGTAAAACACACAGACAGGATATTCCAACAGAATAATAACAAGACGGAATCAGGTCCGGTGTAAAACACACAGACAGGATGTTCCAACAGAATAATAATAAAAACGGAACCAGGTCCGGTGTAAAACATACAGACAGGATGTTCCAACAGAATAATAATAAAAACGGAACCAGGTCCGGTGTAAAACACACAGACAGGATGTTCCGACAGAATAATAGAAGAATGTCACCAAGTATAGAGTAGACCGCGTATACAGGTTATTCCAACAGAATAATAAGAAATGGAATAATAACAGTTCTCTTCATGAATAAGAAAGAATAACACCCCTTACCGTTTTAAAGAAGAGCTGAAGTAAGGAAGTAGTTAAGTAGCAGAATACTCTTCTTCTCTCTCTCTATAGTTTCTCTCTATAGCTTCTCTCTCTAGAGTTCAGTGAATTCGTAAGAAATAATGAAGGAATGAGCTGCTATTTATAGAAAAATAGAATGCATAGTAACTAATCCATGAACGGTCCAGATTGATTACTTTAATCTGACGGTCCATATTTAAAGAAAAATCTTTTAAATAAAATATAATATATTCTATTTATAGAATAACTTTAATAAAGTATTCTGTTTTATATAAAAAGATGTTTCTGTTTTATTACGTTAATAATACGAATAAAACAAAACGTCATTATCGCTAAATAATTCATATTATTAACTGACAATAATTGAATCAAACTGAGTGACTTCTCACATAAGCATTAATAATCAATACCGTGTGCTACTATGCAACCACACGTATTACTGTACTTTTACTACCGAGTAGTTCAACAGTATCAATGGTAAAACTTTCGCCGTTATTTTTAATAAAATATTTTTGTCGTTTTCTCAATCCGACAATAATTCTGTTGTGGGGTCCACCAATGATTGTGCCGTTGTACGAATATTCCCTGTTAAAACGAATATTTCCTGACCAATCGAATATTATATAACAACTTGCGTACTTTGCAAAATTTATAAATATTACCCACAACTATAACATTATATCAAATTAACTCCATAATATTCAAAAATGATATTTATAGAAAATTCATCTTTATTTATAAAAGTTGGTATCTTACACGTAATGTGACAAATGATGTGGTAAAAGTCCTCATTGGCCCGTAGTGTATTGATGGACAGTTGTTGGCATGATCATGACCATTAATGAGTACACAAATATTCTTGGCCCGTAGTGCATGGATAATTGTGGTCGTGATACTAAAGAATATCATTGACCGTAGTGCAGGGGTGATTTGATGATGTGGATTATTTTATTAAGCTGAGTCCCAGCGATAACAGTGTTAAAAAACCTTTTAAAGCATAGAAGATGGTAGATTTTATTATCTACTTGACTCTTTTAAAGGATTGCTTGTTCCGCTGCAGTTAAACTTGATGTTCGTTATATTTTATCAGTTTAACACTGTTGAAGGCTAATGATAATTTATTCTACATTATCTTAGTCATAATATTTCTTACTGGGCTAGTTGAGCTCACCCTTTCTTTCACTGTTCTCTTCAGGAAATGAAAATATAGCTGGGACGAGTCGGGGAACGGAGTGATGGACCAGATGATAGTATTAGTAGTTCTCACTATTCTATTAACTAGTGTGACAATAATTGTAATGAGGACTTCTTTTGAGTTTGTATAGTTTCTAGTAGACAATAATTGTATTCAAACTCACAGTTATGTTTTGTCGTATTGTACACGACAGTTGTATTAGTAAGTTGTATTTATATTCTGTACCATGTATCTGACGACCCAAGATGGGTGATGTATACCTAATTTTGGGGGCGTCACACCTCCACTCTCCCTTTTTCTTGCATTCAGCTCTACTGTCCGACTGGGATACTAGATACATCAAGATTTTTGCTCTAAGCTTTCTGGTTATCAAAGGTAAGTAATCTATCTCACTTTGATCTATGTAATCTTGTATTTGATTATGGTGATTTGTGACTTGTGAGTTTATGCTACTGGCATTGGATGAGCAAATTGGGATTGCAAAACTCATTAACTTTTTCTCCATTGATATGGGTTATTTCTGAAAATGTATAGTTATTAGATATTCAGATCCAGTTAATTGGGAAATGGACATAAAAAATTATTAGGGGTTTCTTTTATAGGTGAATCCAAAAGGTTGGGAGTTCAGTTTTATTGATCAGGGGTTTCTTTTATTTAATTTTTCCTTTAATTTAGGTTTGTTTTAATTTTTCCAATTATTTTAAATTAATTTTTCTTTTCTTTTACATTTTTTTGGCTTTTGAGAATCCTAAGAGAAAGAATTTTGATGAATTTTAATAATTTAATGTTTACATCTTTAATCTTTTAGTAATTTAGTTTTCAAAATTATTACTGTTGCAGTAATCTTAAATTATTGTTTAATTTCCGTTTTCTTAAATCCTAAGAGAATTGATGAATACTTGATTAAGTGACACCTTTTGATAAGAGATATGAACAAGAAACTTCGAGAAAACTAGTGTATAAAATAAGTGAAGTATAATTTCAATGGATGGCTTTTGTATAATCAATTGCATTATGTGCTTGTTATCTTTGGAGGTAGTTTTTGTTATCAGTGAGTGCGCATTCATATTTCGAAACTGTGGTTTGTAGATATGGTATTTTGATTCTACCACAAACTTTTGTTTCATAACTTAAAAAGACTTTTTGCTGATAAAAAAAATAATAATTAATTATCAAGTTCCGAAGCAAATGGTGATATTAATAATTTCGACTCGCTTTGATGAGTGAGTTTTATACTCATAATTGAGTGCGTTTGAGCTTAATCTTTTGGTTGATTTTAAGTGTTTGTGTCTATTCATGCATGTTTTATGTTGTTTTGTAGGAATTAGGACAAAAGTTACTTGGATCGACGTTTGGGGTGGCTAGATTCGCGTTTTCGGCTTTCCATTTACACAGCAGTCACTTCAGAGCCAATTTGAGTATTTCTCTAGACCTTATTTCGAAAAACTTAAAGAAAGATGCCATTTTTTTGAGCTAATTTGACATTTTTTCGGCTAAATGCTTATGAAAGATACCATTACAACTTGAGAAATCTTATTTGAGCATCATTCGAAGTGAAAATTAGGCACTCACATAAGTTTAGGGGAAATCTTGGGGTATTTTTGAAAAAAAATATATTGGAACCTTCCCGAGTTGAATAATTGAAACATGTGGTGGGTCGAGATGGAGCGTAAAACGCACTCCCCATAAACACAGGCACGAGATGGAGCGTAAAACGCACTCGTTCATGAAAAGTGGAAAGTGAGATGGAGCGTAAAATGCACTCACTAAATAGAGAAAAGAAAATATGTATGTTTAAAATACTTGGGAAGGGTTAATATGAGCTTAAAAGTTGAATATCCGGTTGATCCTCAAGAAAAAAAATGTGCTTTGTCTATTTTAGCGGTGATTGATGTGATAAGAAGTTTTGAGAGTTGTTTTGAAAATATTTTATGAGTGTTGGTTGATCTTAGCTAAATCATGACTAGTTTGAACATATGGATGCACACGCGCACATAAAGGATCATGAGTAGATGTGAAGCTAATGAAAGTTGTTGAAATTTTAGATATGACATTGTTTTGAAATTTTTTGCAGGTTATCATTTGTTGTAACCTTTGAGGCCATTATGCGAATTTATATTGATTCATTGTGTGGGTGGATCATTGCTAGAGGATGAATTTTTCTAAATTGTGTTTTTATTTGAGGACAAGCAAATGTTTAAATTTGGGGGTATTTGATGAGTGAGTTTTATACTCATAATTGAGTGCGTTTGAGCTTAATCTTTTGGTTGATTTTAAGTGTTTGTGCCTATTCATGCATGTTTTATGTTATTTTGTAGGAATTGGGACAAAAGTTACTTGGATCGACGTTTGGGGTGGCTAGATTCACATTTTCGGCTTGCCATTTACATAACAGTCACTTCAAATCCAATTTGAGTATTGGTCGGGACCTTATTTCGGAAAACTTAAAGAATGAAAGTTGTAGACCTACATCTCCTCTTTCCGGAACATCTTGAATCATCAAAATTGGAGTTCAGACGAAGAAGTTATGACAATTTTTCCAAAAGACGTCGGAGCAGAAAATTTCCAAAATTATTCCAGCGCCGGGGCGCCCATTTCAAGCTTATTTGCAGCGCCGGGGCGCTAGGGGGCAGAATCCCAGCGCCGTTCCCAGCGCCGGGGTGCTGGGGAAAAGTTTGGTCAAGCTTAGACGCTTTTTGGGGTGAATTTTGACACTTTTTAGACTCCAAATTGGATTGGGTTTGTTTTTAAGATAAAAATTGGACTTGTAACCTATAAATACATGATGTAAGACATAAAATAAAGGGAGATTACATAGATTAGATTAGAGATACACTCCATTAGATTAGACATTAACCCTAGTTCTTATTAGTTTTGGAGATTGAAGCAACTTGGAGATTATTGAAGATCAAGAGCAGAAGCAAGAGGGGAGCATCAGATTTGCTGACAACAGATTATATTCTCTTCTCTTATCATACTTTTATCTTTTAATGTCTATTCAGTTGTGGATTCTTGGTTTCAATTCATTAATTATGAACTAACTCTTTTATTAAGATTTCAATTGAACCTTTTATGTCTACAAATTAGTTATTTGATTTATTCCAATTATTTATGTCAAAGTGAATTGTTTATCTTGTCTTGAGCTTATTGATTAATTATCTGATCAGTAATTATCTTGTTACTCTAGAAGGAATTGAAAGAGAAATTCTAGGGTTAGAACTGGACATAATAACATGTGACTTAGTTATTTGCATGGTGAATAATTAGGTTTGTGAATTGAATAGAAATATATGTTCACCGCATGTAACACATAAGAAATTGGAATTGAAGGAGTTTAATTCAATTGTTTTGCATAGGAATATAGCAAGATTAATCTGCATTAAATAGAAGTCAATTGATCACTTGGAAAAGGACTTTTGACATTTGAGAATTTCTGTTAGCAATTCCGTAGACATAATAATTGGGATAATTGGATAATTGATTTATAGTTCATAATTGGAGATATTGAAGTCTTAATCTTTATTTATCTGAATTCAGTCATAAAGTAATTCAGTTTAATTAGTTTATTTAGTTTTCTTAATTAGAAAAATCACGATTTGAGATTGTTTAAATAAGATTAGTTTGGTTAAGAATTAGTATTTGGTGATTTTTATTAAATAATTTCTCGTGGGAACAATACTCTACTTTCACTTTATTACTTGTTGACCGTGTATACTTGCACGTATTCATTGATTGCGAAATCGACCAACAAGTTTTTGGCGCCGCTGCCGGGTAATTAATTTAATAATTATTTATCAATATTAATCTCAATCAAATTAGTCTTAATTTAAACATTTTTATCAATTCTCTTTCAAAAAAATTTTCTTTCTCTCTTTTCAGGTACCATGGATGACTTTGTGTATCAATGGCCATACACGAACATGACTCGACCAATGGAAACATGGAGTCCACCATCCACACAGTAAGTAGCAATGGTTTGTGAGTTATGTGCTGGGAGTCATGCTACAGATCAATGTGCCAGCAATTTAGAATCAGCTCAGTTCATAGGGAGCTATTATCGATCTACCCAACTGTATCCGAATCAAAATGCATATAATCCAGGTTTGAGAAATCACCCGGGATTTCCATGGAGTAACAATCAAGCTCAAGCACCTAGACAGCAAAACACAATCGGATTTCAAAATCAGACTCAACAACAGCCAGAGAGTAAAACAAGTTGGGAAGAAGCTTTGGAAAAATTCATTTCAGCTACTGACAAAAGGGTCGGTGAACGAGAAAAGTTATTGAATCAAGTAGATATGAACGTGAAAAGCCAAGGTGTGTCGATAAAAAATCTGGAAAATCAATTGGGGCAGATAGCACGTGCGTTGAATAACTGTCCACATGGAACATTCCCTAGTGATACAGAGATAAATCCGGGCAGAGATGAGCATTGCAAGGTTGTGACTTTACGTAGTGGAAAAGAATTGCAAGAGACTCTCAAAGACACCGAAAAAAAGGGACAACGCAACAAAGGAACAACTAATCAATGCCTCGAACATTTATCCTCAATACACTTGGCTCTATGACATGGATTCCGAGACCGATGGAGAGCCCGAACAAAATCTGCAACCGGATGTGCCAAATGTAAGACCCCGAATTTTATGAAATAAAAGTATTCAATTTTTCTTATAATTACTATTCAGTAAATGGTTAAATTGATAAAAGTTTAAAGTTATGGGTGAAATATGAATTTTTTTTTTTCAAAATAAGCAAGTGGTTATAAAATAATCATTGTTGTCGGGGAATATTCGTTTGGTCGTGGAATATTCTTTCTGTCGGGGAATATTCGTACGACGGCGCAGCCATTTGTGGGCCCCATAACGGAATAACTGTCGGGTGAAGAAAACGACAAATTTAAGTTTTTACAAATAACGGCGTAGTTGTTACCGTTAACACTGTTGGAATACCCGGCGGTTAAAATACAGTAATACGCGTTATTGCACAGTAGCACACGGTATTGCATAGTATTTTTGAAATTATTGATTCTTACGTAAGAAGGCACTACTCAATAATTGTTACAGTAATTACTGTTCAATATTTTATTTTATTGATTCAATAATTGCTACGTTGAAATTTTGTATTATTGTTGTTCAATAATTGTTGCTGCACAGTATTTCCCATTATCAGATCAATAATTCATATTATTTGAATAGTATTATTAGATAGCATTATTGGCAATGTCTAGAAATTTCTGTCTAAGGAGAGGTTTGGTCATCTAATTGCGCGTCAGTAAGGAGAAATCCTTATTGGAAAGCCCCCTCTTTCCTGGGAACGGCCTGGTTGTCATAAATGTGATTCTGTAATATTATTTGTGAATAATTAATTATTGATTCATATGGTAAGAAAATATTTATTTTATGTAGATATAAATGAGGGATATATTTTTGTGGTTAAAAAATGAAGGAGTTAATGTTGAGATTTTTATCCGTATTTTTGTCGGAATGGAGGTATTAAAAATCAGGGTTTTTGAGATATTTTGCGGGGGTTATAATTTTTAATCCGACCGTTGGATCGTGGTAATTTTTGGATATGTTATACATATATAAGTTGAGTATATGCCCACAAATTTTGAAGCGTTAAAAATGAACGTATGATTTGTTATGAATTTTACGAGATGACTGGTTCAGAAATTGTTGAATTTTCGGAGTTTATTATTTTGGTGGAAAATTCTAGAATTGGTGGGCCCCACTTGTGGTTGGTGAAGAAATGTGCTGAATTATATTTCAAATGTGGTGAGTGGGAATAGTAGCAGGTAAAGCCATCAGGTTGCAGGTCAAACCTACCAAAATTTTCCTATAAATAGAGGGCTAAGTTAGAATTGAAAATCACACCAGAAACATAAGCTTTCTCTCTTTCTCTCTCTATATTATGAAGCATATTTTGTGAGTTTTTAGATACTTGGTGAGTTTCTATTCATCAGTGCAAGTTTCCTTCAGCATCATATCCGATATCCAGTCAGAAGTACTGCTCTTTTGAGGTAAGGGATATTAAGGGATTTTAAGGGTTGTTATGATTTTCAGTTTCGTAATTTTTCTGATCTTCAAAAATTCTGAAAAAATTTGAAATGATATTTTGATGAGTTTTCTTGATTGTGTCCAAAAATGGTGATTTTTGGATGTATAGATTGAGAGTTATGAATTTTATGAGAAAAGACTATTTTAGAAGTAACAGCTTATAATTCCTTGTGGTTAACTCCAAAATTGATGAAATTTTTATTGGGAGTACATGTATATGATAGAAGTATACTCTGTAAATTTCAGAATTTTTGGACAAAAGTATAATTTTTGATAAATGTCTAAATATTCGGCTGTTTTGGCCATATGAAAAATAGTAAATGACTTTTAAAAATTTTGAGAAAAATATATGTTCACTATGGGACTATATTATGCTAAATCTCAGAAAAGAAATATTTTTAGAACTGATTTGGTATTTTTCATGAAAATTGTGACGCCCCCAGAATAGGTATACAACACCCATTCTGAGTCGCCAAATACATGGTACAGAAAGCAAACTACAACATCAATAATACAATTGTCGTGCAAAATACGACAACACATACTGTGAGTTTAAATACAAATATTGTCTTCTAGACAATATCCACACTCAAATAAATTCTCATTACAATTATTCAAACACTATTTTACAGAAATAGTGAGGACTGCTAATACATCTTTCTAGAACCATCACTCCATACCCCGACTAGATCCTGCTATGTTCTCACCTCCTGAGAAGAAAAATGGAACAAAAAGGAAAAGGGTGAGCTCAACTAGCCCAGTAAAGAATATTATGACTAAGATAATATACAACAAATTATCGTTAGTCTTCAACAGGAAAAAATCTGATAAAATATAATCGACAACAAGTTTTAGATCAACAACTGCAGCGGAAACAGCAAACCATTAGAAGAGTCAAGTAGAGAAAGAATTCTACTATCTTCTAAGATTTAAAAGTCCATCATCAATATTTTATCCCTGTAACATCAATTAATAATCATCTTTAACCAAATATTCATCTTTGCACTACAGGCCAAAGATATTCATTTGTATCATCAGTCGGTCATGTTCATCTCAACACCTGTTCATCTTTGCACTACAGGCCAAAGATATTCATCAAGTAATTATACATCTTTGCACTACAGGCCAAAGATATTCAGTAATATCATCATTTAGGACTGAGGATGATGAAAAATATCTTAAAGAGAACGAATCCAATGAGACAGAAGGACAAATAGTAGGGATTCGTATAACAGTTTATCCAAGATCAATAATACTTCATAATAATCAATTGTGAAGCAGAATTCAAAAATAAAGATCAAAACATGGATACAATCAAAGATAGTAACCATAATAGACATCTTGGACAAAAAGGGAAAATTTTATTTTTCGGTGAATAGTGCCGTATTCGTGAATAGTGTCGTATACGTGAATAGTGCCGTATACGTGAATAGTAACCCCCGACACAAAAAGTTCCAAATTTGATAAAAACTCATATCAATATTTCAGCATAATGATATTGAAGAAAATAATATCATTTAAGAAGAAAATAATATCCCTTACCTCAAAATATCAGTACTTCTGGTCGGAATACCGGTATAAGGCTGAAAGAAACTTGCTCTGATGAATAGAAACTCTCAAAGTATCTAAATACTCACAAAATACACTCAATAATCTAGAGAGAGAAAGAGAGAAAACTTGTTTCTGGTGTGATTTTCAATTCTAACTTAGCCCTCTATTTATAGGAAAATTTTGGTAGGTTTGACCTGCAACCTGATGGCTTTACCTGCTACTATTCCCACCCACCACATTTGAAATATAATTCAGCACATTTCTTCACCAACCACAAGTGGGGCCCACCAATTCTAGAATTTTCCACCAAAATGATAAACTCCGAAAATTCAACAATTTCTGAACCAGTCATCTTGTAAAATTCGTAATAAATCATACGTTCATTTTTAACGGTTCAAAATTTGTGGACATATACTCAACTTATATATGTATAACATATCCAAAAATTACCACGATCCAACGGTCGGATTAAAAATTATAACCCCCGCAAAATATCTCAAAAATCCTGATTTTTAATACCTCCATTCCGACAAAAATATGGATAAAAACCTCAACATTAACTCCTTCATTTTTAACCAAAAAAATATATCCCTCATTTATATCCACATAAAATAAATATTTCCTTATCATATGAATCAATAATTAATTATTCACAAATAATATTACAGAATCACATTTATGACAACCAGGCCGTTCCCAGGAAAGAGGGGGCTTTCCAATAAGGATTTCTCCTTACTGGCGCGCAATTAGATGACCAAACCTCTCCTTAGACAGAACTTTCTAGACATTGTCAATAATGTTATCTAATAATATTATTCAAATAATATGAATTATTGATCTGATAATGGAAAATACTGTGCAGCAACAATTATTGAAACAACAATAATATAAAATATCAATGCAGCAATTATTGAATCAATAAAATAAAATATTGAACAATAATCACTGTAACAATTATTGAGTAGTGCCTTCTTACGTACGAATCAATAATTCAACTATACTGTGCAATCCGTGTGCTACTGTGCAACCACGCGTTATTACTGTATTTTTAACCACCGGTATTTCAACAGTGTTAACGGTAACAACTACGCCGTTATTAATAAACAACTTATACTTGTCGTTTTCTTCATCCAATCGCTTTCCGTTATGGGGCCCACACAAGGCTGCGCCGTCGTACGAATATTCCCCGACAGCAAGAATATTCCACGACCAAACGAATATTCCCCGACAAAATGAATATTTTATAACCACTTGCTTATTTTGTAAAATTTGCACATTTCACCCATAACCAAAGTATTATATCAAATTAACCCCTTATTATTCACAATAATATTTAGAGAAAATTTGATTTTATTCATTAATAAGTTGGGGTCTTACAACCTCCCCTCCTTATGAAATTTCGTCCTCGAAATTGACGTACGTACCTGATGTTTCAAAAAGGTGAGGATACCTCGCTTTCATTTCTGATTCCAACTCCCAGGTCATTTCTTCAATAGCATGGTTTCTCCACAAAACCTTAACTTGTGGTATAACCTTCGTGCGTAGGACATGCTCTTTCCTATCCAAGATCTTAACAGGTACCTCCTCGTACGTTAAATCTTCAGCTATCTCGTCTGGTTCTAACTCAATAATGTGGTTCGGGTCTTTAACATATTTACGAAGCATAGATATGTGAAAAACATTATGAACACGAGACATGCTTGGAGGTAATGCGAGTCTATATGCCACATTTCCTATTCGCTCAAGAATCTCAAATGGACCAACAAATCTTGGATTGAGCTTTCCTCTCTTCCCAAATCTTGTAACTCCCTTCCATGGTGCAACACGTAACAATACATGATCCCCAATATTAAATTCCACGTCCTTCCGATGAAGATCCGCATAACTCTTTTGTCGATCCTGTGCCGTTTGTATACGTTGTCGAATCGTTTGGATCTTCTCTGTAGTAATGCGTACCAATTCTGGTCCCAACAATGTTGCTTCACCCACCTCGTCCCAGCATACTGGAGAACGACATTTTCTTCCATACAACGCCTCAAATGGAGCCATACCTATGCTCGCCTGATAACTGTTGTTGTAGGAGAATTCCACCAATGGTAGGTACTTATCCCAACTCCCTTTGAGATCTAGGACACAAAGTCTTAATAGATCTTCAAGAGTTTGAATAGTCCTCTCTGATTGTCCGTCCGTTTGAGGATGGTATGCTGAACTGAATCGTAAATCCGTGCCCATAGCTTTCTGCAAGCTAACCCAAAATCGTGAAGTGAATCTTGGGTCACGATCCGAAACTATGGATACTGGCATGCCATGCAATCTCACAATCTCGTTCACGTACATACTAGCAAGACGTTCAAGGGAATAAGTCTCACGTATCGGCAAGAAATGAGCGGACTTGGTTAATCTATCAACAATAACCCAAATCGCATCTATGCCTTGAGAAACCTTGGGAAGACCTGTAACAAAATCCATAGTAATGTGTTCCCACTTCCATTTCGGAATCTCAAGTGGTTGCAATGGACCCTTTGGTACTTGATGCTCCGCTTTTACACGTTGACAAGTTAAACATCTCGAGATAAACTCCGCGATCTCTCTTTTCATATTGCTCCACCAAAATGTATGTCGAAGATCGTGATACATTTTGGTACTCCCAGGATGGATTGCAAACGGTGTGTTGTGTGCCTCCATCATTATTCTATGCTTCAAGTCAAAATCGTTAGGAACACAAAGTCTGGAGTTGACTCGAAGTATTCCTTCTTCATCGATTCTTGCTTCTGGAATAGCACCTTCTTGCACTTTCTTCTTCATACGCATCAGCTCTATATCCGTAGCTTGAGCAGCTTTAACTTTATCGATTAAAGTCGGTTCTACTCGTATATTTGATATCATCATGTGGGTACTTGGAGCCTTCATCTCTATCTCCATCCTTTGCAAGTCATACAAAATGGGCCTTTGTGTTAAAAACATTGCACTCGTACCCGCATATGATCTTCTACTCAATGCGTCAGCTACTACGTTTGCTTTTCCAGGATGGTATTGGATGGTATGATCGTAATCTTTCAACAGCTCAAGCCAACGTCGTTGCCGCATGTTGAGTTCCTTTTGGGTGAAGAAATATTTGAGGCTTTTATGATCTGTATAGATCTCCACTTTCTCCCCATACAGGTAGTGTCTCCAGATCTTCAACGCAAAAACGACTGCTGCCAACTCCAAATCATGAGTAGGATAATTCCTCTCATATTCTTTGAGTTGTCGTGAGGCATAGGCTATGACTTTCCCATGTTGCATGAGAACACATCCTAACCCTTTGCCTGAAGCATCGCTGTAGATAACAAATCCATCCGAACCAGATGGTATTGTCAGAACAGGTGCCGAAATGAGTCTCCTCTTGAGTTCTTGGAAACTCTTCTCGCATTCCTCACTCCATACGAATTTTGTATCTTTCCGAGTCAGCTGAGTTAACGGAGTAGCGATTCGAGAAAATCCTTCCACAAATCTCCGATAATAACCAGCTAAGCCCAGAAAGCTACGTACTTCGGTTACCGACTTCGGTTGCTCCCAACTTTGTATGGCTTCAATCTTCGCCGGGTCGACAGATACTCCATGTTTTGACACCACGTGCCCAAGGAATGCTACTTCCTCAAGCCAGAACTCGCATTTCTTCAGTTTGGCATATAGCTTGTTTTCACGAAGCCTTTGCAGTACCAGCTTCAAATGGCGCTCATGATCTTCACGGCTTTTGGAATAGATGAGGATGTCATCAATAAAGACAACAACGAACTGATCCAAATATTCTTTGAATACACGGTTCATCATATCCATGAAGGCAGCAGGAGCATTAGTCAATCCAAAAGACATTACTAAGAATTCATAATGCCCGTACCGAGTTCTGAAGGCAGTCTTTGGAATATCCTCAGTTTTAATCTTCAGCTGATGATATCCAGAACGAAGATCGATCTTTGAAAAGAATTGTGCTCCTTGCAACTGGTCAAACAGGTCATCAATGCGAGGTAGCGGATACCTATTCTTGATGGTGACATGGTTCAATTCTCGATAGTCAATACAAAGTCGCATACTCCCGTCTTTCTTCTTTACGAATAAAACAGGAGCACCCCAAGGAGACGTACTAGGACGAATAAAACCGATGTCCAACAACTCCTGTAGTTGGACTTTTAACTCCTGAAGTTCAATAGGAGCCATTCGATATGGGGTTTTAGAAATGGGCTTTGTACCGGGTTCAAGGTCAATAAAGAATTCAATTTCTCGTTCCGGGGGTAGACCGGGAAGTTCTTCAGGAAATACATCGGAAAATTCTCTAACAATAGAAATATTATTCAAATCTGACTTGTCTTTGTTCAAATCCATAACATGGGCTAAGAAAGCTTGACATCCGTTTTTCAATAAACGAATAGCTTTGTGGCTTGATATGACAGTGACTGATTTTAGTGGTTTAGTAGTTTGAATTCGTATGACAGGTTGGTTAGGAATATGAAAACTAACAACCTTACGAAAACAATCAATTTTAGCATGATGAGTGGTTAACCAATCAATTCCTAAAATCACATCAAAAGCAAGTATCTTTAAAGAGATAAGATCAACAGGTAATGTGATAGTGCCAACTTGGATCATGCAAGATTTATAAACTGTAGATGTAACGAAGGTTTCACCCAACGGAGTTTCAACAGATAAGTTAAAGTCCAATTTCTCCGGAGTCAAGTTTAAACGTTGAGCACAAGCAGGAGAGATAAAAGAATGGGTAGAACCGGTATCTAGTAAAGTATAAACTTCGCAAGAATTCAAGATTAGCTTACCCGTGATCACCTCGTTCGGGTTTCTCACGTTTTGGCCAGTTACGACAAACGCTCTTCCAGGAACCGCTGATTTCGCCTTATCCGGGACAGCCCTTGGAATCACCACTCCCGCTGAACTTGGTTTCGCTATAGTACAATCTCGAGCGATGTGGCCTTCCTTCCCACAGTTGTAACACACCTTGGATTGTTGTGGACAGTTTGGGCTGATATGTCCCTCTTTCCCGCATTTGTAACATCTAACTGGTGGTCGTTCTCCTCCCCTAAAATTTGTTGTTGGTGCTGGTGCTGCTGCTGATGTCTTCCCGTCATTGTTGAATCTCCTCTTTCTGAAATTTCCACTTGACTCACCTCTCCTATTATCATGGCCACGATGACCACCGAGTGGTTACCGCCTTTGTTCGTATTTTTCCCTCCTCGTTGGTTATCATCGCTCTGATGATTGCTGTCACCGGTATGACCCTGGTTGTGGTCCCTCGGTTGAGTATACTCATTATCTCTCTCTAATAATTGGGCCCTGTTGACAACGTCTGAATACAGAGAAAATTTATGAGAGATAAGGTATTGACGAATCTCAGGTTTTAAACCTCTCAGAAACATCCGTGTCATTCGTTCCTCATTTTCGACCAAATGAGGTGCAAACCTGGATAACTCTGCAAACTTCGCCTCGTACTGGGACACCGTCATGTTGTTTTGTTCCAGTCTAATAAACTCAACCTCCTTCATATGACGAATACTTTCAGGAAAGTACTTGTCATTGAACAGTTTTTGAAATGTTTCCCAGGACATGTTGAGTGCGTCAGGCTGGGTACGCTTCACAGACTCCCACCAGTAGTCTGCCTCACCGCGGAACATAAATGTGGCGAATGGAACCTTCTGTTCCTCCGTGCATCCCAAGACATCAAATATCTTGGTAATTTGCTTGACCCACGTTTCCGCCATGATCGGATCCGGCTTTCCCTTAAATTCTGGTGGTCCCAATTCTTTGAACTGCTTAGCTGTGACAAACCGCGCGTTGTTATCATTTCCACCCGTATTCTGCACACGAGTCTCCCTCGTCTGATTTTGCATGAACTGCAAAAAGCTCCTAAACATTCCATCATTCATCGTTTGCTCGGTAACGTTGTTTACAGGAGGAATATTGCCTTCCTGTTGCACGTTCCTCTGGGTAGTGATCAAAGGTGTCTCCACGGTCTGATTTACTCCATTATTAACGTTCTCAGCTGCCATTCTTAAATACTGCCATAAAACAAGGGTTAATAGTCATGTCATATATTATCCCTATACTCTGACCGACCAAATAAACACCAAATAAACTTAGTCAGGTCATACTAGCGAAGGAATTCCCCGTCTCTCCCCTCCTAGTTCTTGTCTCACATCTCAGCCAGGGATCATATCCCTAAGCTCTGATACCAACTGTGACGCCCCCAGAATAGGTATACAACACCCATTCTGAGTCGCCAAATACATGGTACAGAAAGCAAACTACAACTTCAATAATACAATTGTCGTGCAAAATACGACAACACATACTGTGAGTTTAAATACAAATATTGTCTTCTAGACAATATCCACACTCAAATAAATCCTCATTACAATTATTCAAACACTATTTTACAGAAATAGTGAGGACTGCTAATACATCTTTCTAGAACCATCACTCCATACCCCGACTAGATCCTGCTATGTTCTCACCTCCTGAGAAGAAAAATGGAACAAAAAGGAAAAGGGTGAGCTCAACTAGCCCAGTAAAGAATATTATGACTAAGATAATATACAACAAATTATCGTTAGTCTTCAACAGGAAAAAATCTGATAAAATATAATCGACAACAAGTTTTAGATCAACAACTGCAGCGGAAACAGCAAACCATTAGAAGAGTCAAGTAGAGAAAGAATTCTACTATCTTCTAAGATTTAAAAGTCCATCATCAATATTTTATCCCTGTAACATCAATTAATAATCATCTTTAACCAAATATTCATCTTTGCACTACAGGCCAAAGATATTCATTTGTATCATCAGTCGGTCATGTTCATCTCAACACCTGTTCATCTTTGCACTACAGGCCAAAGATATTCATCAAGTAATTATACATCTTTGCACTACAGGCCAAAGATATTCAGTAATATCATCATTTAGGACTGAGGATGATGAAAAATATCTTAAAGAGAACGAATCCAATGAGACAGAAGGACAAATAGTAGGGATTCGTATAACAGTTTATCCAAGATCAATAATACTTCATAATAATCAATTGTGAAGCAGAATTCAAAAATAAAGATCAAAACATGGATACAATCAAAGATAGTAACCATAATAGACATCTTGGACAAAAAGGGAAAATTTTATTTTTCGGTGAATAGTGCCGTATTCGTGAATAGTGTCGTATACGTGAATAGTGCCGTATACGTGAATAGTAACCCCCGACACAAAAAGTTCCAAATTTGATAAAAACTCATATCAATATTTCAGCATAATGATATTGAAGAAAATAATATCATTTAAGAAGAAAATAATATCCCTTACCTCAAAATATCAGTACTTCTGGTCGGAATACCGGTATAAGGCTGAAAGAAACTTGCTCTGATGAATAGAAACTCTCAAAGTATCTAAATACTCACAAAATACACTCAATAATCTAGAGAGAGAAAGAGAGAAAACTTGTTTCTGGTGTGATTTTCAATTCTAACTTAGCCCTCTATTTATAGGAAAATTTTGGTAGGTTTGACCTGCAACCTGATGGCTTTACCTGCTACTATTCCCACCCACCACATTTGAAATATAATTCAGCACATTTCTTCACCAACCACAAGTGGGGCCCACCAATTCTAGAATTTTCCACCAAAATGATAAACTCCGAAAATTCAACAATTTCTGAACCAGTCATCTTGTAAAATTCGTAATAAATCATATGTTCATTTTTAACGGTTCAAAATTTGTAGACATATACTCAACTTATATATATATATAACATATCCAAAAATTACCACGATCCAACGGTCGGATTAAAAATTATAACCCCCGCAAAATATCTCAAAAATCCTAATTTTTAATACCTCCATTCCGACAAAAATACTGATAAAAACCTCAACATTAACTCCTTCATTTTTAACCACAAAAATATATTCCTCATTTATATCCACATAAAATAAATATTTCCTTATCATATGAATCAATAATTAATTATTCACAAATAATATTACAGAATCACATTTATGACAACCAGGCCGTTCCCAGGAAAGAGGGGGCTTTCCAATAAGGATTTCTCCTTATTGGCGCGCAATTAGATGACCAAACCTCTCCTTAGACAGAACTTTCTAGACATTGTCAATAATGTTATCTAATAATATTATTCAAATAATATGAATTATTGATCTGATAATGGGAAATACTGTGCAGTAACAATTATTGAAACAACAATAATATGAAATATCAATGCAGCAATTATTGAACCAATAAAATAAAATATTGAACAGTAATCACTGTAACAATTATTGAGTAGTGCCTTCTTACGTACGAATCAATAATTCAACTATACTGTGCAATCCGTGTGCTACTGTGCAACCACGCGTTATTACTGTATTTTTAACCATCGGTATTTCAACAGTGTTAACGGTAACAACTACGCCGTTATTAATAAACAACTTATACTTGTCGTTTTCTTCATCCAATCGCTTTCCGTTATGGGGCCCACACAAGGCTGCGCCGTCGTACGAATATTCCCCGACAGCAAGAATATTCCACGACCAAACGAATATTCCCCGATAAAATGAATATTTTATAACCACTTGCTTATTTTGTAAAATTTGCACATTTCACCCATAACCAAAGTATTATATCAAATTAACCCCTTATTATTCACAATAATATTTAGAGAAAATTTGATTTTATTCATTAATAAGTTGGGGTCTTACAAAAATGGTCTAGTTGTGAGTAAATGAATTAAATATGTTATGTGAAGTAAGAAAATTGGAAAACAGGATTTTATGGCTTGAGAATCCTATATGAGGTATATGCAGATTTTTGATGAGGATTTTGATTATTGGTGATAAAATCTTATGAGTTTGGTATTTTAGAATGATTAAATGCATTATTTAGTAAAGTGTAAACAATTTAAATAAATTGTTTATAAGCTTAAGAAATATTATTCTTTCAATATCATTATACCGAAATATTGGTATGTTTATTATTGTGGAATTTCTACCTTTTTCATGTCGAGATTACTAGTCATGGGTTACTATTCATGAGTTACTATTCACGAGTTACTATTCACGACAAAATTGGTTTCTTTTTCTAACCAAATTATAGTTGATTTATGAATATTGCTCTTAAAATTAAATTCATGTTTTGATCATATTATTTTTATTATCATATATAACATTTTTATAACCTTGATGTTGAAATTCTCTTTCGCTTGAGTGTAAAGATGGGTAAATTATTGGTATGATCATGACTATGGGTTCTCTTTGGCCAGTAGTGCAAAGTTGAATTGTTGACTGGTATGATCATGACCATTGAATTTATAATTGAATATCTTTAGCTTAAGTGCAAAGATGAATTGATTAACATGGTTATAATTATTGTTTATATAAATTCTGAAATGATTGTATATTTCTTTGAGATATGAATATCATTGGCCTGTAGTGCAAAGATGGGTTGTTGACGAATATCTTTGGCTCGTAATGCAAAGATGACCCGTTGTTGAATATCTTTGGCCTGTAGTGCAAAGATGAGTTGTTAATGAATATCTTTGGCCTGTAGTGCAAAGATGACTTGTTGATGAATATCTTTGGCCGTAGTGCAAAGATGAAGTTATTAGTATGATTATGAACAGGAACTGTGATTTGGTATAACCATGATGTTTGATGTTTCAGGTGATAAAAATTATCTTTGTCCTGGATGAGAAAAGGAATTTTGAACTACAATTACGATTATGAGTTTCATGTGATTGTGGACATGAATTGTTGATTGATGTTACAGGGATAAAATATTATTGGTGGACTTTTAACATGGAGAAGATAATAGACTTTATGGTCTATTTGACTCTTCTAATGGATTGCTCGTTCCGCTGCAACTATGGTTGAAATTTTTATCATTTACCATATGTTCTAAATCTCTGATTTATTATTGATGAAGGCTATTGATAATTTAATTATCTTTAGTCATGATATTCTTTACTGAGCTAGTTGTGCTCACCCTTTTGCTTCACAATTCCTTTCAGGTAATAAGAGTGTAGCTGGGTCGAGCGGGGGTAACAAGGGAATAGAACGGTGGTCATCATTTAGTAGTTATATTTGGTGAAGAAAATAGGGTGAGGCGAACCCAACGATGGAAGGGTGTTTTGTCACTATCATACAAGATGTCTAATGACATACAACCTCGTGTCATCATAAGACAGGGTTGTGCTCATCCACTTGCTGAGTATATCTACGAACACTACCTATATAATCTTGGTGTTTGTTTGAAGTATAATTCTCAATTAGAGACAGTGGAGATAATGATAAGTCAAGAGAAGACTCACCATTGGGAAGAATATGATAGTAATCTTCTCGTTTTTCTTTGGGGTCTATTGGGTCAACCAAGGATAATTCTGTGGCCATATGATATCTATCATAACCTAGACGCGTGGCCTCCCATGTACGAAGGTTTCCTTGAGCACTTCCCAAAGATTCTAGTTTCTAAAACAGTTTTTGACTGTACCTTTATGTAAGGTACCTTTGTGAGGTGCTGATACATGATGGTGTCCAATGTCACATTTGGTATATATTTGTATCCAAACTCACGGCATATGTGTTGTTGTATTTTGCACGACAATTGTTGTAATAAAGTTGTAGTTATTTTCTGTACCATGTATTTGACGACTCAGAATGGGTTGGATGGAATGGACCTATTTTGGGGTCGTTACACCAAATGCTATAGATGTTGAAAGAGAGGAGAGACTTGGGGACCAAGAAAAGGAGATCGGCGAAGATCTAACTTTGAGTATCAACGAAGATGAGCCGATTTTGATAGTGACCCACGTACCTTCTCCACCAAAGTTCAAGAATCTGGGTAGTTTTTTAAAACCATGCCCAATTGGCAGTCATGTCGTCGGCAAAGCTCTTTGTGACATGAGAGCTAGCAAAACTTTAGAGCTATGGTGGGACGAAAAAGGGAAGATAGAAGAGGAACATGTTGTGTTTGACAAGCATCCATGCCATAATTTGATCACAAACACAATGGGGGAAAGCACCTAGTGGTTTGCCATACTTAATGGGGATCCTATATAAAAAGATCATGCTAGGTGACTTAAATTCAATAGCCATTTCAAATGGGAACCTCCCAAAAGAGACATTGTTACTAATGGATGGAGGGTTCCTCAATTTTCGTAGGGGAATTGGATAGAGAATTGAAGAAGTCAGGATGAGACTATAAAACAAACGCTTATTGGGAGACAACCCAAGTTTAATTTTTAATTTTTTGTTATTGAGTTTTATATTAGTAGATTTGAATTGGCATTTATTTAGGAATTAATAAAATTGCTTCATTCATGGTTTTACAGGTTAGTCAAGTCAAATTTAAGTGGTGCCCAATTTGTTCCATGTGCCTAGCCTATTCTCCAAACTTAGCGGACAAGGAGGAATATTGCTATATTATGTCAGGGAAGTCCTCTCTTTTAATTTTTCATATCTTAGCCATTGAGGACAATGTCTGTTTTAAGTTTGGGGGTATTTATCATGTTTAGTATTTACTTGGGCAATGTTTTAATGGAATTTGATTTTGGCCAATGATAAGTGGGTGGTTGATATTGTTAACTCTTAGAGAATTAATGAGCATGCTTAATCTATATTTTAACTCATTAGTTGGTTTTCACATTACTTGCGAAATTTTTGAAAAATTTTACACATCCATTTGTTTAGCCAGTTGGGATTGACATTTTTTTGGCTAAATGCTTATGAGAGATACCATTGCAACTTAAGAAATCTTATTTGAGCATCATTCGAAGTGAAAATTAGGCACTCACATAAGTTTGGGGGAAATCTTGGGGTATTTTTGAAAAAAAAATATTGGAACCTTCCCGAGTTGAATAATTGAAGCATGTGGTGGGTCGAGATGGAGAGTAAAACGCACTCCCCATAAACACAGGCACGAGATGGAGCGTAAAATACACTCGTTCATGAAAAGTGGAAAGTGAGATGGAGCGTAAAATGCACTCACTAAATAGAGAAAAGAAAATTATGTATGCTTGAAATACTTGGGAAGGGTTCATATGAGCTTAAAAGTTGAATATCCGGTTGATCCTCATGAAAAAAAAAATGTGCTTTGTCTATTTTAGTCGTGATTGATGTGATAAGAAGTTTTGAGAGTTGTTTTGAAAATATTTTATGAGTGTTGGTTGATCTTAGCTAAATCATGACTAGTTTGAACATATGGATGCACATACGTACTTAAAGGATCATGAGTAGATGTGAAGCTAATGAAAGTTGTTAAAATTTTAGACATGACATTGTTTTGAAATTTTCTGCGGGTTATCATTTGTTGTAACCTTTGAGGCCATTGTGCGAATTCATATTGATTCATTGTGTGGGTGGATCATTGCTAGAGGATGAATTTTTCTAAATTGTGTTTTTGCTTGAGGACAAGCAAATGTTTAAGTTTGGGGGTATTTGATGAGTGAGTTTTATACTCATAATTGAGTGCGTTTGAGCTTAATCTTTTGGTTGATTTTAAGTGTTTGTGTCTATTCATGCATGTTTTATGTTGTTTTGTAGGAATTGGGACAAAAGTTACTTGGATCGACGTTTGGGGTGGCAAGATTCGCGTTTTCGGCTTACTATTTACATAATAGTCACTTCAAAGCCAATTTGAGTATTGCTAGGAACCTTATTTCGAAAACCTTAAAGAATGAAAATTGTAGATCTACGTCTCCTCTTTTCGGAACATCTTGAATCATCGAAATCGGAGTTCGAACGAAGAAGTTATGGCCATTTTCCAAAAGGACGTCGGAGCAAAACATTTCCAGAATTGTTCCAGCGCCTGGGCGCCCATTTCAAGCTTATTTGCAGTGCCGGGGAGCTAGGGGGCAGAATCCCAGTGCCATGCCCAGCACGGGGGCGCTGGGGAAGAGTTTGGTCAAGCTTAGACGCTTTTTGGGGCGAATTTTGACACTTTTTAGACTCCAAATTGGATTGATTTTGTTCCTAAGCTAAAAATTGGACTTGTAACCTATAAATGCATGATGCAAGACATAAAATAGACGGAGATTATATAGATTAGATTAGAGATACACTCCATTAGATTAGACATTAACCTTAGTTCTTATTAGTTTTGGAGATTGAAGCACCTTGGAGATCATTGAAGATCCAGAGCAGGAGCAAGAAGGGAGTATCAGATTTACTGACAACAGATTCTATTCTCTTCTCTTATCATACTTTTATCTTTTAATGTCTATTCAGTTGTGGATTCTTGGTTTCAATTCATTAATTATGAACTAACTCTTTTATTAAGATTTCAAATTAACCTTTTATGTCTATAAATTAGTTATTTGATTTATTCGAATTATTTATATCAAAGTGAATTCTTTATCTTGTCTTGAGCTTATTGATTAATTATCTGATCAGTAATTACCTTGTAACTCTAGATGGAATTGAAAGAGGAATTTTAGGGTTAAAATTGGGCATGATAACATGTGACTTAGTTATTTGCATGGTGAATAATTAGGTTTGTGAATTGAATAGAAATATCTGTTCACCATATGTAACACATAAGGAATTGAAATTGAAGGAGTTTAATTCAATTGTTTTACATAGAAATATAGCAAGATTAATCTGGATTAAATAGAAGTCAATTGATCACTTGAAAAAAGGACTTTTGGCATTTGAGAATTCCTGTTAACAATTTCGTAGGCATAATAATTGGGATAATTGGATAATTGATTTATAGTTCATAATTGGGGATATTGAAGTCTTAATCTTTATTTATCTGAATTCAGTCATAAAGCAATTCAGTTTAATTAGTTAATTTAGTTTTCTTAATTAGAAAAATCACGATTTGAGATTGTTTAAATAAAATTAGTTTGGTTAAGAATTAGTACTTGGTGATTTTTATTAAATAATTCCTCGTGGGAACAATACTCTACTTTCACTTTATTACTTGTTGACTGTGTATACTTGCACGTATTCATTGATTTTTATTAAATAATTCCTCGTTGGAACGATACTCTACTTTTACTTTATTACTTGTTGACCGTGTATATACTTTCACTTTATTTGCAATCAATGAATACGTGCAAGTATACACGGTGAACAAGTAATAAGGTGAAAGTAGAGTATCGTTCCCACGAGGAATTATTTAATAAAAATCACCAAGTACTAATTCTTAACCAAACTAATTTTATTTAAACAATCTCAAATCGTGATTTTTCTAATTAAAAAAACTAAATTAACTAATTAAACTGAATTGCTTTATGACTGAATTCAGATAAATAAAGATTAAGACTTTAATATCCCCAATTATGAACTTTAAATCAATTATCCAATTATCCCAATTATTATGCCTACTGAATTGTTAACAGGAATTCTCAAATGCCAAAAGTCCTTTTCCAAGTGATCAATTGACGTCTATTTAATCCAGATTAATCTTGCTATATTCCTATGCAAAATAATTGAATTAAACTCCTTCAATTCCAATTTCTTATGTGTTACATGCGGTGAACAGATATTTCTATTCAATTCACAAACCTAATTATTCACCATGCAAATAACTAAGTCACATGTTATCATGCCCAGTTCTAACCCTAGAATTCCTCTTTCAATTCCTTCTAGAGTAACAAGATAATTACTGATCAAATAATTAATCAATAAGCTCAAGACAAGATAAATAATTCACTTTGATACAAATAATTGGAATAAATCGAATAACTAATTTATAGACATAAAAGGTTCAATTGAAATCTTAATAAAAGAATTAGTTCATAATTAATGAATTGAAACCAAGAATTCATAATTGAATAGACATTAAAAGATAAAAGTATGATAAGAGCAAATAATAGAATCTATTGTCAGCAAGTCTGATGCTCCCCTCTTGCTTCTGCTCTTGATCTTCAATGATCTCCAAGTTGCTTCAATCTCCAAAACTAATAAGAACTAGGGTTAATGTCTAATCTAATGGAGTATATCTCTAATCTAATTTATGTAATCTCCGTTTATTCTATGCCTCACATCATGTATTTATAGGTTACAAGTCCAATTTTTAGCTTAGGAACAAACCCAATCCAATTTGGAGTCAGAAAAGTGTCAAAATTCTCCCCAAAACGTGTCCAAACTTGACCAAACTCTTCCCCAGCGCCCCGGTGCTGGGCATGGCGCTGGAACACTGCTCCCTCGCGCCCCGGCGCTGGGCATAGGCCTGAAATGGGCGCCCCGACGCTGGCCACTTTTTCAGAAATTTTCTGCTCTAACGTCCTTTGAAAAAATGGCCATAACTTCTTCGTCCGAACTCCAATTTCGATAATTGAAGTTGTTCCGGAAAGAGGAGACATAGATCTACAACTTTCATTCTTTGAGTTTTTCGAAATAAGGTCCGGAGCAATACTCAAATTGACTCTGAAGTGACTGTTGTGTAAATGTCAAGTCGAAAACGCGAATCTAGCCACCCCAAACGTCGATCCAAGTAACTTTTATCCCAATTCCTACAAAACAACGTAAAACATGCATGAATAGATATAAACACTTAAAATCAACCAAAATATTAAGCTCAAACACACTCAATTATGAGTATAAAACTCACTCATCAAATACCCCCAAACTTAAACCTTTGCTTGTCCTCAAGCAAAAATACAAAAGAACTAAAAATAAACAACCGAACTCAACTACATAAATGCATATGCACGATCTACTTCCTAATATACCTTCGAACCCAATAATAAATCAGTATGATATATAGCAACAGGCCTCAAAGATACCATTGATACTCAAACAATATATCTAATCAAGTCAAAATTCATAACTCTAACCAATTAGTCAATCCAAACTAGTCATCACCCATGTTGTGTGTGTGTTCTTGTTAACCATTCTAACCAACCACAGTTCAAGATAATCACATAACAAACTTCTTAGAAGGAAAATTTCAGTTCCAATTCAATTACTTTTGTGAACATGACAACTCCAGTTAAAACTAAGCAATTACTAAGTCTAAGGATAAATACAAGATTTATTTATACTTTTATTCAACCACGAGGGCACTTTTGCTCTTTCTCGTGTTTTATTCATTTTTTTTCTCATGACTGTGCAATGTCTTATTCCCTTAGGCTTTTCAGTGCTACCTTAACGAGCTTTCGACCAACGACTCCCAAGCCATTAAGACCTTAGGGCGCTAGGTGTAAAGATAATCCCCTCGGATTTACTTACTCAAGTAGCAAAGGCCACAAAACTAGACAAGCATGCCACGGTGTTTATTCTCTTTTTTTTTTCTTTATCTGGATTTTTTATTCTTTTTTTTTCTTTTCATCATTTCTTTTTTTCTCTTTTTGTAATATATATATCCCATAGATTCCCCCAAACTCAAGCTTTTACGACATTCCTACCTTTACTGCCAGTTCGCTAATTTCTTTAAATTTTAACCAAGATTTTCCCTCAGAAACAAATTATGAAACCCTTGAACCAAGTGGATTAAAATAGTTAAACTTTAAGTGCTAATCCGTTACATAAGTTTCAGACAAGCTCAGATTATCATCATGATTAAAATTAGAACTCATCATCAATTATCAACATTGGTCAAGTTAACATGCAAAACCAATCTTATCATAGGCTGAGCTAAGACCACACCAACCGATCACACAGATTCATGCAAAAAAAAAAATACAATTATACTACATGAACACATACTAATGCAACACATATATGAATATGCAAATAACTACCATGTATTATATGCAACCTAAAAAAAAGCGACGCTAACACATAAAAAACGAACTACTATGCAGATAACTAACTATATGTAATACGACACTAAAATGCCCCCAAACTTAAACTAGACATTGTCCTCAATGACTAAAATAGAAAAAAATTAAAGCAGAGGACTTCCCTGAAAATATAGCAATCTTCCTCCTTGTCCGCTAAGTTTGGAGAATAGGGCTAGGCACATGGAACAAATTGGGCACCACACTTGAATTTGACTTGAATAACCTGTAAACCATGATAGAAATAATTTTATTAAATTCTAAATACATACAAATTCAAAACTACTAATATAAAACCTAATAAAAACTAAAAATAAAAATTAAACTTGGGTTGCCTCCCAATAAGCGTTTGTTTTATAGTCTCAGCCTGACTTCTTCAATTCTCTATCTAATTTCCCTACGAAAATTGAGGAACCCTCTATCCATCAGAAACAATGTCTCTTTTGGGAGGTTTCAATTAGTAATGACCCTTGAATGAAAGTCACCTAGCAAGCTCTTTGTATATATGTTCCCCATTAAGAACGTCCAAAAACTAGGTGTTTTCTCCATTATGTCTATGATCAGATTGGGGCATTGAAGCTTAGTAAACACAATGGGATCTTCCTCTATCTTCTCCTTTTCAACCCACTATGACTCCACAGTTGTACTAGCTCTTATGTCACAAAGAGCTTTGCCTACGACATGACTGCCAATTGGGCATAGTTTTGCAAAACTGCCCGGATTCTTGAACTTTGGTGGAGGAGGCACATGGGATACTAATGAAATCAGCTCATCTTTGTTGAATCTTACAGTTAACTCTTCGTCGATCTCCTTTTCTTGGTTCCCAATTATTTACTCTCTTTCAACATCTTGTGGCCCATCTAGTTGCAGATTTTGTTCGGGCTCTCCATCGGTCTCGGAATTCATGTCATAGAGCCAAGTGTATTGATGACAAATGTTCGAGGCAATGATTAGTTGTTCCTTTGTTGCATTGTCCCTTTTTTCTGTGTCCTTGAGAGTCTCTTGCAATTCTTTTCCGCTACGTAAAGTCACAACCTTGCAATGCTCATCTCTGCCCGGATTTATCTCTGTATCACTAGGGAGTGTTCCATGTGGACGGTTATTCAACGCACGTGCTATCTGCCCCAATTGATTTTTCAGGTTTAAAAATTTTGACCCCCCTACAAAAACGTTCTGGTTCCGCTACTGTTTGAACATGAAAAAACTAAAATTTAAAGCCAAAACGCTATAGTATGTAGCAGTTGGTATATTTAAAATAAAAATTATTTTTTTATATAAAATCTGATAGAGTGAAACTCATTTACAGATAAAGTGGGACTCATTTACACATGTTTGAACATGAAAAAAAAGAAAGAATTAAAGCCAAGTCGCTACAGCATGTAGCGGTTGGTATATTTAAAAAAAAATTAACTTTATCTGTAAATGGTGTAGACTTAATATTTCCTAACATGTAGCATGTAGCAAGTGAAGTGAGTTTGTAGCGGCTCTTTTTTTTTTTTTTAATATAAAAGATCACAAAGTGAAACCCATTTACACATGTGTTTGACCAGCTGGGGCCCACTTATTAATTAGAAGACGGAACAACATGTAGTGGCTGAGTTAAAAATTGTTTCAATCTCAGCTTTTTAATAAATTGATCTACGGCTGACAAGTTGGTTGCCATGAATAGTGATCTGGCAACCGGTGGCCATGGATTGGATCCATATATATATATATATATATATATATATATATATATGCAAAACCAAATGCTGCAAAACCAAATGCTACGGTACCTCCCTATAGATAGCTCTTTTCTTGTTAATCTTGGATAGTATAGTTTGTTTCTATATATATCAACAATGTTAATTAATTAGCTAGGTGAAGCCCCCAAAGAAGTCTTAATTAACAGAGATGCACAAGCTAGATGGAGTTAATTACAAACAAATATTTACACCAAAACCAAAGAAGAGTGTAGTATATAATTATCTCCCGTCACTTACACATGTTTGTCAACCAGAGCATGCTTATATATTTATCAACAAATTATTAACCTTACAATTAGTCCTAATTAATAACTCCATGGCCAATAGATCGTTTAATTATTATTATTATTTCCTCTATCTCTTATGTCTTGCTGCAGTTTTTGTGCTGAATTGTCATTGCCATGAAGATAAGAAGGTTAGTAGATTAAGATACTCATGTATTATTTAATTACTTAGAAGTAAGTTTTAATGCTGAGTGATGATTGAATGTACATGTAGGTTCATATTGTGTACATGGGAGATCTTCCAAAAGGAGTTGTATCTCATGTCAAACCAGTGCATCACAATATGCTAGCACAAGTCGTTGGCAGGTTCATATATAATAATAATAATAATAATAATAATAATAATAATAATAATAATACTGAAAAAACAAAATTTAAATAATTCTGCACTTGAAACAAATGAATACCAACATTCTAGTATAAACACAAGATCGATCAAGAGACTAGAACTACAACTACTATATATGCCCAAGTGCTCAATATATAAATTGAGAGGAAATCATTAATTCAAAAACACAAACTGATTCCAATTATATATGTCCAACACAATATTTATTAAACAGAAAAAAATATATATATTATTTGCATTGGGACAACTTCTAATTTTATAGTTAGAGTATGAACTAACTAGCTAGCTAGGAAATGAAACTTTGAAATTGATTGAGTGCAGCCCTTCTTTGGCAAAAGAATCACTAGTACGCAGTTATGGAAGGAGTTTTAATGGGTTTGTAGCCAAACTCTCGGATGAAGAGGTAGCAAAGATCCAAGGTAATCTAATAAGATGCATGGTACTACGTACTTATAATTAGTAATAATAATTCACTCACACAATTAGTGCGTGATCATCATATCAATTTGGGTGTTAATTTAGCTATGGAGGGTGTGGTTTCCGTATTTCCAAACACCAATGTACCGCTTCACACTACAAGATCATGGGATTTCATGGGTTTTTCTCAATCCCATCCCATAAAGGCCACTGAAGGAGATGTTATTATCGGAATGCTAGACACAGGTAACACCAAACAAACCCAATTTGAATGCATTGCTTATATATATTTGATAAGAACAACATAATTTTGAGTGAAAACTTGTTAGCTGCATTATCTTTTAATCCTTTTCGCAGGAATTTGGCCTGAAAGTAAGAGTTTTAATGACAAAGGATACGGACCTCCTCCAGCAAAATGGAAGGGAACTTGCCAGACAGCAAATAACTTCACCTGCAACAAGTGATCTCTCTCTCTCTCTATAGATCTCAATCAGTAACGCACACACTAGTTGACAAATAAATTGTTATATATATTATATAAGCTAATGAAATTATAATGTTCAAAATGAAGCAAGGTGATTGGAGCACGATTCTACGACTCTGCTAACAGCTCTGACCCTGACTATGACATACAATCACCAAGGGACACATGGGGGCATGGATCTCACACTGCTTCAACCGCAGCTGGGGAAGTAGTGCAGAACGTAAGCTACCATGGGCTAGCTGAAGGTGTTGCAAGAGGTGCAGTTCCAAATGCAAGGATTGCTGTGTACAAAATTTGTTGGACAAATGGTTGCGCTGCTGCAGATATCTTAGCTGCTTTCGATGATGCCATAGCCGATGGGGTTGACCTTTTATCGGTTTCACTGGGATCTATCTTCCCTTATCCATATCATAAGGAACCAATCTCTATTGGTTCTTTCCATGCCATGAAAAACGGCATCTTAACCTCTTGTGCATCCGGAAATAATGGTCCATACCGGAGAGAGATCTCAAACTTCTTCCCGTGGGCATTGACTGTGGCTGCTAGCACCATTGACAGGAGTTTTTTTACCAAAGTGGTTCTTGGAAATGGAAAAGTCTTTCTAGTATGCCTTCTTTCGGTTCTTATTTTGAACTTTCTATAAAAATAATATATATTCGTTTTTAACTTCTTTGAAAAAATCAGGGAACTTCACTTAATAGTTTCAATCTTGGCAAAACTACATACCCCTTGGTGTACTCTGGAGACGCAGGCAATGTCACATTTGGCATTGATTCTAATATCGCTAGGCTCTGCTATGCTGGAACTCTTAATACAGCCATTACTAAGGGAGGAATTCTTCTATGTGATCTTCCTGATGATGGATCGGTAGTTATATCGAGTGAAGCCGTGGGTCTAATTATGCCTTTGTCGGCTGATGAAGTATCATTAGCATTCCCAGTACCAGCAGTAACTATCAACCCAGAAGATTACCAAGAGATAATTGACTACTTCAGAACAACAGAGTAAAATATCTCCGTACCCATTTGCTACTCTTATGATTCTAAAATGTGCAATACACAGCTTGAAATTTTAGGGACTATAATGAATAAAACATTTCTTTGTAGAACACCAACTGCCACTATTCTTCCTACCGAGATAGACAAAGATGTGATGGCTCCTACTGTTGTCTCTTTTTCAGGAAGAGGGCCAAACCCCATCAGTCCCGATATTCTCAAGGTAATAATATCTATAAAATAGAATATTATCAATTCTCTTGCTTTCTCAAGCTTCAATGTTGTTTCCTACAATTAACTCAATCTTTTAACTTTGCAAATTCTGACAGCCCGATATAACTGCGCCTGGTGCAAACATCCTTGCGGCCTGGTCACCCCTTGCATTCCCTTCAGTAGACGTGGATGATCCACGACAAGAAGATTACTACATCATTTCAGGCACATCCATGTCCTGTCCTCATGCTACTGGTGCTGCTGCGTATGTTAAGGCTTCCCACCCATCATGGTCTCCCGCTGCTATCAAGTCCGCCCTCATGACTACAGGTAAGATTGCAATGCAATACCCTGTCGCTTAGTTATGGACCACAATGTTCACTTACCTTTTCTTTTTGTTAGCAACCATTATGGACCCAAGGAAGAATGACGATGGAGAATTTGCTTATGGCTCTGGGCACATCAACCCGTTGAAGGCAGTTGACCCTGGCCTAATATTTGATGCATCAGAAGCAGATTTTGTGAATTTCCTGTGTGCAGAGGGTTATAACAACACTCTAATAGGACTCATCTCGGGTGATTCCAGCACTTGTCCCACCGACAAACCTGGAAAAACCTGGGACCTAAACTACCCATCTTTTGCACTCTCATTGCTAGATGGAGAGCAAATAGATGCCACTTACCCAAGGACTGTCACCAATGTAGGCTATCCCAATTCCACTTACTACTCCAAAGTTTCAATGCCCCCACAGTTCACCGTGGTCATAGATCCCCCGGTTCTAACATTTTCAGAGGTTGGAGAGAAAAAATCATTTACAGTGAAGGTGAACGGATCACCTTTAATCCAAGTACCACTTGTCTCAGGATCCTTGGAGTGGACAGATGGTACTCACATTGTTAGAACTCCAATTGCAGTTTTCAACAACATGCCGACTATTTGGGCATCTCTGGATAACGCCGTTGCACCGGAGAAGAACTCTCAACTATGGAAAGGTTCCACCATTACCAATAAGAATAGGATTCTCCGTGCAGGCAATTAGACTCTGTTCCAGCAGCCAAGACTGGCATGTTAGGCCAACAAGATTTATAAGCTGGATGGGATCCAAATAATAAAACTCTCTATATGTGATACAAGTAAAGTGATACATCTGTCACAAAGCGACCCACTTCCAGTGAAGATATCCGAGTTTTTCCCCCCTTCAATAAGCATATATATGCATCCTCATTTTATCTATCTTTCAGGAAAATGAATTCCACTGCACATTCCAAATGTAATCTTTCTACTCTTAGAATAAGAATTATAATTCTTGTTGCTAGTTAACTAAGCCACTTATATTGCGATCATCAAGAAAAAATTATAAAAAATAGTACAAAATCTTTGGTCCATGAAGTGGAGACCTCTGTAATCTATTCTCTAGTGACCAAAGTCAAAGTAAAGGATCTCTGCATATAACTATACGGTTCATACGGACACTAACTGAGCCTGTAGCATAAGCCATAAATAAAATCAATGGATATCTTGATCCCCACAAGTACAAAACAGTGATGTGAATCTAGCTTTTTCCAGTTCTTCGTTGCTCATGTTCAAGATTCTCTCATCTCTGTGGATCAAATAATTTTGTAACTATCTAAATCTTGTTGGACCTAAAATCCTTCAACCTCAGTTCTGACATTTTCAGAAAGTTAGAGAGAAGTATGCATCTATAGTGAAGGTGAACGGTTCGCCCATAGTGCAAGTACCAATTGCCAAAGGATAGCTCGTGTGGGAAGACGGGAATCACATTGTTAGAAGTGATCTTATATATTTGAATGGTGAGAGTATATAGTTTTGAAATATTCTTCTTTTATATAGAAAAGAAGATTTTATTAGCATATAGAGAACACAAAATGATACTGGGGGCCATCTAAAAATTTGGTAAAAGAGCAAATTGCACCAGAATTTTCACCAAGGATTAGTAGAGATGAAATGAAACCACAATCAGTGATGGATACCAATTTATTTTCAAAAGATTATGGCAAAAAGAAGAGAAAATTTTGAGAATTTAATTTTAAGGTGAATGACAAAGCCACGCTCTTTCTGAGTAGGAATTCGAGTCCAGAATGCATAAGTCTTTCAAAATCAGGAACTCTATATATTACTTGTCACAAAATGCACTTGACCATAATTCTTTATATATCATGGGTTGCTACCACTTGTTATAAACTATGTATAGTGATAAATGAAGAAGTTGTGTATAATATTCTTGGCAATACAAATATTTTGTTGATCTATGAAACAGAAATGCTAGCAACAATTACATACCAGGATTTTTTCAGCATGCAAACACTCATCAAGCAAAAGCTACATCTGACCGTAACACATACTTAACACCCTTTGTGACATTCCTTGCTTTCATGCAGCATACACATGGCCCCGTGAATGTGAAACAGATCCATCCCTTCAGTAGGTGCCACCTATAGAATTCGAACCATTTGCATCAGTGAGCGGTTCTTCATCCACTACGCCACTTACGAAAGTAAACAAATAACAATGAAGAACTATGAGAGAGAGAGAGAGAGAGATGAGAGCAAGCGAGAGAGAGAGGAAATTATATGGCTAGAAGCGTAGTAGAAAATAAGATAAAAGCGAAAGAGAGAATAATACAACTTGTAACATCCTAGAAATGAAAATACAAGATCAAACGTAACGGCAATATGATTGAAACGGTAAGACAAAAATGAAGCAATGAAAGAGCTGAGGAGGAAGAGAATTTACCTCAGCCACAAGATGATTTCTTGGATCATAGAAAACAGTCACTCCTCCAGCTAGTTCTTTAGAGAAAGAGTCTGAAGTGCTTTTAATCGTTTTTAGATTTGGATTTGGAACCAGCAGCACTAAGATATATTAAAAAGTATAATGTGTTTTCTTTCCATCTCAAAGAATAACACTTTCATCTTTGTGCTGTCCAAATCGCTGACCAACATTGCACCTGAAGTAATACCCTTATTTCAGTCACACTAGAGAAGCAAATTCACTCAAGATTTGCACAATAAATTCCAGAGGAAAGCAGTAAAAGAAAAGATGAGAACTTTCAATGACCTATAAAATCTAATATTTGGATTTAACCCAACAACAATACACATATTATACCACAACAAGCTAAGGTTCAAGCAAATACAGGTGTTCAGGAACAAAGTGTTTAATACCTTAACAGTCACAATTAATAACAAGGATGTATGGACTTGACTATATTGCCTTGGTCATTTTAGTTTACCTACTTTCCTAGAAATAAGGAGCGACACGGATTGATAGTATGTATATATAAATTTAGGTAATGCTGTAATATAGAACTTTGGGAACTAATAGTATTCGGTTAATGTCTTCATCTCTTGTTCTTCATTTCATCTTCTACTCTCAGTTTCAATGTTGAATAAACCTAACATGGTATTAGAGCAGATCATAATCTATTCATGTTGTTTCCCCAAGACTAATACATAAGATTCAAATATTTTGAATCAAATTTTTACTTTCTGTATCAGAATTCCTGGTCAGATTTTTTTTAATTCCCTGTTCAGATCTGGTTCAAGATCTAGTTTCATTAATTTTTACTATGGTGAATTTGATCTGTGCAAATATGGTTCAGTCAAACATTCCAGCTAGTCAACATCATGGACAAGGTTCAAGCAACAACACTCAAACAAAAACAGGTCATGATGTTAATTATGTTTCAATAGATTCGAATACTCATCCTTTGTTCTTATACAACAATGATCATCCAACACTAGTTTTGATATCTAAAAGGCTCACAGGAGCAGATAATTTTGCTTCTTAGAAATGATCCATGCAAATAGCCTCAAGTGCTAGGAATAAATTTGTTCTGGTTAATGGAAGTTATCCAAAATCTGTTGCGGATTCTCCTTTGTTTGCTCAATGGGAGAGTAAATGATATCGGTAATAACCTAGATTTTGAATACTGTGAATGATGATATTAGTGATGGCATGAACTTTGTGAACTCAGCTTATGAGGTTTGGAATGAACTCAGTGAAAGGTTTTCAGGACTTAATGGCCATAGAATTTACTAAATTCTAAAGGATACTCATATTTTAGAACAAGAAGATAAATCTGTTGAAATCTATTATCACAAACTGAAGAACTTATGGGATGAGTATGAAGTCTTAGGGCTTATTGTTGATTGTGTTTGTGCATAAGGTGCAAGAAGAAAGGGAGCAGAGAAGGAAATTGCTATAGTTTTTAATGGGATTGCATGGAAGTTACTCTACTATTAGAGGACAAATTTTGATAATGTCTCCTTTGCCTACTTATATCTCAGCCTTATGCCTTTATTAAGCAAGATGAAAAGGCTAGGCAAGGATATGTGAATCCTACTGAAAGTATTGGCCTGTTTACCAATACAAATTGTTAATATATATACTTTGTGATTTTAATGATGACAATGTTTATATGGGCTTAATTGATTTGATATTGACTTATAATCTGATTGGGCTATGTTAATCAAATGTGTTTATACCTGTTAAATATGTGATGGATTGCATGACAGGTATATGTGTGTATTATGGACTAATTGGGCTGATCCGTATAACTGATTTGTTAATTTCAGCATGTTGGATATTGTATCTAATATATAATTGCCAAATAAGCTTTTGTATTATAGAAGTCTTCTTTAAATAGAAGTCTGTTTGGCATCTTTTATGGAATCTAAGTTTGCTGGGTTTTATATTTTAATATATGTGTTGATATATATTAGATTATATATATTCGTTAAAGGCCAAATCAAATCTGCATGGGAGTATTTGAAGGAGATTGTAAAAGGTAAACAGGTTGATTTCTTCTTTAGCATTAAAATTATATATGTTATATCTTTCTAATACATATATATGTTATCTGTTACACACACACATACATACATACATATATATATATATATATATATATATATATATATGGTTAGGTGTGCTCATCGGTAAAAAACCGAATCGGTACCGAAAAAACCGAACCGGTACCGATCCGGAATTACTGAAAAAACAAGAACCAGAACCGGTACCGAATTACCGGTTTCGGTACCGGTTCGGTACAAAATCGATTTCGGTTTTTTCGGTTCGATTTTCGGTTATACCGCATAGTAATATATATATATATATATATATATATATATATATATATATATATATATATATATATATATATATATATATAATTATTAATAATAATTAAATAATTTTTTTTAATATATTAACAAATTTTTTTAAAACTAAGAAATCATCTATATAAAATAATTAATACAGATTAATTATGTGACAAAAAACAGTTACAAAAATTAATTTATGTCATTATTATTGTGTATAATACAGATATGCACTGAAGAGGAGCATGTATCATGTATGCAGTATGTATGATAATTACAAGGCATTGAGCATGTATCATGTATGCATTGAGCCATTGAGGGCAGTGTGTATAATACATATTGGACCTATGCATGCTTTGCTTGTCCAGTTGTTCATACAACATTACTTCTTTAGTTTATAATAAAGAGTAACAGTCTGTGAAATAATTGTAGAGTGAAGAGGAGCACCTCCTTTAAGTAACAGATATGCACTGAACTGACCGAAGAGTGAAGAGGAGCACCTCCTTTAAGTACCGGTCGGTTATTCGGTATTTCGGTTTTTTGCCGAATGCAAAAAGGTAAGTACCGCTATTGGTACCGAAAAATTTAAAAAAATCGAAAAACCGATACCGAAAAAATCGGTACCGAAAAAAACCGGTACCGCCGATTTTGGTATCAACCGGTTCGGTAAAAAACTGAAAAAACTGAAATTTTTTGAGCACCCCTATATATGGTTACCAATTGTTACGTGACTTGGAGATTTTCTAGGAGTTGGTATAATTAAGGATTCCTATTCATAGTTGATAGAGCAGTTGTGTTTTTGAAGGAATCATGCTAACAAATTTGGACTCTATCAAAAACAGAAACTAGTCGTTGCTTGGATTGAAACGTTGCATGTTCTAGCCGTTTCCCTTCTTTCCTTTATATATACTATTTTACTCGGCTAATTGGAAGTACAAGACTGCAGAACAGAAACTCATCAAGAAAACTATATGAGAAATATAGTACAAGTCTCTATCACTCTTTAAGTCTCAGTTTATAGTGTTGTTCTTGTTTTTCTTTTTTCAATATCTATTGTAAACATAGTACAAGTCTAGGTTGGCATGGGGGTTTTATTTTAGTAATATTAAGTCTGTTCAACGAAGCTATCAAAGTCTTAGAGGTGAGAGGTGTTGCAGAAGTACAAAGGGGGCAAAGGTGTCCAATCGATCGTCGTTGTAACACGGAGTTTTATTTTCTTTGTAATTGTTGAATATTATTATAATAAAGTGAGTCACCAATACCATTTGGTATTGGACGTGGATTAGACTACTAGACTAAAAGATAGGGGTTGATGTAATACTCGAGAATTTTCACGTGTTAATAAATGGAAATATTAATGGAAATGAATATTTATTTGGATATAAATAATTTGTGTATTTCGAGATGAGTTAACTCAATTATATTAAATAATTGAATAATGGAAGAATATGTGGAGTTTGTGATAAACTCGTTGAAAGCCTTGTATGGCACGATGATGGGAAATGTTAATGGTAATATCTATTAACGAAGGAATTATCAAGTAAACAATTAAGTAATATTAATTGTGAATTGTTATGGTAGAATATTAATTAGTTGTTAATGGTGATTAATTTATAATAAGTGATTATTATTGTTAACCACGTATCTGTGAATATAATAAAATAATTAATTGTTGTAGAGATCCACAATTACATTAATCAATATTGGTATTAATTAATCAAGAAGGTGCTTAGATTAATTATTTGACAAATAAGTAAGTTGTTAATATAATAATATTATATTAACGGTTAGGTGCAAGTTTGCAATAATTAAAAATATAAAATATATGGAATACAACTTTATTATATTGTGTAGTGTGACACTCATGTGACTATACTATATATAACAACACAATATTAAGTTTTATTAAACTATATTGTATGAAGCAATGTGATTGAGCATATTTGAACTATATGTTATAAATTAATCATGAAATGTGTATGTGACAATATATATGGGTGGGAACCTTAAAAGATGTACTCTGTCAAAGAATTTCAAACTATTCCAATAAGTGAGAATACTTGGAATAATAAAGTTTTAAGGAGATTTTAAATTACTAGTGGTTAATTAAATGGAGTCCATACATGTTATAATATTAATTAGACTGGACTAATGTACATGAATTATATGATGTGAGTGTATAATTACTCCCAAATTTCCTATTATAGTAACAATTGGACATTAAAAACTCATTTTTGGATAACAAAGTAACTGAAGTGAGCTAAGCAGTAACTGGGAATTTAAACCTTGTCCCAAATTAGAAGTTTCAGTTACTAGTTACGCATTAGGCTAATGGCCTATCTGTAAGACCCCGAATTTTATGAAAGAAAAGTATTCAATTTTTCTTATAATTACTATTCAATAAATGGTTAAATTGATAAATATTAAAGTTATGGGTGATATATGAAATTTTTTTTCCAAAATACGCAAGTGGTTATAAAATATTCATTGTTGTCGGGGAATATTCGTTTAGTCGTGGAATATTCTTTCTGTCGGGGAATATTCGTACGACGGCGCAGTCATTTGTGGGTTCCATAACAGAACAACTGTCGGATGAAGAAAATGACAAAATTGAGTTTTTATAAATAACGGCGTAGTTGTTACTGTTAACACTGTTGGAATACCCGGTGGTTAAAATACAGTAATACGCGTAGTTGCACAGTAGTACACGGTATTGCACAGTATTTTTTTAATTATTGATTCTTATGTAAGAAGGCACTACTCAATAATTGTTACAGTAATTACTGTTCAATACTTTATTTTATTGATTCAATAATTGCTACGTTGATATTTTATATTATTGTTGTTTCAATAATTGTTGTTGCACAGTATTTTTCATTATCAGATCAATAATTCATATTATTTGAATAATATTATTAGATAACATTATTGGCAATGTCTAGAAAGTTCTGTCTAAGGAGAGGTTTGGTTATGTAATTGCGCGCCAGTAAGGAGAAATCCTTATTGGAAAGCCCCCTCTTTCCTGGGAACGGCCTGGTTATCATAAATGTGATTCTGTAATATTATTTGTGAATAATTAATTATTGATTTATATGATAAGGAAATATTTATTAGATGTGGATATAAATGATGGAGTTATTTATGTGGTTATAAATGAAGGAGTTAATGTTGAGGTGTTTTATTTGTATTTTTGTCGGAACGGAGGTACTGAAAATTAAATTAGGGTTTTTGAGATATTTTGTGAGGGTTATAATTTTTAATCCGACCGTTGGATCGTGGTAATATTTAGATATGTTATACATATATAAGTTGAGTATATGTCCACAAATTTTGAACCGTTAAAAATGAACGTATGATTTATTATGAATTTTACGAGATGACTGGTTCAAAAATTGTTGAAGTTTCGGAATTTATCATTTTGGTGGAAAATTCTAGAATTGGTGGGCCCCACTCTTGGTTGGTGAAGAAATGTGCTGAGATTTTTATTCAAATGTGGTGGGTGGGAATAGTAGCAGGTAAAGCCATCAGGTTGTCGGTTAAGTCTGCTTCGGTGTGTTAACATTTTCCTATAAATAGAGGGCTAAGTTAGAATTGAAAATCACACCAGAAACAAGCTTTCTCTCTTTCTCTCTCTATATTATGAAGCATATTTTGTGAGTATTTAGATACTTTGAGAGTTGCTATTCAGTGCAAGTTTCCTTCGGCTTTGCATTCCAGTCAGAAATACTGCACTTTTGAGGTAAGGGATAGTAAGGGATTGTAAGGGATTTTAAGGGTTATTATGTTTTTCAGTTCGTAATTCTTCTGACCTTCAGAAAATTCTAAAAAAATTTAAAATAATATTTTGATGAGTTTTATTGATTGTGTCCAAAAATGGTGATTTTTGGATGTATAGATTAAGAGTTATAAATTTTACGGGGAAAGACTATTTTAAAAGTAACAGCTTATAACTCCTTGTGGTTAACTCCAAAATTGATGAAATTTTTATTGGAAGTATATCTATATAATATCAGTGTACTCTATGAATTTCAAAATTTTTGGATAAAAGTATAATTTATGATAAATGTCTAAATATTCGGCGGTTTTGGCCATATGAAAAATAGTAAATGAGTTTTAAAAAATTTGAGAAAAATATATGTTCAATATGGGACTATATTCTGTTAAATCCCAGAAAAGAAATATTTTGGAAACTGATTTGGTATTTTTCATGAAAATAGACTAGTTATGAGAAAAAGAATTAAATATGTTATGTGAAGTAAGAAAATTGAAAAATATAATTTTATGGCTTGAGAATCCTATATGAGGTATATGCAGATTTTTGATGAGGGTTTTGATTATTGGTGATGAAATCTTATGAGTTTGGCATTTTAGAATGATTAAATGCATTATTTAGTAAAGTGTAAACAATTAAAATAAATTGTTTATAAGCTTAAGAAATATTATTCTTTCAATATCATTATACCGAAATATTGGTATGTATTTTATGGTAGAATTTCTACCTTTTTGTGTTGGGGTTACTATTCATGAGTTACTATTCACGAGTTACTATTCATGAGTTACTATTTACGAGTTACTATTCACGATAAAATTGGTTTCTTTTTCTAACCAAATTATAATTGATTTATGAATATTAATCTTGAGATTAAATCTATATGTTGATCATATTGTTTTTATTATCATGTATAATATTTTTATAACCCTGATGTTGAAATTCTCTTTCACTTGAGTGTAAAGATGGGTAGATTGTTGGTATGATCATGACTTTGGGTTCTCTTTGGCCAGTAGTGCAAAGTTGAATTATTGACTAGTATGATCATGACCATTGAATTTATAATTGAATATCTTCAGCTTAAGTGCAAAGGTGAAATGATCAACATGGTTATAATTATTGTTTATATAAATGATTATATATTTCTTTGAGAGATTAATATATTTGGCATGTAGTGCAAATATGAACTGTTGATGAATATATTTGGCCGTAGTGCAAATATGAACCGTTGAGGAATATCTTTGGCCTGTAGTGCAAAGATAAAATATTGATGAATATCTTTGGCTTGTAGTGCAAAGATGAATTGTTGATGAATATCTTTGGCCCGTAGTGCAAAGATGACATGTTGTTGAATATCTTTGGCCAGTAGTGCAAAGATGAACAGATGTTGAGATAAACATGATCAACTGGTGATACAAATGAATATCTTTGGTCGTAGTGCAAATATGAAGTTATTAGTATGATTATGAACAGGAAATGTGATTAGGTGTAACCATGATCTTTGATGTTTCAGGTAAAGATAGGTGATGAAAATTATCTTCGTCCTGGATGAGAAGAGGAATTTAGAACTACAGTTATGATTATGAGTTATTCATATGATTGTGGACCAGAATTGTTGATTGATGTTACAGGGATAAAACATTGTTGATGGATTTTTAACATGGAGAAGATAATAGACTTTATAGTCTATTTGACTCTTCTAATGGATTGCTCGTTCCGCTGCAACTATGGTTGAAATTTTTATCATTTACCATATGTTCTAAATCTCTGATTTATTATTGATGAAGGCTATTGATAATTTAATTATCTTTAGTCATGATATTCTTTACTGAGCTAGTTGTGCTCACCCTTTTGCTTCACAATTCCTTTCAGGTAATAAGAGTGTAGCTGGGTCGAGCGAGGGTAACGAGAAAATAGAACGGTGGTCTCTAGCTGTGGATGTTCTCCCGAAACAGTATAGAAAAGTTCATTTAGTAGTTTTATTTGGTGAATCCAATAGGGTAAGGTGTACCCAACGTTCAAAGGGTGGTTTGCCACTATCATACAAGATGTCTAACAACATACAACCTCGTGTCATCATAAGACAGGGATGTGCTAATCCACTTGCTGAGTATATATACAAGCACTACCTATATAATCTTGGTATTTGTTTGAAGTATAATTCTCAATTAGAGACAGTAGAGATAATGATATGTCAAGAGAAGACTCACCATTGGAAAGAATACGATAGTAATCTTCTCGTTTTTCTTGGGGTCTATTGGGTTAACCAAGAATAATTCTGTGGCCATATGATATCTATCATAACCTAGACGCATGGCCTCCCATGTACGAAGATTTTCTTGAGCACTTCCCAAAGATTCTAATTTCTAAAACAGTTTTTGACTATACCTTTATGTAAGGTGTCATTGTGAGGTGATGTCCACGGTTGGAACATGAGTCACATTTGGTATATATTTGTATCCAAACTCACAGCATATGTGTTGTTGTATTTTGCACGACAATTGTTGTAATAAAGTTGTAGTTGTTTTCTGTACCATGTATTTGGCGACTCAGAATAGGTTGGATGGAATGGACCTATTTTGGGGTTGTCACACTATCCCCTACCTATTACGTGAAATTTAGCAAAATGAAAAGATTAAGAGGAGAATGATGAAGCTAAAGATGGCTGAGGTGGGGTGCTTGGCCAACTTCTTCTTGTCCATTGTCTTCTTCTTCTACACCTTGGGTTCAAACCTTAGAGTAAAGCAATTGTCTGGTTTTGTGTTCTTCTATAAATGGCAGCTACACTTCTTCATTTCTTGTTGCTGAGAGTTATCTGTGAAGTCCAAGTTGAGGGGGTGAATTGTTTGTCAGTTAAGAGAGGGTCTGAGATTTGTAAGGAATTCAATTTATGCTTCAAAAGGTATAATTCTACTTTGATATTCTTGAGCTTGAGCTTTGTCAAAATTCTAGTAATTGTTGAATTCTCTGTTAATTGATATAGAATAGCGTGACATTGTATTGTCTGGGTTTGTATATGTATTTTGAAACATGGTACCTGGTCTAGTTACAGGTTTAACATTACATGTGATAAGGCTCTACAGAAGTAGAGCCATATTTTTTTGGTTCTGATAGAAGTGGCATGGTCGCGCCACTTCTATAGCCTAATACCGCGCAGCCGCGCGTGCTGTTTTACCTAGATACTGCTTTAATGTTTCTGTATTGTTCTGAGCATGCTATGATAGTTAGGTTAAGCATATAAATAACCCTAGCATATGGTTAAATATTGTTTTGAACATAGTACATTGTTTTAGATTGATTTGATTTGAGTTTTCAAGAAAACTTCAAGATTTGGAAAACTAGAAATTGTGAACTTGAAGTAATGCATATTCTAACCTTGCAAGCATGTTAGTATGGTTTTAAAATGCATGTCGGATATACTAACTTAAGTACATGGATTTCATATTGAAGCATGAGCATGTTAGACTTATTAGTAAGTTTTACTAAATGAAATTATGAACTTTAAACGTGAATGTTTATATACTACCTTGAGGGTTGAAATCTGATAGTTATGAACATGTCGGATAATACTCTCAGACTCACGCATATGCAATAAATATATATATCATCATGACTTAGGTATCATAATTCAAAGAAAGCATAAACGAAGCATATTTCAAAACAAAACGATGATTAATAACACGTATGTGATATGAATACTCACCAGCATTTCTAATATGAGTTATATGACTACCTTATATGTTTAAGAAACAAGCATGTTGGACTTTGTGATTTCAGAACCTTAAATAGCCTTAAATTGTTGAGATGTCCGACTTAGAACCATATTATGCAGGACGGGACCTAGATTAAACTTGAAAGATGCGAAAGGACCCTTAACATGTTAATATATGTTATGTATGTAAGGATGGGCAAGCTAGGCCAAGCAAATAACTGCTCAGCCCTGGTTTGAACTGGGAGCCGCGCGGCCGCGCGTCTCTTTAGTGCAAATCAGGCGCGGCCGTGCCATTCAGCAGATTTGGAAAGCGACTTCTGTGATTTCTGAAGTATGTAGCATGCTAGTATAACTCCATTATGTTCATGATACACTGATAAAGGTAGCTTTGCATGATTAATACCTATCTTAGCTTGAATTGACAAAATGTTTTAAAATGATGAAGTCTAACGATAGATCCGAGCTACGTAATAACATACGTATAAGGTTTCTTGGTTGAGTCATGTGTGTACACTTGGACTATATTTATCAAGATTGTTTACCGAATATGTTTAACTAATGAATATCCTATATGCGTATCACATTATGTTAGGATTCGAAAGTGTATTGATAAGCGATATTTTGGTAAACTACGTTTGAGGCAAGTTCTCTAACCTTAATCAAATCTATATTGAGCAAGTTTCCTAACCATACTCAAATTTCATTGTGCAAGTATCCAAACCCTACTTTACATTGTGCAAGTATTCTAATTCTTGCATTGCTTATTCGACGAATATCGTAAGCTTATCTCGTTGATTGCAAGTTGTCCTATTTATTCGTTCAATTGAGCTAGTTTGTTAAACTCTTAAGGAAAACTATTATTCATGTGAATTTAGTATTGTTCTTGAATATTGTGAAGGTGTCTATGCCATTTGATTCGGCTAGACTATATGCATGCTTATAAAACTATCCAAACCAATTGATTGGTGCTGAAATCTTCAAAACTGAGTTGAACAACCCTTAAGGTAAGGGGAATGTATGTTGTTGGAAACCCCGACACATGAGTATATTATTACTGTGGTGTTATGCATAACTTGGAGTATTATAGACTGATCCTCTACATTACTTGATTCGTTTGGGTTATCAGTTTAATATTGGTAATTCTAGTAGATGTTCAATAGTCCTTAGTGATTGCTCGGTATAAATTGTTTATCCAGTTAGATATGTTGATAGCCTTGAATTCATAAATATCTATTGAATTATCATTCTTATTCTAAGAATTGTTGATATTCGTTATTCATGATATTATTATGAAACTCTGAACTATCTTAGAGATGATACTTCGATATTTCATACCCATGTTATAAAACTCTTTACCCTTGTTGAATATTACTTGCTGGGAAATTTGTGCTCATTCTTGCTTATGTAAAACCTTTCAGTTAAGGCGGAACAGAGAGGTGTCTCTGGGAAAGACAAGGGCAAGGGCAAGGCTACCGACTAGCTTGTTCCTTTTATGTTTAATTTATTATGTTGCATTAAGACTATTTCCAGACGATGTTTAAGCTTAAGTAGGGTTATGAAATAAATCTTTATTCAATATTATTATGTAATCTATTAAGCACTGTAGGTTGCGAGACTTAGTGGAATAATTATAATAAATCATTGTATATTATTCTAAATTAGATCTTTCGTTGTGAATGTATGATTTTAGTTATTATGGTGATTCCATGAGAACGTGACGAACCGAATTCGAGTGACCAAGTGGCGGTCCGAATTTGGGGGCGCCACAGCTAAACCACGTAAAAATCTTGGCATAATTTACTGTTCTTTTACTTTTGTAATATGCTTTAAAAATATGCAGATTTTGGTTTATGTCGCAAAAATTTTATACTAATACAGACAGGTATTAGTTGTCCGTTTATAACCGATGAAGAATATAACTAATACGGACATGGTTAGACCATCCGATTATAGCCTGCAATAGTAAACTTTAAAAATTGACCACTGTAGATCAATTTTGAGTATTTATAACTATTCACCCCCCTCTAGGTGTGCTTAATTACAGAATTACATAAATCGGATAATCTTACAGTTCTGGTTGCTCATAATGTAGAAATTTTTTTTGGTACTACTCAGTTTTCTGCATTAACGTGTGAGTCATGGAAATCAAGGAGCATTTGCTAAACAACCTCTTAAATATACTTATTGTAATGGAGATAATCATGTCAAAGAAACTTGTTTCCTCCAAAGAAGAAGAAAGGGAAATTTAATGGTAATAATGGCTAGAATTTTAGGCCTTTTCCCAAAGGAAAACAATATACAAGAAGTGTAAGCATGACATCCACATCCAATTTTCAACCAAACTTTCAGTCTAACATGGGTCCTCATTTTGGATTTAGCATGGGCCCTCATTATAGATTTCCTTTTCAAGCTAACATGGGTACTATACCAGGAGCTTATGTGATGTCTGGTCATCAGTCTATGGATAATCATATGTCAATGGAGCAGATACTCATATGTCATATCATGTCTGGTCATCAGTCTATGGATACTCATATGATGAATATGTTCATGATAAATAAAGGTGCTAAATCATCAAAAGATCATGTTGCAAGTATGGTTTATTCCATGTTTTCTTTCAGCAGGTACAACAAATTTTCTTAGATTATTGATACAGGGGCAATAATGCACAGTTAGAAATTATGCATGTTGTAAAAACCTTATTACAACCAATTCACACTACCTTGCCAAATGGTAATACTATTCCTTTGAACAAGATTGACACTGTTATTTTGATACCTCTATAAACCTTACACAATGTTTTTTTTGTTCCAAATTTCAACTATAAATTGTTGTTTGTAACCAAGTTAACAAAAGATTCAAGTTGTTCAATTCTATTCCATTCACATTAGTGCCTTTTTCAGGCCTAGAACCAGATGAAAATTCTGGCCATTGGTAAGGAGCATGATGATTTATATCATCTACATATTTCTCAATCTACTATGACCGCTGATGAAATTGATAGTTCTGCTTTTGTTCATTTTTTTGTTCATCCTTCTATTAATTCTAGTCTCATAAATAAAGTCAATGCATTATGGCACATGAGGCTTGGGCATGCCTCTACTACAGTTCTTCATAAAATTCCATGTATCGCATCTTTTGTGTCTGAAACTTGTAACAAGACCTTCCCTATATGTCCTATTTCTAAGCAATGTAAACTTTCATTTCCTAAATCTAGTACAAGTCATGTTACTTCAGTTTTTCAGTTGTTACATATTGATGTTTGGGGACCATATGCTTTTGAGATAACAAGAGGTTGCAAATATTTCCTCACTATAGTAGATGATCATTCTAGGGCCACATGGACTTTTCTAATGACCACAAAACAACATGTGTTTCAGATTCTTTTTGATTTCTTTTTTTATGTTAAGAATCAATTTCATACCACAATTAAAATCATCAGAACTAATAATGGAAGTGAGTTTTTAATAAGCATCTCTCACCTTTTCTGGCATCTCATGGTGTTATTCATAAAAGTACTTGTGTTGATAATCCTCAACAAAATGGAAGAATGAAAAGAAAACACAAACAACTTTTAGAGATAGCTAGAGCTTTGAGGTTTCATGCTGGTCTATCTATCCAGTATTGGGGGGAATATTTACTCACCGCCACTTATATCTTAAACAGATTGCCCACACCTGTGTTAAAGTATAAAACCCATCATGAAACCATGTTTCTTAAACCACCCAATTATGATCATTTTTAGATGTTTATGTTTTGCCTCAGTTCATTCTGAAAACAAATTTGCACCCAGAGCCATTAGGTGTGTTTTTCTTAGGTATCCACATGGTCAAAAGGGTTATAAGGCTTTAAATCTTCAAGTTAAACAATTTTTTGTCTCCAGAAGTGTAGTTTTCCATGAAACTACATTTCCATTTTTAGAACAAATATCTCATAATTCTCAGGATCCTCACCATTTTTTACCTTAGTTTCATCATAATCATTATGAACAAAATTGTTCTTCGCAGGACCCATCTGATCCTATTTCAGTTTCTGATGCTAGTTGTCTTGATCCTAATTCCTCAGTTTTCTATCATACATCTTTTGTTTCTAATCATGAAGAGAATGACAATAGTAACATTGAAGTTCATTCATTTGTTGAACATTTGCCAATTATTTCTAATCAACTAATGATCTGACAATCTTCTAGAACTTGTAATTCTGTAAATAATCACACCTAGAGAAGGGGTGAATAGGTTTTCAAACCCACAAGTGATTAGCAGTGGACAACTTTAAAAGTTTACAACTGCAGACTATAATCGGACTGGTAACCCCTGTCTGTTTTAGTATATGTTATTCGTCAATTATAATCGAACAGGTAAGCCATGTCTGTTTTAGAATATATGTTCTTTGTTGGTTATAATAAGACAACTAATACCTGTCGGTTTTAGTGTATCTTCAAGAACACGGGTTAGAACTAAATATGCAGAATAAAGTGCAAATTAAGAAGAAAAACAAAATAGAAATCATACCAAGATTTTTACGTGATTCAGCCCCTATCCTCTAATCTAGTGACCTAATCCACATCCAATACAAACTAGTATTTGAGACATTTTTTTATTAAAACTTAATATTTAAAAGATAACAGAAAACTCCATGTACAACGAAGATCGATTCTGACTTAGACACTTCTGCCCCCTTTACACCTCTGTAACTTCTCTTACCTCTGAGACCTTGATGCTTCCGTTGTACAGACTGGATATTAAATGATCACCCAAGCCAACCTAGACTTATACTCGGTTTACAAAAGATGAATAAAAGAATTTCCAGTTACAAACGATTCAGAATATTATAAATAACAACTGGAATTAGACTTTAGAAGAACTCTCAGGATGTATTCAATAATGATATTCAGCTTCAAGTCTCGTATCCTTATTTGCCGTGCAGATTGCATATATATATAGAATAGGATGGCAACAACTAGTTCCAATTTGTTAGCAAGAAAGCTCAATGAAGGATCACAAGTATTAGTAATCTGTTATAACGACTATATTATTTCTTATAAAAAAGCATGATTAAAGATAGGAATATATGATATGCTGATTTAAAAGAGTCAAAGAAATATTCAAAAAATAAAGCTGTTAGAGTCCAACTCTAAAACAACTTTGATCAGTATGGAAAGAATTCATGATAGACTCCAATTTGAATAAGAACAAATTTAATACCAATTCAGTATTTTAAACAAAATACTTTCCAGCTATATTATTTCCCTTAAAGGTTGACAATTTAAAATTCAAACAAACTTCTAAGAATAGGTAACTTTCTTAATATGCTCCAATTGATAAAGTCTATAAATTATGTGAGACCCCAAATTTTATGAATAAAGATTTAAATTTCTCGAAATTTTTTTTTAAATATTATGGTGTGGATTTGATATAATGTTATAGTTAAGAGTGATATGTGAAAATTTTGCAAAGTATGGAAGTTGTTATAATATTCGATTGGTCGGAGAATATTCGTTTTAACAGAGAATATTCGTACGACGACATAATCATTGGTGGACCCCACAACGGAAGTATTGTCGTAGTAAGAAAATGACAGAATTATCATTTTATAAAAATAACGGCGAAAGTGTTACCGTTAAAACTGTTGAACTGCCCGGTAGTAAAAGTACAATAATACGCGTGGTTACATAGTAGCACACGGTATTAATTATTGATGCTTACGTAAGAAGTCACTCAGTTATACTCAATTATTGCTACAGTAATTGCTGCATCATATCTCTCATATTATTGATTCAATTATTGTCACAGTATCATCTGCATAATATTTTATGTTATTAAATCAATAATTGAGACGACAAAGTTATTCATATTATTATTTGCAATATTGACAATGTTTAGAAAGTTCTGTCGAAGAGAGATTAGATAATCTAATTACGCGCTAATAGGGAGAAATCCTTATCGGAAAGCCCCCATTTTCCTGGGAACGACCTGGTTGTTAAATATTGTGAGTTATAATATTAATGATGAATAAGTTCGTGTTGATTAAAGATGAAATTGATAGTTCCATTGTGTGGAAATTATTAGTGTTAGTGGAAATCGACATTTATTCCGATAATAATTAATGTCTGGAGGTTATATTGACCAATCGGGTAATTAACCGGATAAATGAGCAATTAATTCCTATTATTTCATATGCTTATAACTATGTGTTCACATGTGTTTACTATTGATTTACATGATTTACTATTAGGGGAGTTGGTACAAGATTGATAACACTTGCATGACTAAGTTAAAAATAGAGGTATAGATGGAGGTACTATATTATAATTAGTTTTTTCACATGATTATACTATTGAGTTACATGAATGAACTATTAATTCACATGATTTACTATTAGGGGAGGTGGTGCAAGTTTGATAATACTTGTAGGACTAAATTAAAAATGAAAAAAAAAAAGAGGAAGGTATTATACTTTAATATTCTGAGCCCCAAAACGTGCAATTATCGAAACTATATTTTCCTATAAATAGAAGCTCATTCCTTCATTATTCTTCACCAATTCACTAAAGCTATAGAGCAATTATTATAGAGAGAAATTATAGAAAGAAAGAAGAAGAGAAGTCTGCTACCTCACTATTCCAGTATCCAGTTTTTCTAAGGTAAGGGGTATTACTTCTTTCGTATTCATGAAAAGAGCTTCTATTATTCCATTCTTTATTATTATGTTGGAATAATCTGCCTATGCGAAGTACCGCATACATGGTGAAATTCTTCTGTTATTCCATTTTTTTATTATTCTGTTGGAATATCCTGTCTGTACGTATTACGCATGACCTGGTTCTATTCTTTATTATTCTGTTGAAATAACCTATCTGTGCGGTCTATCGCATGCCTGGTGAATTCTGTTGTTATTTCATTCTTTATTATTCTGTTGGAATATCTTGTCTGTGCGAATTACGCATGACCTGGTTCCGTTATTTATTATTCTGTTGGGTAGGGGTGATCAAAAATTTCAGTTTTTTTGGTTTTTTCCCGAACCGGTTGGTACCGAAACCGGCGGTACCGGTTTTTTTCGGTACCGGTTTTTCGGTTTTTTTTGTTTTTTCGATTTTGGCTGCGGTATTACACTTTTTTAATTCGGTAAGAACCGAAATACCGAAAGAAACCGAAATATATATACTTTACTCTCTTTAATAGTTTAAATACTTTAACAATTTAACACTTTAACTCACTTACTCAGTACTCTCTTCACTCTCCTTTTTTCTTCAGTCTTCTCTCTTCTTCTTCTACACTCCGTTCTTCACCTTCTCCTCTATTAAAGCAATAAAGCTCACCATGTGTCCCTGACTCCCTGTCGCCTGCCAGCCTGCCCTCTCTCAGTCTCTCAACGACTAACGTGGCAACGTCTCCGACTAGCACAGAGCCACCGAGTCACCGACGGTAAGTACTAAGTCGTGAGATTTGAGTGTTTGAGACTCTCAGTTTTTTATTTTGGTGTTTGAAGGTGTGTTTGACTGTTTGAGACTTTTTCTGCTGATTTTTGATGGGTTTTTTTTCTACTAGACTACTACTACTCTCAGTACTCTGTCCCCCAATTCTGCTGATTTGAATAGACCAAAAGTAAGAAAAGATTTGTAATGGGTTCAAAAGTAAGAAAAGAAAATTAAGCTGCTCCTTTTTTATCTTGATGATTTTGTTACAGTTTGTAAGTACTAAGTTGCATTCTTGGTTATGGCTCTGTTTGTTGTGGGTATGGCTCTGTTTGTTGTGGGTATTCCCTTTATATACTTTGAATATCTGAGTTATTATTCTTGGGTATGGCTCTGTTTGTTGTGGGTAAAAACTGATGATGGATGTTTTTTGTTTATCTCCACTAATTTTATGTTCTGGGCAGTCCTTGACCATGTTGCTTGCCAATGCTTGGAGATCCAAGTTGATTTCATGTTGCTTGCCAATGCTTGGAGATCCAAGTCAATATGTGATTGGCATAGTAAATAGTAAATAGTAATTTACATATTCTGCAATTTACATAGCCGAACCGATTTTACCGAAAACTGAACCGAAAAAACTGAAACCGATTGTGTACCGAAACCGGTAATTCGGTACCGGTTTCGGTTCTTGGTTTTTCGATATTTTTGGATCGGTACCGGTTCAGTTTTTTCGGTACCGGTTCGTTTTTTACCGATGAGCACCCCTACCGTTAGGAATAACCTGTCTGTGCGGTCTGTCGCTTGCCTGGTAAATTCTTCTATTATTCCATTCTTTATTATTCTGTTGGGAATAACCTGTCCGTGCTGTCTATCGCATGCCTGGTGAATTCTTTTGTTTTTTCATTCTTTATTATTCTGTTGAAATAACTGATAAGTGAGTTTTATACTCATAATTGAGTGCGTTTGAGTTTAATCTTTTGGTTGATTTTAAGTATTTGTGTCTATTCATGCATGTTTTACGTTGTTCTATAGGAATTGGGACAAAAATTACTTGGATCGACGTTTGGGGTGGCTAGATTTGCGTTTTCGGCTTGTCATTTACACAGCATTCACGTCAGAGCCAATTTGAGTATTTCTCTAAACCTTATTTTGAAAAACTTAAAGAATGAAAGTTGTAGATCTACTTCTCCTCTTTTCGGATCATCTTGAATCATCAAAATCGGAGTTCGAACGAAGAAGTTATGACCATTTTCCCAAAGGACGTCGGAGTAGAAAATGTCAGAACATAGGACCAGCGCCGGGGCTCCCAAAATAGGCCTATGCCCAGCGCCGAGGCGTTGGGGAGCAGTGGTTGAGCGTTAAGCCCAGCGCTGGGGTGCTGGAGAAGGGCTTGGTGATGGCCTGGACACGTATTTGGGCAAATTTTGACACCTTTTTGACTCCAAATTGGATTGGATTTGTTCCTAAGCTAAAAATTGAATTTGTAACCTATAAATACATGATGTAAGACATAAAATAGAGAGAGATTATATAGATTAGATTAGAGATACACTCCATTAGATTAGAAAATTAACCCTAGTTCTTATTAGTTTTGGAGATTGAAACAACTTGGAGATCATTAAAAATCAAGAGCAAGAGCAGGAGCAAGAGGGGAGCATCAGATTTGCTGACAACATATTTTATTCTTTTCTCTTATCATACTTTTATCTTTTAATGTTTATTTAGTTGTGGATTCTTGGTTTCAATTCATTAATTATGAACTAACTCTTTTATTAAGATTTCAATTGAACCTTTTATGTCTATGAATTAGTTATTCATTATATTCTAATTATTTATGTCAAGGTGAATTATTTATCTTGTCTTGCGCTTATTGATTAATTATCTGATCAGTAATTACCTTGTTACTCTAGAAGGAATTGGAATAGGAATTTTAGGGTTATAACTAGGCATGATAACATGTGACTTAGTTATTTGCATAGTGAATAATTAGGTTTGTGAATTGAATGGAAATATCTGTTCACCGCATGTAACACATAAAGAATTGGGATTGTAACGAGTTTAATTCAATTATTTTGCATAGGAATATAACAAAATTAATCTGGGTTAAATAGAAGGCAAATGATCACTTGAGAAAGGGCTTTTGGTATTTGAGAATTCCTGTTAACAATTCAGTAGGCATAATAATTGGGATAATTGGATAATTAATTTATAGTTCATAATTGGGGATATTGAAGTCTTAATCTTTATTTATTTGAATTCATTTATAAAGCAATTCAGTTTAATTAGTTAATTTAGTTTTTTTAATTAGAAAAATCACGATTTGAGATTGTTTAAATAAAATTAGTTTGGTTAAGAATTAGTATTTAGTGATTTTTATTAAATAATTCCTCGTGGGAACGATACTCTACTTTCACTTTATTACTTGTTGACCGTGTATACTTGCACGTATTCATTGATTGTGAAATCGATCAACAATAACCTGTCTACGCGGACTACCGCATGCATGGTGAATGACCTTTCGTATTCATTCTTTATTAAATTGTAGAAATGATCTGTCTACGTGGATTACCGCATGGCGGATAAAAATCTATTTGTAGTTTCGTATATTCCATTATACTCATATGAGATATCATTTTTTTTGTACTCGTCATGAAATATCATTTTCTTTGGTATTTTTCTTTTACGAGTTACTATTCATGGGTTACTATTCACCCGATTACTATTCACTCTGGTATTATTCACTCGGGTATTCGTGGCACTTTTCGTGCCAGAGTACTATTCATAAATTACTATTCACGGGTTACTATTTACCAGATTACTATTCACTCTAGTATTATTCACTCGGGTATTCGGGACACTTTTCGTGTCAGGGTACTATTCACGGGGTACTATTCCCAAAGTACTATTCACCCAAAAAATATATTTCTTTTCTGTCCAAATTATTTTTGGTACATGAATATTATTCTTGAATTTTACTCTACAAAGCAGTATCATGTTGACAATTTGGACGTTATTAATTTATGGATAAATTAAATTATATATCTTTAAAATTTATCCTTGAACTTGTTTTATTGAATTATTATGTAATTGTCATCATCCTCATGCTTATATTGTCATGAAAGTCATCTTTGGCTTACGTGCAGAGATGGACTCGGTATGATTATGACCAGGGATCATTCGGTATAATCATGACCGTAATGTGACGAATGATGTGGTAAAAGTCCTCATTGGCATGTAGTTCATTTATGGACAGTTATTGATATGATTATAACCAGGGATTATTCGGTATAATCATGACCATTGATGATTACATGAATATCCTTGGCCGTAGTGCAGGGATGATTTGATGATGTGGTTTATTTATTAAGCTGATTCTTAGTGATAAAGTTGATGATAAACTTTTTAAATCATAGAAGATAGTAGATTTTATGCTTTACTTGACTCTTCTAATGGATTGCTTATTCCGCTGCAGTTGTTGATCTAAAACTTGTTGTCTATTATATTCTATCAGTTGTTATACTGTTGAAGGCTAAGGATAATTTATTCTGCATTATCTTAGTCATAATATTTTTTACTAGGCTAGTTGAGCTCACCCTTTCTTTCATTGTTCTCTTCAGGAAATGAGAATATAGCTGGAACGAGTTGGGGAACGGATTGACGGTCCAGATGGTTGTTTTAGTAGTCCTCACTATTATGTGAAATAATGTGATAATAATTGTAATAAGGACTCCATTGAGAGTGGATATTGTCTAAGAAGGCAATATTCTTGTTTAAACTCTCAACTATGTTTTGTCGTATATTACCCGACAGTTATATAATTAAGTTTGTATTTGATTTATGTACCGTATATCTGGCGACCCAAGATGGGTGATGTATACCTGTTTTGGAGGCGTCACAGTTGGTATCAAAGTTTAGGGATATGATCCCTGGCTGAGATGTGAGACAAGAACTAGGAGGGGAGAGACGGGAAATTGCTTCGCTAGTATGACCTACCTAAGTTTATTTGGTATTTAATTGGTCGATCAGAGTATAGGGATAATATGTGATATGTCAATTAACCCTTGTTTTGTGACAGTATTTGAGAATGACATCTAAAAATTTTGAGATGTACAATGGAGCAAAACACTATGACCGTGTCACAATACGAGGCTAAATTTGAAGAGTTATCCCGGTTTGCATCCCATTTGGTCGATAATGAGGAGCGAATGACGCGAATGTTTCTAAGAGGTTTGAAACCCGATATACGTCAATACCTCATTTCTCACAAACTTTGTTTATATTCAGATGTTGTAAATAGGGCTCAGTTATTGGAGCGCAATAATGAGTCAGCACAACCAAAAGGTAACGATCAACAACACGATAATAATCGTACCGGTGGCAACAACCATCGGAACAATGATAACTATCGTGGGGGAAATTATCATACCAAGAATGGTAACCACTTCATTGGTAATCATGGCCAAGATAATAGGTGTGAAAATATTAAGAAGAGGAGATTCAATAATGATGGAAAGACGTCGGCACCAGCACATGTTGTTAAGGAAGGAGAACGACCACCAATTGTATGCTTCAAATGCGGAGGGGAGGGACATATCAGTCCAAACTGCGTGATGCAGTCCAAAGCATGTTATAATTGTAGAAAAGAAGGTCACCTAGCCCGATTTTGTCGTGCACCAAAGTCAAGTCCAGCTAGAATGGTGACACCAAAGGCGGATACGGACAAAACAAAGTCGGTGGTTTCAGGAAGAGCATTTTTCGTGACTTCTCAAAAAGCGAGTAACCCGAACAAAGTTAGCACGGGTTAGTTAATTATAAATTCTTGCGAAGTCTATACCTTATTAAATATCAATTCTACCCATTCTTTTATTTCTCCTACTTGCGCTCAACGTTTAAATTTAACTCCGGAGAAATTAGACCTTGATTTATCGGTTGAAACTCGATTAGGAGAAACCTTCGTTACCTCCACTGTTTATAAATCTTGTTGATTCAAATCGACACTTTCACGTTACCTGTCGATCTTATCTCTTTGAAAATACTTGCCTTTGATGTGCTTTTAGTAATCGATTGGTTAACTACTCATCATGCTTTTCGTAAGGTTGTTAGCATTCATATTCCTAACCAACCTGTTATTCGAATTCAAGCAACCAAACCACTAAAGTCAATCACTATTATAGAAAGCCATAAGTAAAGAGCCCTGAGCCTTTCGCTGGTGGCTTCCTTGTGTGGAATGCACTGAAGCCAGACTTTCTGTAGGGGAAGCCGTGAATAACGGTGGCAAGTTGATAGGTATCAATGTGATGTGCTATCCAAGTCTTGGGGTGAGAGTCATAGTTTTGAATGATATTTCTATTGTTAATAAATTTCCTGACGTATTCCTGAAGACTTCCTAGCCTACCCCTATAGCGTGAAATCGAATTTTGTATTGACCCCAGTACAAAACCCATTTCTAAAACCCTTAAATAATTTTTCACCCAAAACAAACGTATCATGCGCCAAGGACGTTGGCTCGAGCTGTTGAAGATTACGACCATACCATTCAATATTATCGTGGAAAAAAAATGCGAACGTGGTAGCTGATGCGTTGAGTAAAAGATCGTATGCGTTTATGAATGCGATGTTGTTAACACAAAAACTCATTTTATATAACTTACAAATGATGAAGATAGAGTTAAAGACTCTAGGGACCCACGTGAAGATAACAAATATACGATTAGAATCAACTTTAATAGATAAAGTTAAAGTCGCTCAAGCTACACACTCGAATCTGATGAATGTGAAGAAGAAGGTTCAAGAATGCGTTATTCTAGAAGCAAGAGCCGATGAATAGAGGAAATCTCAACCCTCAATTTAATTGGCCCATTTGAAATCCTTGATCGAGTAGGAACTGTGGCCTATAGACTCGTTTTACCGCCAAGTATGTCACGTGTTCATAACATTTTTTACGTATCGATGTTACGTAAATATGTGGACGAATCGAACCACATTATTGAATTAGAATTAGATGAGATAGCAGAAGATTTAACGTATGAGAAGATACGTGTTAAAATCTTGGATAAGAAGGATCATATTCGACACTCAAAGGTTATACCTCAAGAGTTAGAATCTGAAATGAAGTCAAGGTATCCTCATCTCTTCGGCATACCAGGCACGTACATAAATTTCGAGGGCAAAATTTTATAAGGATAGGAGATTGTGAGACCCCAAATTTTATGAATAAAGATTTAAATTTCTCAAAATATTTTTTTAAATATTATGGTGTGGATTTGATATAATGTTATAGTTAAGGATGATATGTAAAAATTTTGCAAAGTATACAAGTTGTTATAATATTCGATTTGTCGGGGAATATTCGTTTTAACAAGGAATATTCATACGACGGCACAATCATTTGTGGACTCCACAACGGAAGTATTGTCGTAGTAAAAAAATGACAGAATTATCATTTTATAAAAATAACGGCGAAAGTGTTACCGTTAAAACTGTTGAACTACCCGGTAGTAAAAGTACAGTAATACGCGTGGTTGCATAGTAGCACACGGTATTGATTGTTGATGCTTACGTAAGAAGTCACTCATTTATACTCAATTATTGCTACAATAATTGCTGCATCATATCTCTCATATTATTGATTCAATTATTGTCACAGTATCATCTGCATAATATTTTATATTATTAAATCAATAATTGAGACGACAAAGTTATTCATATTATTATTTGCAATATTGAAAATGTCTAGAAAGTTCTGTCGAAGAGAGATTAGATAATCTAATTGCGCGTCAATAGGGAGAAATCCTTATCGGAAAGCCCCCACTTTCCTGGGAACGACTTGGTTGTTAAATATTGTGAGTTATAATATTAATGATGAATAAGTTCGTGTTGATTAAAGATGAAATTGATAGTTCCATTGTGTGGAAATTATTAGTGTTAGTGGAAATCGACATTTATTTCGATAATAATTAATGTCTGGAGGTTATATTGACCAATCGGGTAATTAACCGGATAAATGAGCAATTAATTCCTATTATTTCATATGCTTATAACTACGTGTTCACATGTGTTTACTATTGATTCACATGATTTACTATTAGGGGAGTTGGTACAAGATTGATAACACTTACATGGCTAAGTTAAAAATAGAGGTATAGATGGAGGTATTATATTGTAATTAGTTTTTTCACATGATTATACTATTGAGTCACATGAATGAACTATTAATTCACATGATTTACTATTAGGGGAGGTGGTGCAAGTTTGATAATACTTGTAGGACTAAATTAAAAATGAAGAAAAAGAGGAAGGTATTATACTGTAATATTCTGAGCCCCAAAACGTGCAATTATCGAAACTATATTTTCATATAAATAGAAGTTCATTCCTTCATTATTCTTCACCAATTCACTAAAGCTATAGAGCAATTATTATAGAGAGAAATTATAGAAAGAAAGAAGAAGAGAAGTCTGCTACCTCACTATTCTAGTATCCAGTTTTTCTAAGGTAAGGGGTATTATTTCTTTCGTATTCATGAAGAGAGCTTCTATTATTCCATTCTTTATTATTATGTTGGAATAACCTGTCTATGCGAAGTACCGCATACATGGTGAAATTCTTCTGTTATTACATTCTTTATTATTCTGTTGGAATATCCTGTCTATACGTATTACGCATGACCTGGTTCCATTCTTTATTATTCTGTTGGAATAACCTGTCTGTGCGGTCTATTGCATGCCTGGTGAATTCTGTTGTTATTCTATTCTTTATTATTCTGTTAAAATATCCTGTATGTGCGAATTACGCATGACCTGGTTCTGTTATTTATTATTCTGTTGGGAATAACCTGTCTGTGCGGTCTATTGCATGCCTGGTGAATTCTTCTGCTATTTCATTCTTTATTATTCTGTTGGGAATAACCTTTCTGTGCTGTCTATCGCATGTCTGGTGAATTCTTTTGATATTTCATTCTTTATTATTCTATTGTAATAACCTGTCTAAGCGGACTACCGCATGCATGGTGAATGACATTTTGTATTCATTCTTTATTATATTGTAGAAATGATCTGTCTACGTTGATTACCGCATGGTGGATGAAAATCCATTTGCAGTTTCGTATAATCTATTATACTCGTATGAGATATCATTTTTTTTGTACTCGTCATGAAATATCATTTTCTTTGGTATTTTTCTTTTACGAGTTACTATCCACGGGTTACTATTCACCCCATTACTATTCACTCTGGTATTATTCACTCGGGTATTCGGGGCTCTTTTCGTGCCAGAGTACTATTCACGGGTTACTATTTACCTGATTACTATTCACTCTAGTATCATTCACTCGGGTATTCGGGATACTTTTCGTGTCGGGATACTATTCACGGGATACTATTCCTGAAGTACTATTCACGGGATACTATTCACCCGAAAAATAAATTTCTTTTCTGTCCAAATTATTTTTGGTACATGAATATTATTCTTGAATTTTACTCTACAAAATAGTATCATGTTGACAATTTGGACGTTATTGATTTCTGGATAAATTAAATTATAAATTTTTAAAATTTATCCTTGAACTTATTTTATTGAATTATTATGTAATTGTCATCATCCTCATGCTTATATTGTGATGAAAGTCGTCTTTGGCTTACGTGCAGAGATGGACTTGGTATGATTATGATCAGGGATCATTCGGTATAATCATGACCGTAATGTGACGAATGATGTGGTAAAAGTCCTCATTGGCCTGTAGTTCATTGATGGACAGTTATTGATATGATTATAACCAGGGGTTATTCGGTATAATCATGACCATTGATGATTACATGAATATCCTTGGTCGTAGTGCAGGGATGATTCGATGATGTGATTTATTTATTAAGCTGAGTCTCAGTGATAAAGTTGATGATAAACTTTTTAAATCATAGAAGATAGTAGATTTTATGCTCTACTTGACTCTTCTAATGGATTGCTTATTCCGCTGCAGTTGTTGATCTAAAACTTGTTGTCTATTATATTCTATCAGTTGTTATACTGTTGAAGGCTAAGGATAATTTATTCTGCATTATCTTAGTCATAATATTTCTTACTGGGCTAGTTGAGCTCACCATTTCTTTCACTGTTCTCTTCAGGAAATGAGAATATAGCTGGGACGAGTCGGGGAACGGATTGACGGTCCAGATGGTTGTTTTAGTAGTCCTCACTATTATGTGAAATAGTGTGATAATAATTGTAATAAGAACTCCATTGAGAGTGGATATTGTCTAAGAAGACAATATTCTTGTTTAAACTCTCAACTATGTTTTGTAGTATATTACCCGACAGTTGTATAATTAAGTTTTTATTTGATTTATGTACCATGTATCTGGCGACCCAAGATGGGTGATGTATACCTGTTTTGTGGGCGTCACAAATTATACCCGCCATATTCTTTTAAGCCGAAATAAAATCAATCTAGACCATTAATATAATTAAGTTCACACTTAATCATATCCAATAGATTAATATCAGATCAGCCCAAAACATATCCCATGCAATCCATTAAATAACCAATATGCATAAACATATTGAATCATCATAAACCAAACTGATTATAAATTATTTTCAACAAACCATTTCAAAAATAATTCAGCCCCTTTAATAACTTATATTCACAAGCATATTGTCATCATTAAAATCACAAACCAACATTCCCCCCCCCCCTTTTGATGATGACAATTCATAATTCCATTTATTTTATATGATCCCCCTAAATTTATGCATATAAATGACATATATATAAAGGACCATGACATATAATGAACATTATCATAACCAATATTATCCAAACCAATATAAACACATATCATAACCATTAAATCATCTCAACCAAATTAAATTCCAAAATTTCTATCACCCTTTGTCATTATCAAAAAGTGATAAATGAAACCATGCATATTAATCATTAAGCACAAGTGAATTATAACATAATCATTACATATATATTGTAACGCCCCTAAAATAGGTCCAATCTACCCAACCCCCATTTTGAGTTGCCAAATACATGGTACAGAAAACAACTACAACTTCATTATTAAAATTGTCGTGCAAAATATAACGACACATAAGTTATGAGTTTTGATACAATTATATATCAACTGTGACTCTCATCCCAACCTTGGATAGCATGTCACAAAGGCATCTTACATAAAGGTACAGTCAATATCTGTTTTAGAAATTAAAATCTTTGGAAAGTATTCAAGGAAACCTTCGTACATGGGAGGCCGTGCATCTAAGTTATAATAAATATCATATGACTGGAGAATTATCCTTGGTTGATCCAATAGACCCTAAAGAAAAATAAGAAGCTTGCTATCATGTTCTTTTCAATGGTGAATCTTCTCTTGACTTATAATTATCTCCATTATCTCCAATTGAGAATTATATTTCAACCAAACTCCAAGATTATATAGGTAGTACTCGTAGATATACTCAGCGAGTGAATGTACACAACCCTGTCTTATGGTAACACGAAGTCGCATGTCATTAGACATCTTATATGATAGTGGCAAAACACCCTTCCAACGTTGGGTTCGCCTCACCCTATTGGATTCACCAAATATAACTACTAAATGATGTATAAAATACAACCCATTATTCTAAAGTTCTCAATAAAATTATTTCCATACTGTTTAGGGATAACCTCCACAGCTAGAGACCACCATTCTATTCTCCTGTTACCCCCGCTCGACCTAGCTACACTCTTATTACCTGAAAGGAATTGTGAAGCAAAAGGGTGAGCACAACTAGCCCAGTAAAGAATATCATGACTAAAGATAATTAAATTATCAATAGCCTTCATTAGTAATAAATCAGAGATTTAGAACATATGGTAGATGATAAAACTTTTCAACCATAGTTGCAGCGGAACGAGCAATTCATTAGAAGAATCAAATAGACCATAAAGTCTATTATCTTCTCCATGTTAAAAGTTCACAAACAATGTTTTATCCCTGTAACATCAATCAACAGCTCTGGTTCATAATCATGTGAATAACTCATAATCATGATTGTAGTTCTAAATTTCTCTTCTCATCCAGGACGAAGATAATTTTTATCACCTGTCTTTACCTGAAACATCAAAGATCATGGTTATACCAAATCACAGTTCCTGTTCATAATCATACTAATAAGTTCATCTTTGCACTACGACCAAAGATATTCATTAACAGTTCATCTTTGCACTACAGGCCAAAGATATTCAACAACAGGTCATCTTTGCACTACAAGCCAAAGATATTCAACAACAGGTCATCTTTACACTACAAGCCAAAGATATCAATCAACATTTCTTCTTTGTACTACAGGCCAAAGGCATACAACTGTAAAACTAATAAACAACAATCCATCTATGCACTACGGGCCAAAGATGAATTTCATCACAATATAAGCATGAGGATCATGACAAGGATATAAAGAATCAATCACATGAGATAAATGATAAATTTTAAAGACTTTAACAATTTAATTTATTCAGAATTCAATAATATTCAAATTGTCAACATGATACTGCTTTATGAAGTAAAATTCAAGAATAATATTATATCAAAAATAATTTAAACAGAAAATAACATTTCAACGATGATAATAACATTATTCATTATATTATAAACTCCATTTAATATTATTCATTATATAATAATATTAAATTCATTTACTAATATTATTAATTATTAAATAATATTTTAAATCAATGATTTCATAACACCTTAATCCAAATGTTATAAATCACTTAATAATCTCATAATCTAATATTATCAATATTATAACAATATTTTAATCATTTCTTAAACTTATAAATAATTTATTTTAATTGTTTATATTTTACTAATTAATGTATTTAATCATCCTAAAATGTCAAACTCATAAGATTTATCACCAATAACCAAAACCCTCATCAAAAATCTGCATATACCTTATATAGGATTCTCAAGTCATAAAATTCTAGTTTTCAATTTTCTTACTTCACATAACATATTTAATTCATTTACTCATAACTAGTCTATTTTCATGAAAAATACCAAATCAGTACCAGAAATTTTTTTTTTCTGGGATTTAGCAGAATATAGTCCCATATTGAACATATATTTTTTTTAAAAATTTATTTACTATTTTTCATATGGCCAAAACTGTCGAATATTTAGACATTTATCATAAACTGTACTTTTGTCCAAAAATTCGAAATTTGCAGAGTATACTGCTGTTATATACATGTACTCCCAATAAAAATTTTACCAATTTTGGAGTTAACCACAAGGAGTTATAAGGGTTTATTTTTAAAATAGTCTTTTCCCTTAAAATTCATAACTCTTAATCTATACATCCAAAAATCGCCATTTTTGGACACAATCTAGAAAACTCATCAAATTATCATTTTAAATTTTTTTAGAATTTTTGAGGGTCGAAAAAATTACGAAACTGAAAAATATAATAACTCTTACTACAATCCCTTACCTCAAAAGAGCAGTATTTCTGACCGGAATATCGGATGTAAAGTCGAAAGAAACTTGCACCGAATAGCAACTCTCAAAGTATCTAAATACTCTCAAAAATATGCTCGATAATATAGAGAGAAAGAAAACTTGTTTTTGGTGTGATTTTCAATTCTAACTTAAGCGCCTATTTATAGGAAAATGCTAGAACGTCATAGGAGACTAAAATAATAAAATATTATAATTATTTTTTCTTCATTCTACGCATGCCCATCTTGAATTGCTAGGCAGCCATCTTGGAAGAATTTTTAGCCCACATGTTTTGAAAACACAAAAGTGGGTTCCACCCATAATTTTAATAAAAATATTTTAATTTCTAAAACTTCAACAATTCATAATAAATAGCCCTTATATCAAAAAAATACGAATTTTATATCCATTTTATACGAAATTGAATTCTCTACAACTTTATAGCTTTAAGTTTTTCCAAATTCCAAACAGAAATTGACCGAAATCCACATACGGACGATTTTCAACACCTCTTAAAATTCATAACAAATCATACGTTAATTTTTAACGGTTCAAAATTTGTGGACACAAACTCAACTTATATATGTATATCATATCCAAAAATTACAACGGTCCAACGGTCAGATTAAAATTATAACTCACGCAATAGAGCTTTAAGAACACTGATTTGATTTTCGGACTATAATTCACTCGTACCAGTTTCACTCAAACAGTCACCACGAAAAATCCACAAAGAAAATTTGGGTGATTTAAATTTCTGCGTTTAACTTACTTTCAGAGATTTCTTTTGATATATGGCTCATCTCCTAACTCATTATACACAAAGAGTTATGGATTTTACAAAATCAAGTAATAAACTAATTTTTTTGAAAATCCCATATCTCGTTCTTCATTTCGACAAAATACTAATAAAACACCTCAGCATTAATTCCTTCAATTATATCCACATAAAACTAACTATTTCTTTGTCATATAAATCAATAATTAATTATTCACAAATAATATTCCAGAATCACAATTATGACAACCAGGTTGTTCCCAAGAAAGAGGGAGCTTTTCAATAAGGATTTTCTCTTACTGGCGCACAATTAGGTGACCAAATCTCTCCTTAGACAGAACTTTCTTAGACATTTTCAATAATGCTATCTAATAATATTATTCAAATAATATGAATTACTGATCTTATAATGGAAAATACTTTGCAGTGCCAATTATTGAAACAACAATAATATAAAATCTCAACGTACCAATTATTGAATCAATAAAATAAAATATTGAACAGTAATTACTATAATAATTATTGAGTAGTGCATTCTTACGTAAGGATCAATAATTCAAAAATACTGTACAATACCGTGTGCTACTGTGCAACCACGCGTATTACTGTACTTTAACCACCGGGTATTCCAACAGTGTTAACGGTAACGATTACGCCGTTATTTATAAAAACTCAAATTTATCGTTTTTTTTATCCGACAGTTATTCTGTTATGGGCCCCACAAATGGCTGCGCCGTCGTACGAATATTCTCCGACAGTAAGAATACGACCAAACGAATATTCTCCGATAACAATGAGTATTTTATAACCACTTGCTCATTTAAAAAAAATTCATATATCACCCTTAACTTTAACTTTTTTTATCAATTTAACCATTTACTGAATAGAAAAATTGAATACTTTTATTTCATAAAATTCGGGGTCTTACATATATCTCTCCCCCTTTGTCATCAACAAAAAATAAGTCATATCAACTTAGCTGAATTTAGTTATCTCACCCCATTTGTCAACATTAAAGGAAATAAGAACAAGGATAAAGAATGACATTGGAGCAAGCTTACAACAAAATCACATATAACAAGTAAATAATATGATCATACCTTTGTGATTTGTTACCTATATATATCAATATTGTTGTTATCAGAGTAAGCTTGATAATTGAGTTCCTTAATGTAATTTTGGATTTTATATTTTCTAAATCAAATCTCTTCAATAGCACTTCTTTTGATCATCCCAAAGTGGAGGTCTTTAAGACTCAAGTTAGGAGGATGATTTTTAATAGTTCTTGATGATTTAGGAAGCTTGACAGTAGTCATTTGCTCATCAAATTCAGCCTCGGGAATATCAATTTTGCATCAAAATATTCATCTGATTTGCCTTCTAAAACAGACGGTTTGAGTTGTCTGGATTTAGGTGTCTACATGTCTGAGTTTTCTTCTAAAATAAACGGCTCAGGCTGTCTGATTTCACTGGTCTATTTTATTGATTCGCCTGATTGTTCTACTGAAGCAAACGGCTTAAGCTGTCTGTATTTAGCTTTTTAAGTTCCACGATTCAAATTTTATTTTCCTACAGAAACCTCATTCTCTTTATGGTTAAGTTTATTAAAAATAATATTCACCAATTCCTTATCAAGATTGTCATTTATATTAAATAAGGAGCATTTAGCACAATAAAAACTTTAGAATAAATAATATTATGAACCCTTGAGTTACAAAATTTAGATATTAAAACTCTATTTAAAAAATAATATGAGGTACTTACATATTTTACCAAATTTATAGGTAACTTACTCTCGTCAAGTAAAGTAATATCCGTCTCCATTTTGACCTTGAGACATATACAAAATGAATAAATAGTCTCTACCTTTTTGGTACCCAAATTTTCTTCGGTCCTTTTGGGTTAGTAGCATATAAATCATATTTCTTAACCAAAATTTGTTTTATTTTAATTTTATTAAAATTATAATCAAAATTACCTTTAAAATCAAATTTTTTACAAGTAACAAATGGTGAACAATAAAGTGGTTTATCCATTGGTTTCCTATTAATCATTCTAATATTATTATTAGTCTTATTTTCCATATTTTTAATAGGATTATACCCAATCCTTTGTTTATCAAGACTAGACCTTTGTGCCCCTAACATAACATTTAGGTTCTCTTCTCCTTGCATAAATTTAGAAAAATTATTTTTTTAAAATGTTATTTCTTTATTTGTTACATTATCATCATGTTTCACATTCATCATTTTTTCATCATTGAAAGCATCTATGCATGCATCTCTCATTTTCAAATTTTCTTTTACAACTTTATTTTCATTTTTAAGATCATTGTATTTTTCATTTAACTTGTTTGCACGATTATATAAAATTTTATTATAGTTATCTAGATAGTCAATTTTAGCATTTAACTTGGATACTTCAGTTGATGAGCAATCTTTAACTATTTCTTATATTTCTTAAATTAAAGTTTCAATTTTTTTCATTAAATCATTTATCTAATTTTTAAAATATACAGTTTTCTTTTTAAGCTGTTGATTTTCATTTTGTAAATCATGATAATCAGATATAAATATTTCAAAAGCTTCATGAAAATTCGTTACCTCAAGTTGATCATCGTCTTCTAATCCCATGAAACAAAGTTAGCCAGATTCTTCTTCTTGTTCTAATGTTCTGGACTTACTCATTGAAGTTGAGTTACCTTTTTTTATTCTTCCTTTGTTTCTTTCTTTGAAGTAGTCTCTCGAGTTTTCTTGAGAGCATTTCAATTTCTTCATCAAAATTTTCGTGATCACTTTCATTGTTGCTCTCGACTTGAAGTGCCAATATTTTCTTTATTGGTGCTTCATCTTCTTCATCATACATTCTTAACTGATTTTCAAATTCTTCAAGCTCTCCAAATAAAGAAAGAGTTTCCATTGTACTATTTGTTGTTGAATCTTAAATAGTTGTAATCTTTGGTGTGAATCGTTTATGCATGGCTTTAAGTATCTTTCTGTTTATCTCTCTTTGATCAATTTTTCGTCCGAGCATACTTAAAGAGTTCATTAGAGTAAGAAATCTCCCTTGAGCTTCATTAACCGTTTCATCCTTTTCTAACTTGAATAACTCATAGTCTTGCGTTAGCATACTTAACTTCACCTCTTTTACTTTGGAAGTACCTTCATGGCTTGTTGTAAGACCCCAACTTTTATAAATAAAGATGAATTTTCTATAAATATCATTTTTGAATATTATGGAGTTATTTTGATATAATGTTATAGTTGTGGGTAATATTTATAAATTTTACAAAGTACGCAAGTTGTTATATAATATTCGATTAGTCGGGGAATATTTGTTTTAACAGGGAATATTCGTACAACGGCACAATCATTGGTGGACCCCACAACAAAATTATTGTCAAATTGAGAAAACGACAAAAATATTTTATTAAAAATAACGGCGGAAGTTTTACCATTGTTACTGTTGAACTACTCGGTAGTAAAAGTACAGTAATACGTGTGGTTGCATAGTAGCACACGGTATTGATTATTAATGCTTATGTGAGAAGTCACTCAGTTTGATTCAATTATTGTCAGTTAATAATATGAATTATTTAGCGATAATGACGTTTTGTTTTATTCGTATTATTAACGTAATAAAACAGAAACATCTTTTTATATAAAACAGAATACTTTATTAAAGTTATTCTATAAATAGAATATATTATATTTTATTTAAAAGATTTTTCTTTAAATATGGACCGTCAGATTAAAGTAATCAATCTGGACCGTTCATAGATTAGTTACTATGCATTCTATTTTTCTATAAATAGCAGCTCATTCCTTCATTATTTCTTACGAATTCACTGAACTCTAGAGAGAGAAACTATAGAGAGAAACTATAGAGAGAGAGAAGAAGAGTTTTCTGCTACTTAACTACTTCCTTATTTCAGCTCTTCTTTAAAACGGTAAGGGGTGTTATTCTTTCTTATTCATGAAGAAAACTATTGTTATTCCATTTCTTATTATTCTGTTGGAATAACCTGTTTACGCGGTCTACCCTATACTTGGTGACATTCTTCTATTATTCTGTTGGAACATCCTGTCTGTGTGTTTTACACCGGACCTGGTTCCGTTTTTGTTATTATTCTGTTGGAACATCCTGTCTGTGTGTTTTACACCGGACCTGGTTCCGTCTTGTTATTATTCTGTTGGAACATCCTGTCTGTGTGTTTTACACCGGACCTGGTTCCATTATTTATTATTCTGTCGGAATATCCTGTCTGTGCGTTTACGCCGGACCTGGTTCCATTATTTATTATTCTGTCGGAATATCCTGTCTGTGCGTTTACGCCGGACCTGGTTCCATTATTTATTATTCTGTTGGAATAACCTGTTTGTGCGGTCTATCGCATGCATGGTGATTTCTTTTGTTATTCCATTCTTTATTGTACTCAATTGGTTAAGTTTTGACTTCTATACTCCATGAGATTTGTGGAATATCCTTGATAATTGCGTTTCATCCAGTATCTTTTCATGAAAATATTCTTCTAAGCATTCTTGAATTTTACTCCACAAAGCAGTATCATGTTGACAATTTGGATGTTATTAATTCTTGGATAAATTATTTCTTGAACTTGTTTTATTGAATTCTTATATCATTGTCATCATCCTCATGTTTATAAAATGTTGAAAGTCATCTGTGGCATGTAGTGCATAGATGGACTTGGTATGATTATGACCAGGGATTATTCGGTATAATCATGACCGTAATGTTACAAATGATGTGGTAAAAGTCATCATTGGCCCGTAGTGCATTGATGAACAGTTGTTGGCATGATCATGACCATTAATGAATACACGAATATCCTTGGCCGTAGTACAGGGGTGATTCGATGATGTGGATTATTTTATTAAGCTGAGTCCCAGCGATAACAGTGTTGAAAAACCTTTTAAATCATAAAAGATAGTAGAATTTATTTTCTACTTGACTCTTTTAATGGATTGCTTGTTCCGCTGCAATTAAACTTGATGTCTATTATATTTTATCAGTTTAACATTGTTGAAGGATAATGATAATTTATTCTGCATTATCTTAGTCATAATATTTCTTACTGGGCTAGTTGAGCTCACCCTTTCTTTCACTCTTCTCTTCAGGAAATGGGAACGTAGCTGGGGCAAGTCGGGGAACGGAGTGATGGTTCGAATGATAGTATTAGTTAGTAGTCCTCACTATTCTATGTAATAGTGTGTTAATAAATGTAATGAGGACTCCTTTTGAGTATGAATACTCTCTAGAAGATAATATTTGTATTCAAACTCGCAGTTTATGTTTTGTCGTATTGTACACGACAGTTATATTAGTAAGTTGTATTTGTAATCTGTACTTTGTATCTGACGACCCAAGATGGGTGATGTATACCTAATTTTGGGGGCATCACACTTGTCAAGATAGTATCCTATATTTCTTATGTTGTGTTGCACGATGATACTTTATCAATTTCAGCTTGGACCATTTCGCTTAGCAAGGTGTTCATGGCTCTTGAGTTGTAGGAAAACATGTAGCTTTCATTTGGATCCATATCCATGAGAGTCTTGAGTCTACCATCATCATGCATATGAACAACACGTCCATTTTCAACTACCCACCATTGCCATTGGTCTCTCTTGAGATAAATCTTCATTCTGAATTTTCAAAAGTTGAAGTTCTTGCTTCCGAGCAATAGACGTGGCCGACTTGTGGTTGACCTTCTTGAAAATTGAGGTGTGCTCTGATACCAAATGTAATTCAATAAATAATCACACCTAGAGAGGGGGTGAATAGGTGTTCAAACCCACAAGTGATTAACAGTGGATAATTTTTGAAGTTTACAACTGCAGACTATAATCGGACAGGTAACCCCTGTCTGTTTTAGTATATGTTCTTCGTCAATTATAATCGGACAGGTAAGCTCTGTCTGTTTTATTATATGTTCTTCGTCAGTTATAATCGGACAGCTAATATGTGAGACTCCAAATTTTATGAATAAAGATTTAAATTTCTCGAAATATTTTTTTGAATATTATGGTGTGGATTTGATATAATGTTATAGTTGTGGGTAATATTTATAAATTTTGTAAAGTAAACAAGTTGTTATATAATATTCGATTGGCCGGGGAATATTCGTTTTAACAGAAAATATTCGTACGACGGCACAATCATTAGTGGACCCCACAACGGAAGTATTGTCATAGTATGAAAACGACAGAATTATCTTTTTATAAAAATAACAGCGAAAGTCTTACAGTTAAAATTGTTGAACTACCCGATAGAAAAAGTACAGTAATACGTGTGGTTGCATAGTAGCACACGGTATTGATTATTGATGCTTACGTAAGAAGTCACTCAGTTATACTCAATTATTGCTACAATAATTGTTACATCATATCTCTCATATTATTGATTCAATTATTGTCACAGTATCATCTGTATAATATGTTATATTATTAAACCAATAATTGAGATGACAAAGTTATTCATATTATTATTTACAATATTGACAATGTCTAGAAAGTTCTGTCGAGGAGAGGTTAGATAATCTAATTGCGCGCCAATAGGGAGAAATCCTTATCGGAAAGCCCCCTCTTTCTTGGGAACGATCTGGTTGTTAAATATTGTGAATTATAATATTACTGATGAATAAGTTCGTGTTGATTAAAGATGAAATTGATGGTACCATGGTGTTGGAATTATTAGTGTTAGTGAAAATCGACATTTATTTTGATAATAATTGATGTTTGGAAATTATATTGACCAATCGGGTAATTAACCAGATAAATGAGTAATTAATTGCTATTAATTCACATGCTTATAACTATATGTTCACATGTGTGTACTATTGATTCACATGATTTACTATTAGGGGAGTTGGTGCAAGATTGATAATACTTGCATGACTAAATTAGAAATGGAAGTATAGTTAAAGGTACTATACTATAATTAATTTTTTCACATGTTTAGAACTACTGAGTCACATGATTTACTATTGATTCACATGATTTACTATTAGGGGAGGTGGTGCAAGTTTGATAATACTTGCAGGACTAAATTAAAAATGAAGAAAAAGAGGAAGGTATTATACTGTAATATTTCGAGCCCCAAAACGTGCAATTATTGAAACTATATTTTTCTATAAATAGAAGCTCATTCTTCCTTCATTTCTCACAAATTCACTAAAGCTATAGAGCAATTATTATATAGAGAAATTATAGAGAGAAAGAAGACGAGAAGTCTGCTACCTCACTATTCCAGTATCCAGTCTTCTTTTGAGGTAAGGGGTATTATTTATTTCGTATTCATGAAGAGAGATTCTGTTATTCTATTCTTTATTATTATGTTGGAATAACCTGTCTATGCGAAGTACCGCATACATGGTGAAATTCTTCTGTTATTCCATTCTATATTATTCCGTTGGAATATCCTGTCTGTGCGGATTACGCATGACCTGGTTTCATTCTTTATTATTCTGTTGGAATATCATGTCTGTGCGTATTACGCATGACCTGGTTCCATTATTTATTATTCTGTTGGGAATAACCTGTCTGTGCGGTCTATCGCATGCCTGGTGAATTCTTTTGTTATTCTATTTTTTATTATTCTGTTGGAAATGATCTGTCTACGTGGATTACCGCATGGCGGATGAAAATCTATTTGCAGTTTCGTATATTCTATTATACTCGTATGAGATATCATTTCTTTTGTATTCGTCATGAAATATCATTTTCTTTGGTATTTTTCTTTTACGAGTTACTATTCGAGTTAGTATCATTCACTTGGGTATTCGTAGCACTTTTCGTGTTAGAGTACTATTCACGAGTTACTATTCACGGGTTACTATTCACCCAAATTACTATTCACCCAAATATTATTCACTCGGGTATTTGGGGTACTTTTTATGTCGAGGTACTATTCACGAGGTACTATTCTCGGGATACTATTCACGGGGTACTATTTACTCAAAAAATATATTTCTTTCTGTCCAAATTATTTTTGGTACATGAATATTATTCTTAAATTTTACTCTATAAAGCAGTATCATGTTGACAATTTAGACGTTATTGATTTCTGGATAAATTAAATTATAAATCTTTAAAATTTATCCTTGAACTTGTTTTATTAAATTATTATGTCATTGTCATCATCATCATGCTTATATTGTGATGAAAGTCATCTTTGGCTTACGTGTAGAGATGGACTTGGTATGATTATGACCAAGAATTATTCGGTATAATCATAACCGTAATGTGACGAATGATGTGGTGAAAGTCCTCATTGGACTATAGTTCATTGATGGACAGTTGTTGGTATAATTATGATCAGGGATTATTCGGTATAATCATGACCATTGATGATTACATGAATATCCTTGGCCGTGGTCAGGGATGATTTGATTTTATTTATTAAGCTGAATCTCAGTGATAAAGTTGATGAAAAACTTTTTAAATCATAGAAGATAGTAGATTTTATGCTCTACTTGACTCTTCTAATGGATTGCTTATTCCGCTGCAGTTGTTGATCTAAAACTTGTTGTCTATTATATTCTATCAGTTGTTATACTGTTGAAGGCTAAGGATAATTTATTCTGCATTATCTTAGTCATAATATTTCTTACTGGGCTAGTTGAGCTCACCCTTTCTTTCATTATTCTCTTCAGAAAATGAGAATATAGATGGGACGAGTCGGGAAATGAAGTGATGGTCCAGGATAAATGGTTTTAGTAGTCCTCACTATTCTACGAAATAATGTGATAATAATTGTAATGACGACACCATTGAGTGTGGATATTTTTTAGATGACAATATTCTTGTTTAAACTCTCAGCTATGTTTTGTCGTATGTTACACGACTGTTGTATAATTAAGTTGTATTTGAATTTATGTACCATGTATCTGGCGACCCAAGATGGGTGATGTATACCTATTTTGGGGGTGTCACAGTTGGTATCAAAGCTTAGGGATATGATCCCTGACTGAGATGTGAGACAAGAACTAGGAGGGGAGAGACGGAAAATTCCTTCGCTAGTATGACCTACCTAAGTTTATTTGTTATTTAATTGGTCGGTCAGAGTATAGGAATAATATGTGATATGTCAATTAACCCTTGTTTTGTGACAGTGTTTAAAAATGGCATCTAAAAATGTTGAGATCAGCAATGAAGCACATGAGACCGTTGAGTCACCAACGATCAATACCCAGGATAATGTGCAACAGTAAGACAATAATCCTCAGGTAAACTATAACACCGATGAAATGGTGAACGATGGGATGTTCAGAGGCTAAATTTACGGAGTTATCCCGGTTTGCATCCCATTTGGTCGATAATGAGGAGCGAATGACGCGAATATTTCTAAGAGATTTGAAACCCGAAATACGTCAATGCCTCATTTCTCACAAACTTTGTTTATATTCAGATGTTGTGAATAGGGCTCAGTTATTGGAGCGCGATAATGAGTCAACACAACCAAAAGGTAACGAGCAACAACACGATAATAATTGTACCGGTGGCAACGGCCATCGAAACAATGATAACCATCGTGGGGGAAATTATCATGCCAAGAATGGTAACCACTTCGGTGATAATCATGGCCAAGATAATAGGAGTGGAAAATTCAAGAAGAGAAGGTTCAATAACGATGGAAAGACAGCGGCACCAACACCCGTTTTTAAGGAAGGAGAATGACCACCAATTGTATGCTTCAAATGCGGAGGGGAGGGACATATCAGTCCAAACTGCACGATGCAGTCCAAAGCATGTTACAATTGTGGAAAAGAAGGTCACCTAGCCCGATTTTATCGTGCACCAAAGTTAAGTACAGCTGGGACGGTGGCACCAAAGGTGGATACGGACAAAACAAAGTCGGTGGTTTCAGGAAAAGCGTTTTTCGTGACTTCTCAAAAAGTAAATAACCCAAACGAAGTTAGCACGGGTTAGTTAATTATAAATTCTTGCGAAGTCTATACCTTATTAGATACCGATTCTACCCATTCTTTTATCTCTCTTACTTGCGCTCAACGTTTAAATTTGACTCCGGAGAAATTAGACTTTGACTTATCGGTTGAAACTTCGTTAGGAGAAACCTTCATTACTTGTGCTATCCAAGTCTTGGATGAGAGTCACAGTTTTGAATGATATTTCTATTGTTAATAAATTTCTTGACGTATTCCTGAAGACTTCCTAGCCTGCCCCTATAGCGTGAAATCGAATTTTGTATTGGCCCCAATATAAAACCCATTTCTAAAATCTTTAAATATTTCTTCAACCAAAACGAACGTATAATGCGCCATAGAAGGATAATTATAAGGATAATCAGTAATTATCTTTATACTTATCTTTATACTTATTAACAGATTATCCTTATACATATTACTTATTAATCAGTAAAATAAAATAATAAAAAATTATAAGGATAATTATAAGGATAATCAATAATTATCTTTATACTTATCCTTATACTTATTAACAAAATAAGTATGTATAAGAATAATTATTGATTATCGTCTTATGATTTTTAATTATAAATAGAAAATAGTGATTGAGTTTATATATTTGAGTAGGAATATAATATAAATTCAATCACTATTTCCTATTTATAATTAAAAATCATAAGACGATAATTATTAATTATCCTTATACATACTTATTTTATTAATAAGTATAAGGATAATTACTGATTATACTTATAATTTTTTATTATTTTATTTTACTGATTAATAAGTAGTATGTACGAGGATAATCAGGATAATCAGTAATTAAGACAAATTATTTTTGTTGGCCGCTACTCCCTCTAGCGGCCAGTCAAAACACGGCCGTTTTGGCTGGCCGCTAGAGGGAGTAGCGGCTGAGCCCTCATCTCAGCCGTTCACTCTAATTTTGGACTGCTGGATAAGCGTTAGTTGAAACAGTCCCTCTGACTAACGTATTCTATGGATCATTTTCCATATATATATATATATATATATATATATATATATATATATATATATATATATCAGTTGAATTTTAAGATCTCACAAATTAATTTTAAAAGTTTATATTTATCTCCAATTTTAGAACGGTGGAATACTTATTTTAGAATGTTAAAATTTGTATGGGATGTACAATTTTTTTAAATTTGATATAAAAAATAAATATTTAAAAAATAATACATATATAATTGTGAACTATGTAAACAGTAATATTTGCTTTATTTTTTTATTTTTTATGTATTGAGAACAATGTTAATATTTTTAAGATAAAGGGAATAAGAATGAGTCTTTTATATTATTAATACAAGGATAAAATGGTAATATAAATATTAAACTTAAGTTTTCTTTCCTATTTGTTAATAAATTCTATAACAACTTGTAGAAAATATTTTACATTTAATTTTTTAATTTTTTTTATTCTTTCCTTTTTCATTCAAAAATTTGAAATATAGTGTAAGAAAATATCATCAGTAAAACTTAATTATATTTAATTAAATATATCCTTGATAACTCTAAAAAAATCAACAAGTTAAAAAAATTAGTATTTTTATAAGAAAATTTGATATTCCCACAACTCTATTTTCTTACAAAATAATAAATAAAATTCACGTTTATGCGAATAATATTTACAAAAATATCAATTTTAACATTTATCCCTAATTTAAAAAATATATATACGGTACACCTTGGCATGCATAACAGGCTAGCTTGGTCTGGGTTTACCAGGCCTTGGGCTTTAACCATGCCAGGCCGTTAACTTTGGTCTCCTAGGTAAGAGTGTAAATAAGCCGAGTCGAGTCGAGTCGAGTCGAGTATTGAGTTGCTCAGATTTGGTTCACAAAAATTATCGAGTGTAAAATAAGATTTGATTAAGATTCGTTTAGCTACCGAGTTGAGTATGATCCCGAATCAAGCCTGAGTAGTTTGAACTTTTTGAATAAATATGATCCGAGTATCAATAAAAAATTACAATTTGAAAAGATTTGAGTAATTTATCAAAGTTTAAAATGTGTTCATATTTTACGCGAGTACGAATCGAGTCCGAACTGTTTGTTCATTTTACAGCCTTACTCCCAAGACAGGCCAGGCCAACCCAAGTCCAAGCCCAGGTCATGCCAGACCCAAGACAAGGCAAGGTCATGCCCAAGAGACATAGGCTGGTCTAGTCCTTTTTTTAATATTAAATATTAAAAATATCAATTAATAAAATTTGTAAAAATGATGCAAGATTTTTGAGATTTATTTTATTTTAACATTCTATTGCACACCAATATAAGTTGAAAGATTAGAATAAAAAATATATATTCTTCTTAAATTAAAGAAAAATGTAATTTAGATGTAATTGGTATATAAAGCAAATTGATTTCCTAAATACATGTCTAATTGTTTACTATGTCAGTTTGTCTTCGTAGAAAATATAATTTGAATACAATCTGTTAATGTGATACATATGACTATAGATGCAAAATAAAATTAACTTACTGTAAATTACACTTTTATTTTTTGAATATAAAGTTAGTTTCTATTTTATTTTCTTTTAGTACTAGGATTAGTTGGACATATATTTTGTAAAGTTTAAATACACATATATCTTTTCATTTATGGTCATTAAACACTTCCATAGTTATATCTCAAATATTATTTTAATTAGTTTTCTATTTCTTTTATGGAATTATTATTTAAATGGCTACAACAAATTACCTGAAAAATAACAAAAATCATAAATCTCCCTAAAAATTTAGCATATCCAAATTAATGAAGGACTTGAGTATTTATAAGAAACTAACTTATTATTAATATTTAATATTAAAAGTTAGTTTATTGATGTATTAATTAATCTTAATATTTAACATTAAAAGTAGCAAGGAATATTAATAAAATTTTATTTTTAACTATTAGTAATTTAATATTTACAATAAACTAACTTATTATTAATATTAAATATACTAACTATTCTATTCATTGAAGATGTATATTAATTAAATGTATCTACAAGAAATCAAGAATGAATAATTAAAATTTTAAATTTTATTGATATATTATTTAAAACTAATGTATTATAATTTATAAATTATAATAATGAATAAGTAAAAATTTATACTTCATTGATGAATAATTATAACTTTAAAGCTCAAATATTAAAATAACTAGATAAAAAACATGCCGAATCTCAGTCCAGGTCGGACCTTTTTGCAGGTCAGGTCATGCCAAAATTTTGTCTTGAAACAACGACCTTTTTAAGCCTTCCAGATCAGGCCTAACCAAGCCAGACTTTGACCATGCCGAACTTTGACCAAGCTGAACCCAGACCAAATCAAGACCAAGCCACAAGCCGCAAGCCTTTTGTGCATCCCTATGTACACTTGATAATTAAACCTTTTAAGGTTGTAAACGGATATATACAGATCCGGATTCCAGTGTATCAGTATTCAAAAAAATTAATCCGCATCCATATTCGTATCCGGTATTCGACAAATTTAAAAATATTATCCATATCCGGTATTCGAAATAATATTCGAATACGGATAATATCTGTTTCCATTTCCGTTTCCGTTTCCAGCAAATTTAAAAACTAAGATTTTTTTTACTGAATTACTAAGATTTTATTTAATTACTAGATATTAATGAATGTAAATTATTAATTAATAAACGTAAGTTATTAATATATATGTAGCAAGTTAATAGTTATAGTTTTGTAATCTAATAGTTATAGTTTTGTGAGTTATTAATATATATGTAACAAGTTAATAACTATAGTTTTGTAAGTTAATATATGATCAATAGCATATATTTGTTGTGGATGAAAAATGGGCAAATATCATCTTCACTATACGTTACATAAATTAAGGGCTGAGATTTAAAATGCTATTACGCCATCCGCTAGTTTAATTAGCGGACATAGAAAAAGAAATTTTCGAACAGAATTGCTCCATATCAAGCCAGCGAATCTGGTTAATTAATGTAAATACTAAATCTGCTAGTTCAGCTAGCGGAACACGATTTCACTCTACGCCTTTTTCTTTTGTATCAATTCTACAAATCTCTCTATATTTATCACCATAATCATTGTATGTGTTGAGTAAGAAACAATGTTTTGTATCAGATCTACAGATCTCTCTATATTTATCACCATAATCATTGTATGTGTTGAGTAAGAAACAATGTGTTCATATCAATATTAATATCGTCATCTTTTGGAACGAATATTTACGAAGAAGCAAACAATTAATTAAGAAGCCATAAGTGGAATTAATAAGAAAATTTCAAAAACAGGGCAGGTTTCATTTTAAAATTTTAGGGAATTCGAATTTCAAGTAGTCCAAAATAGTCAATATATCCGATAAAAATGAGTTGAATTTGTATAACATGGAGACTTGTAATTGTATATATAATCCTCGTACAAAATGCATTGCTTGGAATCATTCAGCTAGTGTAAGACTTCGAATTTTTTTTTTAATAAAATGGAATTTCCTTTATTTATTATTTTGAAATAGTAAAGGTTTATTTGATTAATATGGTTAGTTATGGGTAAAATACAAAAATATTTTTAAATAAGCAAGTGATTATAAAATATTCATTGTTGTCGGGGAATATTCTTTTGGTCGTAGAATATTCTTGCTGTTGGAGAATATTCGTACGACAAATATAAGTTGTTTATAAATAACAGCGTAGTTGTTATCGTTAATACTGTTGGAATACCCGGTGGTTAAAATACAGTAATACGCGTTGTTGCACAGTAGCACACGGTATTGCACCAATTATTGATTCTTACGTAAGAAGGCAATACTCAATAATTGTTACAATAATTACTGTTCAATATTTTATTTTATTGATTTAATAATTGTTGCATTGATATTTTATATTACTGTTATTTAATAATTGTCACTATACAATATTTTTTATTATCGAAGCAATAATTCATATTATCTAAATAATATTATTAGATAACATTATTGACAATATCTAGAAAGTTCTGTCTAAGGAGAGGTTTGGCCACCTAATTGCGCGCCAATAAGGAGAAATCCTTATTGGAAAGCCCCCTCTTTCCTAAGAACTGCCTGGTTGTCAGTATTGTGATTCTGTAATATTATTTATGAATAATTAATTGTTAATTTATATGATGAGGAAAATATTGATTTTATGTGAATATAGATGGAGAAAATTTTTAAAGTGACAATTGTTAAAAATTGATATTTTATCTTTTCTGATAAAATAATATTTTATTATATTATTATAATATAATAATGGTGATATTTTTACAATGAATGTGGGATATATGAGTATATGAGGAGGAAGAGTATTTTTGTTGCAATAAATGTTTAAAACATGTTAAACATGTTGGTGGACCCATTTCTTGACTGAAATTTGATTATAGCCGTAAAATCGTCCGTTTGTGGATTTCGGTCAATTTTTGTTTAGAATTTAAAAAAACTTTCTTCTGCAAAGTTGTAGAGAATTGAATTTCCTATAAAATAACGCGAGATTCAAATTTTCTGATAAAAGGGCTATTTATTATGAATTATTGAAGTTCCGGATTAATTGATTATTATTTTTTTTAGAGTTTTAAATAACTTTTATATGAAAAACGTTTTTGGCAAGTTTGGCATATGTGTGGCTGATATTTTGGATCAATGAAGGTGTGCGTAAGAATTTATAATATATATATTATTATTATATTAAATTTTCTGCTTTGGTGTTCTAAGCATTTTCCTATAAATAGGGTGCTTAGGTTAGAATTGAAAATCACACAAATAATTGAAGTTTTCTCTCTTTCTCTCTTGATATATTGAGCGTATTCTTGTGAGTATTTTGATACTTTGAGTGTTGTTATACGGTGCAAGTTCCCTTCAGCACTATATCCAGTATTCCAGTCAGAAGTACTGTCTTTTCGAGGTAAGGGATGTTATTTTTTTATCAATGATATTATTTCTTTCAATATCATTATACCGGAATATTGGTAAGATTTTTCTTGTGAAATTCTTATATTTTCATGTCGGGATTACTATTCACGAGTTACTATTCACGAGTACTATTCACGAAGGATGATGATATTTTTTTATGAAATTTCTATCTTTTAGTGTCGGAGTCACTATTCACGTATACGGCACTATTCACAAATACGGCACTATTCACAGAAAAATTAAATTTTCTTTTCTGTGTCCAATATATCTATTATAGATACTAGCTTTGATTGTATCCATGTTTTGATCATTCTTGAATTTTACTTCACTATGATTATTTATGAAGTATTTTTGAACTCGGATTGTTTAAAGTACGAATCTTTAATATTTGTTCTTTTGTTTCACTGGATTCGTTTTATTTAAAATATATTTTTCATCATCCTCAGTCCTAAATGATGATATTACTGAATATCTTTGGCCTGTAGTGTAAAGATGAATTATTTCTTGATGAATATCTTTGGCCCGTAGTGCAAAGATGAACAGGTGTTGAGATGAACATGACCGACTGATTAATATCTTTGGCCTGTAGTGCAAAGATGACTATTTGATTCAAGATGTATATTGGTTGATGTTACAGGGATAAAATATCGATGATGGACTTTTAAATTCATAGATGATAGTAGATTTCATTATCTACTTCACTCTTCTAATGAATTGTTGTTTCCCCTGCAGTTGTTGATCTAAAACTTGTTGTCTATTGTATTCTATCAGATTTTTTCCTGTTGAGGACTAACGATAATTTGTTCTATATTATCTTAGTCATAATATTCTTTACTGGGCTAGTTGAGCTCACCCTTTTCCTTTTTGTTCTATTTTTCTTCTCAGAAGGCGAGAATGTAGTGGGTACTAGTCGGGATATGGAATGATGGTTCAAGATAGTTATTTTAGTAGTCCTCACTATTTTCTAAAATAGTGTATCAATAATTGTAATGAGGACTTATTGGAGTGTGGATATTGTCTAGAAGACAATATTTGTATTTAAACTCAGAGTTTATGTGTTGTCGTATTTTGCACGACAATTGTATTAATGAAGTTGTAGTTATTTTCGTACCATGTATTTGGCGACTCAGAATAGGTTGGGTGGATTGGACTTATTTTGGGGGCGTCACAGTTGGTATCAGAGCTTAGGGATATGATCTCTGGCGGAGATCGGGGACTAGAACTAGGAAGGGAGAGACGAGTAAATCCTTCGCTAGTGTGTCCTACCTAAGCTTATTTGTTGGTCGGTCATAATATATAGGTATTATGTGACATGTTAATTTCTTTAATTAACTCTTGTTTTATGGCAGTAATTGAGAATGACAATTGAGAATGTTAACAGTGGAGTAAGTGATACCGTGGAGACACCTTTGCTCACCAATGAGGAGAACGTGCAATAGGCCGATAATGTTCCACTTGTGAACAACACCACTGATCAGACGATGAACGATGGGATGTTTAGAAGATTTTTGCAATTCATGCAAAATCAAATGAGGGAGACTCGTGTACAAAATACCGGTGAAAATGATAACAACGCATGGTTTGTCATAGCCAAACAGTTCAAAGAGTTGGGACCACCAGAATTCTGGGGAAAGCCGGATCCGATTAAGGCGGAGACGTGGGTCAAGCAAATTACCAAGATATTCGATGTCTTGGGATGCACGGAGGAACAGAAGGTTCCATTCGCCACTTTTATGTTTCGTAACGAGGCAGATTACTGGTGGGAATCTGTGAAGCGTACCCAGCCAGCCGCACTCAATATGTCTTGGGAAACGTTTCAAAAACTGTTCAATGACAAGTACTTTTCTGAAAGTATTCGTCATATGAAGGAGGTAGAGTTTATTAGACTAGAATAGAACAACATGACGGTGTCCCAGTACAAGGCGAAGTTCGCGGAGTTATCCAGGTTTGCACCTCATTTGGTGGAGAATGAGGAATGTATGACGCGGATGTTTTTGAGAGGTTTGAAACCCGACATACGTCAATATCTCATTTCTCATAAATTTTCTCTATATTCAGATGTTGTGAATAGGGCTTAGTTATTGGAGCACGATAATGAGTCAGCTCAATCAAAGAATAACGACCTACAACTCGATGATAATCGTATCGATGACAACAGTCATCAGAACAAGGATAACCATCGTGGAGGAAATTATCGTGCCAGAAATGGTAACCACTTCGGTGGTAATCATGGCCAAGATAATAGAAGAAATAACTCAAATGAAAATTTTAAGAAGAGAAGATTTAACGATAACGGGAAGATGTCGGCAACAACACCAGCACCAGCAACAAATTCTAGGGGAGGAGAACGACTGCCAGTTAGATGCTACAAATGCGGAGATGAGGGACATATAAGTCCAAACTGTTCACAGCCTTCCAAGGTATGTTATAATTGTGAAAAAGAAGGTCATATCGCTGAAAATTGTATGGTAGCGAAACCCAGTCCAGCGGGGACGGTGACTCAAAAGGTTGTCCCAGAAAAGTCAAAGTCAACGGTTCCTAGAAGAGTGTTTGTCGTGACTGGTCAGAATGCGAGGAACCCGAACGAAGTTAGCACGGGTTAGTTAATTATAAATTCTTACGAAGTTTATACCTTATTAGATATCGGTTCTACCCATTCTTTTATCTTTCCTACTTGTGCTCAACGTTTGAACTTGACTTCTAAGAAATTAGAATTTGACTTATCTGTTGAAACTCCGTTGGAGAAACTTTCGTTACATCCACTATTTATAAATCTTGTTTGATCCAAGTTGGCACTATCACATTACCTGTTGACCTTATTTATTTAAAGATACTTACTTTTGATGTGATTTTAGGGATTGATTGATTAACTACTAATCATGCCAAAATTGATTACTTTCGTAAGGTTATTAGTTTTCATATTCCTAAGCAACCTGTTATTTGAATTTAAGCAACCAAACCACTGAAGTTAATCATTGTCATATCAAGCCATAAAGCCATTCGTTTATTGAAAAACGGATGTCAAGCTTTCTTACCCATGTCATGGACTTTAATACGTCATATTTGAATAATATTTTGTTTCTTGACGTATTTTTTAAAGAATTTCTTGGCTTACTCCCAAAGTGTGATATTGAATTTTGTATCGACTTTGAACTTGGTACAAAACCCATTTCTAAAATCTCATATCGAATGGCTCCTATTGTACTTCAGGAGTTAAAAATTCAACTATAGAATTTGGTACCCGAGCCTTTATCTGGTGACTTCCTTTATGGAATACACCAAAGCCAGACTCTCTGTAGGGGACGCCATATTTGTGTGGTAGTAAACTGATAGGTGTCATTATGACGTGCTATCCAAGATTGGGATATGAGTCACAGTTGAGAGCAACCTAAGTCAATAATCGAAATACGTAACTTTCTATGCTTAGTTGGTTATTATCGAAGATTTTGTGGAAAGATTTTCACGAATCGCTACTCTATTAACTCAGCTGACTCGAAAAGATACAAAATTCGAATGGAGCAAGGAATATGGGAAGAGCTTCAAAGAACTCAAGAGGAGACTCATTTTGGCACCTGTTCTTACCATACCATCCTAGAAAAAAAAAGAACGTGGTAGCTGACGTGTTAAGTAGAAGATCGTATGCGGGTACGAGTGCAATATTGTCGAACACAAAGACCCATTTCGTATGACTTACAAATGATAGAGATAGAGTTAAAGACTCTATAGATCACTTGATGATATACGAGTAAAATCGACTTTAATCGATAAAGTTAAAACCGCTCAAACTACACACCGGAGCTGATGAATATGAAGAAGGAGGTGTAAAAAGTTGTTATTCCAAAAGTGAGAATTGGCGATGTAAGGAAAGCTCAAACCTTCAATTTATTGGTCCATTTGAAATCCTCGATCAAGTAAGAACTGTGGCCTATAAACACATTTTATCGCCAAGTATGACGCGTGTTCATATGTTTTTCACGTATCGAAGTTACGAAATTATGTGGACAACCCGAACCACGTCATTGAGTTAGAACCGGACGAGATAACCAAAGACTTAACGTCCAAGAAGGTACCTGTCAAGATTTTGGATAGAAAAGAGCATGTCCTACGCACAAAGGTCATACCCCAAGTCAAAGTTTTGTGGAGGAACCATGCTATTAAAGAAATGATCTGAGAGTTGGAAACGGAAATGAAAGCGAGGTATCCTCATCTTTTCGAAACACCAGGTACGTACATCAATTTCGAGGACGAAATTTCACAAGGAGGGGAGGTTGTAAGACCCCAAATTTTTTTTAATAAAATGGAATTTTCTTTATTTATTATTTTGTAATAGTAAGGGTTTATTTGATTAATGTGGTTAGTTATGGGTAAAATGCGCAAATATTTTTAAATAAGTAAGTGGTTATAAAATATTCATTGTTGTCGGGGAATATTCGTTTGGTCGTGGAATATTCTTGCTGTCGGGGAATATTCGTACGACGGCGCAGCCTTTTGTGGGCCCCATAACGGAAAACGATTGGATGAAGAAAACGACAAATCTAAGTTATTTATAAATAACGGCGTAGTTGTTACCGTTAATACTGTTGGAATACCCGGTGGTTAAAATACAGTAATACGTGTTGTTACACAGTAGCACACGGTATTGCACCAATTATTGATTCTTACGTAAGAAGGCACTACTCAATAATTGTTACAGTAATTACTGTTCAATATTTTATTTTATTGATTCAATAATTGTTGCATTGATATTTTATATTACTATTATTCAATAATTGTCACTACACAATATTTTTCATTATCGAAGCAATAATTCATATTATCTGAATAATATTATTAGATAACACTATTGACAATGTCTAAAAAGTTCTGTCTAAGGAGAGGTTTGGTCACCTAATTGCGCGCCAATAAGGAGAAATCCTTATTAGAAAGCCCCCTCTTTCCTGGGAACTGCCTAGTTGTCAGTATTGTAATTTTATAATATTATTTGTGAATAATTAATTATTGATTTATATGATGAGAAAAATATTGATTTTATGTGAATATAAATGGAGAAAATTTTTAAAATGACAATTGTTGAAAATTGATATTTTATCTTTTCTGATAAAATAATATTTTATTATATTATTATAATATAATAATGGTGATATTTTTACAATGAATGTGGGATATATGAGTATATAAGGAGAAAGAGTTTTTTTGTTGCAATAAATGTTTAAAACATGTTGGTGGACCCATTTCTTGACTGAAATTTGATTATAGCCTGTAAAATCGTCCGTTTGTGGATTTCGGTCAATTTTTGTTTAGAATTTAGAAAAAATTTCTTCTGCAAAGTTGTAGAGAATTGAATTTCCTATAAAATAACGTGAGATTCGAATTTTCTGATAAAAGGGGTATTTATTATGAATTATTGAAGTTTCGGATTAATTGATTATTATTTTTTTTGGAGTTTTAAATAACTTTTATATGAAAAATGTTTTTGGCAAGTTGGCACATGTGTGGCTGATATTTTGGATCAATGAAGGTGTGCGTAAGAATTTATAATATATATATTATTATTATATTAAATTTTCTGCTTTGGTGTTCTAAGCATTTTCCTATAAATAGGGTGCTTAGATTAGAATTGAAAATCACACCAAAAACTAAAGTTTTCTCTCTTTCTCTCTCGATATATTGAGCGTATTCTTGTGAGTATTTTGATACTTTGAGTGTTGTTATACGGTGCAAGTTCCCTTCAACACTATATCAAGTATTCCAGTCACAAGTACTGTCTTTACGAGGTAAGGGATGTTATTTATTTATCAATGATATTATTTCTTTCAATATCATTATACCGGAATATTGGTAAGATTTTTCTTGTGAAATTCTTATCTTTTCATGTCGGGGTTACTATTCACGAGTTACTATTTATGAGTTACTATTCACGAAGCATGATGATGTTTTTTTGTGAAATTTCTATCTTTTAGTGTCGGAGTTAATATTCACGTATACGACACTATTCACAAATACGGCACTATTCACAGAAAAATTAAATTTTCTTTTCTGTGTCCAATATATCTATTATGGATACTAGCTTTGATTGTATCCATGTTTTGATCATTCTTGAATTTTACTTCACTATGATTATTTATGAAGTATTTTTGAACTCGGATTGTTTAAAGTACGAATCTTTAATATTTGTTCTTTTGTTTCATTGGATTCGTTTTATTTAAAATATATTTTTCATCATCCTCAGTCCTAAATGATGATATTACTGAATATCTTTGGCCTGTAGTGTAAAGATGAATTATTTCTTGATGAATATCTTTGGCCCGTAGTGCAAAGATGAACAGGTGTTGAGATGAACATGACCGACTGATTAATATCTTTGGCCTGTAGTGCAAAGATGACTATTTGATTCAAGATGTATATTGGTTGATGTTACAGGGATAAAATATCGATGATGGACTTTTAAATTCATAGATGATAGTAGATTTCATTCTCTACTTAACTCTTCTAATGAATTGTTGTTTCCGCTGCAGTTGTTGATCTAAAACTTGTTGTCTATTGTATTCTATTAGATTTTTTTCTGTTGAGGACAAACGATAATTTGTTCTATATTATCTTAATCATAATATTCTTTACTGGGCTAGTTGAGCTCACCCTTTTCCTTTTTGTTCCATTTTTCTTCTTAGGAGGCGAGAATATAGCGGGTACTAGTCGGGATATAAAATGATGGTTCAAGATAGTTATTTTAGTAGTCCTCACTATTTTCTAAAATAGTGTATCAATAATTATAATGAGGACTTATTGGAGTGTGGATATTGTCTAGAAGACAATATTTGTATTTAAACTCAGAGTTTATGTGTTGTCGTATTTTGCACGACAATTGTATTAATGAAGTTATAATTGTTTCTGTACCATGTATTTAGCGACTCAGAATAGGTTGGGTGGATTGGACCTATTTTGGAGGCGTCACAGCTAGTATATATATATGCTCTATATGTACAATTAATATTGGTCTAACAAAAAGGAGGTAAATGATCATAGTAACTCCCATGGATGACATTGGAGGTGATGAGAGCAAGGCTCAACCCATGTAGTTTTGCACTCTCCCCCGGTGCCATCACAACTGTAATACCCGGTTTAAAAAAAGATAAAAGATAAATATAATTAGATAATAGAAGTGTAACTAATAAGTATTTATACATATCTAAAACCAATTAGGATAATTCAGTTAGACTGTAACAAACATTTGATTTTAAAAGGACTCTTTTACTTGGTAACTTATTTTACAAATGAAATAGATATATTTTAAACAACTAGAGAGAAAGAAGAACGTAAAAATTATTTGGTTTTGGAGTATTGCAGAACAGAAAAGCAGAAAACTCAAAGAATTAGTTCACTTTTAATTTCGTGTTTCACAATATCGAGGTAAGTGATTTTCTGAAATATTTAGTGATTTTAAAATTATCGTTATTTATATGTATGTCTTATTAATTATTGGAATGCCTAAATGTATGGTTTTAAAATTCGTTATGTTTTATTTAAGGCTTCCATTTAAATTAAAATGCTATGTTCATTTATTCAAAATTCGGATCAAGTATTTATTTTTGAACTATGAAATAAGATTATATGATTTTGAACTGTTAAAAAGTATCGTTTAGAATATCGATAATATTGAGAAAAGATTTTAAAATCCTCAGTCTGACTATGTATAGAATCCGTTATTGATTACGTTTAGTTCCGGAGCTAATATAGGACCTACTGAGGTGCACACCTATTAGATGACCATCGGGGAGCGTGTATTTTTATAGATAACTTAGTAGGCTGCATGTGTATCATAACGTTATCGAACTTTTGGGCCATATTACAGGGCTATTGTAACCTTAGTCGCTAAGGCTGTGGATTAAAAGATATATGATATTTATTGAAATCATTTTTGAATTATTTTAGTTTTGAAAGCTTATGTACTATTGTTATTGAACAAAAAGTTATTTTGAAAAAAAAGTGTTTTGCAAATTGTATTTGATTCGGCTAGATAAGGAGGATTGCTACTTGCTGGGCTTTATTGTTCACCCCCTTACAGATTTTTACAGGCCCCATCGTTGAAAGCTGAACACTTATTTGATACGCTTGGAATAGCTGGAGTTTAGTTTTAGATATTATTTTTTTTGTTGATGGATTTTAATAAAACTCTTAGTTTTCAAGGAGTTGTGTCTCCGTTATTTGAATGTGGTATTTATTTATATTTCATTTGGATTGATTTAAAATATATTTATTGTTGGGTTTTAAGTTAAGATTATTGTTGAGTGGTTTTGTTTGGGCTGCGCGTTATTGATATTGTTGTCTTGCGGGCCTTTGGGCTTGCGGTATGTAGCACTTTGGGTTCGGGGTGTTACAGAGGTGGTATTAGAGCAGTGGCCCCTCGCAATGTGTTGGTTAAAAAAACCAACATATTCCCTGTGGAGTGATTTTGGGAATTACTTGTGGGTAATAGTTTGACTAAATTAAAGAAATTAAAAATAAGGTAGAGATCTATGTAGTGTTTGACGTTTGGTACTCGAGGCTAATTGGGTATTTGATTCTATTTGCTACTAGTTTTGTATAGTGTTGTTGAGTGGGGATTATTTTTGTAGGGAGAATGCCGCCTAGAAGAAGCAACCCTACTAACACCAATTTTGTCACTAATTAATGGTCTGACTCAGCTGGCTATTACTTTAGATCAGCTAGTGCAGAACCAACAATCTGGGCATCGTGGCATGGTAGCGGAATTCAAGCGATTGAACCCGCCAATCTTTGAAGGGGCTACGGACCCTTCCATCGTTGAGAAGTGGACACAAGAAATGGAGAAGGCGTTTGATTTTCTAGGGAGTAGTGAGGCTAATAAGGTGACGTTGGCAGTTTACCAGCTTCAGGGTGGGGCATATGATTGGTGGCTTATAGAGAAAAGAAAGCATGAAGGGAATCCTGAACCATACACATGGACCATGTTCAAGGAGGCATTTACTAACAAATACTTTCCTAGAACAATTGGGGCACAAAAGGGGAGAGAATTTATTAGGCTCGAACAAGGGAGCAAGACAGTTGAAAAGTCAATAATTATCACCAAAATCAGCAGCTGTAATTGAGAAGAAGAAGAAAAAGACTTAAAAAACTCCATTTTTTCTCTGGTACTTGAGAGAGTAGTTTGTTGGAAACTGGATTGAGTTTGGGAAAGGCGTAATATTCAAGATCTCCCAAGGCGTAATATTTGAGATCTGTAGATTTGATACAAAAGTAAAATATTTGGCAAAGTCAAAATATTCGAGATCTCCCAAGGCGTAGAGTGAAATCGTGTTCCGCTAGTTGAACTAGCGGATTTAGTATTTACATTAATTAACCAGATTCGCTTGCTTGATATGGGGGCAATTCTATCCGAAAATTTCTTTTTCTGTGTCCGCTAGTTAACTAGCGGATGGCGTAATAGCTTTTTGAATCTCAGCCCTTAATTTATGTAATGTATGGTGAAGATGCTATTTGCCCATTTTTCATCCATAGCAAATACATGCTATGGATCATTTTTCATACATATATATATACGGTCAGGATCAAGAGCAATCTCTTTAAATAGCATTCCTCCTTAAATAATATTCTTTTATTAAAACTACGTCGTTTTGAAGGGACGTGGTGGCATTGTATTTATAAAAATGCCACCGCGTCCCTCCAAAACGAAATCGTTTTAATAAAAGAATGTTATTTAAGGAGGAATGCTATTTAAGGAGAATGCTCTTGATCCTTAACGTATGTGTGTGTGTGTGTATATATATATATATATATATATATATATATATATATATATTATTGCATATATCTCTTAAATAACATACATTTATTAAAATTATATATATGTCTTTTTGAAAATTCTTTTAAAAAACAAAATAATATTAAAAAATATTGGTCTCACTTACTTTTCTTTAATTTACAAAAATGCCACCACGTGACCCCACTTGTTTTAAAAAGAATCTTCAAAATGACGTAGTTTTAATTTTTTAATAAAGATATGTTATTTAAGAGAGATGTACTTTAAATTCATCCAATATATATATATATATATATATATATATATATATATATATATATATATATATATATATACATAAGCTATTCGGATATGGATTCCGAATATCGAATTTCGGATATCCGTCGAATATATTTACGGTCGGATGTTAAACGAATACGCCTATATCTGTATCCGTATCCATTTATAATTTGCGGATACCTTTAAACTGAATACAGATATATTCGTTTTTTTACGAATGCGAATAATATTCGTTTTTTTTCGAATACAGATGCGAACGAATACGAATTTTTCGGTTACCATTTACAGTCCTAAAACCTTTATATTAGAAAAAAGTCAACAAAGTCAATGGGGGCGGGGAGATGGGGGCCATGGATTATTATTATAATAATGTTACTATTACATAAAAAATGATCACATAATACTCAATACATACATATGTATATTGCGGGTCCCACATGTCAAGTGGGTGCTCACAATATGCATGTGTGTAGGTGAGCATTATTTGACTATTTTTTATGTGATTGTAGGATTGTTCTTATTATTGTACTCTTCGCAACAGCTAACGCGCCAAACAAGGTGAGCCACGTGACATGTCTTATTCCATCGTCCAATATAGAGGAAGACAGAGATGATTACTAAGAGTGTGTTGTCGACATCTAATTGGTCGTTCCTCCATTAAAGTTTCTTTTTTTGATATTATGCTTTTGAATTGAATCTGAAAACATTTCTATAATAGTAATATGCCTTCTTCCCTCTAATAGCAGCATCCTTAATAAATTTTACTGTATTTTTTCCCTTAGCTAGTTTACCAAAACAAGATAAATAATATATAGGGAATTTCATGTTTCTAGTTAATGGGCTTGGCTTGTACTGTTTTTTTAGGTGCTTTTGCCTTTTTTGTTGGGTATGGCTATGATAGGGAACGACTAGAGGGAATAAAAGATAAATAAGGTAAAAAAAGCAAAGGAGTTTTGTGGTCTGAAAATAAAGAGATCGAGCTAGTGATACATACATCATCAAATATCAAAAGATCCCTAGCTATTATGGTTTTGTTTCTGTTTATGTTTATATCTTTCCTAATGGCTCATTGCAAAATTTTGACATCTTTTTGCAGTATTTTTTCTCAAGATTTTTGTGCTTCCTTTTCTACCTTTTTAAGGAGAAATCATCTCTTTAATTGGCTTCATACTAATTAAGCTTGTGTGTTATAAACCTGGCCTTTTCTAGGTTAATTTAGAGCGAGTGCTCCAAGATTTTTATGTTTTAGCTAGGGTTTTAATTCTGGGCTACGATTGTTCTTGTCAAATGGTCAAGCTGCTGGTTTAGATATCATCTGTTTCTGGTTGTGTTAAGGGATTGTGAAATAATTAATTTTGATTCAAACTCCTCATTTGATGGATCGAGTCAGACTTGAGTTCTTTCGCCATTGTTAGTGAATTATTTTTAGGGTTTTCAAGGTGGTTTTGACCGTTGCACTTGTGAAATAATTAATTTATTAATTTCGTAGAAATTAAGATTACTTTTTGGGGTTCTACCTAGGTATTTAAATTAAGTTGCTTTTAGTTTTGGATATCCGTGGATCTTGAAACTGAGTATCATGAGTTGTTTATTTAATGGAGCAGCTAGGTCTTTAATCAATTAATTTTGAGGGTTAATTAAATAAACTGAGGAGATAATTAATACGTATACATATATACATATATAATGGTGAGAGGAAAGATTGAGATGAAGAGGATAGAGAATGCAACAAGCAGGCAAGTGACCTTCTCGAAACGTCGATCCGGGCTGCTGAAGAAGGCTTATGAACTATCAGTTCTGTGTGAAGCTGAAGTTGCTTTGATCATTTTCTCTCAGAATGGAAAACTCTATGAGTTCTCTAGCTCCTCCAAGTATGTACATGTCTTTCTCTTTAATTCAGTTAACTACACACAAATATATATATATATATATATATATATATATATATATATACACACACACACACACGCACAGATATATATCTTTGTTTCTTCCTTTCCTGATCGATGATCACCTAAATACTATAAATATTTAGTGGACTATATATTTTAGAAAATGATGTCTTGCTAATTTTATTGATAATCTATACTTGTACTAGTATTAATTTTTCACTCCGCTCAATGCATGTGTACTTGTTGCCTTTGATTTTATCAACTTTATTGCGTACGTGCTCTGATATATTTATTTTGTGTGTTATAAAAGCAACATGGTACGGCATGGTCTTCTGGTGCAATTCCAGAGATCTCAATACTAGTTCAAAGAAATATCTCTTTATCTCTCTCAATCTATGATACTGGTTAATTTGGTGGGCCGGATTTGATTTTTATGTAGTTCATTGATTCTGTAAGTAAGATATATCGTACATGCATATGCATGTACTAGTTATATGTATATATGCATAGGAGAATGATTCATAGTTAGTATTTATTTTTTATGGATACTTATACGGCATACACCATTTTTATTATTGAAAAATATACACTATCTTTATCATTGAAAAGAAGCAACGATTAGGATTAGAAATTGACAAATAAATGTTTAGCGTTTATTAACAAAGGTTCAGAGTTTATTAACTTAACCTTTGGTTAATAAACTCTAAACCTTAATTAATAAATCCTAAATCTTAGTTAATAAACCTTAAACTCTTGTTAATAATCCATAAACTCTGATTAATAGATGACACAAAGTTTTTTTTTTTACCATCCACTACTAATAGTAGCGGACATCAATTTTCAGTTATTAATTTTGGTCGTTCCTTCTTCTTTCTAATGTTAAAAATGATGTATGTCCTAAAAAGATGCATAACAAATAAATACTATGAATTATTACCCTATATATATATATATATATATATATATATATATATATATATATATATATATATATATATATATATATAGTCCTGTATAAAGCATCAATTGGCTGGAACTTGCATGTAGACAAAACTCTCCTCTAAAGCTCCATGTAATATGATGTTAAATACTAATTAATATCTCCATGCTGCAATATAATATGATGAAGATGGGTGATGTACATCTTTAAGGTACGTTTTTGCAAATTAAGGTTGTATATATCCTTTCCATCAAAAGTCATGTTTTCAACGAAAAGCATAACCTGTAAAATAAGTTTTTAATTGGAACCAAACTCATTTCATTTGTAGTCTAGTTTCTTCAACAACAAAAAAAGTTATCTACAATTTTGAGAATTTACATGTTGGATGGAAAATGTACTGCTATCATTTTTTATTTTGGATCCTATATTTAATAGATGTTGGTCCTTAATCCAATATATATATATATATATATATATATATATATATATATATATATATATATATATATATATATATATATATATTGATCGATTTATATAGTTGAACTAATTAACTATATCCTCTGTCCTCCAAAATATGTTTAAAGTACAGTTTGTACACAAAGTAAAAAAAGTAAAATAGAAGAAAGAGAGTATCAAAAAGTTTCAAGTTTATTTTTAATAGCCCTACAAAATTACATAAAATGATGAGTCTTTATATATATATATATATATATATATATATATATATATATATATAAGTTGGATCAGGTTCGGACCTCCCGGAAGGGAGAAAATCCGGACCTTTTTTTTTTTTTTTGCTTTTTTTTTAAAACAACTAAATTTTTTTTTTTTTAAAAAAAAACTTAATATTTTATGGAACTGAAATTTTTCCATAATACAGTGTTTTGGACGCGATTTGAATACCTATACCAAAAAATGGTGGTACAGTCTGCACAGAATGTACCACCATTTTTTGTTATACATATCCAAATCACGCCCAAAACACTGTATTATGAAAAAAATTTAATTCCATAATTTTTTATTTATTTCTTTTAGTTGTTTTAAAAAAAAAAGTCCGAATTTTAGTCCGGACCTGATCCGGACTCTCTCTCTCTCTCTCTCTCTCTCTCTCTCTCTCTATATATATATATATATATATATATATATATATATATATATATATATATATATGGGAAAGGTAAAGTAAGGTATGCCTTAGCCAAGCTTGGTGTGGGCAAGGAAATCGTGGCTTGTTAGTTAGAGTTTCGTGTTGGCTGAGGAGGAGAGAAATTCACGAATATATAGCACAGAATTGATTGATTGATTGATTAAAAAGGGGAGAAGAACATGTGGGCGATTACTCTAATGACACGTGACAGAACTCCTAGAATCCGAAAATCTTGTTAGGGTAGCAGTGATTTAGGGAGCCTTCTTGAGTGCTTCGGGTTGAAAGAGAATGTCCAAGAATCCTTAGAATCCGAAAACCTTGTTAGGATAACAGCCAATCCAAGAGATTCAAGCTTCCAAGTCTAGCAATAGGTTTCAGCTCCAAAAGTCTAAAGTCCAAAAAAAGTCCTCTACTTCCTAGAATGGAAGGGGTATTTATAGAGTTTCCTTATAACTTAAGTAGTCACGTGTCAGGCACATGTCTTTAGGAAAATTTCAAGAATACCCTTTAGTCATTAGAATAATGTTCATATCGTCATGTCCTTCTAGCCACCAATTCAATCTCTCAATCAAATCCCAAAATGAGCCGTCTCCACGAGCCTTCTGCCTCGGGACACGTGTAGGCTTCTCTCTGGCCTCACACATTTATTTTTTGCTTTTCCGACTTCATTCAATTAGGTCATGTGAACCTTAATTTGTACATTTAATGATGTCGCAGAACCCTAATTGTGCATTTAATTCAATTAGGTCATGTGAACCCTAATTTACACTTGGGTCTACACTTGATTAAAGCTATTAACAAAATGACGTAATTTTGTATACAAATTATAATTAAATGATTTATTTATATAAAACATAAAAATGAAAAACTTAACTCTAAAGGATAAAACTACGTCATTTTATATAGATTTTACTAAGTAGCCTTAGTTAAGGTTGACTAAGACATGCATTCGATTACTTTTTCTCATATATATATATATATATATATATATATATATGTGTGTGTGTGTGTGTGTGTGTGTGTGTGTGTGTGTGTGTGTGTGCGCATTATACTACATCCCACTAAATGACATATATTTTATGTTGTAGAATTGTGTCAAAAAATTTAAGACAAAATTAAATTAGCGATTGACCAGCGACCGCACGCGATCGTTCATATTACCTAGCGACTAGAGATTTTAGCCCGATCGCTATTACTATAATTAGCGGCCTAATAATACAGTCGCAGATAAATCTGATCGCTGATAAACCTTTAATTTGTGTTTATTTTACTCTAGTGCACATTCTGTTCGTATCATGGACAAAGAGTTAGCTTGGTGTGCCTGTGTCAAAAGAGGAAATGACATATATATTAAAAGGAAAATGATAAATTTTTATATGTCGATCTTTATGTTGAGATTATAATTTAGTAAAAACAAATTGGCAATACATAACAAACTCGTAACAAAATGAAACTCGTTGCATGTAGTCAATCTAACTAGAGCTAGCATAGAGTGGATATAGGTTCTGTAGTTAATTTGTTATTCCCAAATCCCTGCCACTGGATTATAACTTAAATTTATCTGAAAACTAATTTTTGTTACGCAGTCTAACATGCAATATTTGTTCATGTCCAAAACTAGAAATATACTTTAACTTTTAAGTTAACTGCAAAAAGTTAGTACTAATTTAATATTTGATTTTTGTACATAAAAATACAACTATTGTACTATACCAGCTAAAGAATACCATTAATTAACATATATATATATATATTTGTTATTTTCAAAAATAAATTGAATGAATTTATCATTTTAGAATTTTAAGATATAAAAATAAAAAATGTATCTCTAATTTTTTAAGTCAAATCACTAAGGAGAGTAACTTTCTTACCTTAAACAGTGTAACTTTATTTGAGTTGATTAATGCATGCTGATAAGTGATAAGTGATAAAACTGTTTTATTTTGAGACGATTTAGAGGATAAATTTTTTATAACATGCATGCATACAAGGTAATTTTAGAAAACCTATATGATAACAGTGAACTAATTAAAAAAGCCTATCTAGCTAGCTAGGAGCTGTGGAGTATATATATGAGGGTGGAAATTTCAGAATGGCTTCAGGGTGGATCTAATTTATCAGTACCATCATGTGTTTTAATTTGTTGCCGCAAGGGGCGTGTAATATAATTACTGTCTATACACAAACGTAGTTCCAAATTAATTCTGAATTACACTAAAATTGCAAGTCCTCAAAAATGATTGTTCTGGCTTCTATATAAATAGTGCCTACAATCGTACGTAATAACTACCATCTCAGTTGCGATGAGAGAAGAGAAAATAAAGGACACATACTGAGAGATATACATGAGGATAAGAAATAGTTATTGAAGTATTGGAAAACAGTATATTAGTATTAATTGACTGCTTAGAGTAGGGGTAGAAATGATGTCGAATTTATATTGTCTCAAGTCTAAGTATTTCATGACTAAATATATCAATATTAACTCCATCTTGTTAAAATCCTCAACAATATCACTAATCATTTTATTAAACGTGTTAAACTAGTTTAGTGCACAAATTAAAACTTTTAAATAAAAAGATACAACACAAGTATTTTCGTTTGATCCTTAACCTACAGGAAAGCAAATCATGGAGTTTTTGCATTTCGGTTTGGTCTTGATGTTTTGTTGTATTTTTGTGTTCTTCTTCAATATGTATAACAAACTATTATGTGGTCATATCTAAAAGTAATGGATTTGTCACTTATGTATTTTGTTTAGTTTTAAATAAATTGATAAATCTTTTGCTGATAAAAAAATAAAAAATACAACACAATTCACTTAATTGTCGAATAATAACGTAATTTATCCATCACAAAAATATATTTAACATACAAAATAACATGTTTAGAATTAAAAAAAAAAAGTAACTAAGAAAACTAAACTTAATATTTAAGGTAAATGATAACGTCATATCATATTTATTTCATAATTATTTTAAATAAAAGTGTCTAATCTGTTAAAAGTTTTAGATTCTTAAAAATACGTATTTGACTCATTTAAATTTGGTATTAAATATATCGACAAGAAAACCATTTGTACTTAACTGTAACACTTTTATTGTATATTTGTATATCATATTCAAGATGTGTTACAAATTGTCGCCCTAGAGGCATAATCAGATCAAGTATAAACTGAGCCTTATGTAGCTTAATTAAGAGTTGTGAGGATCTACTTAATGATTAGCCTTGCTCTCTCTTGAACCAATTTGAGTGTTACTTTTCTTCATGCATAAGTTTTAGACTAAAATAAAAAATTATCTTTTGTTTGTGCTTGTGTGTTTTTATTTTTTAATTTAATTAATTAACAAATTTTTTCTTCAAAGTACAATAAATAGTGCAAACCGCACCTTTAAGGTATAATTAGTAATGGAAAATTAATCGAAAAGGTACTTATAGTTAGTATATCACAAATGTGGTAGTCTCTCATATCAAATAAATAATAAAAGAGTAAAAGAATAATTAATATACATGAATTAGGCTAAGACCTAATGGATTAACTTTTTAGGTCAAGTTAGATTCTAAACATATATGTTAGTGTATAGTATATGTGCACGCGACGTACGGACTCCCCACTTCTTCCCTATACGCGATGGTGGTTTATAAATTAATCTCAGACAACCTTTTCAAAAGACACGTGATGATGTTGAATTCTCAATGAAGGGTTGATGCTTCCCCAAAGGGGCTCTCGATGGCAATGATATATGAATTCTTGATTGGTTTTGTCAAGAATTGATTCCGAGAGTGATTATCCGAGAATTTGTGATCTGCGATAATTTAAGAGAAGATGTTCAATTCTTGATGTAAGTTAACTCTTGATGAAAAAAATGACCAAGATCAATAGTTAGCCAAGAGTTAGTGTGCAGTGATTGAAGAGAAATATTCAACTGAGGGCGAGCTCTTAATGTGATGAACTCAGTTGTGAGGGGGAGAATGTTAGGATATTGTACAAATATAAATTAGAGTCTCCTAGATCGGAGAAATAATAAAAGAGTAAATGACTAATATACATGAATAGGCCTAAGACTTAATGACTTAAACTTTTAAGTCAGGTTTATACCTAGTACGTAAACGGGTCGGGCTATCTCAAATGGGTCGGGCCATTGGCAAGCCGACCAAAATGGCCCAAGTTTTGGTGTGCTGAAAGTAAGTGACCCGTGGCTGGGATGGCCCGGCCTACGGGCTTTTTCTTTTATTTTATTTTTTTATTTATTTTGAAAATTTGTAAGTCACAATGCTATTTAATAAAATTCAAATTGAAATGTAATGACTGCTAACAAACTAGACTAATCAACATTTAGTGCATTATATTGATGAAATGTAGCAGTGGTCATTAAATCAATTTTAGCAAAACACCCTTGTAATGTGTGAACATTCCACCAATTTCAACACTTTACAAACAAAACAGGACAACTAGATAAGTAATAAAGCATGAAGCAGGAATTATATAGGACCATCATTTGCAACAATGCCAACAACCTTTTAAGTTTTAAGAAACAATGAAACCATTAAATTTATGTTTAACAAAGCATTCAATTCTACTACACAATTACAACACAGGATCACCTTTTCTTAGTACTTGAAAAAACACACAAAAATCAAAGAAATACTCCATAAAAAATAAAGTACTTACTAGTGAGTAATGTCTAGTCACTCCTAACACTTGTAATTTCGTCCACGTTAGAACCCTTTGACTCTTGATTTGCAATTAGCGGTACCAAAATTTGGTCGTCCGTCGGCCCATCGTCTATATTAAAAATGCCAATTTAAAATATCAATGCCCAAAATTAAACTAAAAAACTACAATTAAAGTAAAAATATTTACAATTAGAACAAACCTTGTATTTTATATCCACAAATATTCCAATTACGTCCACAAATTAATACTTGTGCATTATCCGGTAGAAGCAAACTACAATATTTTGTGAGAACTTTTGCTCCAATGCTAAAGGCCGACTCCGAAGCAACCGTTGTAATTGGAATTGATAAAATATCATATGCCATCCTCACTAGTATTGGATATCTATAATAACGTAATATTTGAAAGTACTAAACAGTCATTAGTCATGTATAAAATAAATGTATAAAACTAGAATAAAAAATAAGGATTGGGTACCTCTCAGAAAGTTTTTTCCACTCTTCTAGAATATTAAAAGAAGATTTATTAATGACTATTTTCTCTTCTAAGTATTGTTACAATTCCGTTCTTGCTGATGTAGTACCTTGCACTTCCCTCGCAAACTTCTGTGGAGGACTGAAACTCTGGAACTGGAAGTACCGACAGCCGACTTAGCAATTTAAGATTGACTTGGGCGGTTATGCCTTAGGGAGTTGGGGTTTGTTTAAGCTTGTTAGGCTTCTGGCTTTGCTTTGGGCTATTGAGTGTTGTGTTGACATGCTTTGCTGTTTTGGGCTTAAATCATTTGGCTTGCTGAATCACTAAAATAGCTGTAGTAGGCTGCAGTGAAGTGGATTTTTTTAAAGGGTCGGCCGGGTCGGGCGCCCACGGGTTGGACCTTCACGGGCCGGGCTACAATTGAGTCGGGCCAAACACACAAACATTTTTATGGATTAAAAAAATGAAACCCAAAACCTATTTTTTAACAAACGGGCTAGCCCGGCTCGCAGGCCTGAGCCGATTTTACCAGGTCTAGTCCGGTTGTATTTCAAATATATATATTACTGCCTTGTGTATGTGCAGACACTCTAATTCTTCCCCAACACTTACATTACTAATTGTCATGTTTTGACCGATACCAATAACTTACAAATGAAAACTTCACTTACTCTTTGCAATGGGCATAGTGATGAACTACTTGCGGGTTTTTCTAGATCTTCTCTTTTTCAAGAAGATCTAAATCTTTATATTTATTGAAGAGTCCTTGACTTATCAGAATCATCATTTATACTAAAGGCTGTGTTAACGCCAAGATCTTTGATGACGTCCCAATCACGTAAGACGTCCTAATCCTGCACAGAAAACACGATCAACACCAAAAGCTTGACGGCTGGACCGTCGGGGGATAGCTCCGGCGTGAGAGTCAATACAGGCGTTCAAGGTTTAACAATGGAGAGTGTAAAAAAATGTCTAGTGTGTTGAGCTAGATAGAAAGTGTATGCGTACCTTTCGTTAAGAGACCCCCTTGCTCGGTTATACTCTCATACTCGGTTTTTTGTGCCACCAACCACGATCTGACACAGCCCCCTGCTTCTCTCTGGTCTTAGCCGTGTGCATGCAGGTTGTCACCTTTTTTCTACTGTTTCTGCCGCCGGCCGGATAAAATTCCATCCACATTAATGATCTGCAGACTTTTGGTCAACTGCTCTCCTTTCTCATCATTACCAGTCAAAGTCTTAGATATTAAAAGATTTTATGGACCGGCCACTTGATCCAGCCCAATGTTTAAGGAGAGACAATAAAGACAGGGTAAAGGTTAAGCCCAATGGCTAGAAGACTTAATAGTAAAGGTCCACTAGGCTAAGTAAATGGGGAGGCCCAATCCGTCCGGCCCAGTAGAGGAAATATCGGGACCCAACATTGCCCCCTAGTTTTTTATTAAATACAATATTCAATAAAGAACTATAAGCGGCCCAAGAGGTCATGAGACCCAACAGGGTTGGCATAGGCCCAAAAGGAAAGTCCAAAGGGCCAAATATTTGGAGCTTAACCCGGACGTAACCTTTCAAATTCGTAATGATGACTGTCAAATTAATGAGCCGCCCCCGATTTTCGTGCAAAATTTGAAAAGACCGCTATAAAAGCCTATTTTCCCCAATTTGACGACTTTACCAGCTTAATCTGAATTTGATATACAGTGCTTTCTCTTTCTCTCCGATTCCTTTCTCTCCTACAAGATCTCAGTAACAATGGAGGCCCAAGATTCAGATAACTCCACCCCTATCCTTGCTGTTCCAATTTTCGTCACTCCTCCTACCCACAACCCTACTGAGTCGGTTCCAAACTCCAACCCTTTCGAGTTCTTCGAGAGTGAAGAGCAGTATCCTCACGCCAATATCCCATCCATCGTTACCGAAACCGAGTTGCGGGTCATCAAGAGTCGGTATCAGATCCCGGACACCCATCTGGTGAGGGCTCCAGAATCGCATGAGCGGATGTATCAACGGCCGGACGGGTGGACTGCTGTGCCGGTAACTGTTCTAGATAAGGGAGTTAGATTCCCTCTCCACTCCTTCCTCGTTACCCTCCTGGGATTTGTCGGAGTAGGATTCGCCCAACTGGTGCCGAATTCGTACATCCACATCCTGGCCTTCATCGCGTTCTGCTATGAGTTGGGGATACCTCCAACAGTTGATTCTTTCTTCACTCTCTTCACGGCCGAGAAGTCTCGGGAACGAGGCTTCAAGGTGCTGAGCAAACAGTCCCCCAAGCCCAACGCCAAGTTTAAGAAGTGACCGTTGATGGATACTCCTTCGAGTAACAAGGGATGGCACAGAGAATGGTTTTTCGTGAAGGGGCCTGAAACTCCGTCTATCCCGGAATGGACCACTTCCGAGCGGATTTCTGCAGACTTCGGGGACATTCCAGAGGAGCGCGTGAGAGAAATGGCGAGCATTCTCGAGAGGATTCCCCTGAAGGAGTGGAGCTTCGGGCTCTTGAGCAAACAAGCCTGGTTATATGACCATAAACTTTCTTTGATAAAACCAACATCGACCGAGCGAAGGGAATTGGATGAATTCCTTTCGGGTAAAACACCATCATCCCCCGCCGACATCCCACAGGAAGAACTTGCTGCGGAGCCCAGCCGGCCTCGTCATAAGAAGAGGGCAGTTCAGAAAATCCGGGCAAACCCCCAAGGATTTTAATCAGCTTCTGCAGCGAGTTTGATTGATATGCCTGCGAACGAGCGAATGCAAGCTCTTCAGATTAAGAAGAGGAAGACCATGGTGACTCCTCTGTCTGCCGATGAGCTTCGGGTTCCTCCTCCTGCAGCCGATCCGCCTACCATTATCCCTACGGAGATCCACGTTTCAGAAGACGAGCTCGAAGGCCCGACCGAGTCTCTTCTTCTGTCTCGTAAAAGGAAGCAGCCTTCCGAGGATCAACCACCACCGCCTCCCGAACCATCAGTGCCTTCCCCGACAAGATCCTCCCCCTCAGCCTTCAGGCGAGAAGCTGCATCTTCTCCCACTGTGTGGCCGGAGTTCAATGCCAACTTCCCCTTCCAGCTGTTTGAATCCTTCGTCCGGGAGACAGACGATCACCGGTTCGGGAACAGCTCGATCAGGGATCTAATCGAAGAGGGCATGAGCTACCAGGCTAAGGTGAGTTTGTTCAGTTTGAAATATTTGAAAATCATCTGTTTTATCTGTTCCTTCTACTAATTAACCGACTTTCTTTACCCGTCTGTAGGCAAATGCTGTCTTCGGGAGACTTCTTGCCCGGTACAGAGAGTCCGAAGCCGAAGAAGATGCGGCTAGGCGGGAGAAGGCCAGTCTGGCTTCGGCTCTGGAAAGGGAGAGAAGGGCCCACGGTGCTACTCTCCTCAATAATGAAGGCCTCCAGAAAGACGTGAATAATTTAAAAGAGAAGTTGGAGACAGCCGAGGCCACCCACCAGATAACCGTTTCCACTAACATAGACCTGGTTCGTCGAAACGAGGTCCTTGTTGGGAAGAATGAGACGATGGTAAAGACCAATAAAAGCCTGGCGGTGCAAGTACATGAACTCGAAGCTAGGGACTTGAGACATCTGAAGGAGCGGGCAAAACTTGAAGAGGAGCTCCGTGAACTTCGGGCCTTGAGGGATTTGGGTCCCCCTCTAACCGGAGATCTTCGGAGGGAAATTCAACAGAAATACCGGAAATCAGTCGAGTTGAACGAGGAGATCGTCCAAATGTTCTCGGATGGATACGATGAATGCCGAAGCAAAGACAAGACAAGACTTGTCGCTGCCAAGGTTGACCCGACCATTCTGGACTCTTCGGAAGGCGAAGATGACCCCTGAAGATGATTCTCTTTTCCCTTAGCTGTAGGATTCTTGTAAAGCTTCTATCGCTTTGTAAACATCATTATGTAAATAAAATATCAGCATTATCCTTTATGACTTCGGTTTTTTCACTGTTTACCAACACTTTAATATGGATTTAATTTAAAAAATGTACAAGCTCCTCCGTGGACTTAACTTTAAACTGTTAATCAACAACTAAGCAAGTCGTATAACAGATAAGATGAAGCTAAATAACGTGGCATTCCGAACTCAACACTTAGAAAAATTTAGGCAATAATAACAAAGTAAAGGAATACTTATTCGTTACCAAAGTGTGAGGTAGGTGCCGTGAGGGATCTGACAAAGTCTGAATGACGATACTTGCCTACCCCGAAGGGCCTGACAAGGTCCTCAGGATCACCTGTCGATGAGGCTACCATCGAATGGTTGGCGAGTCCGCCCGAGCCTCCTTACACCGGTGACCATCGAATTTACCACCCTTGGTGGAAAACAATATAGGATCCAGGATTTGACTACCACGCGGGGTATCAAATAATTTGGCTGCCATCGAATGGCCAGCGAGTCCTACCATACCTCCTTACTTCGGTGACCATTAATTTTACCACCCTTGGTAAAAAACAATATAGGATCCAGGATTTGACTACCACGCGGGGTATCAAATAAATTGGCTGCCATCGAATGGCCAGCGAGTCCTACCATACCTCCTTACTTCGGTGACCATTGATTTTACCACCCTTGGAAAAAAATAATATAGGATCCAGGATTTGACTACCACGCGGGGTATCAAATAATTTGGCTGCCATCGAATGGCCAGCGAGTCCTACCATACCTCCTTACTTTGGTGACCATTGATTTTACCACCCTTGGTAAAAAACAATATAGGATCCAAGATTTGACTACCACGCGGGGTATCAAATAAATTGGCTGCCATCGAATGGCCAGCGAGTCCTACCATACCTCCTTACTCCACTGTGACATTGGGACAAATGCGAAGATCAGTTATGAAAAAAGTGACTTTTTATTGATGATGAACGGTTATGTATAGACTCTCAGTGGACTGACTTGGTTTCTACTGAAAGTACTTTCGGAGCCTGCCTGCGTGCCATATGTTCTGAATTTCAGATCCATCCAAAGCCTTCAGCCGATACGTCCCGGGCTTTGGTACTTCGGCCACTTCATACGGTCCTTTCCAGTTCGGCATCAACTTTCCAGTGTTCTGCGGTGTAGACGCTTCGGCCTCTCTGAGAACGAGGTCTCCCACCTCGAATCTTCGGAGCTTTACCCCTTTGTTGTAATGCTTGGCAACTCTCCTCTGGTAGGCTGCTAACTTGATCAAAGCCACTTCTCTGACTTCCTCTAATAGGTCCAAGTTGGCCTTTAGTCCCTCGTCATTGTAGATCTCTCTGAACTGACTAACTCGAAGACTTGGAGATCCAATCTCAACTGGGACTAAGGCATCAGTGCCGTAGGCCAGTCTGAAAGGCGAGTCTCCTGTTGTTGTCCTCGGCGTAGTCCTGTAGGCCCACAACACGCTGAGCAGCTCTTCTGGCCATCTTCCTTTAGCTTCGTCCAATCTGCACTTGATTCCATTCAGCAGCGTCCTGTTGGTCACTTCGACTTATCCGTTAGACTGAGGATGAGCTACCGAAGTCTTCCTGTGCTGGACTCCTAGTTCCCTCAGAAATCCTTCAAATTTAGATCCCACAAACTGGCGTCCGTTATCTGATATCACCACTTGAGGGATCCCGAAGCGAAACACTACGGATTCTTTCATAAATTTCAGACATTCCTGATTCGTTATTAGTCAGAGCGGTTTCGCCTCGACCCATTTGGTCATATAATCAATAGCAACTATGACGAAACTGACCTGCCCTTTAGCTTTCGGTAACGGGCCCAGTATATCAACCTCCCAGACAGCGAAGGGTATAGGAGATAGAATCGAGTATAGCTCTTCCGGTGGCTGATGTGGAATCGGACTGTTGAGCTGACATTTATCACACTTTTTCACGTATTCTGAAGCTTCCTTGAAGATCGTTGGCCAGTAGTACCCCTGCCGAAGAACTTTGTATGCCAGCGACTTAGCTGCCATGTGGTCACCGCAGCTGCCCTCATGAACTTCCCGAAGGGTGTATTCTGCTTCGGACGGGACCAGACACTTCAATAATGGTGACGAAAATGCCCTCCGATAAAGATCTCCATCAATAAGAACGAAGTTGGCACTTTTGTACTTGACCTTTTTTGCTAACATCTGATCCGAAGGAAGGACGCCATCTGTCAAATAATTGATGTAAGGAGTCATGCAGCAGTCAGATCGCTCGATACACATCACCGAGTCATGTTGAATACTCGGCTGCTGTAGGACCTCCAAATAGACTGATCCATTGAAAATGACGGCATCTGTAGTGGCAAACTTTGATAAGGCATCGGCAATGGAATTACCGTTACGCTCTATGGCTTGAAATTCGTGAGAAGCAAAGTATCGAAGCATGTCTTTCAACTCTGCCAAATACCTGATCATCCTCGTCCCACGGGCTTCATATTCTCCTGATAACTGCTTGACGACCAGCTGAGAGTCACTATAAATGATCAACTTCTGGACTTCTAGGCTCTTCGCCAGCCGAACCCCAGCTAGAACGGCTTCATACTCGGCCTCGTTGTTAGTCGCCTTAAACCCGAATCTAATGGCTTGTTGTACCTTGAACCCCTCCGGACTGGTCAGAATAATTCCTGCTCCATTGACATTTACCGTGGAAAACCCATCTACATACAGTGTCCATGCATTCTGACCGTGTTGAAGAAGTGTAACAGTTCGATCAGATGTCCCCGCTTCCTGTAACTCGGCATCTGCTTCGGTGAAGAAACACTCTACCACAAAATCGGCCAAAGCTTGTCCCTTGATAGCGGTTCGGGGATGGTACTCAAGGAAAAACTGGGACAATTCCATGGCCCATGCTGCCAATCTCCCCGAAACCTCCGGTTTACCCATTACCTTCTTCAGTGGTTGATCTGTGTAGACGATCAGGAGCCTACCCTGAAAGTACTGCCGAAGCTTTCGGCTAGCAATTACTAAAGCAAAGGCAATTTTTTCAATATTTGGATACCTGGTTTCGGCGTCTCGCAGGACGTGACTGACGTAATAGACCGGGTACTGCTTTCCACTGATCTCCCGAATCAGCACCGCTCCAACGGCTAAGGAACTCGCTGCAAGATAGAGATACAAGGTCTCTTTCGGGGTGGGTTTTACCAATAGGGGGGCAGAGGACAGATAGGTCTTTATGCCTTGGAAGGCTTCTTCACAGGGCGAAGTCCATTGGAAAGTCTTCGCATTCTTCGGCCCCCTCAGTGTGTCGAAGAATGGTAGACACCTTTCTGCGGATCTGGACATGAACCTCCTCAGAGCTGCAATCCTACCGGTCAGACGTTGGACGTCTTTAAACGATTGAGGAGTCTTCATGTCAAGGACGGCTTGAATTTTCTCTGGATTGGCTTCGATACCCCTCTGACTGACTAGATACCCCAAGAACTTTCCCGCACCGAGGCCGAAGGTACACTTTGCGGGATTAAGCCTCAATTTGTGATGTTGGACAGTCTGAAAACATTCCTCCAGATCATCCAAATGTTTCTGAATCTGCATGCTTTTAACGATCATGTCGTCCACATAAACCTCCATATTCTTTCCCAGCTGCTTGTGGAAGATAAAATTCATCATTCTTTGGTAGGTTGCTCCAGCATTTATAAGGCCAAAGGTCATCTTCTTATAGGCGTATACCGAACGGTGTGTAATGAATGCTGTCTTTGGGATATCTTCCCTGCACATGGATATTTAATGATAACCTGAAAAAGCATCCATAAAGCTTAGTAGAGCATATCCTGAAGTCGCATCAATAAGTTGATCAATATGGGGCAAAGGATAAAAGTCCTTCGGACAAGCTTTATTTAGGTCGGTGTAATCAATGTAAACTCGCCATTTCCGGTTCTGGTTCTGCACCAATACTACATTGGCCATCCACTGTGGGTAGTCGATCTCAAAAATAAAATCAGCGGCCAACAGCTTGGCGATCTCTTCGTCAATTATCTTCTGTCGCTCGGGTGCGAAGATCCGTCTCTTTTGACGAACAGGCTTCTTCGAGGGATCTACCTCCAATCGGTGCTCAGCGACCTTTCTGCTAATCCCAGGCATGTCCTTTGGTTCCCATGCAAAAATGTCCGCATAGCAGCGAAGGAGTTCCGTAAGATTTGTCCGAAGAGGTTCTGGTAGACCCAAACCGATTTTCACCGTCTTGTCTGCTTTCCCAAGGATCAACTCAATCTCCTCCGTCTCCCCTGCAGGTGTTACCAATGGCTCGGAACTGCCTTCCGTGAAGGGCTCAATCTCGATTGCCAGGGTTTGTTTCTGCTTGCTGACCCCTACCCCGGAAGAGATGCAAGCATTCCGATAACAGCGTCGGGCTAGATCCAAGTCTCCAGCCACCTCTCCGACCCCGTGCGCCGTAGGGAACTTGATTTTGAAATGGGGGATAGAAGTCACGGCTTGGAGAGCCGTCAGCGTAGGTCTTCCCAGTATGGCGTTGTAAGCTGAATCTACATGCACAACATAGAATTTACACATTATTTTTGTCTGTTGCGGGGCTGTGCCGAAGACCACCGGGAGCTCGATAGTGCCAGCAACTTTGACCGGATCGTTGCTGAAGCCATACAGAGGAGCCTCCTGCCCAACTTCCATTTTTCGCCCTTCAAGATGCATTCTTTGATATGCGTGGGCGTACAGAATATCCACTGAAGACTCGTTATCTATCATTATACGTTTCATGTCCACCGAGCCTACTTGCGCGGTGATCACTAACGCCCCCTCATGTGGATCAATGGGCTCCAAAGGATAGTCTGCATCCGTAAAGGATATAATAGTTCCGGGAAAGGGTCTATCCATCTTTGGAGAGGCACCTGATATGGACATAACCGAATCTAGATACCCCCTTCTCTTTCTTCCTACCAATTTCCCCGACGTTCCCCCTGTTATTACGTCAATGACATGCCTTGGTGGCGGGTTCGGGGCGGGCTGTACAGGAGGATTCGTTTGAACTGTCTGAACGGTGCGGTCGGCACTTTGTTGGTTCTTTTCGGTCACATATTGGACTAACAGACCGCTCTGGATCTTTCTTTCCACGAAATCCTTCAGATTACAACATTCGTTGGTGCCATGGCCTGCAGCTTGATGATAGTTACAATATTTTCGAGAGTTGCCCTGCCCTGTCCTATAATTGTCCCTCGGTGGCTCAAGAACGGCTGGTTCCGGATTTGGTCTAGAATCACTGACCTGTCTGTGTTCAGTTTGGTATAAACCTTGTTCACCTTCGGGGCAGAAACAGGCGGACGAGCATCTCCTTGTCGCCATGAGTTGTTGAACTTCTTGGAACGGCTCTCCGATCTATCATTATACCCCCCCGTCTTCTTCTGATCAAGCTGGGTTTTAGGGACATCTGCCTCCTTCACCTGCTCCGAAGAGGAACGTCTCAAGCTACTCATGGCCTCCTCCACAACGATATAACCTTCCGCCTTATCGAATGCCTCTGCCAGGCTCTTCGGATGATTGAACATCAGCTTCCTCACCAGCTTCTCCGACTTCACTAAGTCCAAACCGTTCTGAAATAATCCCACAGCTTGGAGATCATTCAAATCAGATACCTGACCAACGGCCTCTCGAAACCGTTTCACATACTGACCCAAAGATTCGTTGGTGTACTGCCTGACCTGTGCCAGGGAGCCCGTGGGTTTCCCTCTCCTTTGGTTACTCCCAAAACGAGCGTGGAACTTGTCGCAGAGTTCGAACCATGATGAAATTGAATCTGCTGGTAAAGTCCCCATCCACTGCCTCGCATCCTTTCTCAATGTCGTAACGAACATGTGACATTTAGCAGCGTCAGTGAAATCATAGTAGTCCATTAACCGGTCGAATGCTTGGCTATGGTCGTAAGGATCTCCCGAACCATCGTAACTTTCCATGTGAGGCAACTTCTTAGAGGTGTCCGCCTTCTCCTTAAGAATATCCGAGGAAAATGGGGATGCTTTCCTTCCCGGAGTATCCTTTACTTGCTGGACCTCGGATAACTGCTTCTAAAGAGCCTTCAGCTCTTTTACGAGGTATTCTACTCCTTCTGGCTGTGACGACACCTCCTTCTCCGACGGCTCTCTCCTTTTTTGAGTAGATCGGTCGTTAACCATAATACCCCCAATCTTCGAAGGACTCTCACGGCGGCGGTCCTCTGAGCGAAGCACCCGACTTTCGGGTGTAAAGCCCCGAGATCTGCTTTGCCCCTGGGTCCGACGACTATGGTGAGAGTGCGCGACAATGAGTGCCCTCTTCATGCTTTCTGGAGTTCGTTCTCTGGACCGGCCTTTCCTATCACTTCGGATCTGCCCCATAGGGACGTCACGACGGAGTGCTTCCTTCGATCTTCGAGGAGCGGGGCTCCTCGATCTTTTTCTCTCCCGATGCTGGCTTTGAATCCCATGTTCTGAATGAACCGGCTCTTTCCCGCTGCGATGCACACGCCTTTCGGACTGGACATAACTGGACGCTTCATCCCTCAACTCTTCCATCCGGGACATCTGCTCGGCTATATCCTGCCTCTGCTTCATGAGTGACTCCATGGCCCTATCTGCCTCTTCTGCCATCTTAGCCAATCGGGAGGTCTTCTCGTCGTGGTCTAGCTGTTTCCGGCCGCGACCGGACTCTTTATCCGTCGTGAAGATTAACTTTCTCTTAGCTTTGCCCACGGCCCTTGGACGAGAATCTCCATGCGACCGCTTGGAGGCTGTGCTAGCATGAGCACTTAGTGTGGGCCCCAAACGATCTCTAACAGAAACTCGTGGTGGTGAATCACCAACAGTCATCGGTTGTCCCTCAGGCGTGTCTGCTCTGCTCTTCCCCATCCTTGAGAGCGTGGAACAAATGAATATTTGTGATTGAAAGCTCTGGAACACTAGAACTCAGCCCTCCTTCTAGCGCCAATGTTAACGCCAAGATCTTTGATGACGTCCCAATCACGTAAGACGTCCTAATCCTGCACAGAAAACACGATCAACACCAAAAGCTTGACGGCTGGACCGTCGGGGGATAGCTCCGGCGTGAGAGTCAATACAGGCGTTCAAGGTTTAACAATGGAGAGTGTAAAAAAATGTCTAGTGTGTTGAGCTAGATAGAAAGTGTATGCGTACCTTTCGTTAGGAGACCCCCTTGCTCGGTTATACTCTCATACTCGGTTTTTTGTGCCACCAACCACGATCTGACACAGCCCCCTGCTTCTCTCTGGTCTTAGCCGTGTGCATGCAGGTTGTCACCTTTTTTCTACTGTTTCTGCCGCCGGCCGGATAAAATCTCATCCACATTAATGATCTGCAGACTTTTGGTCAACTGCTCTCCTTTTTCATCATTACCAGTCAAAGTCTTAGATATTAAAAGATTTTATGGACCGGCCGCTTGATCCAGCCCAATGTTTAAGGAGAGACAATAAAGACAGGGTAAAGGTTAAGCCCAATGGCTAGAAGACTTAATAGTAAAGGTCCACTAGGCTAAGTAAATGGGGAGGCCCAATCCGTCCGGCCCAGTAGAGGAAATATCGGGACCCAACAGGCTGAAAATCTCGAGCCTTTGGTGGCGAATTATTTCTATTCCTACTAATTACAGAAGTCAACAAACAAAAAAGACAATTTCACATTTTAATCTTAGCTTTCATTTAAATTTACATCTCTTTACATACGGAAATCAAGGACTTCCTGGAATAAAACAATATGGGTTCAACTTAATATAGGAATGTAGATAGTCACCAAGGGTATTATGGGTTCAAATGAATTAAAAAAATTCTTAGAATAAAAAAGTTGGAAGAGATGAAAAACTCTCTTTTTTTGGTTTTGAATCCTCATTCTAAATCAACTAATAACAACTTTGGCCTTGGAGTGTTTTAGACATGTGGTGTTCTTCTTGTAAGGCCATTTGTAAAAATACAAGTATGGATCGAAAGTGATTCCTCTAAATTCTGCAAAATGCACTTGTACTTGTGGTTTTTTCATCTGAAGGAGTTGCTACCTGATTTGTCTAGTTCTTGATAACATTGGTTTTCAAAAGCCTGGATTTTTTTTTCATGTCCAAAAAAAAAAAGAAAAGAAGAGAAAAGAAAAAGGCTGGATTTGGATTTTGTGATCTATTTTAAACTCTAGTTATTGATAAATACATGCATTTAAACTTTTAATTGTTTTCAAATCAGTTAAAACATGTATTTATTATTATTATTAATGGCATCTTGTGTTTGGATGTATCAGCATAGAAAAGACACTGGGTAGATACCACGAATATGCAAAACAAGACCAAAGCAATGATACTGAAATTGAACAACACATGCAGGTTAGACTACTTAATTATTATGTCAATTTTGTTCATGACTTGTGTATAAATCGGTAATCTGAACAACGTCTATCCACTAAACAAAGACATTTTCAAAAAAAAAATCCTAATTTGGGTGAGGGATTTGAAACCAAGATTTAGTACACCAATTGAGATAGAGCTCATCGGTATTAAGAGTCAAATTTGGTAGGAAAACAACAAGGAACATGCAGGAAAAGGCTGCAGTTTGTTTCTGTAGGATTATTACTACCAGTCCTTCTATGTCGACTGGTATTACTACCAGCCAATTTTTTATTTTTTTAAGTTTTGTTTGCCTGCCAAAAAATATATAGTATTTACGTCATGTTTAATTTTTGAATGTAAAGTCATAATGGTCCTTAGAAACCAAATCTTTCTTGAAGACAAGTACTGCACATTCATGCTTTCCCGAGTCTGGTCTTCGCTTTATATATATATATATATATATATATATATATATATATATATATATATATATATATATATATATATATATATATATATGTCATGCATATATAGTTAATAAGCCATATTTCATGCTATATATTTGAGCTTCAGCGGGATAGCGAATATCCTACGAGTTAGATAGACAAATAAATTTACAGGTAAAAGAACAAGAAATTTATCAAAAACACAGAGAAATCTCTCTAATATGTAAATTATATTTATCAAAATCAAAGTTATCTCCATTCAACCCACAAGCCAGATATATAGCTAACAAAACTTTCTGGCCAAGTCATAACAAACTTCCTAAAATTAAGAAAATAGAATCCTAACAAACTTCCTATATTTACGGAAATAAAATTCTAACAAGTAACAACTTATTATAAAAGATTTACTTCCTAATAAAAATATACTACCATGAAAGAACGAAATAACAATAATCGTAAAACTCCCGAAGTCATGACGCCACGAGCCCCGAAAATATCAAATCTCCTAACGTCAAGGCCTCTAGTCTGAAGTCGAAGGCGTCAATGACCTCCACGCATGCGACAATAGCGATCCTCCGACTCATGATACTCCAAGGACATTAACATGTTATCCGTCAATTTGGCATCTTCGGTCTCAGAACCTCATGCATCAGTCACCCCGGGTTGGAAAGAACTCGTCCTCGAGTTCTCAGTTTTATCATCAGACTGTGCTAAACAATGGCTCATAAATGCTTCACGTTGAAAACGTTCGAAGTCCGCAAATGACTAGGAATGTGCAACCGATAAGCATTGTCATTGATCCTGAAAAATAAAATGAATACAGATTAAAAGAAACAAGGATTTGACACGGGTATTCCCTGTCCTTAAGGTGTTTATTGCCCCTTACCACTAAGGTTTGCTAAATGCTACTAGCAATTCACCTCCAGGATATATGTCAAGTCTATACTAGTTCTTAGCAAATATATATAATTTCTACTTAAATCATATATTACTCTCTATTAATCTCCTTGTAATAGGACTATCAAATGCACTTTTAATTTAATATAAATTCAATCAATTAATGGGTCTTAAATTAATTCCCAAATTGATTAAAACTCATGTAAGAAAAGGTGCATTAACAATCCCCCACTTGTTTGAAAAACTACTTTTCTTCAAACAATTCTTTATCTATCAACTCTAAGGTTTGTATGCATAATAGAAGGTGTGATGAACATTGAACCTTCTTTTAGTATAAACAACTCAAAGTCATATCAAAATAGATGGTGTCCGTAGATTAAACCCTCTATTTCAAATGATATGACCGGCGTTATCATACACACACAAAACCTCCCTTTACGGTGAGCATAATAATCACTTTGCGCTATTAAAGCCATGCGCAATATCCTGTTTCTTGAACCTCTAAGAGAGTAAACCATAACTCTCTATAAGAAGCGGCTTCACTTCTAGTTCATATAGGCAAAATGTTTCTCTAGCACTCCTGTTGCTATAAGTGCAACACTCTGTTAAGAGCGCAGCTCATCCTCGGTCGTGCAACAGACGTTACTATCATATACTACATATGAGACCAAATTGATAGTAACACAGCCAACAACTGTGACTTGTTTTTCCCATTGAACCTATAAACTAGGGGTAACCTAGTAATAGGTTGGGTTCTCATCACCCTTAGCTTAGAATGGTTTAAGTCCCATATCTCGTGTAGTCAAACTTATTAAATCTCTCGTCAGAGGCTTAGTAAGTGGATCAGCCAAGTTTTTACTTGACTTCACATAGACAATAGTTATGATACCATCATGTATCAATTGTCTCACAAATTCATGTCTTAGACCAATATGTCTAGACTTACCATTATAGGTACCACTATACGCTCTTGTTAGCGTAGCTTCACTATCACAATATAGTGAAATTGGAGGCATTGGATTTGGCCATAGATCTATGTCTAACAACATATTTCTAATTCAATCAACCTCTTTTCCTGCTTGAGCCAAAACAATAAACTCTGACTCCATAGTAAAGTGAGAAATACAAGTCTGTTTCTTGCTTGCCCAAGAAACAGCACCACTAGAAAGAGTGAAAATCCACCCACTTGTAGATTTATTATCTCCCACACTATTAATCCAGCTTGCATCAGAGTATCCCTCCAAAACACTAGGGAATTTATAGTAAAACAATCCTATGCCACTGGTTCTTTTTAGATATCCAAGTACCCTTTCAATAGCTTTCCAATGATCAATATTAGGACTGCTCGTATATCTACTAAGTTTAGAAACTGCAAAAGAAATATCTGGCCGAGTACAATGCATAGCATACATAAGGCTACCAATAGCACTTGCGTATTCTAGCTGTGCAATAGCTCTACCCTCATTTTCTTTGAGTTTAACTCCATTCTCAAAAGGAGTATTCACCTCCTTGAACTCGAGATGACAAAACTTAGTTAATATTTTCTCAATATAGTGAGATTGATTCAATACATAACCCCCACTATGTTTTTTAAATTTGATGCCTAAAATAGTATCTACTTCACCTAAGTCTTTCATCTTAAAGACAGAGGATAAATACTTTTTAGTCTCATTTACTCCAACCATATTCGTACTGATGATCAACATATCGTCTACGTACAAACAGACTATCACCCTATAATCAGAAGTGGTTTTGGAGTATATGCACCTATCTGCACTATTATATTTAAACCCAAAGTTTATAATAGCAGCATCAAATCTCTCGTGCCACTGTTTTGGTGCCTGTTTTAGACCATAAAGGACTTAACTAATTTGCATACTTTAGCCTCATTACCGGGAGCAACAAACCCTTCGGGTTGTTCCATATATACTTCCTCATTCAAATTGCCATTCAAAAATGCGGTCTTTACATCCATTTGATGAACATAAAGATCATACAATGAAGCTAAGGCAAAAAGAATTCGAATGGAAGTAACTCGTGCTACCGGTGCATAAGTATCAAAATAGTCAATACCCTCTACTTGTCTAAAACCTTTTGCTACTAATCTTGCTTTAAAAGCAGAAATAGTGCCGTTAGTGTTATACTTTGTTCTAAAAACCCACTTGCACCCTATAGGTTTAGAACCTCTAGGTAAATCTGTCAATACCCAAGTATTATTTCCTAAGATTGAATCCATTTCATCATTTATAGCTTCCTTCCAAAAGGCAGCATCCCTAGAAGCCATAGCTTCTTTAAATGATTTAGGATCAGTCTCAAGACTATATACATAGGGTATTTCATTTACCACCTCATTATTTTGGTCCCCTTCCACAAAAAATAATAAAGACTGTGATGAAATGAAATCATCATCTAAATATTTATCTTTTCTAGCTCTAGTACTCCTTCTAGGTCCACTTGGTTGAATTGGAACACTAGGTTCTTCAACCTCAACATTAGACCTTATAGGACCTCTAGGCTCATCAAATTTAGGCATATCCACATTCTCAACATCTTTTGAGAATTTATTTTCAAAAAATTCCACATCCCTTGACTCAGTTATAACATTAGACTCTAAATCAAGAAGCCTGTATGCTTTACTATTCTCAGCATATCCAACAAATATACTTCTAATAGCTCTAGCTCCTAACTTAGTCCTTTTAGGATCAGAAACTCAAAAATAAGCTATACACCCCCACACTTTAAAATAATTTATGTTAGGTTTTCTGCCTTTCCATATTTCGTAAGGACTAGTTTTAATTACAGTACTAGGAATCCTATTTAAAATATGACATGCAGTAAGAAGTGCTTCACCCCATAAATTATTTGGCAAACAAGCATGATTTAACATACAATTAATCATATCATGAAACACACGATTTTTTCTTTCTGCTAAACCATTTTGTTGAGGTGTATATGCTGCACTTGTGTGATGTATAATGCCATTTTCTTCACAAAATGCATCAAAAGCATTCAAACAATATTCCATGCCTCTATTAGAACGTAAAATTTTAATCTTCTTCTCAAGTTGATTTTCTACTTCTAATTTGTATTTTTTGAATGAGTTAAATGCCTCATCTTTTGTTCTCAACAAATACACATAACAATATCTGCTAGCATCATCTATAAAAGTAATGAAATATCGTTTTCCACCCCTTGTCAATATTCCATTTAACTCACAGATATCAGTATGTATTAAAACTAATAATTGTGATTCTCTATGTACATTTGGAAATTGTTTCCTCACAATTTTTGATTTAACACAAATTTCACATTTCTCAAGTTCAGTATCGCTAATATCAATCAATTTCATTGTATGCATATTTTTCAAATTCTTTGAATTTATATGTCCTAAACGACTATGCCATAAAGAAATTGCACAAGTGATATAAACAGAAACAGAACTGTTCTTATTAATAGATAATTTGTACATTCCATTACAAGCATAACCCTTTCCAACAAAAACTCCATTCTTTGGAAGAATGACTTTGCCGAATCAACAGCAATTTTAAAACCTTTCCTATCTAAAAGATCAACAGAAATTAAATTCTTTCTAATTTCTGACACAAACAACACATTCAACAAGGTTAGCTTCTTCCCGGAGGTGAAATTAACTTCCACAGTTCCTTTTCCATCAACTTTAGCCACTGAACTATTTCCCATCTGAACTTCCTGTCCAATAATCTCTTCAAATGTTTTAAATATTTCTCGATTATTACAAATATGGACAGTAGCTCCGGAGTCCAACCACCAACCATTCTGCTCACTTACCATGTTAACTTCAGAAATTATAGTCACATCAAGACTAAGATCAGATACCATTGCAACAAGGTTCTCCTCAACCATGTTAGCGAAGCCACTTTTGCGTTGTTTACATTCTCTGGCATAGTGTCCAGTTTCTCCACAAACATGACACTTACCCTTTCTCTTATTAGGATCAGATTTTTTATTTTTCTATCCAGGATGCTTGAACTTATGATTATCTTTTTTAACTCCAGGTCCTTTCCCTTTAAATGATCTTGCCTCCAAATAGTTTACACTAGACTGTCCTTGAATCAAATTCTTAGCATAGCATTTTCGGGCCTCCTCCTCAATACGAAGATGCTTCTGAATTTGATCCAAGGAAAAATCCTCAGATTTATGCATCAACTTTTTAGCAAAATCTTTCCAAGATGGAGGTAATTTTGTATTTATTGCTCCAACTTGAAAAATTTCAGGCAAGACAATTTTAAGAACCCTCAACTTATGAACAATAACCTGGACCTCATGCACTTGCTCCAAAATAGGTTTGTTATCAATCATTTTATAATCAAAATATTTAGATACTAAATATTTATTTGTACCTTCTTCCTCAGCCTTGTATTTGAATTCCAAAGCCTCCCATAACTCCCTTGGTGACTGAATATTGTTGTAGAAATCGTAGAGACGATCCGACAGCGTGTTGAGGATATGTCCACGAGTAAGTTCCTCATCTTCAGTCCTTTTCCTTCTTTGCTCTTTCAGTGCTTCGATAGTATCATTATCTGGCTCCTGACCTTCTACTGGTTTGGGATCTTCAGGAATAGGCTGAAGGTTAGGGTTCAAAACATACGCAATTTTCAAAATTGTGAGTAGAAATTTCAGTTTATCTTGCCAACAACTGAAATTATTTCCATCAAAACGATCGAGCTTGACAAAATCCTGGTTCATGATTTTGAAAGACTCTGTATCCATTTCGATAAACACCTTAAGATTGAAAAATAAAATGAATACAGATTAAAAGAAACAAGGATTTGACACGGGTATTCCCTGTCCTTAAGGTGTTTATTGCCCCTTATCACTAAGGTTTGCTAAAGGCTACTAGCAATTCACCTCCAGGATATATGTCAAGTCTGTACTAGTTCTTAGCAATAGCAACTCACTTTGAACCTCAATATATGCTACTGTGTAAAGATGATAGAAGGAAGAAGATGAAGACTATTCAGTTTCATAACTGAAATGTGATTAAAGAATCATTTGCAAAATAAATGATATAATAATCACATATCAGTTTTGCATCCCTTAATGATTAAACAAAAAACTGTTTAACCATTAATGAAGTTTATTAATTCTGGTTCAATGCTAAAAAGAGGCTCTTGGCTCGGGCGAGGCTCCTACCGACGATGCGCACGTGCGAAGTGCAAAGTGCGCCTAAAGCGCCAATGCGACTTTGCGACCCGAACCCGCACCACGGTTCCCAGGTCGCGGGACGCGGGCCACGTCATTGCGACCAACTCCAAGCCTTTCCTTTAGTACCACTAGTAAATTAAACTATTCCACATATACTTATAAAGTATTAAATAGTTTTATTCCTACTCAATGTGGGACTTAAAGAAAATAATTTTCTTAAACAACAATGAACCTTTTCATATTCTCCACTTTGGATACAATTAAAACACAATATATATAATTTTTACTTAAATCATATATTACTCTTTATTAATCTCCTTGTAATAGAACTATCAAATGCACTTTTAATTTAATATAAATTCAATCAATTAATGGGTCTTAAATTAATTCCCAAATTGATTAAAACTCATGTAAGAAAAGGTGCATTAACAGATCCGCTGTACAAATCTTACAAGGACCAAATTTTCGATCCTTAAGCTTATTATAATCACCAACAGGAAATTAAACGGTCTCGGGTCAGTACGACCCAAACAAAATCACCCTCTTCAAAGATAACCTAACAATGATGACTGTCAACCTGATCATTGTATTTAGCATTATTTTCGGTAATGAATTTGTACACCTGATCATGGATAACCCGAAGATGATTTGCCATTTCATTCGCTTTGGGGTGCACTCGTTCAATCCGAGGAGTAAGAACCAAATCTAGGACCCCATAAGGATTCTGACCATAAACTATCTCAAAAGGACTCATGTTAGTAGTCCGATTCTTTGAACGGTTGTAAGCAAACTCTGCTTGAGGAAGTGTCAGACCCCACTATTTTGGTTTACTTCTGGCCAAACACCTTAAAAGATTACCCAAACTTCAGTTCACCACTTCGGTCTGACCGTCTTTCTGAGGATGATAAGCACTGCTGAAGTTCAATTGCGTTCCAAGCTTTTCCCACATACTTCTTAAGAAATTACTCAGAAACTTAGTATCACGATCAAAGGTAATAGACTAGCCAGAGGCGGAACCAAGGGAGGGCGGGAGGGGGGGAAATTGACCCTGGTATTCTGGCGACTCCCCCTGGTGTACCCTGCATGCGCGCATATGACCCTGCTGCCCGATGCCGCCTCACCCTCATGCCTTCTTCTTCGCTTTAGGTTTGCAACAATGAACAACCAACATTTAGGTTTTTTTAAAACTTACATGAAACGACGTCGTTTCATTTAGTAACTTAAAAAAACACTTTTCTTTTCTCTTCAAAATCGCATCAGGGATCAGGGATCAACAAGACAACAACCCATTTTTTTCCTTAACTGCCCACCGCCTTTCAAGTCTCACTCTCAGCCTCTGTGGCTCTGGCTCTCTGTTATCCTTTCCCTTCAAGTCTTCCTAGTTCCTCCTGCCTTTACTTCTCCTTTTCTCTCTCCAGGTTGAGGTCAGTGAAGTCACCCCTTCATCCCTTCTGTGTTTCTTTTTAATATATGTTAATCTCTGTATATGTCTACAAATAAGAAATTTTGTTCTTAATTTTGCCATTAAATTTGAGTTTTAGAGTTTGTTATGCCATGAATTAGAGATTATGTGTTATTTTCATTGAATATTTGAATTTATATTGTATATTTATCAATTTATGATATATTATTTGTGAAATAATTGAAATTATTGAATTAGGTTAGTTGATGAAATTATGGTGAAATGTTTGAATTGATGAATGATGAAATTATTATGAAATGTTTAAATTGATGAAATTATTAATTAACAATTGATGATTTTTTTTATTATAGATTATGGATAAATACTTGATTAAGCGACCAAGAACTATTGATTCTTCTAATAATCTATTACCAAGTTCCGAAGCAAGTGGTGGTATAAATAATTCACGTGTGGAGTTCAATCCGAATGATATTGTTAGTGATCCAAGGTTACGTAAATCAATTGAAGACTTTGATATATATATATATATATATATATATATATATATATATATATATATTATGAATTGTGATTAGAGATCAAGTTCAAAAAGAGTATTTGACTAGAGGTCCATGTCAACTAATTGCCCATAATTATCCCCAAAAATACTTTTCTAATGTGAAGAGAAGCTTTCGGCCCGCTTGGTTTAAAGTTTTTGAATGGTTGGAGTATAGCATTTCAAAGGATGCGGCCTTTTGTTTTTGCTGCTATCTATTTAGCAATTCAAACAGAGTAGATGCTTTTACAAAAAAAGGTTCAACAATTGGAAAAAGGCAATTGAAAAATTTCAAGAACATGTGGGTGCTTCGAATAGTGCTCATAATGATGCTAGTATACAACTTCAAGGTTTTCAAAATCAAAGGCATAGTGTGTCACATATACTCCTAGCACAAGGGCAAAAGATGGAGGTTGCTTATCGCACCCGTTTAACGGCGGCTTTGAATGTCACACGCCTTCTTTTGAAGCAAGGTTTGCCTTTTCGTGGACATGATGAGTCATCAACTTCATCAAATAAGGGAAATTTTCTTGAGTTTTTTGAGTGGTACATCCTACGAAATGAAAAGGTAGGCAAGGTAATTAATGAGAATGCTCCTAGAAACAATCAAATGACTTCTCCAAAGATTTAAAAAGAACTACCAAGTTTTTGTGATGTGGAAACTACACTTGCCATCATCAATGATATTGGGGATAACATCTTTTCTATTATGGTTGATGAGTCTCGAGATGTTTCAATAAAGGAGCAAATAGGAGTTGTTTTGAGATATGTAAACAACCATGGAGATGTGATTAAAAGGTTTCTTGGTGTGGTACATGTGTCTGACACTTCATCTATTTCTTTAAATAATGTTATTGATGAATTGTTTGCAAAACATAAATTATCATTATCGAGATTGAAAGGTCAAGGATATGATAGGGCTTCAAATATGTGAGGCGAGTTCAATGGATTGAAGGCTCTTATTTTAAAAGAAAATCAGTATGCAAGGTATGTCCATTGTTTTTATCACCAACTCCAATTAGTTGTTGTTGCTGTTGCCAAGAGCAGCCGTATTGTGAGTGATTTTTTTCAATATGTTACTATGATTGTGAATGTGGTTGGAGCATCATGTAAAAGGAAAGATAAATTTGTACAGCTTGAACATGATAGGATCGTAGAGTGTTTGGAAAAGGGAGAGATAGTTAGTGGTAAAGGAAAAAATCAAGAAATCAGTTTAAGACGGCCAGAAGATACTCGTTGGGGGTCACTTTACATAAAAATAATCCGTCTTATGTCTATGTGGACTTCCGTATTACAAGTGCTTGAAAATGTGCATGATGATGGTGCTTCTGATGATAATAGCGGAATAGTCATTATAAGTTTGATTGATAAGATGGAGAATTATGACTTTGTATTTGTGATGCATTTGATAAAATATTTATTGGGAACAACAAATGATTTGTCACTTGCCTTACAACAAAAAGATCAAATATTGTACATGTGAGATTGATTGGGGTAATGAAAACTCGACTACAAGATTTTAGGGAGGCGAAATGAGAGAATTTTTTGAAGGAAGTCAATATATTTTGTGAGAAGAACACGATCCCAATAATTAATATGGAATACAACATGAGATCTTGCGGTCGTAGAAAGCGTAATGGACAAATTATTACTAATTTTTATCGTTATCGTGTTGAGATTTTTTGTCAGGTATAATCTCTATAAATCTTTTCATTATTCCTATCCAAGAATTTATCTTTTTTGTTGATTTTTCATTATTACAATGTAGGTTGTTGATTCAATTGTTCAAGAGATGAACAATCGTTTTTCAGAAGTAAGCACATAGTTACTTTTATGCATATCATGCCTTTGTCCAAGGGATTCGTTCTCTAAATTTGACAAAAATAAGTTACTCCGTCTTGCTAAGCTTTATCCAGAAGACTTCTCATTGACTGATCATATGATACTTGGGGATCAACTTAAAAATTACATTTATGATATGCGATGCGATAGTCAATTTTTTGGAATCGAAGATTTGGGTTTGGGAAGTCTTGATAAGAAGCTGATTGAAACAAGAAGAAATATGACTTTTACATTGGTATATCGATTGATCGAGTTGGCTTTAATTTTACCAGTTCGACTGCTACTGTTGAAAGAGTATTCTTTGCGATGAAAATTGTCAAGACTGACTTGCATAATAAAATGGGAGACGAGTGGATGAATGACAGTCTGGAAGTTTATATTGAGAAGGATATTTTTTCAACAATTAAAAACGAACAAATTTTGAGACGTTTTCAAACTATGCAGACTCGCAGGATACAGTTGCCTCCTTTCAGTCGTACAACCGAAAGAATCAGTTCAAGTGTCAATAAATAAATTTTTTTATTGATCTATTTTGACCCCCTCTAAAAACGTTTTGGTTCCGCCACTGAGACCAGGGAACACTATGCAAACGTACAATCTCTCGAAAGTAAAGATGAACGATTCGATTGGCATCCATTGTCTTCTGACAAGTGATAAAATGAGCCATCTTAGAAAATTGATCAACCACCACCATAATCGAATCCGTAGCACTCTGAGTTCATGGTAGACTAATCACAAAATCCATACTAACATCACACCAAGGCCTTTCAGGAACAGGTAAGGGAATGTATAATACTGCATTGGTATGGACTCCTTTTGACTTCTGACAAACATAACACCCCTTCATATAGTGAGCTCGCTTGAGATCTTCGGCCAATAATAGTCAGCTGATATTAGAACCAAGGTTTTGTCTCGCCTGAAATGTCCTTCATTATGAAGTTCACTTACTATTTTCTGTCGAAGCGAAAAATCTAGAATGTATAACTGGAGTCCTCAAAACAAATACCCATTATGTAAGACAAAGTCAGATCGCTAACCTTCTCGTACTTTTTGAACTATCTTCCCAAAAAAAGGATCTACTTCATACATATCATTGCAGACTTCAAACCCTACAAACTTGTTACGTATAGTACTAAGAAGTAACGCTCTTCGGCCTAACGCATCGACGATACGGTTCAAACTTCCAGTCTGATGTCACAAAGTGAAAGTGAATTTCTATAGGTTCGCCACCCATTTAGCATGTCATCTGTTCAGCTCACATTGGCTATTAATATATTTCAAGGCTTCATGATCAGTCACGAGTATAAACTCCTTTTTGTATTAAATAATGTCGTCAATGCTTCAAAGATTGAACAATGGCGTAAAATTCCAAGTTATAAATAAAGTAGTTTTTCTTCGATCCTGATAACTTCTCACTGAAGAAAGCTACTGGTCGACCCTCTTGACTGAGAACGCCACCAATAACAACTCCTAATGCATCACAGTTTACCTCAAAGACCTTCTCGAAGTCAGGAAGTACAAGTATTGGTGCTTCGGTCATCTTTTTCTTGACCAATTGAAAACTGTCTTCATCCTCCTGGGACCATTGAAATAATGTTGCCTTAAGGCACTCAGTGATAGGCACAATTAGGGTACTAAAGTTCTTGATGAACAGTCTATAAAAAGATGTCAACCCAAAAAACTTCTGACATCATGTATAGTCTTCGGCGTAGTCCATGCCAAGACTGCATTGACTTTGGATAGATCTACGTGAACTCCGTCAGTAGAAATTAACAACGAAGTCGAGGAAAGTTACCGAAGTCGTGAAGTAGGAACTTTTTTTCTGGTTTACAAACAGACGTTCCTTTCTCAACGTATCAAACACAGTTCGGAGGTGCTCATGATATATTTCCCACGTCGGACTGTAGATAAGAATATCATCAAAATAAACAACTACAAATTTTCCCATGTAAGGTCGTTGTACCTGATGCATAAATCTCATGAATGTACTGGGTGCATTGGAAAGTCCAAAGGGTGTTACCATCCATTCATACAAGTCATGATGTGTTTTAAGATCCTGGAACAAGATTGATCTCATGTTGAATGTCTCTCAACAGTGGTAATCCCGATGGTAGGTCTTCAACCATAAGATCAGCATATTCTGATAATAACTTCTATGCATTTGTCGATACTTCTACGTGCCCATCTGCCAAACTTCTATCACAAGGGAGAAACGCATATATCACACCTTCACGCTCAACCTCTATTAGAAATCTCGTCATAGATAATAGGTTCAGATTCCTGACTGTCTGAGCCGAACTGAACTCTTCCCTCCGTGGTGCTAACAAAATCTTCTTTCCTTTTATACTCAAGGAATATGTATTCTTTCGACCATCGTACGTGAATGACTCTTCAGTCATACTGCCAAGGTCGTCCCAATAACACATGACATGCATCCATAAACACCACATTGCACCATGCATTATAAAAGTATTTCTTGCTAATTGAAAACGATACTAGGCACTTTTTATTAACCGTCACCTCATTACCTTTATTTAAACATGATAGCTTATACATCTTCGGTTGTCAATCCGTTTTTAACTGCAATTTCTGAACTGCCTCTTCGAATACGACGTTTTTGCAGCTACCACTATCAATGATCATCTTGCATACCTTATATGCCACTGTACAAGTAGTGTGGAAGATATTGGTCCTCAACCAATCCTCTTCAGATTCTCCTTTAGGAGTCAGCAGAATTTTGCGAACCACCAGAGTCTCATGACCTTCTCCATATAACACATCTTCATCTTCGTATGCATCATGTATAGGTTCTTTGAATTCCTTTGTTTCATCGACTACACCTTCTTCAATCAAAAGGTTCTTACCCTTCTAGTTAGCAGGTTTTCGATACTCTGTTGCTCTATAGCCTGGCTCCCCACATCTGAAGCACTTAATATTAGAGTTGAAATTACCCTGTGGTTGTTGTGGTATAGTACGAAGTTATTGAGGTTGGTTCATCATGTTGGATGGATTGTTCCTCAGTATCAGCTTACTGTTTTGTTGCTGCTCCGCCTCACGCGCTCGCTGATACGCCTCAGAAATTGTCCATAGTGAATGGAGGTTGAAAACATTCTGCAACTGCTATTTTAATCCTCCCAAATATCTTGCCACCAACTATTTTTCGGTTTTCAATAGATCATTCTGTGCTATCAACTAGTAAAACTCTTCGGTATAGTCATCCACAGATCTAGTACCTTGTCTTAACAAATGCAATCTCTTAAACAGAGACTGGGTATACCCGAAAGGAAGAAAATGACTGCATCTTTCTCTTCATCTTCTCCCACTTTGTGATTTTGTTTTTTCTTTGTCTCTCCCGTGACCGCCTCATCTGTTCCCACCAAGAAAATGCTCTACCTTTCAATTTGATTGCAACCAATTTCACTTTAGCGTTATCTGATACCTCCTTGTACTCAAAGATACGCTCTACTTCATTCATCCAATCAATGAATCTTTCCGATTGTAGCGTACCAAAAAATTCTGGTAGCTCCACTTTAAAACCCAGATCATTACAACGATCATCACGATTACGTAGTTCCCATAGTTGTCTCTTATGATGGTAAGGGTTGTCGAAGCTTGACTTAGAATCATAGAATTCTTCGTCGTGATCAAGGTGTGGACTTCCTCTGCCGGAACCTGTCCACGACGGCCCAAATTTTGCGCCGCTAGATGCTGGGTTAACTCTGCAACTTGTCTCTGTAAATCCTCAATCATCACGTCTTGAACGTTACGATCACGGTTCGAGACTTCCTCAGCCGGAATCTGCCCACGACGACCACAACCACAACCACCTGCTATTGAAACTGATGAAGTGTATTTCCAGGAAAATGTTAATGCTCTGATACCAACTGACGTCGGGCGGGATAACGATTATCATTTGGGCTAGGTAGACAAATAAATTTACAAGCAAAGGAACAATAGGTTCACCAAAAACACAGAGAAATCTCTCTAATGTTCAACCCACAAGTCGGGTTTATAGCTAATAAAACTTTCTGCCCAAGTCATAACAAACTTCCTAAAATTACGGAAATAGAATCCTAACAAACTTCATATATTTACGAAAATAAAATCCTAACAAGTAATAACTTATTATAAAAGATTTATTTTCTAATAAAATTCTACTATCATAAAAGAACTATATAACAATAATTGTAAAACCCTCGAAGTCATGACGCCACGAGACTGAAGACATCAAATCTTCTGACATCGAGCCTCTAGTCCGAAGTCGAAGGTGTCAATGACCTTCACATGAACTGCGACGATGACGATCTTCTAACTCATATTACTCCAAGGCCATCAACATGTTATCCGTCAATTCGACATCTTTGGTCTTAGAACCTCTTACATCAATATTATGGCTTGAAATTAATACTATTACAGCAGCTAACAAGCCTGCTGCAAGACCTTTGAACTCTAAATTTATGTTATTGTAAGCAGAAAAATCCTAGAATTATTAGTTTCTTTATCGGCAAAAATTCAATATTAACATGTTTAGTCCCTTTCCTTTCATGGAGGTTGTTATTGTTATTTTACACTCCCTCTCCTTCAAGAAATAAGGTTCCTATATGACTTGTTGGCATTTTTTTCAGTAAACAAATTAAGGTTTGCTAACGACGACCACAATTTTGTCCGCAATAACAAACTATAGTTTTAATAAAAGTAGATTGCGAGTCGAATATAAATAAGCAGAGGCATTATAAGATTAGAAGGATCTTATCTTATAGAATAGTAGTACAATTAATGAAAGCATTGAAATAATGAATTAAGACAATACATGCTAGCTCTGACCTAATTTTTATTAATGTACTGAATTCCTGAACTAATCGTATCAGATGCATTGTTATTTTGTGCATGAGTCATAGGAATTCTCCATGATCAAACGTCGCTATATATCTATTCACAAAAAACAGTGAGTCATTGTTACCGATTTATAGTCTCGGGTAGACTTTGGAAGAGATTTTAGAGAAGAAAAGAGAGAAGAAAGGAGATTGGAATTGATTTCATATATTTGATAGCCAAAACAAGAGAAGGATCCTATTACAAAGTTAGAATAAATCTACTCCCTTAGATATTACTAATTAATAATACTAAAATAAGTCTCAACCATTGGATTCATTCTTAGTCTATACCCGGTCCATACTTTGGATTATGGTTTGTTACAATACTCACCCCTTCAAAACCCACCTTGTCCTCAAGGTGGAAGTGCTTTATAAATTCCACCTGACTTGGAAAATTGACAAATACTCAAGAAGTTGATGAAACAGTTCATTCTCTCTGAACTCATGCGGATCATGAGTCATCACGTAATAGGAGATCCAAGTGAAGAAATATGGAACACCATTCACTCTGTAACCAGCCCCATTAGTTGTATGGTTCACCTCTATGATCACAAACTGTTGACCAGTACAAGAAGTCTCATTCCCCATTTTAAGTGCACAAGCTACTAATAAAGCTCTATTTGTGTTATCTTGTCTTTTGATTTGCTTTCCCCATTTCAGCACAACCAAATTTATAGCAGTGGGCCTCCTCACCGTAGGAATGTCAGCCATTAGAGGGGAACTTAAAACATGTGCATGCTCCAAACCTTCAATATCATGTATAAACACCCTTAACTCATCCATCATTGCAAGAAAAACCTTAGCAGCATTGTTCATACTCACAAAAGGAATTAATTTCCATTGCTTTAGCTTCTTCCCAAGAGTACAAACAATTGCCGAAAGGTTTCGGATAGAATTCAACTCATTAGACTTAACCTTCTCAAGTAGTAAGTTTGCCACCTCCACGTATCGAATATTTGCAACCTTGCTTGTTTTCTTTTGATAAGACATACATTCCAAAATTATCCCTGCAAAGAAAGCCAATATGCCCAGTACAATTGGAAGAAGGCAAAAATATAACTAAAGCATCACAATTCCCTGGAAGGCAATTATATATATTACTGCAGTAGGACTAAAGATTATTCCAAATGAAAATGCTGTGAGTATAGGTAGATAAAATGCCCTTGCTCCGGTCCATATAAAGTAATAGTTGATTCCACCAACAGTAGATGAAAACAAACCAAACATAATTTCATTTAAATGATGACTTTTGATCTGCACATTTAAATAAACTACTTTTAGAAAGCTGTCAAACATTTCATCAAAATGTTGTAGCCAATTTTGGTACTTCTTTGGATGAACATCATTGTTAAACCAGACTTCCAAACATTCCACGAATGCATTGTATAATGCAATATAAACATCATTCTTAAAAACAAATAATATCTCCCAAACACCAACTCCTCCAATTATTATGTGTTCTGTCCTGAGGAAGAAGAAGTTGATACATTGTGGCATGCTTGATTGGACTCCCCTTTTATTGAAGTTGTTTGCAATCAATTTCGAAAGTCCTTTGTAGTAATCCTTTTCAACACCACCTCTTACAATTTCTTCCTTATCAACTTCATAAATGATACTTTCAGTGATGCATCTATCACAATTATCTCCATCATACTGCTTTCCAAAATTGTCTCCATGTGATGCATGAAATGTAACCAAATTACAAGGTAAGTTTGCAGCAAGTAACTTAATGTATATACTCAGGAATCCACGAAGGTAATTTTTTTTTCCTGTTGCAGTCTCTAAAATAAAAGTATGAGTTGTAAGTATGCCATGCCATATTATGAGACCATCCCAACATAGGCAATGTATAACTATCTCAATAAAATGAATAAGCACTACACCACACTTCATTCTATCATCATGTATGTTCCAAAAAACACCGATGTGACACACTCCTGTAGAATCTAATAAAACTGAATTCCAGGGCACTGGTAAGGGCAGACTACCAACAAATTTTAATTGCTCCATGATGTAGCAGGCATCCCTCTCAAAAGAGTTCCCCATTATATCAAAAACCCATTCTAGAATAAAACAAGTCACCTCTGTATAACCACTATTATTTTTACACTCCCCCTGATAACCTTTACCAACTGCTTGAACAAATACTAATATGAAACCATTCTCCCTAGGCCAGCAAACTTTAATGAGGGAAAAAAGTACCAAGTTAAAGATAACATCCTTGTAATGTTTCTGGTAGATTCCTGTAGTGGATGCAGGAACTAGCAAGATAGTAAGGACATCAATGTATGGTGCATTATTTCTCTTAAGGATCAAAGCAATGAAAGCATCGATTATTTCTTTGACAATCTGAGACAACTCTGGCAAGATTAATTCCCTTTGTTCACTCAAATTTAGAAGTCCCACATTTAATTGAAGATTTTTATACAAAGAATAACATTTCAGAAGCTTATGAAGGCCTTCCATTAAACATGTAATTATTGTAACAACAAGAACATTCTGCATAACATTATACACAATGAAAGGTGATTTCCCTCCAATCTCTAGTGTACTTAGTTTAGAATTGCTTTTTGTATCCAATTTGAGTATAACCTTACCAGTATTAGTTGAGCCCATGAAAGCAAGCTTTTCCACATACATATGATGGGCAAGAGTTGCACCAATAATTGGATCATAACCAGAAACTATATTTAGAACTGCAAGAGGAAAGCAGGCCTCATCAGCATGAATCTGCATTAAAATTTTCTCTACTTCATAATATATTGAAAACCCACTTTTCAGTAAAGCCTTCATATCTGACGAACAATCCCCCTGCTCCAGTGGTCCAATAACCATCCAATTAAGATTTCAAAATTTTTATCAATAGCACTTGTGTCTAATCCTGAGTTTCCATGAGATTTAAACCAACGACGAGTTGCCAATGAACTACAAATCTCTCTTTTTTGAGTTGATATTGAAATCTGGTTATAGAGTTTAATAGCAACAACATGGGCTTTAAAATCACTCTCAATATGCTTATTCAAGAGATATTTGTATTGATTTTGGAGCACCCTCGTAACTAGAGCTGGAACTTCACTTTGGTAATTATAATTATTAACATGCTCCCAAATACCAACAATGAGAGGTGCACTTAAGGTACCCAAGTTAGTAGGACCATAGATCACATTTATTCCAACCAAGCACCCCATGCTTCTTTGAAGATCGGAAAGAAACCCCAAGAAAACATTCACACGATCTGAAACTTTGGGATTAATTTTCATATCCACTTCTAAAACTATAAAAACCCTATGATAAGGATGAACTTTTCCTTTAATCGAGCAACAATTTTTCAAAAAATCGACCTTCTGATCCACATAGAATTCCATAGCAAAGTCCCTTAACATTTTCTCACTATTTTCTTCTTTCGAATTTTCACAACGAGAGCACATAGCGGGTGACAGTTCAATCCAATTCCCTCCTTTTGGCCTTTCATCGAACATCTTGCAGACAGTTTGTATTCTCACTATTTGCGGTGGTTTTGATGCTATCTGTGCTCCATGAAACCCTTCTTTGCACATGCTATTCAAATTGAAAGAACACTCAACAGTTGGGACAAGAACACTGTTCAAAATTATGGTTAGAGATGGTTGTTGATTATTAGTAGCAACACTTGTAGGAGATGGGTATATGAATTCTTCAGTTTCTAGTTGAGCTGGTGCATTGAATCCATAAATAATTTGATCGTCAAGAGAATCATACACATCTGGTGGCTTCGGGTTAAGTCAAGCAATGTATCTCATTGGCTCTAGAATTTCATCGAACACCTTACTCGCAACATGAAATTCCTTTTTATATGCATCAAATGCTCCTATCACAATGTTGTTGGCTAAGCTAAGAGAGGAGAAATCATTTCCGAAAAAAGAGTTTACCTTATCATGAATCGATTGATTCCAAACATGATGAATTGGTGGGCTTGAATCTTCAAGTGGCTCCGTAAGGCTCTCATGAACTTCTGTCTCGAAAACAAATGAATCACCAACTTCATGGACAATTGGACTTCCCTCTTCATCATCAGATTGTTCACCATCTCGGGTACATAGGGTCAGTTCTTCCTGTTCAAAATCCATAACCACGTCAGTTTGATCATCATTTTCAGCATAATATACTGACCCGGACGAATCTACCGCCACACATAAACAGTCATCTACTTGGGTAGCACCACAAATTAGCACTCTACGATGAGGATCTGAATCTGATTTTGGATGTGCTAACTTCTTAGATTCAAACTGTTGATCGATCTGATTGGTCATTGAAGCTGAAAATTTCTTCGCAACTTTTTCCCAAAAAGCTATGATTGGATCATATTTCATGGACTCATCTCTCAATGAAAGCACCATTGTTACCGATTTATAATCTCGGGTAGACTTTGGAAGAGATTTTAGAGAAGAGAAGAGAAAAGAAATGAGATTGGAATTGATTTCATATATTTGATAGCCAAAACAGGAGAAGGATCCTATTACATATACTTCTATTACACAGTTAGAATAAATCTACTCCCTTAGATCTTACTAATTAATAATACTAAAATAAGTCTCAACCATTGGATTCATTCTTAGTCTATACCCGGTCCATACTTTAGATTATGGTTTGTTACAGTCGTTCTTCTCTGATTCAAATACTCAATTGGTTCTACAGCATTTGAAGCACGAAAAAGCAAATATTTTGAAGAAGATAGAGCTCCTTGAAGTTTCTCAACGGTTAATAAATTCTTGTCTTGTTACTTAATTTTCCTTCCATATGTACACCTGTGCAATATATAATGTTAAATTTCTAGAATTTGGGATGTCTGTCGTCTTATATAGGAAGCTTTTGGGGCAAAATATTGGTTCATGCTCAATGGAGGAACTTCAGGAGATGGACAGCCAGCTGGAACTAAGCTTAAGAAACATTAGGGCAAGAAAGGTATATTTGCAGCGTATGATCATACATACGTAGTAAAATTTAAGGATAATTATTGTTTCATCATCTATATTTTTCGATCTGCTCATTCGATTATCCCAGTCAAATATTGTTAATCGACATTAAACTATGTTTGTGCATTATTAATTGCAATGGTTTACTTCCAGGCTCAGTTATTCCAGGAGGAAATAGAAAAACTGAAAACAAAGGTATGGTGGGTGGTGGAACTTTGATCAATGCATTTGTTAATTAATTAATTAACAATATATAACATTTTTAATCCCCTTCCAAAATCCAGGAGAGATTTTTGTCAGAAGAAAATGCAAGGTTAATCCAAAAGGTCAGCTTTTGAAAGGATAGGATTTATTTTCTTAAATTTGGTAGTGTATATATATATATATATATAATGATATATAGCTTTCTCCATTTTTATATTCAGGAGAGTTTTTTTACAATTACTTATATTAATGTTAATAATATTTGTTTTCTTGATGATATATATTCTTAGTTTGGAGCGAAACCATGGCCGCTAACAAATGCGAAACCGAAAGAAATTGCTACATTCAGCCGAGGACGTAGAACTCAGAGCTCGAATGTGGAGACTGAATTGTTCATAGGCCCGCCTGAGATGCGCTGCTCCTGCTCCTGCTCATATATATAGCATGAAATTTCATTACCCTACCATGTTTGTAAGTTTTTCGATAAAAAATTATGCTCTGTATAGGTATTTTATTTACGAGATCAAATAATTTCCTTAATAATCAGTATTGTTATTGGACATGCATGCATGGGTCTGTAACACACGCATCAAATAAGCATGCGGGTGCATATATCAGTGTAATATTTGAATAATTAAAAGTTGTGACATTTTGGCATGTATTAATGTAATCTTTTTTTTAATTAATTGTTTAATTTCTTAATGTTCTGCTCTGTGCTGTTATATTTCTTTAATTTCTTGAGTTCGACCTTGGTGTCAGCACTTCCTGAATTCAACAAAACTGATAAGAGAGGTGCATCCTTAAGAGTTAAGATTAGGAGTTAACTGGACCAAGTTGGATGGGCTTGAATCCAAATATCCAATCAACAAGCTGCCCTACCTCCCTCTATCACACTCGCACATTATTGAGAGTAATAAAATCGGAGTGTATCATGTATTATCTCTCTCATGCCACCCTCAAACAAACAGATTAACCACCCAACCCCTACACTACACCAACCTGATCGATCATGCATGGCCGCCCGCTCCCCCTTCATTCTTCTTTGTATAACCAATATTCTAAACACTACCCCATGCCAAATATGTCATAATGCATTTTGCTCATATTATGCATTCACTCCATGTTTTTTTTACTAATTAAAAAAAAGTATATTAATTTTATACTTTGTGACCCCCACCCCCACCCCACATAGAATATATATTATTTGAATTCAAATCACTCTCTCTCTCCCACATAGACGTTAGGGTGGTCAGGTATATATATACGCACACACCCCACACACGCATAAGGAATCTTTTGCGCACAATATGAATCTAGCTAGATATCAAATATAAATTAAATTGAGATAAACAATTAATACTTAATTTATCCTTTCAGGATATGCATGATTGTGTGTTTTTTCCATACGATCTTAGCATCTAAAATTGGCAGAGAGCTCCGCTATGATTGGGAGCTTTGTGCTTACATCTCTACATAATTATATCTATTATTTATCCATAATTATTGTTTGTCATTGGTCCTTATCATATGATTAAACACTAATACTATAGTACTATTTATCCTGCACCATACAAAGAGGCAAAGAGCTTCATCTTGGTCAATTTATAAATTTTAAATTAAAGGATTATATTTACCTTTAGTTAATATAATTATGATTCTTAATTATACGTAAACTATATATATCTAAACGTAAAATTTAAAAAAATTGCCAACTTATTTCAAAAAATTAAAACGAGATTGTATGTATGTACTAAAATGATACGAAAGGTACTTATATATATCGGGATCGTATGATTTAAATTGGCCACATATATACTAGTGTATGCATAGACAAAGTGTCCATGAAAGTCTGATGCAAGTTTTTGTCCATATTGTTGTAGATGTAATAATGTATTCCTTTGAGCGATCACCACCCCTTGTCAGTTGAGAAACAAAGTGGGCGCCCATCCCCTGCATGCATAGGGTTGTTATACTTATTCAAATTACAAGAGGAGGGCATGCACAAATAAAAATAAAAGAATAATATTATCTATACAGATTATACACAGTAAAAATAAAACATTTGTATTGCATATCAATAAAAACGTATAAAATATTTAATAATAAGTATTGCTTTCTATTTTCTTTTCTTTTCTTTAATATTATTTGTACATATTCATTTATAATTTATGTCCGTAACATTATTCCAAATAAAATTATGTAAACATACATGCTCGTATTTATGTTTGATATATATATATATATATATATATATATATATATATATATATATATGGGATTCCATCCACAGCAACCGGTTATTTGGAGCAACCCATTTTTGGCCAGCCGCTACAACCTGTGTCGGCCCTTAACAAATTTATTTATTTTTTTTATAAGCCGGTACAGGTTGTAGCGGCTGGCCAAAAATGGGTTGCTCCCAACAACCGGTTGCTATGGATGAAATCCCTATATATATATATATATATATATATATATATATATATATATATATATATATATATATATACGGTCCGGATCTTAAGCTTACCACTTATCTTACATACCTTGCATACTCCCCTTTAGCGACGGACCGAGCGACGATTCAGTCCGTCGCAATATATAGAACCGTCGTCTTAATTTTTAGCGACGGACAACATATAGCGACAGACTAAACTTATAGCGACGGACCGAATCGTCGACCGGTCCGTCTCTAAAGGAGGATACGCAAAGTATGTTAGATATAAAGGGTAAGCTTAAGATCTGGACTGTATATATATACCCAACAAGTGTCCCATCATAAGAAAGAATATATAGAAACATTTTGAATGGGAGTGGTTAGCATGAAGTGAACTTCATGGTAAGTTCACTTCATGACCAATACAGTACTGACACGCCGGTGGAGAGATCAACATATCGCCTGTATATCAACACTGTATTAAACATGAAATGAACTTACCATGAAATTTACTCGTACTAACCGGATCCATTTTGAATGCACAGGGGCCCTGAGGCCTGGTACCTTTCTAGTTGCTAAGCTTTTGGGCATGAAGTATATATATATATATATATATATATATATATATATATATATATATATATATATGCATGTACGTATATATTCTATACTGCACGCAACAACCCAATGCGTACTGAGCAAGTGGAACTTTGTAAAGATTAGTATAACGGGCCGGGTCAATTTTGTCCACAAGAGCTACCACTGTCGGGAATCCCACCAACAATCCCACAGAGAACAGTTGTTGTCGTTCACATGATGTGAATATTTTTTGGGAGGAAAAACATTGGTTATAAGTTCTAACAAATATGCATGTGTAAACTCTAAATTTAGTGTATTTGTGTCAAGTAATTGTTATATATATATATATATATATATATATATATATATATATATATATATATATATATATATATATATATATATATTAGAATTAAGATCACACGCACACACGACAATAGAGAATTAATATAGAGATTTACGTGGTTCCCTAATTTGGGTACTCTACAGACAATTTGTTGTTTTATTGATGATTTCAGTTACATAAGATTTTACAATAGATAGTATTTATAGCTACTAATTCTATTACATCGTACCCTACTTCACATTATGACTCAAATATTCATAATGTCCTTCTAAAAAACGAACCATTAAAACTCAGTCCGCCGATCAGAGCGCCCCGCGCCGCTTCCAGATTGCCACTGACGCCACATATGTAGAACTTGCATCAAACCTGGGGCGCTCCGCTTCCCTCCCTCACTCCGCTCCGCAGTAGTCTTTTTTCAGTAACTTCTAAGTTATGAGTCACAAATTCCAACATATATTGATATTAATATATTCAATTGAACTTTAAACTAACAAAACTCAACTTAATTGATATGACTCTTAATTTACATAGCCAAAGAGAGGAGATCAAGGGTAATAGCTAGGTAAATGCCTCTCTCTTTTTTCCTTTTTTTTTTTTAATTCGGGAGAGGGTAAGTAATGAACCTTGGATCTCTTGCAAAGCAAGAGGTCAAGGCTACCACGTACTACTGAGCTATTGTTCAAGTGGCATAAATACCTCTCTTTCTGTTGCACAAGCTATTTAAATTTATCTCTTAACAAGAATTCTGTATGTGTTATAGAAGTTTGAAAATAAATTTTCGATACATTTCTCTCTAGTTTCCTTCTTGTCATTTGATACTTAAATAAGGCATGAAGTGCTCTTGAGTCATTGTAAAAATATTTTTCACACATTAAAAAAATTAATGTTAAAAAAAAGGGTTTAAAAATAAGTTACAAAACTATCATTTTGAGTTTAAATTTGATATAGTGATAATATATTGATCAAAAACATGTTAAAATTATGATAAATATAATTTTGTCTAATATAAATATTTTATTAATAATTGTCATAATTATAATATGCTTCATATATTATGTACGTGGTACATTAATGTTGGTAACAAATTTCACGTACATTAAATTATGTACTTTAACACAATGCACACAATTTATAATTACTTTTTTGGGGATGGTGGTTGTATAACTAGAATATGCCTTATCTACAAAATTCATGGTTTATTATTCGATATTATTTGTTTGATAAAAATTGAATGAAATGGTTCTGAATTAGTTGAATTAAACTGAATACTGAATACTGAATATTGAATGAAAAAAGTTATTTGATAATTGACATGTCTTAAACATCTGAATAACAGATTTTTATTCTTTTATCCCTCTGAAAAAATTCAAAATTGTTGTAAATTTATTTAATATTATTTAATATAATAGTTAATATTGTAAAAAAAATACTTTCAGCACTCCATTCAGCCGAAAAAATAACAATAAACTATTCAGCTAAAATCATCTGAATGGCTAACCGATTCAACTATTCAGACGATTTTTTTTCAAAACAAACGTACTAAATAGCTGACCGATTCAATTATGCAGTGTGTAACAAACAACTCCTTACCCCTAAAGGCGCTCCAAAACTCTTTTACTCTCATCCCCTGTGGTACAGTGTAGGTGACTTGAATTCCCAATTCACAATTTCATCTTTTATTAATCATGGTTAGGGACGTAGTAGAGTGAGATTTCAAATGAATTGGACAATTTTTATTTTATAGTTATAAATTTAAAATGTATTAAAATATAACATTATGATAATAGGAGAAAAATGATTAATAATTAAGAATATACAAAAAATAAATATTTTATTTTATTTAAAATAGAGAGTTTCGTGGTCCGAATTAAAAGAGGAGAGGAATAGTAGGTAGGACGTTATAATTCAAACAGATGGGAATGGATGATGAGGCTTAATTAGATTGTGGATCCCCAGTAAAGAAACCACCTACTAGGACCTAGGCTAGTAGTAGCAGTTACTAATAATTTTAAAACCCCAAAGGGATCTAGCTTGTGGTTATTTGCCTCGCAATCCGAGCTCCTCCTTTATGTTAAAATTCTTAAAATTTTAACTTTAAATAAGTTTTTATTAATGTAATATTAAATACTAAATAAATTATTACATAACTAATTATTATTTGAATTAATATACTGAGAATATATTATTTTATGTCCAAAATTTAACACATTAGTATTAACCCTCTCCTCCCTTTGTTAATAAGAGGATCTTAATTCATAGAGAGTGGTTAACATACAGTGTCGACACGTAGACGTGTTAGTATTATAGTATTAATTAATTGACCAACTTATTATAAAATTAACTTCATAATATATAACCGGATCCTAATTCATCCATCTCCTATATATCTCCTGCATGTCGATCGTGAACCCCACTTCAATTCCCAATAAGGGAGAGAAGAGGATAGGATAGGATAGCATTGGTTTTTCTCATGTCTTTCATAAAAAATACTTGAAGTGAGTGAGATTCACTGCGCGCAGATGATGACTTCATCTTAAAAACTAGCTACTACTAGCTTAGCTAGCTACTAAATTACTTCTTCCTCAACAAATTGGTCAAAATCTGGTTGGATCCACCTTTTCCGCATCTATATTAAACCCATCATCGCCATATTTTAGCCTTCTTTTTTTCCCAATTTGTCTAGTGAGTCATATTCATCCTTTATTCCTTCTGTTGTTGGTAGCCTTTGCTTTACCACCTTGTTGCTCGTCTCCAATTGCAAAGTTATTCCACTAGAAAATTTATTAATTCTACACCCAGCAGCAGCTAGCTATGGGCAAAGAATGGCTGTACTATTTGAGTGGTGGTAGCAGATCCTCCAAGAGAGGAAAAACATACTCCTCCTCTGAAAGAGAGATGATCAGAGACACCAGTACCAGTACCAATAGTACCACTTCAGCTGGCTGCATGAATTCACTCTTTCAACTTTTTGATTTTCATCATCCATTTCACTTTCCCAATTTACATCACCAGCCCTCTTTTCAGCCACCTGATTCTTTCCTAATTCCACAAGAACCATTAATCATTCCTCCTCTCAAAGGTCGGTCATCTCTCTCTCTCTCTCTCCGTGTATATACATATATATATATATATATATATATATATATATATAAGATTTTGATATTAATGGCTAGTACTGTTCTTTAATTGTGAGATGCAGGGGCAGAAGCACCAAGGAACAGCTTGGAGATAGAGCATATCAGCTTCATGGAAGCGGCTACATTATCATCTTCTTCAACCATGGACAAAGTATGTAAAACTTTTGAATATCATCTTGGCACTAATTTTATGTTTTACTAGATCTCTTTCATATAGAAGTACTATATATTAAGATATGTATTGTATTTCCCAACTTCTTTTTTAAATGATACTAGTAGTAGTTAGTTAGTAAAGGGATGATGAATAATTAATTAATTATGACAACATATATATATATATATATATATATATATAAATTTGTATGTATTAATTTTATCATAAACACCCAGCTGGGTATGCAGATCAAAACAAGTAGCAGCAGATCACCAAGGACATATCATGATTTATCTTCTTCAGAATGTAGCAGCAGCTCACCAGCAGCAGGAACTAAAACTCCAACTTTAGTAGCTAGATTAATGGGTCTTGATCTTCTTCCAGAAAACTCCTCTCCTCGCCCTTCCTCGTCATCATCTTCAAATCATTATTCATCATTCAATCATCCTTCATCATCAAAGTCACATGTACATCGTCAACAAGTACAAAACAGTCCAAAAAATAACAAAAAATCCATCCATTCTTCAGAAATGATCAATGATGTCGTCATGACAGGATGCCGTTCGTTACCAGAAACCCCAAGAATATCATCGGCAAGAAAATCAGATGTTGATCAAAGATTTTCTCTTCAAATCATCAAGGAAAACATCAACATTAACAATGAATTGGCTACCTGTCAAGAATTCGACTTCTCCAAGTTTTTGGCCACAAAAATTGCAGCAGATCAAGATGAGAATATGAGCGGCCCTGGGCATTACGCAAAACAGATTGTGAAACAATTCAAAGAAAGTGTTAGCAGGCGAGTTGGTCGAGACATTACCAATACTGTCAATAATGGAGGTACAGTTGAGCAAAGAAGAGATCAACATATTGTCCTTCTCAAATCAAAGAAACCATCGAATATTGGAGATTGTCATGATCAATCCGCCATACCCAATTCTTGCTCTCCAAGGCTTAGGTTCTTGGACACGACCAAGATTAACAAACCAACGGTTATCAAAAACAATCAAACTTGTCATTCCCCAAAACTGTCATTATCTCCGTGTACCAATATTAATCAATCCAAAGGCGCAACAGTACTTTCGCCAAAGCCCAAGGCTCAAGCTGTACCGGAGAAAGAGCTAGAAAAACAACAACACAAACAGCAAATTAATAGCTCCATTCAAAATTGCAGGAAAATTGCTAGTGACAAGTATGGTCCACGCCTCACAAAGCCTCCACAGCAAGAAGAGTCATTTGTTAGACCATCATCAACAAATAGAGCAGCTCAAATTTCCGATAAGAAATGCAAGAAAATTCCGTTATCAAATCACGTGACAGCTCTTCTTTCAGTCAAAAAAGATTCATCTCCTCAGGCCACAAAGTTGCTTCAAAGAAAGGTAAGCAAAAATAAATAAACAAGTCCACAAAAAGAATCGGTCTTTTTTTTTTTATCATTTGTTAATTAATTTGTGAAAATTTGATATAAATGTATTTGATTTAATATATGTAATAGTCAATATTATTTTTGATTTAATTAATTCAAATATATTATTAAGTACTTTAAATATTTTATACGTGAAATTTAAGATAGAACCCTTTTTATGAAACAACATTTTTTTTTAAGAAGGTGGTGTTATATTGTTAGGAGGTGCAAAAGCAGTCTCAGGCATGTGATGCTCTTCCACGGTTATCTAGAAGTTTGAGCCAGTCGTACAAATTATCCGAACCGATCACAGTCCAAGACGACATCAATTCTGACGGTACCACCACCGCCCTGAGGTCCAGCGGCAGTACCGAAGGAGAACTAATTGAGTACATTTCAAGAATACTAAAATGTACGGGCATTCGTGAATTTACGCCTCTGTCCTTGACAAAATGGAACTCTCCTTCCCACCCTCTAGACCCCTCCATATATCACCACCTCGAAATTTCTTTCCCCGAACTGAATATTTATGGTTATCAGAAAAAGCTAATATTCGAACTAGTTGATGAACTTTTGGTGGATATTTTGAGGCCTTACATGCATGTGAAGCCATGGATTTGTGGGTTTTGGGTTGCGGGCGGCAGGATATTAGATGGGTCGCAATTGATAAAGAGCTTGTGTGGGAGAATTGGAAGCTTTCCGTCTGCAGATTGTCGGGTTCTTGAAGATATTGACTCATTGATAGAAGATAAAGATTTGGGTTTGGGTTTGGGTTTGGGCCAAAAAGAAAGATCATTTGAAGAGGAAGCTGGGGATGAAATAGTAGCAGAGGTTGAAGGTGACATTTTGGAAAGGCTGTTGCATGAAACTGCGGCCATGGTGGTTTTTGGTGTCCGTACGGAATAAAAACAAAATAGGATCTGACTTGGGTAACATGGGTACATGTTTCACGTGATGAGATGCTGCTATTCGGGGTCGGGATTGGGGTTGGGATTGGGGTCCTTTATATTTATTTTAAGAGGAGAGCGGGCTGGCTAGATATAATATACTGGTACATTAAGTATACTATCACATAAAATCGTTCACATATTATTCACATACATTCATATATATATTTTGATGGTACACATGCAGAGCAAGTTACGCAAATCATCAAAATATATATGTGAGTATATGTAAACAATATATGAACGATTTATGTGATAATAGACTTATTTTGTAATATAACGGCTGCAGATATATCATCATGATTGCTCCTCACCTATTGTATATATTTTTTAAATGCTCGCTGTATTTATCAACTATAGTAGTAGTATCAATTAAGTAACTAACTATTCACATTCCATAAAAAATTATATCTACATAAAAATAAATCATCATCATTTTCTGATAGCAGTTTTTCTTTAATTATCCCCCCCCCCCCCTCGCCCCTTCCCCCTTCCCCCTTCCCCTTCTTCAAAGTTTGTCTAAAGTTTGTCTAGCTTCTTTTTAGAAATTAAATGTAGCTAGGTAATATTAATGTTATATTTAAATTGAAAGAATAGAATATAAAATAAAATATATTTAGTGATCTTTATAACAAATAAACTACAAAAATAATTAAAAAAATCATTTCATTCTCTTGATTTTAGTTCTACAAATAATCAATCAACGAACCACTTTAATAATTAACATCACTTAACAATTAAATATACATGAGTTGAACATGAAATTTTATTTTATTTTTCTAATCTAAATACAACATAACATTCATGATGTTAAAGCCTCATGCAGGCCCTTGGCTGCTGCCTACAATGAAACACGAATCAACCAATTTGAAGGAGGAGTCATGGTAATCAGAAAAAATGGCAGGCCGTGTAGCTCTAATAAATTAAATTAAGATGATGATGACGAGGGTGACGATGGCAATTTATTTGGGAATAATAAATAGTATATGTGGAGGACCACATCACTCACGTAGAGCTACAGGTTACTAAGATAGATCTATGAGTTTTTCTAAACAAAATAATAATAATAATAATAATAATAATAATTGGCACATGCAATCATCGGACATATGAAACTAGTTTGTCATCTCATCTCTTCTCTCCTCTTTTCTAAAAGAAAGTTAGGTTCAAAGAGGTATAAAAGTCGAATCATAAGGATTTGATTCCAGGCTTATGGAAATTTGAGCTCCAATACTATTTAAATTATAAATTGGGTGACAGTTCAAATGGGTACATCACATAATAACTCACGTGTCTCTTTTTATTCCCGTTATCATGAAATTAATTTTATGATAAATTAGTCAATTAATTAATAAATTGCTCACATGTAAAAAAATATCAACTCCTAGCCTACATATCGATATTGTATTGATGAATGGACCAACGTTAACTTCATGTTAACCAGTAACCACTCCCGATATTTTTGACACATTTTTATCTCTAGACAAAATATCATAATTTTTATTGTAATTACACAATATAACAACTTAGGTAAATAAATGCAGATGCATAACTAATATATTATTGTGTTTATTAATTTTAACAAAAATAGTAATGTCGCGAAACATATCATATTTCTTAAAAACAAAAATATATATATATATATATATATATATATATATATATATATATATATATATATATATACAAAACATATCATTTTTCTTTTTTAAAAAAAATATGTTGAAAATATTATTTCCCTTTTCTAAACGTACTTTAGTCCCAACATATTTTATTTGGCTCTCTATTTTGAGCAACCTGTCTTTTTTCTATAATTTTCTCGCATTACCAACTAATCAAAGAAAATGGTTTTAATCATTATATATAGTGTTGTCTAGGGAAAATATTGAACAATTCATAATCTATCCCACATCAATTTATCATATCAATGCAGAACATACATGTATAGACTGACCTAAAACCATGTTAAATCACATTCTCACCTCCCAACAAGCATATTGGATCACCTCTTTACGTCCTAATAAGCATTAATGATGAATTGATGTGAGATGGGTCGTAAAGTTTCCTAACAAGTGGTATGAGAGTCTATGGTTCGATAAGCCCAAGTATCAGGTTGGTAGTCTAGGGTGGAGCACATTCGCAGGCCGTGTGTTACCCAGTCTGTACGATGGGGTAAATAGATTTGAGTCAGGTGGAGCACAAGGGATTACTCTTGCGTTTGTCACTACGTGGTAGAGTATAAATTTAAGTTAAATGAAGCGAGTTCAGAATGGCTCTATGGGAATGGCTCTATGGGAAGCTTCTCATGATGAAAGATTCACAAGTAGTAAGGTTATACTCCCACGTTTGGCACCCGACGTGGTGAAGTAATGTTAGAGTCGAGCAAGAGCTCTTGAAAGATTTAAAGAAGATGTGTTCACTGGTGACTCCTCTAGTATGATACTTGTGACGGGTATTCAAATGAAAGGTGGATATTATTCGGATATTTTACATGAATCCCACATCAGATAAAGTCAAGAATGTAGATGAATTAATAAGTATGATGTAGTAACAACTTAATAAGTTAATATTTTAGGTAAGAAGTTGATCCAACATGCTTGTTGGATGATAATTCTTTTTTTGATATTTTAATTGCTTTATTGATAACCCCGCAGTGATAATTCTTATTTGATATTTTAAATGTAGGTTGCATGAACCTCACATTAATTTTTTATTTTTTATTTTTTATTGAAGTCCCATTTTTTGAAAAGTAGAATATAATTCATAATCAAGTATGTCGCTACAATCACAATATCAAGAATCAATCAAGTCTAGTGAATTAAAGTTGATATTAAAATTTGAATGAAGCATTTTGTAGATTTTTTTTAAATATTCTGTTTTGGTTGGACCACAAGATGCAATAAATGTACTAGTACTTTTTTTGTGGGGCGGAGGGGTTGTTTCAACTATTAAACTCCGAGTAATTCTACACAGACAATTTTTTTTGTAGCGGTCCAAATTTTGTTTTTTTTGTTATAACTTTTAAAAAATATATAATATGTATTTCAACTCTTAAAATTACAATGTTTAAAACTAAATAAGTTTTCTTCCCCAGCGTGCAGTATAACCTTTAGGGGTTGCGAGTTTTTTTTTCTTTTATATCCATTTTTATTTTAAAAATATTTTTAATTGACTTTAAAAGTTATTGTATATTCATATATTATACAGTAAAAATAGTAAAATAAACTATGTCTATGTGAATATATCTATGTACATATCTAAATTATGATTATCAAAAGTAAAAATAACTTCACCAAAATAATTGTGGATTACTCGGTCTGAAGCTCTGATAAATTCTAGTAATACAATAATAATATATGAGTCATGTTATACATTGCGAAAGTTTTTAGCCGAATTATAATTATAACATATGTACATACATGAAATAAGTAGGATTTAAGAAGGGTCACATCTTAATTTATTCTATCTTACGCATATACTTCCATGATGGTTGCAATTCAACTTTATCAAACATTTGTCGACATATATATTATTTTCCATAATATATTTGTTTATATAGAAAATAAGACTGAGCAAGTAACCAAATTGCCTTCGAAATCGAACAAACAAACCGCACCAACGGTTTCGACGTATGTGGTAGTTTTAGGTGAGTTGAAAAATTGAATTTAAGGTTTGGATTTAATTACTGGCTATTGGTTACTGGCCAAAATCGCATGCATAAAATCAAATCCGCAGCAAATGAACTAATTATTTTTCATGTAATTACCTAATTATTTATGTTTAGAATTTTCATATGTAAGCAGAGATAATAGTTCATCAGATTCTATTTAATTTTTGTTTAGATAAAACATTATAAGTAAGGTTGTGTGTGTTATCAAATGGAATTTAATATTGTGTGATGCTAAATTGTTAATTTAAATTGCAAAAAAAATTGTTTTTTTAATTAGTTTTGGAACTGAAATCGTACCGTACAGTTCAAAATCAAACTGCACCGCACCAATTACAAGTAATTTTATGTGCGATTTTGGATTTGTTAAACCGCACTAAATGAAATCGCACAACATAGTGCGAAACCGTACAACACCAATCACAAGCGATTTTATGTGCAATTTTAAATTTATCAAATCGCACTTAAACAATTTCGTGTACAGTTTAAACTTTAAACTGCACCACACCACACCACACCATACTCAGTCACCCTAATAGAAAACAATCTTCCTGTTTTTGTTAAATTACAACTCATCCACAGTGTCCAGTCTCCATGGCTGACCTCTCAACTCCCAAGGCCCAACCATTAAATTGAGCATTAGATAACATCACTCTTGGTGTGTGTTGATTTATATTTTACAGTAATATAATATAAATCAACACACACCAAGAGATGAACGAGCAGACATTAATGGGTAAAAGATTAATAAAACTACAGTTAACTATTTTCTGAATGAATAGTTAGCAGAAGAGGAGAAGGAATATTCGTATTCAATATGATGATTTTATATATTATCATGACATAATTTGAGAGGAAGACATAAAGGGGTTTTTTATCCCAAAAGATGGGTTACTACTCATAACGAGTAATTGGTATTGGAATGCCACAGAAAATGTCAGTCCATTCATATTAGAATAATATTAGATACACAAATTATTTTATAAATATTTTATAAATTATTGATATAGCATACTTCACTTTAATATATTGTGTGGGACTGAAAACTATATTGAAGTAATTTATTGATCAATATGATGAGGTGAAGTATGCCACATCAACAATTTATAAAATAGTTTGTGTCTGTAGCATTACTCTTCATATTAATATTCCCACTTTTTAAAAAAGTAAGATATTTGACGGATATTTTAAATTAATATGGTTCATTTAAATTTTAAATCTAATAGTAATTGTTGGCATAATATATGCTATAATTGTATGGAAAATGATATATATTATGTTGACTTTTTGATTGTCAATTACGTAGACAAATATTAGTGGTAATATGTTTTGAAAAAAAATATGTAATACATGGGACCCTCTTATAATTTTTATCAATCTCATGTATTAATAAAAGAATAATCACAATTATAATTGGACGTAAACCCAACTGCAAACCATCAACTAAAGAAAAAATCAAATTAGAGGGAAAAATTCATTTCTTCCATAAGTGTGAGTGTGAATGTGAATGTTAATGCAAATGGCAGTGTAAATGATATGAACTACTCAGAGCAGAGCAGAGCAGAGGCCACATGGATGGCAAATCTGCCAATCAATCAACTAACAATATATGAAGTAACAAGGAAACGAGATGTTAGGCCATGGTTTGGTTGACCAACAGTCCAACACCATTTAATAATGTTGGAGCTGTAATTAGGGGCCGGCAAGGTTTTAGTAATTGCAGATGCATCTGTGCGTTTTTAATGCACGTTTTGTGAGAGTTGGGCCAAGGCATTGACGACGGTACTGTTGAAAGCGAATACGATATATATATATATATCGGAGGAGATGAAGAAGAGTTTCTTCAACAGAGGTGAATTTTCTGTTTCAGGATTTGAACTTTGATTGTACGATGGTTTCCACTTGATTTCAAAATAGACGCCCCATTTGCATTTGGGCAGTGTATAAAAACGTGTTGTTTTGATTTGTAAAACGTTGTATTCAAATATGAAACAATTTCAATTCTCAACTATATAAAAACACAACTTATTTCTATAAGACTATTCAAATGAACTGCGATTTAGGAAAGCAGAAGGTGGTGTAGTGACAAGTGACACTAAAACTCTGTTTCTGAGTTTTATAATGAACAGAAAACAAATAGACCGAATATTTAAGATTTCTCTCTCATTTTTATATTTCTGAGTTTTTTAATAAAGATCCTGATAAAGTTTTATAACCTAAATTGGCATGATTTGGACGCAAAAGAAATTAGAATAATTAATATTTTTATAATTCTATAATAAATTTTAAATTACAATTCATGTCCCTTATTTGTTCTTATCTACTAAATCTAAGTTGATAAAGGGAAAAAGATTTCTTGGCGCGAACCACTCCTTTGTTGTGAATGAGTTCTCAGACTGTCAAGTACATGTCTTTACTTATCTGCTTTACCTCCTCTTGAATATTGACTTTTTGTTGCAATTTTCTTGTATAGACTTCATATGGAGTATAACTTATGATTGATGTAATGATTCTCCTTTTCTGAATCTTTAATACTACTTACTTTCCTAAAAATTATTATTTAAGATTTTTGCACATGAATTAAAAAAGTCATTTAATACTATCATTTAACAATTAAAATTTATTTGAAATTTCATCACTATCCTTTTATGGGAAGTTGAAAACTATTAATACAAATGAGAGAATTTCTTAGAATAATGAGAGAAGATAAGGGTGATATAGGAAAGTAAATAATTTATTCTCCTAGAAAATTATAAACGACAACTAAATTGGAACAAATTTTTTCTTCTAAAACGACAATATTTTAGGAACGGAGGGAGTAGTAGATTGCAATTAAGAATATAGATTATGTTTGATGATTTTTGGGTATGGTACGACAATGACTTTGTTAAACTAATTTTTGTTTAACATTTATTTGGATATTTGTTGTAAGACCCCAACTTTTATGAATAAAGAATAATTTTCTCGAAATATTTTTTTGAATATTACGGTGTGGTGTGGATTTGATATAATATTATAGTTATGGGTAATATTTATAAATTTTGCAAAGTAAGTAAGTGGTTATATAATATTCGATTGGTCGGGGAATATTCGTTTTAACAGAGAATATTCGTATGACGACACAATCATTGGTGGACCCCACAACAAAAGTATTGTCGTAGTTAAAAAACGACAAAATTATCTTTTTATAAAAATAATGGCGGAGGTGTTACCGTTAAAACTGTTGAACTACCCGGTAGTAAAAGTACAGTAATACGCGTGGTTGCATAGTAACACACGGTATTGATTATTGATGCTTAAGTGAGAAGTCACTCGGTTATACTCAATTATTGCTACAGTAATTGCTGCATCATATCTCTCATATTATTGATTCAATTATTGTCACAGTATCATCTGCATAATATGTTATATTATTAAATCAATAATTGAGACGACAAAGTTATTCATATTATTATTTACAATATTGACAATGTCTAGAAGTTCTGTTAAGGAGAGGTTTGGTCACCTAATTGCGCGCCAATAAAAAAAATCCTTATCGAAAAGCCCCCTCTTTCCTGGGAACAACCTGATTGTTAAATATTGTGAATTATAATATTAATGATGAATAAATTCGTATTGATTAAAGATGAAATTAATAGTTCTATTGTGTGGGAATTATTAGTGTTAGTAGACATCGATATTTATTTCGATAATAATTGATGTCTGGAGGTTATATTGACCAATCGGGTATTCGGGGCACTTTTAATGTCGGATTACTATTCATCCGATTACTATTCACTCTAATATTGTTCACTTGGCTATTTGGAACACTTTTCGTGTCGGGATACTATTTCCGAAGTACTATTTACGGGATACTATTAACCCGAAAAATATATTTTTTTTCGGTCCAAATTATTTTTGAGTACAATATTATTCCATGAGAAGATGTGATAATTTTTCAAACAGTTGATTGAAATTATAATAGTAAATCAATATGGATCGTTGGTTTAAAGTTTTAATAGTAACTTGTCCCTTCGATTTTCCAAGAATTACTTGTCCCTTCGATTTTCTAAGAGTTACTTGTCTCTTCAGTGTTCCAAGAGTTAATTGCCCCTTTGTAAATAGTAGTTGTCTCTTCAATATTACCAGGAGTCATTTTGACCCTTCGTTAAGACCAAGAGCTACTTTCAGTTCTTCTATAAATAGAAGTTCATTCCTTCATTATTTCTTACGAATTCACTGAAACTCTAGAGAGAGAAACTATAGAGAGAAAGAAGAAAAGTATTTTGCTACTTCACTACTCCAGTATTCAATTTTTCTAAGGTAAGGGATGTTATTTTTGTTCAATATTCGCTTGAAATAATATTTTCTTCCATACTCTGTAGTATGTAAGTAATATTATTTCGTTTCAGATTTCGAATTCTATATTCATTTTGTTAAAATTTTGACTTCTATACTCCATGAAATTAGTAGAATATCCTTGATATTTGCGCTTCATCCAGTATCTTTTCATGGAAATATTATTCTGAGCATTCTTGATAAGTTTTAACATTTTCATACCGGAGTACTATTCACAGGATTACTATTCCCGAAGTACTATTCACGGGATACTATTCACTCGAGTACTATTCACCCGAGGTACTATTCATGATAAAAAGTTGATTCGTTTTCGGTACAAATTATTTTTTGTACAATATTATTCTTGAATTTTACTCCACAAAGCAATATCATGTTGACAATTTGGACGTTATTGATTTCTGGATAAATTAAATTATAAATCTTTAAAAATTTATCCTTGAACTTGTTTTATTGAATTATTATATCATTGTCATCATCCTCATGTTTATATTCTGTTGAAAGTCATCTGTGGCCTGTAGTGCATAGATGAAAATGGTATGATTATGACCAGAGATTATTCGGTATAATCATGACCGTAATGTTACAAATGATGTGGTAAAAGTCCTCATTGGCCAGTAGTGCATTGGTGGACAATTGTTGGCATGATCATGACCATTGATGAATACACGAATATCCTTGGTCCGTAGTGCATGAATAATTTATGGTCGTGATACTAATGAATATCATTGGCCGTAGTGCAGGAATGATGTGGATTATTTATTATGCTGAGTCTCAGCGATAAAAGTGACGAAAAACCTTTTAAATCATAGAAGATAGTAGATTTTATTCTATACTTGACTCTTCTAATGGATTGCTTATTCCGCTGCAGTTTTTGATCTAAAACTTGTTGTCTATTATATTCTATCAGTTGTTATACTGTTGAAGGCTAATGGTAACTTATTCTGCATTATCTTAGTCATAATATTTTTTTACTAGGCTAGTTAAGCTCACCCTTTTGCTTTCATTGTTCTCTTCAGGAAATGAGAACGTAGCTGGGACTAGTCGGGAAACAGAGTGATGGTCCTAGATGGTGCATTAGTAGTCCTCACTATTCTGTAAAATAGTGTGATAATAAATATAATGAGGACTCCATTGAGTGTGGATATTGTCTAGATGATAATATTTGTATTAAAACTCACAGCCTATGTTTTATCGTATTTTACACGGTTGTTGTATAATTAGTTTGTATTTGTATTCAGTACCTTGTATCTAGCGACCCAAGATGGATGATGTATACCTATTTTGGGGGCGTCACAGTTGGTATCAAAGCTTAGGGATATGATCCCTAGCTGAGATGTGAGACAAGGACTAGGAGGGGAGAGTCGGAGAATTCCTTCGCTAGTATGAACTACCTAAGTTTATTTGGTATTTAATTGGTCGGTCAGAGTATAGGGATAATATGTGATATGTTAATTAACCCTTGTTTTGTGGTAATGTTTGAAAATGGCAGCTGAAAATGTTAGCAATGGAGTAAATGATACCGTTGAGACACCTTTAATCACTAACCAGGTTAATGTGGTGTCAGACGAGAAGAAATTAGAGATATTTACGTGGTGAATGAAGAACTAATAGTTGCACCCGAGCTAGTTACAGAGGTAGCAGCTGAAAGTGAGGAAGAAGAGGAACCTGAGGAGAATTTATTAGAAGAATTTTATGATCGAAATTTAAAATTATAAAATCGTATTCATGAGTAGAAGAGCAGGCTGAAGAACGGCAGACGGTCGTGGAGCAAAGAGATGCAACAATTTAAAATTGTGTTATCTGATGTGCGATGCTTGAACAGAAACACTCTTTGGCAGAGTATAAGATATTAGAGCTGGAATCTGAGAATGTTATGATCAAAGTTCTGATGAAAGAAGAAATAACTGAACGAAGGAGAATATTTAATGCATTGATAAAAGTCGCACGACGCGTAGATATTGTAGAAAAAGACGTCCGATCCAATAAGGCCAACATAGATGAAATAGATTTTACTTTTTAGACAATAATTGGGAGAATCCAACATCGAATTCGGAATTACCCTATGCAGAGCGGTCAACCCCAATTCGATATGGATCGGAGAGTAATGATTCAAATCATGGATCAGAAATGTGACGAAGCAATTAAGGGTGGAATGTCCTTTATAGCAAAGTCAAGTCCAGCTGGGATGGTGACGCCAAAAGATGTCCCAAATAATTCAAAATCAGTAGTTTAAGAAAGCATTTTTCGTGACGAAGAACCCGAACGAAGTTATCATGGGTAAACTAATCATAAACTCTTGCGAAGTCTATACCTTATTTGATACCGGTTCTATCCATTCTTTTATTTCTCCTACTTATGCTCAATGTTTAAATTTGACTCCGGAGAAATTAGACTTTGATTTATCTGTTGAATCCGTTGGGAGAAACCTTTGTTGCCTCCACTATTTATAAATCTTGTTTGATTCAAATCAACACTTTCACGTTACATGTCGATCTTATCTCTTTGAAAATACTTGCATTTGATGTGATTTTAGGGATTGATTGGTTAACTATTCATCATGCAAAAATTGATTATTTTCGTAAGGTTGTTAGCTTTCATATTCCTAACCAACCTATTATGCGAATTCAAGCAACCAAACCATTAAAATCAATCACTATCATCTCAAGCCATAAAGCTATTCGTTTATTGAAAAACGAATGTCAAGCTTTCTTAGCTCATGTCACGGATCTAAACAAAAATACATCAGTTTTGAATGATATTTTTACTGTTAATAAATTTCCTGACGTATTCCCTGAAGAACTTCTTGGCCTACCCCCAGAGCGTAAAATTGAATTTTGTATTGACCCCAGTACAAAATCTATTTCTAAAACCCTTAAATATTTCTTCACCTAGAACGAACGTATTATGCGCCAAAGACGTTGGCTCGAGCTGTTGAAGATTACGATCGTACCATTCAATATCATCCTGGAAAAGCGAGCGTGGTAGCTGACGCATTGAGTCGAAGGTCATATGCGGGTAATGTTGGGTTTCGACAGAAACACACAGCGGAAATAGAATAAATATAAAGCAATTTTGAAACCCTAAACAGGATCCATACGAAAATCAATTAACTCAGTGGTTAGAAATTATACCGATTATGAAAATTAAATTGATGCGCTCGAATCTCCAACGCAATCCAAATGAATCGCGCCTCTATGGTATCTACACGAACGCTCCGCGAATCGTCCTACGATCTACAGAAGAAGGAACTGCGGTACTAGCCACCAAGGATGAGGATTTTAGAACTGTTTCTCTCTAATCTCTCTCTGAGAGTGGCTAGGGTTTTGTTTTTAAATAATACCCTAAGTGGTTGCTATATATCATATATATAGTAGTTAAAAGGTATTAATCAAAACCTAATTTCATAAAATCCGAATTTATATATATATATATATATATATATATATATATATATATATCTTAATTAAGTCATATTTAATTAATATACATATATACAAATTATCCTTTTAATTTAAATTCGTAATTTAAATACTATTAATCATATTAATATATTTAAATCCTTAAAATTTAAATTAATTCCCTTTTAAATTACGTTCTATGTGTGTGACCCTATAGGTTATTATTACGTTGGCAATAACTTTAAAATTATATCATAAAGTTATAAACGGTGAGCGACATCTAGTAATGCATTACTGCTACCCAAGTAATAATAAGATCGATGATTCGATACAACATTTTCGTAACCAATGTTTCAATGTAATTTAATCCTTTTAACCTTAATATCCAAGATTAAACTCGAGTCATGGAATGTGTCATACTCTTCATAGTTTAATCTGAGTTTTTCTTGATCAATGAGTGGTGTAAGACCCCAGCTTATTAATGAATAAAATCAAATTTTCTCTAAATATTATTGTTGTGACGCCCCCAAAATTAGGTATACATCACCCATCTTGGGTAGTCAGATACATAGTACAGAATACAAATACAACTGATTAATACATCTGTCGTGTACAATACGACAAAACATAAACTGTGAGTTTGAATACAAATATTATCTTCTAGAGAGTATTCATACTCAAAAGGAGTCCTCATTACATTTATTAACACACCATTACATAGAATAGTGAGGACTACTAACTAATACTATCATTCGGACCATCACTCCGTACCCCGACTTGTCCCAGCTACGTTCTCATTTCCTGAAGAGAACAGTGAAAGAAAGGGTGAGCTCAACTAGCCCAGTAAGAAATATTATGACTAAGATAATGCAGAATAAATTATCATTAGCCTTCAACAATGTTAAACTGATAAAATATAATAGACATCAAGTTTAACTGTAGCGGAACAAGCAATCCATTAAAAGAGTCAAGTAGAAAATAAACTCTACTATCTTTTATGATTTAAAAAGTTTTTCAACACTGTAATCGCTGGGACTCAGTTTAATAAAATAATCCACATCATCGAATCACCCCTGCACTACGGCCAAGGATATTCGTATATTCATTAATGGTCATGATCATGCCAACAACTGTCCATCAATGCACTACGGGCCAATGAGGACTTTTACCACATCATTTGTAACATTACGGTCATGATTATACCGAATAATCCCTGGTCATAATCATACCAAGTCCATCTATGCACTACATGCCACAGATGACTTTCAACATTTTATAAACATGAGAATGATGACAATGATATAAGAATTCAATAAAGCAAGTTCAAGAATTAATTTATCCAGGAATTAACAACGTCCAAATTGTCAACATGATACTGCATTGTGGAGTAAAATTCAAGAATACTTAGAAGAATATTTTCATGAAAAGATACTGGATGAAACGCAACTATCAAGGATATTCCACAAATTTCATGGAGTATAGAAGTCAAAACTTAACCAACTGAGTATAATAAAGAATGGAATAACAAAAGAAATCACCATGCATGCGATAGACCGCACAGACAGGTTATTCCAATAGAATAATAAATAATGGAACCAGGTCCGGCGTAAACGCACAGACAGGATATTCCGACAGAATAATAAATAATGGAACCAGGTCCGGTGTAAAACACACAGACAGGATATTCCAACAGAATAATAATAAAACGGAACCAGGTCCGGTGTAAAACACACAGACAGGATGTTCCAACAGAATAATAAACGGAACCAGGTCCGGTGTAAAACACACAGACAGGATGTTCCAACAGAATAATAGAAGAATGTCACCAAGTATAGGGTAGACCGCGTATACTGGTTATTCCAACAGAATAATAATAAATGGAATAACAGAAGTTCTCTTCATGAATATAAAAGAAATAATATTCCCTACCTTAAAAGAACTGGATATTGGAAAAGTGATGTAGCAGAATACTTTTAGTCTCTCTCTCTCTTATTCTCTCTATACTTTCTCTCTCTATAGCTTGAATGAATTCGTGAAAAATAATGAAGCCCTAGGCCTCTATTTATAGAAAAACTGAGGGTGGCTCTTGGTCTTAACGAAGGGTCAAATGACTCTTGGTAATATTGAAGGGACAACTACTATTGACGAAAGTAATTACTATTGACCAAGGTAAATACTATTGACCAAGGTAAATACTATTGACGAAGGTAATTACTATTGACCAAGGTAAATACTATTGACGAAGGTAATTACTATTGACCAAGGTAAATACTATTGACGACGGTAATTACTATTGACGACGGTAATTACTATTGACGAAGAGACTCTTAGATGATGACATATGGCCCCCCATAAAATAACCAAACTTACCACAACGTCTCAATAATATAACAGATGATACTATGACAATAATTTAAGAGATATGATGCAGCAATTACTGTAGCAATAATTGAGTATAGCTGAGTGACTTCTCACGTAAGCATTAATAATCAATACCGTGTGCTACTATGCAACCACGCGTATTACTGTACTTTTACTACCAAGTAGTTCAACAGTTTTAACGATTTTAACGTAATACCTCAGCTGTTATTTTTATAGAAAGATAATTTTGTCGTTTTCTCAATCCGACAATAATTCCGTTGTGGGGTCCACCAATGATTGTGCCGTCGTACGAATATTCCCCGACAAAAAGAATATTCCCCGACCAAACGAATATTTTATAACAACTTGCTTACTTTGCAAAATTTATAAATATTACCCACAACTATAACATTATATCAAATTAACTCCATAATATTCAAAAATGATATTTATAGAAAATTCATCTTTATTTATAAAAATTGGGGTCTTACAACCTCCCCTTCTTATGAAATTTCGCCCTCGAAATTAGGGTACGTACCTGGTATGTCGAAGAGGTAAGGATACCTTGATTTCATTTCTGATTCTAACTCCCAAGTCATTTCCTCAACATCGTGGTTTCTCCACAAAACTTTGACTTGAGGTATAACCTTGGAGCGTAGAATATGTTCCTTCTTATCCAAGATTTGAACAGGAACTTCTTCATACGTCAAATCCTCCGCTATTTCGTCCGGTTCTAACTCAATAATGTGGTTCGGGTCTTCCACATATTTGCGTAACATGGATATGTGGAAAACGTTATGAACACGAGACATACTTGGCGGTAAAGCGAGTCTATAAGCCACAGTTCCTACTCGATCGAGGATTAAAAATGGACCGATGAATCGAGGATTTAGCTTTCCTCTCTTTCCAAATCTCGTAACTCCTTTCCATGGAGCAACACGTAAGAACACATGATCTCCTACATCAAATTCCACGTCCTTTCGATGAAGATCAGCATAACTCTTTTGTCGATCTTGTGAGGTTTTTATACGTTGTCGGATCGTTTGAATCTTTTCTGTAGTCATACGTACCAACTCCGGTCCCAACAACGTTGCTTCGCCCACCTCATCCCAGCATACTGGAGAACGACATTTTCTTCCATACAATGCTTCGAATGGAGCCATGCCAATACTTGCTTGATAACTGTTGTTGTAGGAAAACTCCACCAATGGTAAGAACTTGTCCCAACTTCCTTTGAAGTCAAAGACACAGAGTCTTAATAGATCTTCAAGAGTTTGAATAGTCCTCTCTGATTGTCCGTCCGTCTGAGGATGATATGCTGAACTAAATCGTAACTCCGTGCCCATAGCTTTTTGTAAACTAACCCAAAATCGTGAAGTGAATCTTGGGTCTCGGTCAGAAACTATGGATACTGGCATACCATGCAGTCTTACAATCTCGTTTATGTACATACGAGCAAGACGTTCAAGTGTATAAGTTTCTCGTATCGGTAAGAAATGAGCAGACTTGGTCAATCTATCAACAATGACCCAAATCGCATCAATACCTTGAGAAACCCTGGGAAGACCGGTAACGAAATCCATGGTAATGTGCTCCCACTTCCATTCTGGAATTTCAAGTGGTTGCAATGGACCTTTTGGTACTTGATGCTCCGCTTTGACTCGTTGACAAGTTAGACACCTTGAGATAAACAACGCTATCTCTCTCTTCATATTGCTCCACCAAAATGTATGACGAAGATCATGATACATTTTGGTACTTCCAGGATGGATTGCAAACGGTGTGTTGTGCGCCTCCATCATGATTTCATACTTTAAATCAGGGTTGTTAGGAACACAAAGTCTGGAGTTGACTCGAAGTATTCCTTCTTCATCGATTCTTGCTTCCGGCATAGAACCTTCTTGCACTTTCTTCCTCATACGCATCAGCTCCAGGTCTGTAGCTTGAGCAGCTTTAACTTTATCGATTAAAGTCGGTTCTACTCGTATATTCGCCATCATCACATGGGTCCCTGGAGTCTTTAACTCTATCTCCATCCTTTGCAAGTCACACAAAATGGGTCTTTGCGTTGTTAATATTGCACTTGTACCCGCATATGATCTTCTACTCAATGCGTCAGCTACCACGTTCGCTTTTCCAGGATGGTATTGAATGGTATGATCATAATCTTTCAACAGTTCAAGCCAACGTCGTTGTCGCATGTTGAGTTCCTTTTGAGTGAAGAAATATTTGAGGCTTTTATGATCCGTAAAGATCTCCACTTTCTCCCCATACAAGTAATGCCTCCAAATTTTAAGTGCAAAGACAACAGCTGCCAACTCTAGATCATGAGTAGGATAATTCCTCTCATATTCCTTGAGTTGTCTTGATGCATAGGCTATGACTTTTCCATGTTGCATGAGAACGCATCCCAACCCTTTGCTCGAAGCATCACTGTAGATGACAAATCCCTCCGAGCCAGATGGTATTGTTAGAACAGGTGCTGAAATGAGTCTCCTCTTGAGTTCTTGAAAACTCTGCTCACATTCTTCGCTCCAACCAAACTTTGTATCTTTCCGAGTCAGCTGAGTTAATGGAGTAGCGATTCGAGAAAATCCTTCCACGAATCTCCGATAATAACCAGCTAGACCGAGAAAGCTACGTACTTCGGTTACTGATTTAGGTTGCTCCCAGCTTTGAATAGCTTCAATCTTTGCCGGGTCAACCGATATTCCACGACTTGATACTACGTGCCCAAGGAATGCTACCTCCTCCAGCCAGAACTCGCATTTCTTCAACTTGGCATAAAGCTTGTATTCACGAAGCTTTTGGAGTACCAGCCTCAAGTGTTGCTCATGATCTTCACGGCTTTTGGAATAAATAAGGATGTCATCAATAAAGACGACCACAAAGTGATCCAAATATTCCTTAAATACCCTGTTCATCATATCCATGAAGGCAGCAGGAGCATTAGTCAATCCAAAAGACATAACTAAGAATTCATAATGCCCATACCGAGTTCTGAAAGCCGTCTTTGGAATATCCTCAGTTCTAACCTTCAGCTGATGATATCCAGAACGAAGATCGATCTTTGAAAAGAATTGTGCTCCTTGCAACTGGTCAAACAGGTCATCAATACGTGGCAATGGGTACCTATTTTTGATGGTGACATGATTCAACTCCCGATAATCAATACAAAGTCGCATACTCCCATCTTTCTTCTTCACGAACAGAACAGGAGCACCCCAAGGAGAAGTACTAGGACGAATAAAACCAATGTCTAACAATTCCTGCAGTTGGGTCTTTAACTCCTGAAGTTCAATAGGAGCCATTCGATATGGAGCTTTGGAAATGGGTTTTGTACCGGGTTCAAGGTCGATACAAAATTCAATTTCACGCTCTGGGGGTAGGCCAGGAAGTTCTTCGGGAAATACGTCAGGAAATTTATTAACAACAGAAATATCATTCAAAGCTGACGTATTTTTGTTTAGATCTGTGACATGAGCTAAGAAAGCTTGACATCCGTTTTTCAATAAACGAATAGCTTTATGGCTTGAGATGACAGCGATTGATTTTAATGGTTTGGTTGCTTGAATTCGCATAATAGGTCGATTAGGAATATGAAAGCTAACAACCTTACGAAAATAATCAATTTTTGCATAATGAGTAGTTAACCAATCAATCCCTAGAATCACGTCAAATGCAAGTATTTTTAATGAAATCAGATCGATAGGTAATGTGTGGGTACCAACTTGAACCAAACAAGACTTATAAACAGTGGAGGTAATGAAGGTTTCTCCCAACGGAGTTTTCACAGATAAGTCAAAGTCTAATTTCTCCGGAATCAAATTTAATCGATGAGCGCAAGTAGGAGAAATAAAAGAATGGGTTGAACCGGTATCAAATAAAGTATAAACTTCTTTAGAGTTTATGATAAGCTTACCCGTGATGACCTCATTCGGGTTCCTTGCTCTCTGGGAGTTCACAACAAACGCTCTCCCTTGCACAACCGGTTTTGACTTTTCTGGGACGGCTTTTGGTGCCTCCATCCTAGCTGAATTTGTTTTCGGTAAACGACAAAATCGGGCTAAATGACCTTCTCTTCCACAATTATAACATGCTTTGGACGGCATCGCGCAGTTTGGACTGATGTGTCCCTCCCCTCCGCATTTGAAACATATGATAGGTGGTCGTTCTCCTTCCTTAACGACAGGTGCTGGTGCTGACGTCTTTCCGTCATTGTTGAATCTCCTCTTCTTGAAATGTCCATTCTTATTGTTTTGGCCCTGATTACCACCGAAGTGGTTACCATTTCTGGCCTGTTGATTCCCTCCACGCTTGTTGTCACCGCTTCGATGACTGCTCTCACTGGTATTATCATTTTGCCGGCTGCTCTCTTTTGGTTGCGTTGTCTCGTTATCGCGCTCCACCAACTGAGCCCTATTTACAACATCTGAATACAAACACAGTTTATGAGAAACAAGATGTTGACGTATCTCCGGCTTCAAACCTCTTAAAAACATCCGCGTCATTCTTTCTTCATTATCCACCAGGTGGGACGCAAACCGGGATAACTCCGCAAATTTTGCCTCGTACTGCGACACGGTCATATTATTCTGCTCCAATTTGATGAACTCCACCTCCTTCATGTGACGAATACTCTCGGGAAAGTATTTGTCGTTAAACAGATCTTGAAACTTCTCCCAAGACATCTTCAGTGCGGCAGGTTGAGTACGCTTTATCGATTCCCACCAGTAATCTGCCTCTCCTCGCAACATAAAGGCGGCAAAGGGAACCTTTTGCTCCTCGGAGCAACCCAAGACATCAAATATCTTGGTGATCTGCTTTATCCATGTTTCAGCTACAAGTGGTTTGGGTTCTCCCTTAAACTCCGGTGGTCCCAGCTCCTTAAACTGTTTAGCGGTGACCGCCTGAGAGTTTCCAGTATTTCCACCTACGTTGTGGACAGGAGCCGCTTTCACCTGTTGTTGCATGAATTGCATAAAGCCTCTGAACATTTGATCATTCATCATTTGGTCAGTGTTGTTGTTTGCATGAGGATTGACACCTTCCTGATGCACATTATCCTGATTATTGATATGTGGTGAATCAACAGTCGTCTGTGCTCCATTGCTATTCTCAACGTTCTCAGATGCCATTTTCAGATACTGCCACAAAATAAAAATTAATTGATATGTCATATATTATCCTTATATTATGACCGACCAATTAAATACCATGCAAATAAACTTAGGTATGTCATACTAGCGAAGGAATTCCCCGTCTCTCCCCTCCTAGTTCTATTCTCACATCTTAGCCAGGGATCATATCCCTAAGCTCTGATACCAACTGTGACGCCCCCAAAATTAGGTATACATCACCCATCTTGGGTCGTCAGATACATAGTACAGAATACAAATACAACTGATTAATACATCTGTCGTGTACAATACGACAAAACATAAACTGTGAGTTTGAATACAAATATTATCTTCTAGAGAGTATTCATACTCAAAAAGAGTCCTCATTACATTTATTAACACACCATTACATAGAATAGTGAGGACTACTAACTAATACTATCATTCGGACCATCACTCCGTACCCCGACTTGTCCCAGCTACGTTCTCATTTCCTGAAGAGAACAGTGAAAGAAAGGGTGAGCTCAACTAGCCCAGTAAGAAATATTATGACTAAGATAATGCAGAATAAATTATCATTAGCCTTCAACAATGTTAAACTGATAAAATATAATAGACATCAAGTTTAACTGTAGCGAAACAAGCAATCCATTAAAAGAGTCAAGTAGAAAATAAACTCTACTATCTTTTATGATTTAAAAAGTTTTTCAACACTGTAATCGCTGGGACTCAGTTTAATAAAATAATCCACATCATCGAATCACCCCTGCACTACGGCCAAGGATATTCGTATATTCATTAATGGTCATGATCATGCCAACAACTGTCCATCAATGCACTACGGGCCAATGAGGACTTTTACCACATCATTTGTAACATTACGGTCATGATTATACCGAATAATCCCTGGTCATAATCATACCAAGTCCATCTATGCACTACATGCCACAGATGACTTTCAACATTTTATAAACATGAGAATGATGACAATGATATAAGAATTCAATAAAACAAGTTCAAGAATTAATTTATCCAGGAATTAACAACGTCCAAATTGTCAACATGATACTGCATTGTGGAGTAAAATTCAAGAATACTTAGAAGAATATTTTCATGAAAAGATACTGGATGAAACGCAACTATCAAGGATATTCCACAAATTTCATGGAGTATAGAAGTCAAAACTTAACCAACTGAGTATAATAAAGAATGGAATAACAAAAGAAATCACCATGCATGCGATAGACCGCACAGACAGGTTATTCCAATAGAATAATAAATAATGGAACCAGGTCCGGCGTAAACGCACAGACAGGATATTCCGACAGAATAATAAATAATGGAACCAGGTCCGGTGTAAAACACACAGACAGGATATTCCAACAGAATAATAATAAAACGGAACCAGGTCCGGTGTAAAACACACAGACAGGATGTTCCAACAGAATAATAAACGGAACCAGGTCCGGTGTAAAACACACAGACAGGATGTTCCAACAGAATAATAGAAGAATGTCACCAAGTATAGGGTAGACCGCGTATACTGGTTATTCCAACAGAATAATAACAAATGGAATAACAGAAGTTCTCTTCATGAATATAAAAGAAATAATATTCCCTACCTTAAAAGAACTGGATATTGGAAAAGTGATGTAGCAGAATACTTTTAGTCTCTCTCTCTCTTATTCTCTCTATACTTTCTCTCTCTATAGCTTGAATGAATTCGTGAAAAATAATGAAGCCCTAGGCCTCTATTTATAGAAAAACTGAGGGTGGCTCTTGGTCTTAACGAAGGGTCAAATGACTCTTGGTAATATTGAAGGGACAACTACTATTGACGAAAGTAATTACTATTGACCAAGGTAAATACTATTGACCAAGGTAAATACTATTGACGAAGGTAATTACTATTGACCAAGGTAAATACTATTGACGAAGGTAATTACTATTGACCAAGGTAAATACTATTGACGACGGTAATTACTATTGACGACGGTAATTACTATTGACGAAGAGACTCTTAGATGATGACATATGGCCCCCCATAAAATAACCAAACTTACCACAACGTCTCAATAATATAACAGATGATACTATGACAATAATTTAAGAGATATGATGCAGCAATTACTGTAGCAATAATTGAGTATAGCTGAGTGACTTCTCACGTAAGCATTAATAATCAATACCGTGTGCTACTATGCAACCACGCGTATTACTGTACTTTTACTACCAAGTAGTTCAACAGTTTTAACGATTTTAACGTAATACCTCAGTTGTTATTTTTATAGAAAGATAATTTTGTCGTTTTCTCAATCCGACAATAATTCCGTTGTGGGGTCCACCAATGATTGTGCCGTCGTACGAATATTCCCCGACAAAAAGAATATTCCTCGACCAAACGAATATTTTATAACAACTTGCTTACTTTGCAAAATTTATAAATATTACCCACAACTATAACATTATATCAAATTAACTCCATAATATTCAAAAATGATATTTATAGAAAATTCATCTTTATTTATAAAAATTGGGGTCTTACAATTGTGAATAATAAGGGGTTAATTTGATATAATACTTTGGTTATGGGTGAAATGTGCAAATTTTGCAAAATAAGCAAGTGGATATAAAATATTCATTTTGTCGGGGAATATTCGTTTGGTCGTGGAATATTCTTGCTGTCGGGAAATATTCGTACGACGACGCAGCCTTGTGTGGGCCCCATAACGGAAAGCGATTGGATGAAGAAAACGACAAGTATAAGTTGTTTATAAATAACGGCGTAGTTGTTACCGTTAATACTGTTGGAATATCCGGTGGTTAAAATACAGTAGCACACGGTATTGCACCAATTATTGATTCTTACGTAAGAAGGCACTACTCAATAATTGTTACAGTAGTTATTATTCAATATTTTATTTTATTGATTCAATAATTGTTGCGTTGATATTTTATATTATTGTTGTTTCAATAATTGTTGCTGCACAGTATTTTCCTTTATCAGATCAATAATTCATATTATTTGAATAATATTATTAGATAACATTATTGGTAATGTCTAGAAAGTTCTATCTAAGGAGAGGTTTGGTCATCTAATTGCGCGCCAGTAAGGAGAAATCCTTATTGGAAAGCCCCCTCTTTCCTGGGAACGGCCTGGTTGTCATAAATGTGATTCTGTAATATTATTTGTGAATAATTAATTATTGATTCATATGATAAGGAAATTTTTATTTTTTGTGGATATAAATGAGTGATATATTTTTGTGGTTAAAAATGAAGGAGTTAATGTTGAGGTTTTTATCAGTATTTTTGTCGGAATTGAGGTATTAAAAATCAGAATTTTTGAGATATTTTGCGGGGGTTATAATTTTTAATCCGACCGTTGGATCGTGGTAATTTTTAGATATGTTATACATATATAAGTTGAGTATATGTCCACAAATTTTGAACCGTTAAAAATGAACGTATGATTTATTATGAATTTTACGAGATGACTGGTTCAGAAATTGTTGAATTTTCGGAGTTAATCATTTTGGTGGAAAATTCTAGAATTGGTAGGCCCCACTCTTGGTTGGTGAAAAAATGTGCTGAGATTTTTATTCAAATGTGGTGGGTAAAAATAGTAGCAGGTAAAGCTATCAAGTTGCAGGTTAAGTCTGCTTCGACGTGCTAACATTTTCCTATAAATAGAGGGCTAAGTTAGAATTAAAAATCACACCAGAAACAAGTTTTCTGTCTTTCTCTCTCTAGATTATTGAGTGTATTTTGTGAGTATTTAGATACTTTGAGAGTTTCTATTCATCAGAGCAAGTTTCTTTCAGCCTTATACCGGTATTCCGACCAGAAGTACTGATATTTTGAGGTAAGGGATATTATTTTCTTCTTAATGATATTATTTTCTTCAATATCATTATGCTGAAATATTGATATGAACTTTTTATCAAATTTAGAACTTTTTGTGTCGGAGTTACTATTCACGTATACGTTACTATTCACGTATACGGTACTATTCACGAATACGGCACTATTCATCGAAAAATAAAATTTTCTCTTTTTGTCCAAGATGTCTATTATGGTTACTATCTTTGATTGTATCCATGTTTTAATCTTTATTTTTGAATTCTGCTTCATAATTGATTATTATGAAGTATTATTGATCTTGGATAAACTGTTATACGAATCCTTACTATTTGTCCTTCTGTCTCACTGGATTCGTTCTCTTTAAGATATTTTTCATCATCCTCAGTCATAAATGATGATATTACTGAATATCTTTGGCCTGTAGTGCAAATATGTATGATTACTTGATGAATATCTTTGGCCTGTAGTGCAAAGATGAACAGGTGTTGAGATGAACATGACTGACAGGTGATACAAATGAATATCTTTGGCCTGTAGTGCAAAGATGAATATTTGGATAAAGATGATTATTAATTGATGTTATAGGGATAAAATATTGATGATGGACTTTTAAATCTTAGAAGATAGTAGAATTCATTCTCTACTTGACTCTTTTAATGGTTTGTTATTTCCGCTGCAGTTGTTGATTTAAAACTTGTTGTCGATTATATTCTATCAGATTTTTTCCTGTTGAATACTAATGATAATTTGTTGTATATTATCTTAGTCATAATATTCTTTACTGGGCTAGTTGAGCTCACCCTTTTCCTTTTTGTTCCATTTTTCTTCTTAGGAGGTGAGAACATAGCAGGATCTAGTCGGGGTATGGAGTGATAGTTCTAAAAAGATGTTTTAGCAGTCCTCACTATTTCTGTAAAATAGTGTTTGAATAATTGTATTGAGGACTTATTTGAGTGTGGATATTGTCTAGAAGACAATATTTGTATTTAAACTCACAGTATGTGTTGTCGTACTTTGCACGACAATTGTATTATTGAAATTGTAATTTGCTTTCTGTACCATGTATTTGGCGACTCAGAATGAGTGTTGTATACCTATTTTGGGGGCGTCACAAGTGGACTATATGAAACAAATCACTATTTGAGCATGACCATGCATTTCATAGTCCTACTCAATCAAGGGGCCTATGGATATCACCTCTAATATATAGGATGGTTAAATTCCATCTAGATCACTCATATTTCTCACACGATTCATGATGTACCCAATAATCACCTTTATAGTCCACCCTATTAAAGGTGACATTTTATGATATCAAAGTACATAAATTCTCGTGTAGTAATATAGTGATTTCAGGTCGGAGGACCATTACATCATTGTCACTATGAGAATTACTAATGACACTTTGCATAATGCTCCATATAGAATTCTCATTGTGGGTTTGTCCAGTACATCGTTCTCTAACATGTACCTATGCATTGACTTAATATCTCATATATTTATGACCAATGAGATTTGGTCATCAGTCAATCAACATATTAGTCTTAATGCATCATTGTTGTCCCATCAATAATGATACTCGACTAGGGACATTTAAGAACAATGATACTAATTATAATTATATAATCTCATGTTCAAGTCACATACTTGAAACTATATAATTTGTATCATTATTCTAAGGATTTTTATTATGTTAACATTTATATAACACAGTAATTAAAACCATAATAAAATCATTCATTTATTCAATCAAACATAATATCAAAACGTTAAGCAATTATATGAAATAATTGGTCTCTAGGGCATAAACTCTAACAGGTAAGAGTGTGATATTGTCAATATAAAGACCCATTATGTATGACTTACAAAGGATGGAGATAGAGTTAAAGACTCTAGGGACCCATGTGATGATGGCGAATATACGAGTAGAACCGACTTTAATCGATAAAGTTAAAGCTGCTCAAGCTACAGACCTGGAGCTGATGCGTATGAGGAAGAAAGTGTAAGAAGGTGCTATTCCGGAAGTAAGAATCGGTGAAGAAGGAATACTTCGAGTCAACTCCAGACTTTGTATTCCTAACGATTCTGACTTGAAGTATAAAATCATGATGGAGGCTTTGTAGATTTTATTCTCTATTTGACTCTTCTAATGGATTGCTTATTCCGCTGCAGTTTTTGATCTAAAACTTGTTGTCTATTATATTCTATCAGTTGTTATACTGTTGAAGGCTAATGATAACTTATTCTGCATTATCTTAGTCATAATATTTCTTACTGGGCTAGTTGAGCTCACCCTTTTACTTTCATTGTTCTCTTCAGGAAATGAGAATGTAGCTGGGACTAGTCGGGGAACAGAGTGATGGTCCTAGATGGTGCATTAGTAGTCCTCACTATTCTGTGAAATAGTATGATAATAAATGTAATGAGGACTCCATTGAGTGTGGATATTGTCTAGATGACAATATTTGTATTAAAACTCACAGCCTATGTTTTGTCGTATTTTACACGACTGTTGTATAATTAGTTTGTATTTGTATTCAGTACCTTGTATCTGGCGACTCAAGATGGGTGATATATACCTATTTTGGAGGCGTCACATTTGTATTTGATTATGAACTTTTTTTCGATTAAATTTATCTTGCATATTTTTATTCATGGTTTAATGGTTATAATTAATAGAAGAGTAAATTTATAAAAGTGATATTTTAATTTTATTTTTCATTGGAACTCAAAAGCGCAAGAATTTTTTTTTTAAAATGTTCTATTCTTTTTCTATTAAAAACTCAAAAACAACATAAAGAAACACTTTAAGTTTTATATTCTTTTCTTTTCTGTTCTAATTTAATATTTCTATTCTTTTCTTTTCTGTTCTAATTTAAGAGCATTCACAATAATTTCCTTATCTCTATCCCACTCTATAGTGCTATTGGGTCATTTTACAGGATAGAGATTCAATTTTTTCACTATGTACCCAACAAGTTCTTTATATTGATTCTTTAAATAATTAAATTTAAAATTTAAAAATTGAAAGTTCCAACTGTCAAAACATGTTTTGACCGTTGTAACTATTTGACCTTTGTATTGGCTTCATGCGTTAGAGATTATGATAGATGTAATATACTACAACCGCTTGTGTTTTAATTATAAAGTTGCTATTAATTTATTAATATTTTTTTGAAGCAAGTATGTGATATTTTTAAATATAAATTTAGTCGATACATATTGTAACTTATTTATAAAAAAATACTACTACTTATAAAATTTATAATTTTTACAATTCAAAAGTTTGAGAATGTATCAAATTGACGTATAAAAATTAATAATAATCTAATAATTTATAAAAGACTCAATTGTATTCCACTGTAAAATAACTTTTATTTTATTTTAAATTTTAAGTAATTTATGGAGTGAGTATTGAATGGATTGTAGCTGCAAATGTACATATGATCAATATTAACTTTTACAAATTTAATTTGTGATATTTTTAAATTTAAATTTAATATGATTTATTTAAATTTTGAAAATAATAAATTTTATAATTAATAGTTCTTTTATAATATTTATAATTATATTGACATGAATTAAATAAATTTATATCAATTTTAAATTTGAATATGTTTGAAATTAATTTTAAAAAACTAAGTCTGATATTAATTTCATAATTTGAAAATGAAGATGAGTTAGATAATGATTGATAAGTTGTCCATTTAAATAAAGGTGTGGAATGTCATTTTGTATACATAGAGAACACTCTTTTGACTCCCTCATCCTGAAGAATAAAATTATTTATAGAGATTAAAATAGAGAGTTAAGTAAGGATAAAGAAACGGTTGAATAATAATTTATTGATGTATTCTTCAAAGTTAGAAATAAATAATTTATTGGAAAAACTGTTATGAATGCTCTAAGTTTTCTACTCTCTTTTTTCCATTATGAGTTGCTTCGTTCTATTTTGATGCAAGAGAGGACTATTTTAGCTCTCTTTCATTATGGTAATACTGAACTCCCAGGTTAGATTTACCACCTAACAAAGTAAATACCATTTTGACTCCACAACCATATATAGTAGAGACTGTAACACTGCCTCTCCATGAGCAGAAACATCTGCACTGGCATAATTTTTACATGCCAAAAAGAAAAAACACTGGCTCTCTGGCCTGAGCATAATAAACACGATTTATTGAACATCGATCCATCCCCTCCCTTAACCCTGCAACCATACATAAACCACAAAATAATGCAAACCCTGTCCTGTCAAATTTACTACACCAGAAAACCTTTTAAACTTCCTGGACAGGCCATCAATGTCCATAGGCGCCAGTCGCACCCTTGAAGCAATGGCCTCGACAGTTTTGAAAAGCATTACTAATAAAACAGTTGTGGGCAAGATCCTTCAACTGATAATCCTTTTTTACTTCCGACTGCCTGTGCATAGTGGTATTCACTCCGAAAACTTGTTTCGTTTAAGAAAATAATTCTTAATTCTGAAGTAGAAGTTTTCATGATAATTTCAAATCAGATCACTGAACATTTTACATGTATCATTAGATTTTACATCCGTGGGCAATGATTACAAGTGAAGCATACATATGGAACAACACTGTACATAAAAGGAAATTGATACATTTTCTTGCTTACAAGAGTTTATGAGTCCACTTATTTGAGTAGATGAGAGACCGCCTAAGGTCATATGATTCTGCAAAAGTGACATCACTGCAAACCGAAACTCTAGCATCTGAACAAATTATTTCAGCATTCTGAAGGGTGAAACCACGAATAATGGGCAGAGGGAATCCTTTTCCGAGGTGTGTGTTTGCATACGGCAAGAATACAGTTTCAATGATAGTCCACATCACTGGCTGCAAAAATTCACAATACCTTATTAAGAGATCAAACGCACAACTAGAACTAGAGAACAAAAACACAACCAAAACTATCATACTTGATTTTATCAAAATAGATAACAGAAAATTTAGCTAACGGTACACTACCATGCGAAAACAGATTTATTCAATTTTATATATAACAAGTATCTTCTATACATCAACTTTTAGCTGGATATAATAATTCTCTTACAAGGTTCATTCTTTGTCTCCCTTGTCTAATATTTATGAAGGTACTAGAAAATGAAGTGCTTCAAGAAATTAAGCCTCAACAAGTAGCCAAATTATGATTAAAAAATAATTAGATAAAACTATGGCAAATAAATTGAACAGAATGAACAAATTCTGAAACATGACACTACCAATACCTAGTGGTTGGAAACACATAACAATATAGCATGCATATAGCTACTTTTTCTCTGTGTTTATACTACCCCTTTAGTTATTTTTGTAGCAAGAATTTTACGACCCCTCTACCTTTCTAATGTCCTATGTCAAACATATTTAGATGTAGTTATGTTACACCATAACTGTTAAAACCAAACTTACTTGGGTGTTCCCTTAGAAGATAGAGGAAAGAAAACCAGCACAAAATTCATATACAAATAAAAAGCCATCACTACCAAAGATTTATTTTTATTACTATTGTTAATATCCCCACGCGAGTGTGTGTCCGGGGGGGGGGGGGGGGGACATGGGGATTTACGCTTCTACTTGCATTAACTTGTCCAGTTGAGCACAAACTCCCACTGCTGAGTATCAACCAAATTGCATAGACTCGGCTCCATGTTCAACAGGTTTAGAAAACAGTTCTTTAAGTAGTCATGTAGCCAGATTGCCATGTTATTGAGCACATATGCTTCTAAGCAGCTTCTCTGAATAATTAAACAGAAACATGTAGATACAGTTGAGCGTATAATTAATAATTACATAACATATGGATACCTCCTATTTTATATTGAAAGAAACTCTTTCAATTAACATCTGCTAAAAGTGTATTATAAATTTTGGGTAGCCCATACATAACGCATTTCTTCAATAATTAGTTCTGCAGTTAATTTATCACCATCTCCACCAAATAACCAAAGAAGAGTTGTAAGTATAAAATATTCCCCAATGGAATCAACATGATGAATGCAGTAATAAAATGAGAAACTTTGATCAGGGATGACAGAACTTTTACCTGGATTAAGTACATGTGCAAGTTACCAATTTTGCTCCACTTCAATGACATTCTGAAATCATCCAATTTCACGCTGCCAGCAAGGTTGTTCCTCGTGATTTTTACTGAACCTGATGCACGGATGACCTGTACCAGGAAAAGCATAGTGACACGTAGATCAAAGAAGTATCACCACATAATTATAAACCCAAAGGAAAAAATGCAAAAAAATTATCATGGTCTTCTGCAACTCTGAGATGAATATAATTTGATACCATCTAACTGCACATAATAAAGAAAGCTAGGGAAAAAAAAATTCCTTGACTACAAGAGTTCCATTAGCTGAAGCTAATCTTAATATAAGAGACCGAAGATAGTTGCAATGTTTGGCTAAAGCTAGGCTAAACATTAAGTATTAGAGACCGAAGATGAACTCCAAAAGGGGTTCTTTTTTGTTTTCTTGTTCTCTCTTATTACCTTTTTGTAAGTGTATGTGGGACAGATAGAAGAAGACAATGATCCGATAACAAAGACAAAAGGCACATGAAATTCCACTCTTTGACGGTTTGATAAGTTGTGCCCGATCTTAAAATAATTAAAGGGGAAAAAGATCACTTAATTACTAAGCCAAGAGGACAATCCAACCTCGTTTAATTCTAAGAGATTCAATAGTGAATATTGATACTATAAAGATTTCATCCAACTACAAACCACTGACATTCATTTTATATATGTTCCTTAGAGATTGTGCCTTTTCTTCTTCCTCTTTTTTTCCCCTTTCCTTTCTGATAGGGTGTGACCCGAAGGCTCAAAGTTTGGCCCCAAAGTAAGGCCCAAATATTGTGACTTGTATTGGTAAGGAGGGCCCAATATTAGGGAAGCCCAATCCGGGAGCGCGGCCCAACCTTAGGGCCTTTAAGCTCAAAGACCGGGCTTGACATCTGGGGCCCATAACATAAGAGCCTAACCTCATTATTATGGCAACTAGGTGAACAACTCCTGTGGGGAGATGGGTCGTATTGCCGCCCCCAATGAAATAACCCGGGTCAAATCCCGAGTCCGGAACAAATCTCGGGTCAAATCTCAAGTCCGAATCGAATTAAATCCATCAAAATAAGACCTCAAACTAATGGCCCAATAGTATTTTCTTGGGTCATCGTAGCCCACCACAGGCTCACCCAAAAGGTCATAACTTGAAGGTATTATTGGTAGTAACTTATTTCCTTATATGAAGACAAATTTTTTCCCTATCTTTCGATGTGGGACTGGGGAGTTACAAACTCCCCCACTTAAATTTCTGACGTCCCCATCAGAATCCGATCACACACGCAGTCTAAAGATCTTTGCCTCTCTAGCCATTGTGGAATAATGCTGGCTGACTTCGTGTCCCCACCTCCGGACCTCCGTCTCTCCATTGTGGGATAATACCACCAGCCTTTGTGTCCCCACCTCCGGCAACCCGATCGGATGACCCGACCCGACCCGACCTTTCTAGAGTCGGCTCTGATACCATATGAAACAATTCGGGTCGAATCCCGAGTCCGGAACAAATCTCGGGTCAAATTCCAAGTCCGAATCGAATCAAATCCATCAAAATAAGGCCTCAAACCACTGACCCAATAGTATCTTCTTGGGTCATCGTAGCCCATCACAGGCTCACCCAAAAGGTCATGACTTGAAGATACTATTGGTAGTAACTTATTTTCTTATATGCAGATAAATTTTTTTCCTATCTTTATGTGGGACTGTGGCGTTACACCCAATCACATGGGCCTGTCCCCCACTTACCATGACATGATAGGGTAGGCCGAAGGGACGTAGGTATAAAAGGAAGAGAAGGTCACGGAGAAAAGCTTAGACTCTACACCATATCCACATCCACATGTACATACAATTTATAGTTGATGTCAGGCATATTCCCCAAAGAACGACATGTTTCCCGCCAAATCTGGACGGGATTTATACACTCCCCCATCCTACTAAAGTAAAATAAGGAAGTGGGAGACAATGATAGGTGTGACCTAAAGGCCCAAAGTTTGGCCCCAAAGTACGGCCCGAATATTGTGTCTTGTATTGGTAAGGAGGACCCAATATTAAGGAAGCCCAATCCGGGAGCGCGGCCCAACCTTAGGGCCTTTAAGCTCAAATACCGGGGCTTGACATCTGGGGCCAGAATATAAGAGCCTAGCCTCATGATTATGGCAACTAGGTAAACGACTCCTGGAGGGAGATGGGACGTATTGTCGCCCCCAATCACATGGGGCAGCCCCCCACTTTCCATGGCATGATAGCCATTGATAGGCAGGCCGAAGGGACGTACTGCACTAACTAGTAAGTATAAAAGGAAGAGAAGGTCACAGAGAAAAGGTTAGACTCTATACACCATATCCACACGTACATACAATTTATAGTTGATACTTTGTCTTTCTTCCAGTTACTGACGCTTACACCGGAAGCGTTCCACAGCGGAACAACCCCATATCTCACCGTGAAAACGTGTCTTGCAAGGTCGGAGCCAAGTGTGGAGCACCAGGGACCCGTTGGAAGGACAAGAGCATCATCACTTTCCTTTATCTTTTTTAGTAGGACAATTTTCAAAGAGTGAAAGATAACTTGCGTAAAAACAAAATCGGAGGAACGAGTGAGGGTTATTGATATATTTCTTCCCTGGTCAATAAGCTTACCAATGAGATACAGACAACTGGCACAACTTTACCAGCTTGCAGAACATCAATGATCAAGTCTGCATAAACATTAGCATCTAAACCATGTGGTGAAATTCGCACAACTGGAGGAGCAGAAAGAGAAATATTCAGATTCATGTCATCATTTGGGTATCTTTTGTACAATTGGGGAACAATAAATCTCCATCCTGCAGTGTTCAAAAGAGACTGATCGGGTACTTTATCCACAGTCCATTGCATAAATTCTGCCTGAAGACAAAGGAAAGAAAAAAAAGGGGATCATGAAAGGCAATAAGAAATCATATCCTCATATCCCATCTATGGCAAGGTATTTCATATTAAGTAAAATGTTTGTAACAATTAGTGTGACATTCATCTGGCCTTTAACATTTTTGGAACTAATACAAATCTAAGGTTTGTGGCAGCCACATATTACAGATATAATGGAGGGCATAAACAACACAATGAAGCTTGAAAATCAAACGTGCAACCAAGTAAAATGTAACTAGAACTCTTGACTTTTCTTTCCTTTTACCCTCGTAAGAAACACTGAATTAGCAAAAGAAAAAACCTCTTTCCTTCCCCCAGCGTATAAAGTTATGTAGATACAGTATAATTGGATAGCATTAATGATATGAATGATCTATTCTAGGACTACAGAGAATGCAATTTATCCCAGCATACTTGAACTTGGCCATTGACTAGAAAATACAACAACTAAAATATCAGCAATGTCAAACCTTATTACATTAGAAACACTCCTAGCAGAAGTTAATCCAGATATTGAAAAACAGAGAACAGACACAAGCACACAGTCAAAAGCAGATATTTAGCATATCCTACATTCTATGCTTAACATTTTAATCCTAATAGATTAATAGTCCATCAGTAAATTTCATCTGGAGTAGTATCTGACAATAGAAATCTATAACTGATGCATGTCAGCGTTAGAATATTGTATAACCGACATAAGAATTATTCCATCTTATTTAGCAAAAATAAATAAATAAATATTTCATCTGCTTCCATTAGTACTAGGGTTAGCATTCTGTACTTACATTGAAGTATATGGCTGATGCAGAGTTGAAAACAGCCTCATCTAATGATATCCCTAGCATTTTAGACAAATCTGTGCAAGAAACCAGCGATTGCAAATTCTTGTGGAAGTTATTAACAACTGTAGCCGTTTCAGTTTTCATAAATAACCCGTTGATCTCAAAACCAATAGCAGTATTACTCAATAACGGATCATTAACAAAAGTGACATTTAAAGCAGTAATATCATCCACTGATATTTCTTTTGGAAGCCCTTGCAAAAAATATTTAAGCTTTAAAACTCCTTCTTCGAGTTTCTTTGCAATTGCATGTTCTACTGCAGACCCTATTTGGCCTTCAAAAGCATCCACGATCCTTGAAAGTTGGAAAAGAGAAATGCCATATCACACAAAAGGAAATTAAATAAACAATCCTAAATACTTTGTGGCCAACATAACAATTACAGTCTTTACAAAAGCCTTGCGCTGTTTTTAGCTTCTTTTTGGTTGGGGATTGTGTGGGGGGGGGAGGGGGGATAAGTAAGTGCCCTTTTTAGTTCTACGACATCAATTCTCAGAACCAAAAGATAACCTCCTCATCGGTCAAAAGACAAACAGGAATAAATGTGTGGGACTGTGAGTGTACTTATACATATAGTGCCTGTTGTGCAGTGAGATAACACACTTTGAATTTAGAACTTTCAACAAAAAGTGCTTTTATAAGAAAGTTAAAATAGTATTTGGTTACACAATTGTAAAACTGTTTTAAAATAATAAAAGACAATTATATAAAAGTGCTTCGTATAACATTTAATTGTTCTTCAGTAATTTAAGGAAAATGTTTACATTATGCTTCAGTCAAAAGCATAAATATTTTGCTTCTGTCAAAAAGTGCTTTTTAGCCAAAATCTCTACTCACTAAAACCACTTTCGAAGGGCCAACATACACCAAAATGTTTATCATATCTAATTTAAAAGCTCTTATAGAGTATAGACACACAAACATATATTTCAATGGAGGGAACTGAATAACTTTAACTTGACAATTCGAACATCAACTTTGGCCCTTTTGGCTTGTTGATCACATCGAAAAGCTATATCATAAAAACCATACAATTAAAATCTTGTGCCAACACTGTATGATGATAAGAACTAAAAATTTCATAAAAAGAAGATGGTTAAATAAGTTCTGTAGAGATCAGTATACCCTTGATACAGCCACGAGGCTCCTCCATCCAGTTTAATGATGATATCTTTGACATAACAACCACTTTCGAGGAGGGACATGTTTAGAAATCCATCTCGACTTTCTAAGCCTAGAGTTAGCCCAATTTCCATGCCTTCAACCTTATCCAGAAGCAGCACTCATCAGATTCCTTTATTTGAAAACATACTCAAAATGAGCACAGAAGAACAAAACATAAAGAGAAAGCACTAGATGTGTTGTAAAGTAAATCTATAAGAAAGCAAGCACATCTCATATATCCTAAATTTATTCCCTACAAATAAAACTTAAGCATGACACGCATAAATTATAAGAGCTGGAGCACCTAGCACAAAATAATAAATTGAAATTTGTGTCTACGTAAGTAAAGTGCATTGCAGCACTATGGCGAAATTATAATCTAAAGCAGCTTTCCATAAATAACTATCCATTGGGAACATTTTTGTGAAAACTTTTCCAGCAATTATTAGCTTGGTAAGAGATATGCCTAGATAAAGCTAATAAGATGTTATCACATGGTTGAGAAAATTTGGATTATTATAAACTTTCATTATTGATGTTCAGCAATTGGTTTAGCCATGCTCCCTATCTTGGTTCAAAGTCGTGTTAGCAACATAAATTTCGGAAGTTTTTTTTTAAACCAGTATATCAGGAACCTTTACGCTAGTTAGGAGCTTCAATTTTTTTTAAAAAAAGATAAAAAAAAAATCTAAATGCAATAACAACAAGATGGATCAATTAAATAAACACAAGATCACCATCTAGTATACATGTTAATGTCTGAATGATAATAAAAGAAGACTTGTCTAATTTAATATTGCATAATAACTTAAAAAACTCTCTAAAATGTACATAAAGACAATAGGAGAAGTTAAATAGTCATAAATCAATCTTCATCCTACTTCTCCTCTACATCATCATCTTGTTCTTGTTCCTCAGTAATAGATATTATTTTTTTAACAAGTTAGTACGTACATACACATTTATTTATTTATTAATAATAATTATTATTATTTGATAGGTTCATGTAAATATATATTATTAGTTATGTATTATAATAATTACTCCCTTTGTCCCATAAAAATAGTCCCATTGTTTTTCCATATTATTATTAGTATTACTCCCTCTCCTACACAGTTATTTGGCCTTTATTTATTCGTTGCACCGTTATTTCTCCCTGCAATGCCGCTATATCTTCCGGTTATGGCAAAATTTCGCCTATACACAACCTTTACATTGAATACTTGAAATTACGATACGTATCTCGTTATCGTAGTAATGACTAAAGAAACCAAACCAAGCCGCCGATATTTCGGCGACGCGACCACTTCTTTGAACCATGCTCCCTATCCATTGTCATATTTGTTAAACGAGTTCTTGAGTTTGGATCTTCTTTCCACCCTACATTAAGTGCGATTGGTGGGGTATTATGTACACCAATGGTTTACCTAGTGCACACCTAGAAAGGCCTTAATCAATACAGCCACAACCATTACAACCCTTCATGCCATACATGCTCAATAACTATAAATAATTTATCTATACATAATGAGAATGAAATATTTTGGTTCAGTACTAACAAAAGTACATGCGATCATAAATAGAAATTAACAACTAAATAGAAAATTCATAATATAATGAACTCAATTCCACATTTGCATCCATCCACTTCAACTGTTACTGTAGTTTCAACATATACCAACCCAAAATCTAATCTTTTTAATATTTCCCCAGGTATTATAAATTGTATTATAGCTCAAACTGAAAAATTGCCTTCAAAACAAAATTCACACATAATCACCTGAACAGAAGCGCTGCCACTATCGGAAATGGAGACAGGGACAAGCCAGGTACTATAAGAATAGTGCCAATGCATACTCAAATTACAAGTGGTACCCGACCCGGCAATGGTGATGCCAGTGTCGCCGGGCTTAATATCCGAACTCCGAACATCCACCCGATAAATAGTGATGTTTGATAGAACGATATGTACTTTACCAATAAGGGGGATTTTAAGGGTTTTCTCAATTTGGGGCAATTGAAGGGGCGTGAGTGAAGATATAGCTTTGGTAACCAGCAAATCTTTGAGAAAATTAAGGCCGTTTTGGGAAATAAGTATGGAGATGAAGGATTGATCGGTCAATTGCTGGTAGTGGTGGTTGTGGGAATCTGAAGGGATGAAGAGAGAGAAAATTAGGAGCAGATAGACGGTGGTGTTTGAGATTGACATGGTGATTTCGGCGGAGTTCTCTGGTAGACGAGAGAGGTATTTGGCCAAAAACAATTATGCTCAGTTTAGGGAAGGAAGTGAGAATAATAATATTATCATTAAATTTAAAATTTAAAAAATAAGTACAAAATTGAAATTGGAACGAAGTAAATAATAGATAAATAGTCAATGAATAAAACCTTATTGTTTTTATTTGACAATTTAAATTATTATATATATTGAGATTGGGATTAAGAATAAGCACAATGCCCATAACAAATTATTAATCACTTTATGTAAATAAAACAATATATTTAAGTAATGTGAAATAATATAAAATAAAAAATAGTCAACTCAATTCCCCATCATAAAATAGTGTTGTTTTTTTTCTTTAAACAATTTTTTAAATTTTATGCTATTTATTTATCAGTAATTATATTTATTATAAATGTTTTATATTAAATTTTAATTATTAATTAAATAAATAAATATTAATAATAATATTTTTAGAAAAACATGTACTAACTATGTATCTATTATTATTTTTATCAATTTCGTATATTAATAAGTTTCGTAATAATATATTAATAACAATTGCATATATATTAATAGCAAACTACAATTGCATATATTATGATTTTAATTTAATATAAATTTATCTTTAATACATAATAGATTTCTTATTTATTTTTATCGTCTCTACGCAATGCGCATACGTATTGTACCCAACTGCCCATACATATAAATTATAGGCTAGGTTTATATTCAAAGTTGAAACTTTACCTTGGACCAAATAATAGTGTTATCTCCATGGCGATGCAAACTGGAATTGCCACCTCTAAAGTCCTAATCCTTGTTGGAGCAGGTGAAATTTTATATCTAACCCCTATTTTATTAAGTTATCGTTATCGTTCATCGGATTACCAAGTTGTAGTTAATTGAATTCTTTCTATGTTTTTATTGAAACCCTACATACTGGAACTTTAAACTTTACACTGATCAACAAGCCGATTTATTCTATTTTCATCGAACTATGTGAACTATGTGATTATCAAACCCAGCTCTACAGTACATGTTTATAGGATGTGCCCTTCAGTAGATGCATAATTAATAATCTTGCCTTTTAATTTTAGGTATATAATATATTTCAAGTTAGAACACTTTAAAAGAAGAATATTTGTCATTTTATTTTTGGACCAATATAAGTAATAGTTTTTGTCTGCATACTAATTTAAATTATGCTGAATAGTTTTTTGTTTGTATTGTAAATGTTGTTATTGCGGACAAAAATGCATAATGGATTTGTTGGTTGCTATTTTAAAAATTAAAACTAAATTAGATGTTCAATGTTAATTATATTGTTATATGCGGTGTTGTGCTAACATTCTGTGCTGAATGGATGCTTCAGTGACCGGGAGTTCATGGTTAAGTTGCTTGATTATCGGTTTTGTCATTTTCGACAAGAATTAGTTTTATATTTCAGAATTGAGTATGATATTGGAGGCTTCATTAACTGGCTATAACGTACATGACATGCCTTTTTCTGATTAATAATGCTACGTCCTTCAATACACTGATTATTATGTAGGTTTAACTGGTACGATTGTTTTGAGGAGTGGACGGTTGTCTGATCTCCTTTCACAGCTTCAAGAGTTGACCAAGGGTGTCAATGAGGCTGAGAGCTCACCTGGATATGATGGTACTTTTCTTGCAGCTCAGGTATTAATGATTGGAGTTATTTCGTTGTTACTGATATTCTTTTTTTGTAAGGAAAAGCAAAAGCAAGTAAAAACCATCTTTTTAAAAACAAATGAAAACTCACGGCAAGAAACTGTATTTAGTTGGTAAATCTCTACGGGAAAAAGATTGTGAGGAACAACACATAATCTTTTCATTATTAACAATTGGTCATGGCTCATAAGTTAGGAGTAATGGAATTGCTTTTTTTTTAGGTATGATTAAATAGATGAATTTATATTCAAGTGGCTTATTGCCTTTAGTTTTGTAACTGCTCTGTATATATCATGCATATATGAAATCTCCTCTTTTGGTGCTTTATATGAAATCATGTCCTTATTGTCAAAAGAATAAAATATTTTGAACCTTCTGTATAGCAGAAATAGTCCTCTTGTGTATGCTGCTTCTTGATATCGCTTAACAATATTGTAGATTGTTAATAGAAGTTGTCAGATAACTTATCAACAACAAAGTAGAAGTCAGCAAATATTAGCAAGTTTTTGGTACTGTGAAATACTGAAATTGCTTTAATTATGCATCAGGAGCCATGTTACTTTTTATTAAATCCCTGAGTGAAAAAGTGAGTACTAGGTGTGGTTGCAGTGGCATTGTTTGTTGACTCCATGCTAAAGGCTGACCAATAATTTACTTAAATGAGATCTATAATGTCGTCAGCTTGTAGGAAATTTCTATGTTTCTAAATATCAAATTTTGTTTGATACTGAAACCCATGATTTTGGTAAATTATTTGTAGTAGTTTGTACCACAGAATTGCTCAACTGATGTTTAGGTAACTTTTTAACGATGTCGACTCGGTCACTTTCTGCTGGAGCTGACCCATTTCCTTGATTTTGACTCGTTTGGTAACATTGCCGCTGTCTTTAGTATCTACATATTCGGAAAATGAAAAAACCCGTGATTAGTACAAGTAGTTGGGCATGCGAAATTAACTGATATTCAAACTAACATTCTATAAAGATAATAGTTCACGTGTGCATTTATATCATGCAGTGGATTTCTTATATTAATTCTTCATTAAATTCATAGCACTTATCATTCTCTTTTCTTCCCCTCCCCCCCTTCCTCTTCTCTTTTCTATTATAATATCACTGCCTTCAGATCCGACAATTGGCACAAGAGATCAGGGAGTTAACAACATCCAATCCTATAACTATCTATAATGGAACTTCTAGCTCCAGTGGTACGTAAACTGAATTCATTTGAATACTCTTGGGTTTATTTAGGCTTTAAGTTTAATCTATGACCATTTACACGCAGAGGGAGGGAGGGAGGGAGGGAGGGAGGGAGGGGGGAGAGACCCACATACACAGTGTCTGTGTCATGTCATTGTCTCTGCTGACTCTAAGCTGATTATTAGCAAGTATTGGTGTGTTGTTGTATCATCCAGATAAGGTTGAGAGTGTTAGTGGATTTTCTGGCGTAGTTTTCAAATTTCTTCTTTCTCCTACCTTTTGTACAGTTCTCTCATCTCTTTACTGGTAGAATTCCACTAGTTGTACACTACTCCCTCTTGTGATTTGAAGTTGGAAGTCACTTCAATAGTTGTTGATACAATGAATTGTTAGTGGTCTCAGAGAAGTCTGGCTTACATCACATGCATGTATTTTTATGTTTACCATTCATCATATTGTTTATATAATTATTTCATTTATTCGTCACAGATCCAGACTGAAAGATTAATGAATGCTGAATTGATCTCATTTGAACTTTTCACATTTCCCTCACAGGGGGTTTTTCTTCATACTTAATGCCAGCAGCGGCACTTGGAGCAATGGGATACTGTTACATGTGGTGGAAGGTAAGACTTACTAGTCAAACTAAGTGCCACTGAAATGTTGTGGTGACAGATCCTGTTCTATCTGATGCCTGCCTCTATAAGCACATCTTTGTGTATTATCCTGGTCAAATTAACTCCCTCCCTCCCTCCCTCCCTCCCTCCCTCCCTCTTTTGTTATTTTGCAGGGTTGGTCATTGTCTGATGTTTTGTTTGTTACAAAGCATAACATGGCAAATGCTGTTGCGACTGTGTCAAAACAGTTGGAGCATGTATCTGAAACATTGGCTGTAAGTTGCAAACTATCAAAGCTGATATGCAATGGCTTATATGAACAATGGAAATTTTTGGTGTCTGCGGTGATCTAGAATTTTTTGCTTAATTTCTGTAGTCAACAAAGAGTCATTTAGCAAAGAGGCTGGAAACCTTGGACTGGAAACTGGATGAGCAGAAGGAAATGTCTAATCTTATTGCAAGTGATGTAAGAACCTTCTCTGTTTCTGAGTTTGCGAAATGCATATAAGTGATTCATGCACAAAAATATTCTTTTCATGCATGATCAAATTTTCCTTATCACACACACACGCACATAGATATATATATATATATATATATATATATATATATAGCAATAGCATAACCCTGTGTAGATTGTATAAAGTTTCCATATCTTTTTTATAGAATGCAGAAATCAATTTTGAGAAATTGGAGATAACTAACAAGATTTTTAAGATTTTTAATTTCAATAGTTTCTGCTGCTTATCTCGCAACCTCCTCTTTCCCAAAATCTTCATTCTCCCTTTCAAGTCACATTTATAATTTATTGCCTCTTAGATAGTGATCAAATTAATGGAAGGGAAATACAATCAAGAGTTGTGTCACTCCCTGTAAATGTTGGGGCCATCATTTACATATTTTCTGTCGAAAATTTATGGACCCAAATCAAAAGATAGTTTAGAAAGAGGGGCAAGAATGAAGTACATGGACGAAATTTTTTGTAGTTGAAATGTGAGCTAGAGCTAAGGTTTTCTAACCTATGTTACATGGACGCTTCACTTAAGTACCTGCGTCCGACATTCGACACTCGAACAATGGTATGTGGTATGGGTATTATACATTTCATTTTAGTGTCAAAATTGACAAAATTGAGTAGTATTCATGCCAGACTCTTCTAAGTACTCGTGTCTGACTGGAGACTCCATCCAAGTTTATATAACTTAGCTTCTAACTGGTCAGACTAAAGCTAAATAAATGATAACGAGATGATTTGCGCTTCAGCAATAATATTAGCATATTCTATGTCACATTGGTCCGGATTTTACTTTCAATAAAATTGAAGAGAAGATGGTACTGATGGTGGTGCAACTTGCATTACATAACATTGTTTATACTTACAAAATTAGCAAAATCATGTTTATGCAGGTAGGTGAGGTGAAGTCCAATCTTAATCAGATTGGCTTCGACATTGAAATAATCCATCGAATGGTATCTGGGTTGGTGAGTTTTCTCAATCTGTTACCTAGCATGTAAAAATTGGATCAAGCTGATCAAAATGGGTCCTTTACTAAAACATTTTGGAATGTTTATTAACTCAACAGGAAGGGCAAATTGAGCTTCTCGAAAGCAAGCAAGTTGGAATTCTATTTTTTTTTCCAGTTAAAAAATGGTCCTTTTTGTATTGTGATTTATTAAAATAAAAATCTGGATTTATTGCTTTACATATTTCCTTGTTTCTCTGTTCATACAGGATGTCACTAATTCAGGTCTTTGGTATCTTTGCCAAGCAGCTGGAGGCATTAAAGATGGGGTAAATGCTAGACTTTTTCAGGTGAAATATTTTGCTGGAGAAAGAATGATCTTTTGTTCAATAGTTAATAAATCATATCCCACAGATAAATGAGCTTTAGGAGATTCTTATTTAATGATATCCAAGCTTTGGATATCACTGCTTGTTTGACCCAGAACAATCTTTCTTTATCTCTGCTTTATCTTGAAAGCGATTTACTTCTAAAAGTTCTTGAATCCTGATAAAGCCGTCATCATCTTGTGGTGTTTATATTATTTGTGAATTAATGTCCTCTATTCGTATATCTTTATTTTGGACAAGAGTTTAGTTGATGGATTATTGTAGTAAACCTAGAAAGGAAGTTGAAACTGGTGTAATGGTATTTTTTGGTCCTATTGTAAAACTGAAACATACTTGGATTCAAAGGTATGATTTCTTTGGAAGGGGATCAGAATATTATTAGTTTAAGTACTTAATAAGAAGGCTGGGTTGATCAGACACTCCTTTTCTTTCCTAATTTATTTCAGCCAGCCTCTTGCATAAAAAATTAATGATTGTTTTTCTTTCATTTAATTGATTTCCTCTTTCCTTCCTGAAGGCCTAATTTAAATTAGATCTTTCCGTTCTTGAAATATAAGCTGTAAACTTACACCTATTTTTTCCATAGAATAGAAAAATGTGCTACTGCAAGTATTGTTTCCTTGATAAATTGTGTTCACCGTTCCGTAAGTGCTAAATTTTTGTTCCTCCCTGTAAATATGTAAACTGCGCCTTTGGCCAAAAGATTTATGTTTTACATGTCGTCTGCGAATAAATTCGATCATTATTATTGTTCTGTGTATTTACATATTTTCTTCTCGAGTGGATAGGATGTTGGGCCTAAGCTAATAGACCATTCATCAGTAGCATACGAGGACAAATCACCAAAGGTATGTTAAAGTCACGTGAACTTAATTTCTCGACTGAAAAGGCAAGTCCATTTCACAGCTAATATTAGTCGAAACTGATCTTTCAGGGACTTCTATCAATTGCTGAGACCAATGATTTAGTTGCAACAGAGAAAACAATAATTGGTGGAAAGAAAAACAATCTTCATGCTAACCCTGCCAAAGTTGTCCCGGCTATGAAAACAAGGATTCACAGGTCTTATCCAGTTAGCTTATCGACAACCCTGGACATCTTGGGTTAGGACACATCAAATTTTCTCTTCTTATTCCTTTTAATACAAGATAATGATGAATTTTAGAACTGGTTAGTTTCCCATTGATCCCATTACTCCGCACAATTGTGTGGATTCATATATTTGTTGACAAGGACATAAGGTTCGATTTGAGGGTTTAAGTGGCTGGCTTTGATGTGTATAATCTCCTGTCTGAGAAAACATCTAGTATTGGCATTCTATTGTATTCAATATTGTATTGGACCGGAGCCTATAAAATGTTCGGGATTGCCTCTTTAATGTTGTTACAATTGTTTTTTTGTTTCTGTTTTTTGTTTTTGGGTTCTTTGGGCACCCGGGGGGTGGGGGGTGGGGCCGGGGGCGGTGTTATTGTTGCTATTTACTTCGAATTTGGGTGTTTCTGATTTGACTTGGGGTTCATTGGTATTCAATCAACCTTCATCAATAACTGTGGAATTGAGTTATTGAGGATTGATAAATAGTATGGCTAACTTGGTCTCAACATAATGTGCCTTTTTCTGAATACCAAATTGAAACCTTCATTTGGTAGAATAAAAAGCCAATTATACTGTTTGTATTGAAATTAAGGATTTGGTTATGCAATTCCATATGCTAAAACTCAACTTTAGGTTCGTGTTGATCAGCTTTATATCTTGTTGTATCAACAAAAAGTAAAAAAAAATCAATTACACAGAAATTGTTTAGTTCTAAGTTTCATTGGGAAATTTAATTTCAATAAAAAATGTGCCTCAGGTTTTTCTTACATTATTGGCCTGATTGTTGATTTGTTGACAGGAAAGGAAAGATACATTAGACATTTGGATTTGTGCCAATGTAACTTAAAAGTTAAAACATCCATCTTCATATGAATACCAAGGTTCATTTTGCCTTCATTTTCAAGCATTGCCTTAACCTTTAGAATATTGTCATGGCATTAGTGAATCATTGGCTAGATGGATCAAATCTATCTTGAGGGGTTTGGCTTGATATGAATACCACTTGAGCCTTATTAGATTAGTCACCAACTGTCGTTTAAAAAGTCTGAAATTTTAGATATGAAACAAGTAAACTTGGCATGCTAGGTTAGTTATTTCCATAAAAAAAAATTGCATGTACACATACAACAGGATCCTATGTATACTTACTTAGAAGCCACAACATTATAAGACAATTCAACCTTAAACTTTGTTCTCTTGGTGGATCAAAGCCCCAAGTTGGAGGAGTTGTTGGCAATGGCAATCTCAGGTGATACTTGAGATGTAGCATCATCACTTTTTACTTCTCTCTTATTTCCTGCAGGCTGTTTTGGTTTACGTTTTTTGTCCATTTCATCCTCTCCTGCACAATCTTTCTTGATCACCTGTAGCAAAGTACGACATAAGTATGCTAGTTCTGCTGATGTAGTAGTTTTCATTCAGTTTTGTTTGAGTTCATTAAGCATAATTTTTAATTTTTTTTCTGTGAAAAATGACTGCATTCTTCTAGCTATTGTCGTTATTGTTTGGAGTACTATCTACCTTGATATTCTCCTTTGGATAATGATAGCTTGATGACATGGTTTTGCTTCTTGATATGCCTGTAGCCTTGAGCTTATTCTGCAGGGGCTTAGGGTACTCATCTCTCTCTTTTGGCAATGTTATGATAGAAATGTTATCGAATTGTATAGATACTTCGTTTGATCCACAGCTCTCTTTCTCTTCCCCTGCTACATCAAATAATAGTCTTTTCCTCGCCAATGATTTTTGGTTGCTGTTAAGTGGTTCATATTGCCTAGTTATGTCTGTCAAACAATTTTCCTGCTGACGGGTTGCCATCCATCGTTCGAGCCAGCTCCAACCCATGTTAGGCTCCATGCCATCGGATTCGGATCTGGTGTGTTTCTTCCTTGAGCAGACTCTTAGCTACAAGATCAATAATATGATGCAAGTGGAATGAACTTAACATCGATCTCTCTAGTCTAAATTTCAAGTCTCATTCAATATCACAGTTAATTATATAATTTGTATCTTTTAGCTTTACCTGTTGCGAGAAAGCATAAGCCAATGCTCTTTCACGCCTGGTTGTTGCTTCTAGTCTGTTCTGAATTCTCAACTTTGATATATTGCTACTCACTGTGCTATCGTCCCAATCTTCCTGCAAGAATCATGAGGAAAATGGTTTAAGCTGAATCAGATAAATGGTAATTCAAACTACTCATAGCCGAATCTTTATTTTGTATTCAATGCAATCTGTGACTTTTAAGTTCTTATTTTAAGGTTTTAGTATAGATTCGGTGTGATTGATAAAGAATTTACCTGATCCTAGTTTAAATAAATGGCAATAGCTATGGAATCTGTGAATTCTATTTATCTTTTTGTTAAATGTGTTTTCAGAAATTGACTTGTTCTGAACAATTTTTTTTTTTAAATTGTTTATTCGACTTGTGACAGTTGAAGGACTTGATTTGCCATCTCAGTCAGATTAACAATTTGATATTAATTGAGCGTCACCATAAACGTTTGGATTCACAAGCACACACACTCACTCACTCTTGTATATTTATGACCAGAGAACCAGAATTTTTATTTGTTTTACCTTGAGTTTCAATACTTGACTTCTACTTTTCTGCTGCACTCGTTGAGGCAAAATCACACTTTCCTCTCTCAATGAGAGAACTTCTATTGAGTTCCCGGTTTGAACTTCAATTGATGTCCCTACAGACTCCTTACTTGGACTTCCTGTTCCTATGGCAAGCTCTTCCTTATCATCCATCAAGTTGTGTCCGTCCTTACGTTGTCGAGCCTGAAAGAGTTGTAAATCCGAATTCTGAATCTATAATTGAATATAATGCAGTGTAAAGGAGAACAGATTTCTCAATTTCCAACATTATAATGCATGCTTAAACAGATAGCAATTTTTTGCAATATATTAGGTGAGTTATGAAATGAGCTAAATCAGATTGAATGAATCAAGTCTAGTTATATTTCTGACTGATTGAATTGACCAGAAAGCTTCTGAATGCTGACTGGATGACAGTGGCTGCATCGTCTTTGCGAAATAGTATAGAGGCTGAATTCTGCTTTTCTTCTTGTGTTTCGTCCTTGTTTTCTTTGCTTTCAGCATCTCCTTTGTCAATCAAATCCGGCAGTATAGGCTGTGTAACGGTAGCTTCAGAGCTCCTAACAGAAGCATAATCCTCCTCTGCAAAGACAGAACTAAATTCAGGCTGCGTGTATTCAGTGATCCTGGAGCTTCTTACAGAAGCCGAATCCTCCTCTGCAAGAACAGAGTTGAATTCATCACCACACAGGTATGACCTCACCGAGCTTTTCCATTTTCTTCTCTCTGAATTACCTCTTATCTGCTTTGATACAGAGGAAGAATAAATGTCTAAAGAATTGGATGAAAACATAAAACAAGAAGAAATATATGAATATTTTAAGAAGCATAAAGATTTTAGTTAACTAACTCACATTGCTTTCATGGTTTCTAGCGGACCGGCTTTTGGAGAAGACGCTCTTAACTAGCTCCCCAGTGATACCCATCTCAGCATAGCAATCCCAATGCAGAATTCCCAATTGGGGTGGTCTCTAATTATATCAAGAAAACAATCTACAAGTTGGAAATACTTCCTCTATATAGAATATATTTGTGGAAAAGTGAAAACTGCATGTTGTGTTGTGTACTTCACTCGGCTTTAATTAGTATAATATTAGGCTTTACTTGCAAATACTTTATAGTAATTAGTCCTTATAAACAGAATACCCACATGTTGATAGAAAATTAAATCAGAATGCGTGAAGGATCTGCAGAACTTTAGAGCTGGAATTGGACATCTTTAAAATCACAAAGCTGACAAGGAGAACTGTAAAGTTGAAGAGTAGATGGAAAGGATGATTTGAGAAATGATAGTTTCTATTGCTTTTTGCACATGTATGGGAGCAGATTGGCCCCATAAAGTTTGCTTCCCATTGGGTCTATGTCTATTCCTTGTGCGTTGAGTGCTTGTGGCCCTCAATTTATACGTGGAACTGCTGAAATGGTTGTGTTTCATGTTTTTGTACCTTAGAAACATGTCATGAACTTTAAAGGATTGTTTGGGTAGCCAATAAAGAAACCTTGGTGATGTCTAGTCCGAACTTTGAACCAAGTTGGTACGACTAAAAGATAAATGTAGGCAACAAATGTTGTTCTCACAAATTCTTGGATACCCATATAGACTCTGATAGATTATCTGACCATTCATCCATAATGTGCCGGGTGATAATGACTCCGTTTTTGCATCCACAGAGCCATCAAATTTGTTATGTCAAGTAAGGTGGATGTGTTTGATCATATAGATAGTGACCATTGCTAAAGATGCAGTGGCCTGTTGCCCAATGAATTGGGCGGGCATAAGAAGGTGAAAATCAACTCATCAAGTACCTGGGATTTATCAAGTTTGTATTCATGCTTATGTACTGGCCATAAAGGCCATTAGTCCTCTTGTAAAATACTACGTCTGTCTTAAAAGAGTACTTTTCTTTACAAATACTCCATCTGTACCACAAAAAGAGTTATATTAACAAATACTCATGTCGGAGAAGCACAAATTCTAGACTAAATATAGTATAGGACTCAGATTTCACTCCAGCGGTAAGATTAAATATAGTTTACGGGATTTTTCAGTAAGTCAAAGAGACTATATCAAGGAACAAGATTTGATAGACTATAATTTTAAATATATTTAAATGTGAGTGTAAAAGAATGATTGGTGTACTATAATTCATTAAATATAATATAATCTTTTAATATTATAGTCTATTTATTGGATAGTCCATCTGTCAGAATAATTGAAAGACTATCACATGGATTGACGTCATATGAATTAAATATAATCCACCTTGTTAGAAATGCTCTAAAAATATTTTTTTGTTTCGTAACAACTAATTTGTTTATTTTTGGTTGGGTGAGAACTGAGAAGAAATCTGTAATCACTATTCTTAATGTGTAGTGTAGTGTAGTGGATTAATCATTATGTTTGGTTGTTCGCACACAAAATGATTGTTTCTACATAATATTGAACATTTGAACCATACATATTTCGTATTTATTATTACTTGATTCACTACCACTTAAAGTGATTAGTTGTGCTTTAATACTAGTAAGAACTTTTTTTTTTGTCAGTAAAAGTAAATTTGACGACCAAAAAAAAAAAAGGAGAGAGTTCTTACCAGTAAAACTCATTGTATTTTATAAAAATTATCTCATTTATAAGATTTATGAATTTTTAAAATATGTATTTGTTTCACTTTTACCTTTAAATTTATTGAATATAGACATTGTGTTTTGCCACTCTCTGTATGGAGGATATCGTTCATTACCACGAAACCTAATGTAACAGTAAGGAATGACCAGAGGACAAATTCTTATCGGAAAGTTTATTTTTTTCTGGAAATGATATGGTTATCAATATTGTGAGTTATAATATTATTAATGAAGAATTATTGAAAGATTAAAAATGTATTGATTAAAAATAAGTGATTTATGGTAGATATTTATTTAATTTTTGTTATGAATAGAAGAGTTTGTCATGAAGCGTTTGTTGTAAGTTTGGTTTATTTTATGAGACCCATATGTCATCATCTAAGAGTCACTTTCGCCAATAGTACTTGTCTTTACCATGCGTCAAACCACTTATCTTTTCACATTACAGGCATCAAACCACTTGTCTTTTTACATTATCAGGCATCAAGTCACTTCCTCTTCACATTGCAAGGGTCAAGCTATAATTCTTCTATAAATAGAAACTCATTTCTTTTTTCATTCTCACCAATTCACTAAAGCTATAGAGAGATAATTTATAGAGAGAGAATAATAGAGAAAGAAGAAAGAGTATTTGAGAAGCTAGCACACACCAACACAAAAGTTTTGTTACTACACTAGTGCAGTATTTAGTCTTTTATTAAGGTAAATAATGTTATTTTCTTCATACTCATAAGGGTTGTCATTCTATTACTTATTAATTTGTGAGAATAACTTATCTACGCGGATTACCGCATGCTTGGTGAATAACCCTTCGTATTCATTTTTTATTAAGTTGTGAAAATGATGTCTACGTGGATTACCGCATGACGGGTGAAATTTCATTCGCAGTTTCGTATATTTTTTCATACTCGTATGTGATATCATTTCTTTTGTACTCGTTAATGGATATTATTTTCTTTCATATTTTTCTTCATTTATGGTGCAAGTTTATTGTTTGTTGTTCAATAACCTTATTGTTAAATGGTGAAAATTTCTAAAATTAGTAGAATATCCTTATTAGTTTGCGCTTTATTTAATATTATTTCATTGAAATATTGGTCTGAACTTTCTTATTAAATTTTAATATTTTCATTCGGGATACTATTAACTCGGGATAGTATTCATTCGGGGTACTATTCACGACAAAATTGGTTTTTTTCTGTCCAAATTATTTTTGATACATGAATATCATTCTTGAATTTTACTTCATAATTAGATATCATGTTGATAATTTAGACATTTTTGAATTGTAAATAAATTTAATTATAAATCTTTAATATTTATCATTTATCTCACATGATTCATTCTTTATATCATTGTCATTATCCTCATACTTATATTTGTGATGGAAAGTCATATTTGACCCATAGTGCATAGATGAACTGTTGATTGATATGATTATTACTAAGAATTATGTATTGGTATAATCATGACATTTAATGTTACAAGCAAAGGTTACGATGAAAGTTCTCTTTGGTCCGTAATGTAAAGATAGACAGGTGTTTCATGACCACTGGTGATGCAAACGATTATCTTTAGCCCGTAGTGCATAGATTATTCGTTGATTGAAAATAATTATTAATTGGTGTTACAAGGATAAAATATTGATGATGAATTTTTAAACCATAGAAGTTAGTAGATATCATGCTCTACTTGACTCTTCTAATGGATTGTTATTTTCGCTGCAATTGTTGATCTAAAACTTGTTGTCTATTGTATTCTATCAGATTTTCCTCTGTTGAGGATTAAGGATAATTTATTCTACATTATCTTAGTCATAATATTTTTTACTGAGCTAGTTGAGCTCATCCTTTTCTTTCATTGTTATCTTTAAGAAATGAGAATATAGCTGAGACTAGTCGGGAAATTGAGTGACGATCCGAGATAGTCACTAAAGCAGTCTTCATTATGTTATAAAATAGTGTGACAATAATTATAATGAAGACTTAATTTGAGTATGGATATTGTCGTATTATATACGGTACAATATTCGTATTCAAACTCTCAACTTATGTGTTGTTATTATTACTTATTATATTGTCATTGTAATATATATATATATATATATATATATATATATATATATATATATATATATATGTGTGTGTGTGTGTGTGACCCGAAAGTACAAAAATATTTAAAAAAAAAGTTGGCTTAGCGGCGCAGCCCGCGAACCTCTGCCAAATTATTTATAGCTGAATAATAATTTTGATCCCACTAAAAAATATTTATGACTTCGCCGCTGGATCCTGGCATGCTTACGAGATTGATTTTCCAATTTACCAATCTTGCTTGCTACTAATATATATCGTAGAATTAGAAATTATTAGGCCATGTTTTGGAAGTGTTCGTTTTTTGTTTTTCCTCCATTATTGTGTTACTTTGCATAGAGAGGAAAAAGGAGACGGCTAGGTGTTTATATGATTTTTTGATATTTTTACATGAAAAGTGTCGCTATAGATATATAGCGCCGATAAAAATCATTGTTATAGGATCTAAAGCGACGATTTTCATGTGAAAATATCAGTTTCCATAATAAATAATTATAATAAAGACAAGTGCATTTTGCACGTCTTTAAGCATGTACAATATAATGTGAGGTGAAATTTAGCACAAAATATTTCCTTGCAAAGATTTATGGCAAAATACTTGCTCTGTTCTAAATTATAATATTATTATTGATTTTTTGAAATTAATTTAATATGTTTTCAAATTCAAAATTAACATAAATTTCTTTAATTTTATTCAATATAATGACGAATACTGTAACTTTATAAAAAGTATTATTACTCAATGTAATATTTATTATTTTATAATTTTTAATGAATCATTCTTAATTTAAGTTTAAATATATCACAAATTGACTTTTAAAAATTTAAGAGGAAAAAAAAAGAGAGAGTAAATTGTGGGGATAAAATTATGAAAAGGCCAAAACTCGTATTTCCCTCGCATGAGTCAATCGCCTTGGTATATGTCATGTCCCCTTGCTTCCAAGTAGTACACATCTTGAAGAAGGCAAAGTTTCAATTTTGTAATTGTTTCGGACACTTCAAATCTCCGCCGGCAAATAGGAGCACGGGTAAGGTGCTGACTTTCTCAGTCGATTTTTATTTTGCGTTAAAGGCCATTAACTGTTCGACATAATGCTCAAGTGATTTTTTTCCCCTTCTTAATTAGAAGCTCAGTTTGGTTAACAGATTTTTGGAAACTAGAGAAATAGAGTTAATCCAAATCAATTAAAGGCATGTACGTGAGAAATAAATTCGTTTTATTAGGGTGAGAAAGAATGAGAAATACAGTAGTTCCCCCCCTTTCTGGCATTATGCACGGCCTCTAGTTTGAGAAAGTAAAGAGAGTATCAACTTATTAGTGGGTTCTGAATTTCAAATGCCACCTGGCAGTAGTAAAATTAGGTACGCATATGAGCTTGATGTTTACATTTGTTATTTAGGGTATTATTGAGGGAAATGAATATAAAATATTGGTTTTGCAAGAACTTTAGTTGTCAAACTAATGTATTTTCGGTATGCATTTTCTTCAAGGTTAAGCAAATGGAGAAAGTAACATCCGTTACACGAGTATCAATGAGGGGAGGTTTAAGAGCAATTGAAATCTATGAAAATTATAATTACAGAAATTTGAGATTTTAATGGATTTATGAACAAATTATTCTCAAAATTTTGGATTGTCTACATCTTCAAATTTGAAACTTATGTGTTCCAAGGTAGAGTGTCATTCTGATTTCTGAACTTAAGTGTTGTGTATGTTTTGAAACTCATAGTCTGAGCAGAGACAAGACCCAACCCAAAGGGAAAGAAATTTAAGGCCAGTGTTGGGCTAGGTCTTGTGGGTTGGATCTATTCCATTATGGAGTTGGACCAGTCCTATAGGTAGCTTCAGTATATGTATGTTGTACTACTTTGATTAGGGTATATTTACAGATATTGGGTGTAATTTGGGGATGAGGGTTTAGAGATACGTTCTCTTAATTGTGAGTTTTCTACAGAGTTCTTGTACTTCTCAGAGTCAGTATAGTGGATTAATCTCTTTCTCAAACGTGGGCACAGGACAAATGCTGTACCAGATAATTATTGTTCGTGTTCTCTATTTTGTTTCCGGCTTTCAATGTTTGTTTAGAGAAATTATTTTTAATTGTCATAATATATAGAATTATGATAATAACTTGCGTTCCATAAGAGTTAATGTGAATTTACTGTAATTAGATACATGCTGGTACTTATATTATTGTATCATATTACAAATTCATGTAGATATTTGACGTGATTGGTTCATGTAGTACTGTTAACGATAAGAAAATGAGCATTGTACGTCATAGCACAAATCATTGGAATTAATAATTTGTCTCCAGATGCCGCACTTGCTCTTGCTCTTGCTCCTGATGTGGAATATCGTATGCGTGAGATAATGCAGGTACATCAAGTTTCTATTCACAAGAAATGACCAGCTAAGAAATGACCTTCTTAGCTGTTTCGTTATCTTATATGAAGTAGTGACAAGTCATTAAATAACTTGGTCAGATCAAATTCCTGGTTTCAATGCTGATGCTATACAAGTCAACTAGGCTTTGGATTTTGTGTGCATCACTTACTTTAAAGCCTTATCTTTCACTTATCAGAAATGAAAAGAATAGAAAAAACTTTTGAAGTATGTTATGGACACAACCAGTAACATATTGCTTTCTGAAGTCATACTGTTACTGTATAAGATCTGGATATTAAAACTATAAGTTGTTATATTATATAAAGACAAATATATTGGCAATCACTATGAATCTTTTATCTATTTCATTTTCTTCTTTGGACTCCTAGCAAAGAAGCATAATATAAAATTCACAATTTTCATTTCATAAACCTCGAAGCAATCTCATACTTATGAAAAATATTAGCAAACGTTGAGCTATCAGAATAAGTAATATATACTACTATTGTCGGTATTCTTTTCTAAAACAATCTAAGTGGTACAACATACACGAGGTTTATACCACTAGATAAGAACCGGACATTGAAGTTTCTTATTGGATGAAAAATACATGACAGCTATCCTATTACCTGTCATAATCTTTCATCTTGAGTAAACATAATACAAACTACAGAAATCTGTCCAAACTTGATCTCTCATGCATATCTACCAAGCTTAATGTTCTTATCCATCTGATAATATTAAGTAGAAATTTCAGTCAAAGTTTCATGTAAAGAGAAATAGGTATATTAATTCCATATCAGGTTGATGCCTGTTATATAGTTTTTTTCAAGGCATTGAGTGTTAAGTTTCGTATTTTGATTCTCTAAATTAGTATCAAGATTTAAGAAACCATTACATTTCTAGGAGCAGTTTGACGAGACTTGACCTAGCCAATGCTAGGGTGGGTTGGCAGTTGGCTTCCTAACCGCTGTCAAGCTTCCTCTTAGGATTATTTTGCTCAATGCTAACAATACAATTTGGTTGTTCCTTTACTTTCTGGACTCACATACATTTAATATTATGGCCTTCTAACAAAGCAATGAGATGATTGACAAAATAGCTCTTTGAGTAGTACAAGACTAGAAGTTAATGGACACACTTCCATTGTATTTGTTTCTGATCAGATAAAATATATGTATTGGGCGTGAAGAGCTGTCATAGTGTCATTTGCTCTTGAACTGTTGTTTAATAAGGTGAAGCTGAATGAGTATGGTGTTTTATTTACCTTGAATGAGTGTTTTATTTATTGGAATAGTTAATTCAGTAATGGGATGCAGAGACTTTTTTTTACCCCTCTGTAGGTTGGTGCTTAGAACTTCTTTCTAAGGATGAAAATTTATGTAGTATATTTTAGTAAAATAAGAAAATTAACAACGTAATGGGACTTCTTGTTTTGAAACTGCAGGAGGCAATCAAATGCATGCACCATTCAAAAAGAACTATATTGACGACTGAGGATGTAGATAGTGCACTTAACTTAAGAAATGTTGAGGTGAATTTCAAATAATTGAGTTTTATCTTTTGGTGTTACCTTTATTATGTTTTGTTGCTCTATGTCTAGTATTCGTTTGGGACTTTGACCTTAAGATTTATCGGAGAATATCTAGAATTGGTTGCATTAAGACCTTACTGTGCGCAGTGGATTTGGAATTCCAATGATTCTATCTTTTTTGTTTTGTTAGTCTTCATAGGTTATTAAGTAAGCCTTGAATGAGCCCCTCGAAAGCTTGATGCAAATAAACGAATTTTTGTTCTACGTCTCTGAGTTATGTATCCCCATCTAATTCTGGTCATTGAATAAATGAAACTTTGATGAATACTGTGACGCCCCCAAATCCGGTTTATCGTTAACTCGAGTTTGGTGCTCACGATACTAATATACCCATTCATACTAAAAGAAAACTGTCTTATATTACATAAACTTAAAATCTCAGGTTCTATAGACCTTTACATAACTTACAAATTGTATATCATTACACAACATAGTGCTAACAGTATTTATTACATTTACTACTTAAATAAGCACAGATGCTTAATAAAAGACTATTCAACAACTTTGCCCTTTTCCTTGTCTTTTCCAGATGGACTAGCAACCTCATTCTTAACTGAAAACATTATATTTAACGCAAGGGTGAGCAACAAGCTTGCTCAGCAAGGAAATAAGCAACTAAATATAAAGGAACATAAATATTATAACAATGAGGATTCAATAATAAATACTGAACAAGATAATTCTTTAAAAGTGTTGAGTCTAAAAACTCAGGCTTTAGCATGCTGTAAGGTCAAATGACCAGTGAACTCTGTACTAGAATTGACAGTAATAATACTACAATCCATGGATACACACAGTTATAAAAGTTGTTTTATATCCTAGACTCGTACTTTAGGGGATCAGTCTAAGTACCCTACATTGTGCACAACATAACAGTCTAATGACACTTTTCATATCCTTCGGAATCATATGTCCGGTACAATATGCCCCTATAAAAGGGTTGTTCGTTCACAACATTATACAAGAGTCCGCACCACAACAAAGATGGTTTGGAGAACATTAAATGAGAATTGCAGGAATAATATCAATGTATCTCAACAGTTGTCTAACTGAATTAATGGCATTGACATGCTTTCAATATAACTCATGTAAGAGAGAAGTTCAATATACTATTCTTTTGAAGCTGATTGGAATAAAAAGGTTATTTAACCTTATATTATTCATAATAGGGAGAGACAGTTCAGAAATTTAAGAATCTGTCTACTGTAGAATACTTGCTCAATAAAGAGTAAGAGTTAGAAACTTGCCTTGTTTGTAGACTATTCATTAGGTTCAGCTTAATATGTTCTCACAGAGCCTACACAATTTATTTGCATTTACAAGCCTATTAGTCAAATAGCCAAGTCATATAGTTTGTGTAGGTTCATCCATCACATAATTTAGTGGTCAAGTTTGTAGTTAGATTCTTACATTGTATACATTTTTTAAATATCTCATCCATGCTTTCACATTAGCCAATTTTCTCTTTAATGGGGTTCGACTGGCTTGCAACAAGTAATAGGAATCACATTACAATTATCATTTTGATCAAGTATGTTAGTCACATAGCCAAGTCAGATATTATGTAGTTTTAGTGATCATGGTTAGTTTTCCTATATTTGATACATTTTTCAAATATCTCATCCATACTTTTACACTAGACATTTTTCACTTTGATGAGATTCGACATGCCTACAACAAGTATTAGAAATCAAATTACAATTACTATTTTTAGCCACTTCGGTTCATTCCAACACTTGAATTATATCTAATTCATATAAGTTCACCTTATTGGACAATTTATAGAAGGTGCTTAACTGTCTGTTAGTTTTATTAATAATTATTTTAGGTTTGATAATGAGGGATTCCATACGATTTTAATTGACCTTAGCTTCAACTAGGTCTAACAAGCTCAACACTGCATTAGCAGCTAGTTGAGGTTACCTATTGTAGCTAACTGTTAGCAGCCCTATGTTTTCCTCTTTATCACATTTCCATTCTCAACTTGTAAATATATTATATATGTTTTCAACACATACTCAAGCTACACATGATGATTAGCTTTTCAATTCTCAACCAAAGTGGTTACGTAGACTGCTTTAGCAGTCACATATCATCAACTGCTGCTGTTCATAGGCAGCAGCCCCCCTTCCTTTTGGCCTTGTTTAGTTTATAGCTTCCCTTTTTACTTTGCCTAATCATACTAGATAGAAGTTTTGTTATGGATGTATCTTAACCATTCTTGATGGCTTAGTTTTTATTTTTGTCTAGTTAGCTTAGCTTCCAAACTGCCTTAGCAGCTGCATGACTCTCCTTTGATTAAGTCCCCAGTTAATTAACAGCTGGAATCTTATAGTTTCACCATATTAGTCTGCTAAGAGAAGACCAGCTGCCTATTGTTTGTTGGTAACAGCTACTGTCCTTGAACAGTAGCTTGCTCCTTTGATTTCCAACTTTGCTACCCCTTTAAAACCTATTTATCTTACTAACTGCAGCTAACAGAAGACAAAAAGGAAGTAGCCCAGTCGTAAGAAGATGGTTCCTGCTACTGCCATTTAGGCAGCAGCCCTGCCTCCCCCATCCTATCTCCCATAAGAGAGTAGTTCCAAAAAGTTAAAAACTTTTGTAACACAAGCTTGGTTTTACATGAATTATGCCTATCTCATACAAGTATTTTTTTTTTGACTTATAACACAATGATGTCAGTCTTCATAGACTGTCTCAAATCAGTGTGCAAAGGAGTTTGACATGCTAACTTCTTTACAGTTGGTTTTCGTTTAGAATTTGCTTTATGCCTTACCAAATCTTCATTTTGTTAGGCTAGCTTACCAGAGGTCACATACAATAGATAATCTATACTAACCCAAAGTATTTTGCCAAGTCCAGACAACAATTAATCTACCTAGCTTGCCAACTGAGAGCTTGGAAAGCTGCAACTGTTGCACAAGACTGTTGCTACCGTGGCAGCAACTGAACCACTGACTTCCTACCAGTTTTGACTTGAAATTGAGTTTTCATTTTTGGTTTGGCGTGGTGATTCACTTTGTTATAACCCCCTATAGCATACCAATTGCCCCAGACCTTACTTCTTTCTAGTAATCAAATTTTTTCTCACAACAGTCCACTGGGGACTTTTGATGAACACGTGGCGTGCACAGTTTAAAATTACCTGTGTCATAGACATTTGCTCGTGTAAGAAAGCCAATTTTGTCCTCCTTATTACTCCTCAGCCCATCCTATCTCCTCTACTCAAATTCAGTACATAACAATATCACAATGGCATAACAGTCAATTAAATGCTACAACAGTTTATATAGCAACTCAAAAATCATATAGCAGTCCCCATGTCCATACCAGCCCTTTTTAGGCAAGGTTCAGTGCTAAGTCATCAAAACAGTCCTTAAGTTTTCAACACAAGGATTAATCCATCATGTACATGCTATGTAATCTATGTTCATGATTTAAAGAGTCTATATAAAAGACTTCTAGTTTTGGTTTAAAGCAGCACCTCATAGGCCTTAATTTAATAATAAGTAGTATGATTTATCTAGGTACCAAAGTAACATGATTAGGTACATGGAAACAAGGACTGTCCATAATAAATATGTTAGAAGTAAGGCATGAGCATTATAAGAAAACTCCCAATAGCAGTCACCAAGACTGATTTTTTTTGTTTATTGAAAACCAACATATTTAAGCTTCACTAAGGTTAGCATTAGTGCTTGGGATTATAGATATTATGTTATAGTATACTTACTATGTTTAGAAACAAATTACTAGCCAAGCCTCTAATAACAGTTAGCATAGAGCTCACTATTTTGGACTCCCTTCCCAGCCATACTGTTTTTGCCATTATAACCCTTTTAGTTTAGTTTATAATTCTCATTCAAAGAGCACATTTATCACTTTAACATATATAACCACAAAGCTTTAATTTATAGGAATCTTATTTATTGGTTGCACCATTTTTCAGTTAGTACTATACTAACAGTTTGAAACCAACAGTCCAATAGACAATAACTTAGTCCGGGACCTTCTTATAAGAACAGCCCCTTCCTTAATGAAATTCCAATTTATGTTAAGTAGTTTAATAGCTTGACCTAAATGTATAAGGCTGGTTTGGTTTAAATGGCTCAATCAAGAATCATATAATTCTATACTTGCACAACCATGTTAAGCATTAATAATGCAATAGTCAGAACATTGACACAAAATACTCTCACTTAGACTTTCTAAGCATGGCATTCGAATAACAAGTTATAATCATCTCCTGCTAAGGCAAAAACTGACCTAGCAAAAACTGACCTTGAAGCACATGGGTATCTTTAGAATTTCAATATAAATTATTGGCATAGGTTTAGACTTGACTGTACTCTTATTCAGCACAGTTGACACTAACAGTCCTCTCATAAGCATTTCATCAAGCAGTTGGGGTGCAGTTTTTTTTATTTTACTATGTTGACCAAGATTTTAGGCATGCCTGCTACTCTTATTAGCATCACATACTATAGTTAACACTCATATGCAGTCATAACAAAACAACAACAACATGATAGCTAATTAAATCCTAAACAGTCAACCTAGCAATTCAAAAATAATAGGACAACTGCCCCTTGTGTCTAACCCAGGCCATTCGGCCATAACAGAGTACTAGTGGCACGAAAATGGAATGGAAAGAGGATTGAAAAGATTACCTTGGTAGCTTAGAGGTTGCACTTGATTGTTGCCCAATTTCTTTTTTTTTTTTCCTTCTCCAGCCGAAGCTCTTCCACTCACTCTCAGTTGGCTCTCTTTTTCTTTCTTACTGCGCTAGAGTCTTGGGCAGTCAATTAAGGACATGGAGTTATATAGTCAAGCTTTCTTTCTCTCGTTCACACTAGGTTGGCCCCTATCCGGCCCCTACTCAGTCTCTCTATCAGTTGCGTATAACCAATACTAGCCTAGTCTAGCTCACCTAGTCCCTACACAGCCACCCTAGCAGCCCTTAGATTACTTGCTATACCTTATCCTCTGCAGACCTGCTATTTGTCTGCCAACTAAGCTAACTGCTAACCAGAACTAGCTTAGACTCTGCGTAACTTGCTACTCAACTGACTAACCAATGGACTAACTAACTGTTAACAACAAAATAAACTCAGCTCTTCATTTCACCCATGTGAGCTGCTGGAATTTTCTGGGCAGGGATTTTGTTTTGGGCCTAGTCCCTTTAACCCAATGTGTTAATTGTTAACTTGCTATTTGGGCCCCCCCCCCCTTAATGTGGGCTGCCAAATTGGGCATAGCTAAATTTTTGGGTTCAAACAGTCCCCTTTTTGCATAACCTTTGGTTTGTTGCATCAGATCAACAAAAAGATTGATACTGCTTTGCTGTTGGGCTTAATGCAAATAATTTATAACATTTAAGAGATTGAAAGGCTTGTATGGAAATTAAGGTAGCACATTTGCCAACACACGTAGAAAATCTAATAGGGTCCAATAATTAAATATAGACTTACATTACCTAATAATACACATATATTTTTTTTATCCACCACAATTAGGAAGACTAGTAAAAAGGTACTTAGTACGTACATCATTAAAATGATGTTTTCCATGCATTTTAAGTAGCTTATGGTAGAACAAACTATTTTCTTTATTTATCACTAAATGATAATTTTGAAAGGAATAAATTATTTCACAGTATAATTATTCCCAATACACAAGGTAGCTTTATGTCAAGAATATTTCATAACTAAGTTATGTTGGCTTTCCTTTTCATCATTGATGTTTATTTAACACTATATTAATGTATATCCTCATCTCTTTCTTTCCCCTTCATAATTCAAGATGCTTAATAAATAATAGTTTTGTCACAATAATAATAAAAAAATTTATACTCAAAATTCGACATTATAATAATTGAATATTACATAGGATTTTCTGAGTCATTACAAATACCTAACATATTTCCTTTCTTACACATGAGTTTTTTAAAATTAATTTATGCATTATAGTAAGGAGTTCACCTCTTTGTTTGAGTGAAAGATTAACTTTATTGTGCTACTATGTGGTGTTTGGTTAAACATGAGACTATAATACAGACATATTTTGCAGAGTTTTTATCCACCCTTGGCTTTATTGGAATTGGCTTCTTATTTGCATTATTTAACGTTTAGTTCCCATTGAAATTATGAGAAGTTGGGATCAAATGCATGTTCATTATTTCATGTATCTTACTTGAATGTTACATACCTAAGCAGAAAAGTCTAGATGCTAATTTTATAGCTTCTCAATGCATGGTAAAAAGCATAAAAAAGTATATCTGTTGCAATGTTTTAAAGGGCGAGAGGCGGGAGGCGGGAGGTGGGGGTGGCTTAGCGCCAAGGGGGCCTAGGCGAGATTTTTTATTTTAAGTCAATTTTAATACTTTATCTTACATTTATCCAAACAAAACAATAATATAAATCAAAACAATCTATAATAAAGATAATAAAGACTTTTGGGTAAAGTTCAAACACATATCCTTAACGTATTAATTTTATTCATAAACAAGATTGCTATTAAATAATAAAATTTAAAATTTAAAGAATTCAATTCAATATTAAAACTTAAGAAACTAAACATAAATTTAAGAATTATATTGAATTAAAATAAATATTACAAATGTATCATCATTTATATAATTTGAAGTTGGTACAAGTTCAAAAAATTACAACTATAATAAAATTATTCATTTTGACTTGATCTTGTTCACTTCTTGTTGTGATTTGATATGCTATAACCTGCATTATGAATATGATAAATTATTAAAAAAATAAATATATGAAGATCTGGTTTGGGTAGTTATTAAAAAAAAAAACCCTCTCTGCCTAGGCCCCATCTAGCCCGCCTAATTTTCTGGAGCGATTTTTTGGCCTAAGCTCCTAGCGCCTAGGCCGCTTTTTAGAACACTGATCTGTTGTATGCGTGTAAAAGTTTTGGAAACTTTTTCTCGACTTTTATAAAATATATTTTCGTAACCCGGTTTTGAATGATATTTTATCTCAGCCAGTATATGGTTTTACCTCTGGTGATCCTTTGCAGTTCAGAAGAGCGCTTGGACACGGGTTTGTTTTACATTGATGACAAATATGTGGATTTTAAAGATGTAAGAAAGTTAGATTTTGCAAACTGTATAAATAGTTGGAGCAATCTTCCATGTTCCCTTATCTTTCCTCCGTTTATTTGATTCATAGGTGATTGAAGCTCCTCTGCCAAAAGCACCATTGGATACTTCAATTGCTTGTCACTGGCTGGCTATTGAAGGTGTACAGCCAGCAATTCCAGAAAATGCTCCAGTTAAAGGTGAGGTCTGTCTTTAATGTAAAGGACAAAAAAAATAATTTGTTTTCCTGTAGTTCAAATCTGAATGCAATACGATTTCAGCTCACACATCGCCAAGGCAACTAGTTTTTTTATTTATATATTTATTCTAACCTTTAGCAAGTCCTACAAGCATGCTAATGAATTCTAGCACCTTTGAAATCCTTATTTGTATAATGGAATTGCATGCAGTTATTAGTTAAGTTGATCATATAACGAGACACGTTGATAAACTTTTAGCTTGAAATATTTATGATAATTGTATCTTTACCATGGGAAATTTAAACTGTCTACTTGGGGATTTACTTCACTATATTAGTTCGTAGTCTTGAATAAATGATTCCCTCTTATCTTCAGGCCTCATTTTTATATATCTCACTTTTGTAAAACCCCATTCTGTTACCTTCACTATCAGCTGTAGTGGTGAAGTTGTCTTTTGAATTTATTTCTTATTTGCAGCTATTACTGCTCCTGAGACAATAAAAGCTGAGCAAAAAGATGATGAACTGCCTGTCGATATTAGATTACCTGTAAAACATGTTTTGTCTAGAGAGCTTCAGGTATATGATTTTATTGTTTCTCCTCTACGTAGTTTCTTATTTTTCTTCCTAGTATTATGCTGACCTCACCTTTTCTGTTGCAGTTATACTTTAATAAAATTACTGAGCTCACATTAAGTAGGTCTGATTCGTTTCTTTTCAAAGAGGCCTTAATGAGTTTGGCCACCGACTCAGGACTGCATCCTTTAATTCCTTACTTCACATGCTTTATTGAAGATGAGGTATTTTTCAGCGACCTTTTTAATTAAAGCAAATGAAATTTTTTGTCCTTTTATTGCTCTTACCAAGTCTTCTATTTCCGCTGTTGTTAGGTTGCACATGGTTTAACTGATTTCAATCTGCTGTTTGCTTTAATGCGTGTTGTTTGGAGTCTTCTCAAGAATCCTCACATACATATAGAACCTTATGTAAGTCGCATGTTGATTCATTTGGTTTGTATGGTAATGCTTACAAGTTTGGAACTAGATTTGCACGGTAAATCTATTATACCTGGATCTTGATTCGATACAGTACGTGGACCAAGCGATGGTTTATCTAATGGGTCATTCTTTCCCTTCTCAGCTACACCAATTGATGCCATCAGTTGCGACCTTCCTTGTTGCAAAAAGATTAGGAAATCGGTTAGCAGACAACCACTGGGAACTGAGAGACTTTACGGCAGACCTTGTCGCCTCTATATGTAAAAGGTGAGACTTGTAATTTGTTTTATTTTGTTTTACCATGGGAAATGATTGCTTTATTTATGTAGGATGAACCAATGATAATCTCATGTGGAAACATGTTTTCATTTTACTTATTTATGTGTAAAGGCAGATAAATTAGTTGTAAATGAGCTTCTGTCATTGAGTAGATTGTTAGGATGAAGCTTCTGACATGCTAAGGCTTTAGATAAGTTGTAATCTGTCTCCTAAATTACTTTGGTGGCTGGGCCATGGGTTTATCGCTTCACACTATGATTTATTTATTAATCAACCTCATTCAAATTCTATTGCTACTGTGTGATCCCCAATAATGGATTTTGGTCGTTATAATTTTAAACAGTGGATTGCTTGAACTTTTCTATAGATAGTCGAAGAGTATATTGTATGATAACTATTCAGGTGATTACCTCTGATTTTTTAATTTGTATTCTAGAAATTGTCAATATATACTTTGTCCGATGCTAGAAATTGGTAATATTGATTTTGCGAAATAGAGAAAGAAAGATTTCTTAAATGTACCTTTCATTGTTATTCAATCACTACTTTTAGCAATTCACAGACATAGATTTGTTTTTCTATTTAAACAATAAATTTGTTATATATCAGGTCACTTCTAGCTCAATATAGTTTTTTCTGATATGGAAACAGAGTTAGATTTCGGATACTTCCAAGAGTATATTATACAAACCATTGGTCTGCTTTTCTGTTAGAGAGAGACTTGTAATTAGAAAGATAGGATATGCAAATACCTGGAATAGTTTGAATATTGCGGTTGATTTATATATAATAGTAATAATTTATCTGTATGTATGATTATTACTCGGATCTTATTTGTATAATATAAATTTTTTTTCTTCAAAAAATTGTACTTTCTTTACATGGAAGAATGGCATGTCTACAATCAAGGTTTGTTCGTCATGTTTTGACAACGGGCAATAAGTGTTATACATGTGTTTAATGTGAGAAGTTTTACCTTGGGGAGTATTGGATATTTGTTCTAGAGAGTCTGAGAAGTATAAACATTCCATACATGTTTTGCAAGGGACATTTCAAATTTTGAAGTTTCTTTTCTTTCTACTATTCTTCTCCTCAGTTTAACGAGTATATTTTTTTGCAGGTTTGGGCATGTTTATAATAGTCTCCAAACACGTGTCACCAAAACTTTGCTCCATGCATTTTTGGATCCAAAACGAGCAATGACTCAACATTATGGTGCCATCCAAGGGTTAGCTGCACTTGGAACTAATGTGGTATTTTCTGCTTTCAAATCCTAGCTCCAGTATTCTTCTTCTTTTTTATGTTTTGTTTTGTTTCGTTTTGGCCTCTTCTTCATTAGTATCTTATTAATATCTCAGACACATAGATTAATTGTTCAAATGAATCAAACAAAAATGAAATAAGAGCTGATGGATAGCAAGAGAATAAAGATGGGCTTTATAGTTTTCTTTCATGTTTAGTGATAAGATATCTATTATAAGCACCCAAAACTTGAAAGACTTTTTTCTTTATCATTATATTGTGCTCTGAGTAGATCCAACATTGAATAAGATAGTAGGAGTATTTACAGTTAAAGTTGCTTTCTTATTGTTCTCCACAATTTTTTTCCTTCTCCTTTTTCCACAATCAACTTGCAGAATAAGGATAAATTCCTTATTTTCTTCCTTTTGAAGTCAAATGCAGAGTAGAAAAGGAAAAGTCTTTGCCATTGTCATACATACAGATTTCTTATACCTTGTTTCTAGGATTTAACTGTTCCATGGTATTTTTTTATCGCAACCTCTGACACTGCATTTGGGCAGGTTCGCCGCCTTATACTTCCAAATCTTGAGACCTATGTAAAATTTCTTGAACCAGAGATGCTTTTTGAGAAGCAAAAGAATGAAATGAAAAGGCATGAAGCTTGGCATGTTTATGGGGCCTTGCTGGTTAGTAAATTGTAGAAACAGATGCTTATGTATGGCATGCCACAATATGTGATTGTGCTTGTTGTAACAAGACCTTTCCATTTTCAGCGTGCTGCAGGTCAAAGCATATATGATAAGCTCAAGATGTTTCCGCCTTTAACATTCCCTTCTGCACATACTGTCCGGAGGACCAATGCAAGAGTTATTACAAGAAGTTCAACAAGTATGTTCTACGAACATTCCTTTTGGTTTCAATAAGCACCATGCGTTCCACTGATAATTACCATATTATTTTCTTGTCCCATGTATATTCAACCAAACAATATATTCATAAAAATTTAAGTAAAATAGCTTAAAAGTATTCGGTTGATGTCATTGGGTAGCAATATAATATGAATATCGACAGAGGATTACTCATTATAAACATTTGTTTTTAGTAGATTGTATTTGTTGTCTGACCCTGATTCCATCTTTATAATCAAGGATAAACGCAAGGCAAGTGTGGAAGACTTGGGGCAGCTGCCTCCCTTGAAGAAAATTGCTAATGATGGCACAATAGTTACACCGTCAGATAACTCGTTGCTGACTGACGTGCAAATAGAAACAAGAGTTCCTGCTTCTTCGGGCGTTTCTGATGCAAGTCCTTCGTCATCATCACAGATCCTTAGCGAGAGTGAAAAAGGCAGCAGAGGAAAAAGAGATAGGGGGTGCAATGAAGCTTTAAGGATGAGAGCTGTCCTCAACCAAGCTTGGAAGGATGATTTGAAATCTGGGCAGTTTTTGGTATCATTATCGGAACTGTTTGGTACTGAAAGAATTTTCTTCATTCCAACTCCAGAGTTGTCTTTGTTTCTGTTAAAATTTGGAAAAACAAATACTAGAGTTTATGTTATAAATCTCTGATACACATATATAGATGAATTTAATGTGCAGCTTGTATGGTGGTGTTTCATGGCTTGGGATACCCATAAAATTATGCCTTATATAATACATACATACATACATTCAGGTATAAACTCTCCATCACCATCACCATCACCATCACCATCCGATTTTCCCAATTTATCTTGCTTCGTGCTTGGTTGATCAAGATTCTAAATCAACGAAGAAGATTGATGAAGAATTTTTGGTCATTAAATATACATATATATATATATATAGCGATACTTTTTTATGTAAAAATATTAAAAAGTCATGTGAAAATATCATTTTCCTAAATCTATCAGAACCCATAATTTCCTCCCGACAAAATAACCGAATTATAAAGTAATTACATTGCTCTACCATAGTTCAATATTATCTCCCATACATAATTCATGCCTTGAATGAATTGTTCATTTTGCATCAATATATAGTCAGTCCATTTTAGCAGCATTAAATTCCGCGTCTCATTTTTTGCTAATTCAAGAAAATTAATTAATCGTCACAAAATAAATCAGAGTCCAGAAATTAAATGATCAAAGACAACATCAATATCTTATATATAAAGACATCACAGCAGACCCTTTAAATTGTATAATTGAGTGAGTCAACTCACTCAATTTGAAAAACCGTTCCTCTGTTCAGATTTCCTCTTCCTCGTCCTCGTCCTCGTCCTCGTCCTCTTCCTCTTCTTCACTACCCTCACCCCTCATTCACTTCCATATATCTGTTCCCCTCCTCTCCCACTTTTGCGATTCTTTCCAATGGCTTTAACGTTTCTGTCTTTCCGAAATCAGATGCAGAAAAATCGTATTCCAATTACCCTCATCTCTCTCTTTCGAATCTAGAGCTTCAATTGTAGAAAAATCGTTGATAATCTCTCCTCCAATTAGGGCTAATAACAGCTCACACAAATTGAGTAAATCAACCAACGTTCTACATCAAAATCCTCTAAAAGACAGGTCCAATTTGCTCTTCTTCTCTCAATTTCAGCTTTAGAGAAATCCAACAAAAGGATTTGGCGATTCGCTTCAAGTCATTTATGCATCAATCGATTCCAGGTAATTTTTTTATCAAAAAGTTTTTTCTCTTTGAATTTTCCTCCCTTCTAGAACCTTTATGGTACTGGATATAGTATCTCTCCCTTCTATTACTCTTTGTTTTGATTATATTTTGTCGCATATACAAAATTAAAAATTGATCGGTAAGATATGAGCAATTTTTTGGTAGGCTTTGACGGAGAAAAAAGAAATATGTTGTTGGGGCACGAGTCTTCGTCTCTTGATTAGTAATAAATCAGTCGGTTTGATCTAGAGGGAAGTACTGTTGCTAATTTACTTTATTTTGTCATCTGGGTTTGCTTTAGTTTTTTGCAATTTAGCTTTAAATGTGTTTATAAATGGTCTATTGATGTGAATCTTCATAAATTTTTTTTTCAAGATTGTGTTTTTAATCTTTATATTCAAGCTGCTTGGTGTAATGGGTGTCGATGTTTTCACACAATTGTGGGAAATTGATAGCATTAATTTTGATTATGGTTAAATACGTTTATGATGATTGGAGTGATTATTCTATAGTGTTGATTTGTTTTGTTTTGTTGATTATTCTGTAGTGGTGATTTCTTTCGCTATCCTTTGTGTTAACGCCAAGATCTTCTCCCACGTCCCAATCACGTAAGACGCTCTGATCCTGCACAGTTCAACAAGTCAACACCAAAAGCTTGACGGCCTGACCGTCGGGGGATAGCTCCGGCGTGAGAGTCAGTACAGGCGATCACAAGGTTAACAAATGGAGGAAAATGATGAATAGTGCCTGAGTGTGTACCAAATGATAATGTTGTGTGTAGTGTTATGTTACCTCTTTTCCTTTTGTTATCTTTTCCCCATACGTTCCCCAGACCCGGTTTACTGTGCCACCCACTACCTCCTGACACCTCCTCCCATCTCCGGTCCTCTCAGCCGAAAGTGTGTAGCTTATTTTTCTACCTGCTACCACTGTTATCTCCCGCCGGCAATCGGAGTCCCATCCTCATTAATGCCATGCAGACAGGTGGCAGACGTAACAGTCAACTACTGCTTTTGTGATGATTACCGGTCAAAGATAAGATAAGTAATACCTTACGTAATGGATCAACCCCGTGACTAAGCCCAATATTATAGTCAAGTAGCGAGGCCCAAGTTGTTTGACCCAATATGGTAAAGGTGATATAATCCAGAAGACAAGCCCATCCGGCCTGGCCTAGTAGGAAAAGTATTCTGGCCCAACATTGCCCCTCAGTCTTTTATTAAACAGGATGTTTAGTGGAAGACTGACTGTAAATAGCGCGAGTCCACAGGACGAAAGGGCCCATTAAGCGCCGGCCCACCTTGGATAACCCACCAAAGCCAAAATCGGACGTTACCATTTCCTCTCCCACATCATTATCCCCAATTAATGCGCCGCCCTCGGCTCTCGTGCAAATTTTGAAAAAATCACTCGCTATAAAAGCCGCTGCCCATTCTCCTTGGAGGGTTCCCTGCTATTTCGAATTCATACGAGCCTATTGTCTTTTTCTCCTCAAATTTCTTCATTTTCTCTGCAAATTCTCAACAATGGCATCCTAGAACCCCGATACAAGCTCTCCCCTTCGTGTCGCCCCCATCTCCACCGTGACCCCTCACTCAAATCCTGACAAAGAGGTTCCGGGCTCAAACCCCCAAATCGGTGCCGTGAGTAAGGAAGCTCCGCCCATGGAATCACTTCCCAACCCATCTGATTTTTTCCAAAACGAGGAAGACTTTCCTCATGCCAACACCCCTTCCACCGTCAATGAAGTTGAGCTCTGCAACATTAGAGCTTGCTATCAAATACCGGATACCCACAGGGTACGGATAGCGGCCCCTCACGAAAGGATGTACCAGCGTCCCGACGGCTGGATCGCCGTTCCGGCAACTTTTCTGGAGAAGGGGGTGAGGTTCCCCCTTCACGCCTTCCTGATCACCCTCCTAGGGTTTGTTGGGGTGGGGTTCGCCCAATTGGTGCCGAACTCGTACATCCATATACTGGCTTACATAGTCTTCTGCTACGAGATAGGAGTTCCTCCTGCTGTGGATTCCTTCTTTACCCTCTTCTCGGTGGGGAAATCTCGGGAGAAAGGCTTCAAGGTGCTAAGTAAGATAGCCCCTAAGCCCAATGCCAGAATCGAGAAGCGGTCTCTAATGGACACTCCTTCGAGCAACCGAGGATGGCATAATAAATGGTTCTTCGTCAACGGGCCCGAAATCTCCTCTGTCCTTGACTGGACCACTTCTGATCGCGTCTCTGCAGACTTCGGAGATATATCCGAGGAGCGTATAAGAGAAATGACGCGCATCATAGAGAAGATACCCCAGAAGGAGTGGAGCTTCGGCCTCTTGGGCAAACAAGCCTGGTTGTATGACCACAAGTTGTCTCTCATTAAGCCGACTTCGATCGATCGGAAGGACTTGGATAGGTACCTTTCTGGCAAGCCTTCATCCCCTTCCACCGAAGTTCCTCAAGAAGAATTTCCAGCCTCGGAGGCCCAGGATGCAGAAGTCTTCCGCGGATCAGAGCCTGCTGAGGAGCCTAGCCGACCTCGACAGAAGAAGAGGGCGGTTCGGAAAGTCCGGTCAAATCCTCAAGGAACTCAATCAACTTCTACAGCGAGTTTGATTGACTTGCCTGCGTCCGAGCGAATGCAAGCTCTCCGGATTAAGAAGAGGAAGACCAACGTAACTCCTCTGTCTGCCGATGAGCTTCGAGTTCCTCGTCCTGCTGCAGTTGAGCCTCCCCCCGTCATTCCCGTGGAGATCCACGTTTCAGAAGATGAGCTCGAAAACCTGAACGAGTCTCCTCTTCTGTCTCGTAAAAGGAAGCAGCCTTCCGAGGATCAACCAGCACCGCCCCCCGAACCATCAGTGCCTTCTCCGCCAAGACCCTCTTCCTCCGCCTCCCGGCGAGAAGCTGCATCTTCTCCTACTGTATGGCCGGATTTTAACGAGAACTTTCCCTTTCAGCTGCTCAACTCCTTTGTTCGGGAGACCGATGACCATCGGTTCGGAAACAGCTCGATCAGGGATTTGATCGAAGAGGGAATGAGTTACCAGGCTAAGGTGAGTTGGTTCAATTGAAATATTTAGGAATCATCTGTTTCTTCTACTAATTCATTTTAAATGTCTGCAGGCAAATGCTGTCTTCGGGAGACTTCTTCCCCGATATAGAGAGTCTGAAGCCGAAGAAGATGCGGCCAGGCGAGAGATGGCTACTATGACTTCTACTCTGGAGAGGGAGAGAAGGGCTCATGGTATCACTATCTTCAATAAAGAAAGCCTTCAGAAGGACTTAAATAAGTTGAAAGAACAGCTGGAGACATCCGAGGCCACCCACCAGCTGACCGTTACTACGAACATAGACCTGGTTCGTCGGAATGAGGTTCTTGTTGGGAAGAACGAGACGATGGTGAAGACCAATAAGAGCTTGGCTATACAAGTACACGACCTTGAGGCCAGGGATCTGAGACATCTAAAGGAGCGGGCAAAACTCGAAGAGGAGCTCCGCGAACTTCGGGTTCTGAGAGACTTGGGTCCTCCTCTAACCGGAGATCTTCGGAGGGAAATTCAACAAGAATACCGGGAGTCTGCCGAGTTGAACGAGGAGGTCATCCAAATGTTCTCGGATGGGTACGACGAATGCCGAAGCAAAGACAAGGCAAGACTCGTCGCTGCCAAGGTGGACCCGACCATCCTAGACTCTTCGGAAGACGAAGCCGTCCCGTAAAGATGATTCTCTTTTCCCTTAGCTGTTAGGATTTCTGTAAAGCCTCTATTTTGTAAACAGCATTATGTAAATAAAATATCAGCATTATTCTTTATGACTTCGGTGCATTTACCAACACTTCAAGCTCCTTTGCGGAGTTCAACTTAAACTGTTAATTAACAACTAGGCAAGTCGTATAACAGATAAGATGAAATCAAAGAACGGGGTATTCCGAACTCAACACTTAGAAAAATTTATGCAATAATAATAAAGTAAAAGAATACTTATTCGTTACCAAAGTGTGAGGTATATGCCGTGAGGGGCCTGACGAAGTCTGAAGGCTGATCTGTATACTACTACCAATCTACCCTGGAAGTGTTTGACTCCGTCCGAAGCCGATTATGCTCTTCGGGAAGTTCACGAGGGCATCTGCGGCGACCATATGGCTGCTAAGTCGCTGGCATACAAAGTTCTTCGGCAGGGATACTACTGGCCAACGATCTTCAAGGAAGCAACTGAATACGTCAAGAAATGCGAGAAGTGCCAGCTCAACAGTCCGATCCCACATCAGCCACCGGAAGAGCTATATTCGATTCTATCTCCTATACCCTTCGCTGTCTGGGGGGTTGACATACTGGGTCCGTTACCGAAGGCTAAAGGGCAGGTCAGTTTCGTCATCGTCGCTATTGATTATATGACCAAATGGGTCGAGGCGAAACCACTTCGGCTGATAACGGAACAGGAGTGTCTGAAATTTATGAAAGAATCCGTAGTATTTCGCTTCGGGATCCCTCAAGTGGTGATATCAGACAACGGACGCCAGTTTGTGGGATCAAAATTTGAAGGCTTTCTGAAGGAACTGGGGGTCCAGCACAGGAAAACTTCCGTTGCTCATCCACAGTCAAATGGGCAGGTCGAGGTGACTAACAGAACACTTCTAAACGGGATTAAGCGCAGATTGGACGAAGCCAAAGGAAGATGGCCGGAAGAATTGCTTAGTGTATTGTGGGCTTACAGGACTACACCGAGGACAACAACAGGAGACTCGCCTTTCAGACTGGCCTACAGCACTGATGCCCTGGTCCCAGTTGAGATCGGATCTCCAAGTCTTCGAGTTAGTCAGTTCAGGGAGATCTACAATGACGAAGGACTAAAGGCCAACTTGGACCTGTTGGAAGAAGTCAGAGAAGTGGCTTTGATTAAACTTGCAGCCTACCAAAGGAGAGTTGCCAAGCACTACAACAAAGGGGTAAAGCTCCGAAGATTTGAGGTGGGAGACCTCGTTCTCAGAGAGGCCGAAGCATCTACACCTCAGAACACCGGGAAGTTGATGCCGAACTGGGAAGGACCGTATGAAGTGGCCGAAGTACCAAAGCCCGGGACGTATCGACTGAAAGCTTTGGATGGATTCGAAGTTAAGAACACGTGGCACGCAGGCAGGCTCTGAAAGTACTTTCAATAGAAACTAAGTCAGTCCACTGGGAGTCTGTACATAACCGTTCATCATCAATAAAAAGTCACTTTTTTCACAACTGATCTTCGCATTTATCCTAAGGTCACAATGGAGTAAGGGGGTGTGGTAGGACTCGCTGGCCATTCGATGGCAGCCAATTTATTTGATACCCCGCGTGGTAGTCAAATCCTGGATCCCATATTGTTTTTTACCAAGGGTGGTAAAATCAATGGTCATCGGTGTAAGGAGGTTTGGGCGGACTCGCTGACCATTTGATGGTAGCCTCATTGGCAGGTGGTCCTTATGGCTTCGTCAGGCCCTTCGTGGTAGGCGAACGTCATCGGTGTAAGGAGGTTTGGGCGGACTCGCTGACCATTCGATGGTAGCCTCATTGGCAGGTGGTCCTTATGGCTTCGTCAGGCCCTTCGTGGTAGGCGAACGTCATCGGTGTGAGGAGGTTTGGGCGGACTCGCTGACCATTCGATGGTAGCCTCATTGGCAGGTGGTCCTTATGGCTTCGTCAGGCCCTTCGTGGTAGGCGAACGTCATCGGTGGAAGGAGGTTTGGGCGGACTCGCTGACCATTCGATGGTAGCCTCATCGGCAGGCGATCCTAAGGACCTTGTCAGGCCCTTCGGGGTAGGCAAGCGTCGTCATTCAGACTTCGTCAGGCCCCTCACGGCATATACCTCACACTTTGGTAACGAATAAGTATTCTTTTACTTTATTATTATTGCATAAATTTTTCTAAGTGTTGAGTTCGGAATACCCCGTTCTTTGATTTCATCTTATCTGTTATACGACTTGCCTAGTTGTTAATTAACAGTTTAAGTTGAACTCCGCAAAGGAGCTTGAAGTGTTGGTAAATGCACCGAAGTCATAAAGAATAATGCTGATATTTTATTTACATAATGCTGTTTACAAAATAGAGGCTTTACAGAAATCCTAACAGCTAAGGGAAAAGAGAATCATCTTTACGGGACGGCTTCGTCTTTCGAAGAGTCCAGGATGGTCGGGTCCACCTTGGCAGCGACGAGTCTTGCCTTGTCTTTGCTTCGGCATTCGTCGTACCCATCCGAGAACATTTGGATGACCTCCTCGTTCAACTCGGCAGACTCCCGGTATTCTTGTTGAATTTCCCTCCGAAGATCTCCGGTTAGAGGAGGACCCAAGTCTCTCAGAACCCGAAGTTCGCGGAGCTCCTCTTCGAGTTTTGCCCGCTCCTTTAGATGTCTCAGATCCCTGGCCTCAAGGTCGTGTACTTGTATAGCCAAGCTCTTATTGGTCTTCACCATCGTCTCGTTCTTCCCAACAAGAACCTCATTCTGACGAACCAGGTCTATGTTCGTAGTAACGGTCAGCTGGTGGGTGGCCTCGGATGTCTCCAGCTGTTCCTTCAACTTATTTAAGTCCTTCTGAAGGCATTCTTTATTGAAGATAGTGATACCATGAGCCCTTCTCTCCCTCTCCAGAGTAGAAGTCATAGTAGCCATCTCTCGCCTGGCCGCATCTTCTTCGGCTTCAGACTCTCTATATCGGGGAAGAAGTCTCCCGAAGACAGCATTTGCCTGCAGACATTTAAAATGAATTAGTAGAAGAAACAGATGATTCCTAAATATTTCAATTGAACCAACTCACCTTAGCCTGGTAACTCATTCCCTCTTCGATCAAATCCCTGATCGAGCTGTTTCCGAACCGATGGTCATCGGTCTCCCGAACAAAGGAGTTGAGCAGCTGAAAGGGAAAGTTCTCGTTAAAATCCGGCCATACAGTAGGAGAAGATGCAGCTTCTCGCCGGGAGGCGGAGGAAGAGGGTCTCGGCGGAGAAGGCACTGATGGTTCGGGGGGCGGTGCTGGTTGATCCTCGGAAGGCTGCTTCCTTTTACGAGACAGAAGAGGAGACTCGTTCAGGTTTTCGAGCTCATCTTCTGAAACGTGGATCTCCACGGGAATGACGGGGGGAGGCTCAACTGCAGCAGGACGAGGAACTCGAAGCTCATCGGCAGACAGAGGAGTTACGTTGGTCTTCCTCTTCTTAATCCGGAGAGCTTGCATTCGCTCGGACGCAGGCAAGTCAATCAAACTCGCTGTAGAAGTTGATTGAGTTCCTTGAGGATTTGACCGGACTTTCCGAACCGCCCTCTTCTTCTGTCGAGGTCGGCTAGGCTCCTCAGCAGGCTCTGATCCGCGGAAGACTTCTGCATCCTGGGCCTCCGAGGCTGGAAATTCTTCTTGAGAAACTTCGGTGGAAGGGGATGAAGGCTTGCCAGAAAGGTACCTATCCAAGTCCTTCCGATCGATCGAAGTCGGCTTAATGAGAGACAACTTGTGGTCATACAACCAGGCTTGTTTGCCCAAGAGGCCGAAGCTCCACTCCTTCTGGGGTATCTTCTCTATGATGCGCGTCATTTCTCTTATACGCTCCTCGGATATATCTCCGAAGTCTGCAGAGACGCGATCAGAAGTGGTCCAGTCAGGGACAGAGGAGATTTCGGGCCCGTTGACGAAGAACCATTTATTATGCCATCCTCGGTTGCTCGAAGGAGTGTCCATTAGAGACCGCTTCTCGATTCTGGCATTGGGCTTAGGGGCTATCTTACTTAGCACCTTGAAGCCTTTCTCCCGAGATTTCCCCACCGAGAAGAGGGTAAAGAAGGAATCCACAGCAGGAGGAACTCCTATCTCGTAGCAGAAGGCTATGTAAGCCAGTATATGGATGTACGAGTTCGGCACCAATTGGGCGAACCCCACCCCAACAAACCCTAGGAGGGTGATCAGGAAGGCGTGAAGGGGGAACCTCACCCCCTTCTCCAGAAAAGTTGCCGGAACGGCGATCCAGCCGTCGGGACGCTGGTACATCCTTTCGTGAGGGGCCGCTATCCGTACCCTGTGGGTATCCGGTATTTGATAGCGAGCTCTAATGTTGCAGAGCTCAGCTTCATTGATGGTGGAAGGGGTGTTGGCATGAGGAAAGTCTTCCTCGTTTTGGAAAAAATCAGATGGGTTGGGAAGTGATTCCATGGGCGGAGCTTCCTTACTCACGGCACCGATTTGGGGGTTTGAGCCCGGAACCTCTTTGTCAGGATTTGAGTGAGGGGTCACGGTGGAGATGGGGGCGACACGAAGGGGAGAGCTTGTATCGGGGTTCTGGGATGCCATTGTTGAGAATTTGCAGAGAAAATGAAGAAATTTGAGGAGAAAAAGACAATAGGCTCGTATGAATTCGAAATAGCAGGGAACCCTCCAAGGAGAATGGGCAGCGGCTTTTATAGCGAGTGATTTTTTCAAAATTTGCACGAGAGCCGAGGGCGGCGCATTAATTGGGGATAATGATGTGGGAGAGGAAATGGTAACGTCCGATTTTGGCTTTGGTGGGTTATCCAAGGTGGGCCGGCGCTTAATGGGCCCTTTCGTCTTGTGGACTCGCGCTATTTACAGTCAGTCTTCCACTAAACATCCTGTTTAATAAAAGACTGAGGGGCAATGTTGGGCCAGAATACTTTTCCTACTAGGCCAGGCCGGATGGGCTTGTCTTCTGGATTATATCACCTTTACCATATTGGGTCAAACAACTTGGGCCTCGCTACTTGACTATAATATTGGGCTTAGTCACGGGGTTGATCCATTATGTAAGGTATTACTTATCCTATCTTTGACCGGTAATCATCACAAAAGCAGTAGTTGGCTGTTACGTCTGCCACCTGTCTGCATGGCATTAATGAGGATGAGACTCCGATTGCCGGCGGGAGATAACAGTGGTAGCAGGTAGGAAAATAAGCTACACACTTTCGGCTGAGAGGACCGGAGATGGGAGGAGGTGTCAGGAGGTAGTGGGTGGCACAGTAAACCGGGTCTGGGGAACGTATGGGAAAAAGATAACAAAAGGAAAAGAGGTAACATAACACTACACACAACATTATCATTTGGTACACACTCAGGCACTATTCATCATTTTCCTCCATTTGTTAACCTTGTGATCGCCTGTACTGACTCTCACGCCGGAGCTATCCCCCGACGGTCAGGCCGTCAAGCTTTTGGTGTTGACTTGTTGAACTGTGCAGGATCAGAGCGTCTTACGTGATTGGGACGTGGGAGAAGATCTTGGCGTTAACATTAATTTTGATTATGTTTTGTATATTGTTGGTTTAATGGGTTTATTTCTTGAAATTCTGCCAAATTATTTACATTTCACTAATGTTAATTACCCTTCATGAAATGTTCAAAATATATACTAGAGATGTAAAAAGAGTTAAATTATTCTGTATCTCTGCATTTGATTGGTGATTTATTATATTAGATTTTATTGTTGGTTGGTGTTATGTTGTGAATTTTTGGTACAATTGCATTATTACATGACCACATTTTAATCCTAATGGTTTGACACATTTTGAGATCTGTTTTGTAATTTTTCAATTGTCAATTCACATATAAGGTATGATTTTGATGTGGGTTTTTATGAGATTTTAATTCTTTTTATCTTTATATAATTGTCTTTATATGAATCGAATTTCAGTTTGGATTATTGATTTGACATTGTGCAGCGGATCATGATGAATTACCTTGAGCATGAAGAGGAGGGAAATCGTATGGGGAAGAATTGTTTGTTTCACCTCCCCAAACTAACATAGAGCGGATGGGAAGTTAATGGAGAGTTACCTTGCTGAAATAGCTTTTGATAGTAATTTAACTATTTCAAGGTTCGTTAATCTTGCTGAAGGTATGCCTGAACAATCGAGGGTAACAGAGGATGGAATGTATAGAGCCATAGATATCTACTTGAAGGTGCAATCTCTCATGTATATATATGCTCTTTAGTTTAGGTTTTCTAAATATCTTGGATATATAAATGCTAGCATATCCATAAACATACCTATTATTAGTCTGAATTACTTTTATGCTTCTAAACAAAATTTTGATCAGGGTACATTGAGTCTAAAAAACTAATGCTTGATTCGAAATTTATTTATGTTCTCCACCTACTCTCTGCATAACCTCTAATATCAGCTTCTGTTTTTGGGAAATTGTAGACCTCTTCTAGGCCAACTTTTGCAGATCATGCATTGATTCAATATCATGATGTCTAATGTTGATTACTGGATTTTGTCTATGCAAAAAATAAACTTGAATTACATTTAGTTTTCACTAATTACAAGTAACTAAGAAAAATAACGAGGACAAACTCATCTCTAAGAAAAACATGTTTTTCCTTCTCCTTCTCTATATACGTTTTTTTATTTGGGCTTATTTGTTTTTATATACAATTTACAATGGTTCAATTAATGTTGTGTGCTAGAAGTTTGCTAACTGGAGTTTTTGAAACCTAGATTTTAAATTGAAATCTAAATTTGCAACCAAGACACAAATCTATATGGCCTAAGCTGACAAATGATATAATGTTTGAATACTGTAATATGCTACATTCATTTCAAAATATTAGATCACTTGGCCTTTGTTTTTGCAAGCGGTGTTGTATTTTAAGAACGGATGGAGTATTATATGAAGCACAAATACTTATATAGAAGGTAGACATGCTCATGTTGTACATGTGTTGACCCACAAAAAAGTTGGTCACTATCTCTCCTATTTCACTCGATTCCACTTACGATCTTCATATATATGGGTAATTGTTCATCAAACTTTCGATTACTTTTAATGTTTTTTTATGATTTCTATTTGTTCTTTGAAATTAAGATGTGGGTATTTGGAATTTATCCTTTTATGCCTAATATTGGTCTAATTATTTAGGCTTTGTAGTTTCTGCTTCCCCAATTGTGGAATTTATTTATTTTAATATATTTCTTCTCTAGGGTTTTTCACTTCCCCATCCCTCTCCTTCGTCCTTTCTTTTGATTTGTCATAGAATTATGTTTTTATTAAAATATCCAAATTTTGATACTATTATTGTCATTCAGGACTATATCTCAATAGTCTTCCATAACTTTAGTGCAATTGTGATAATTGAAGGCATTACTGTCAACTTAGGCATCTTGGACACAACTGGTAATATCATCACATTTAGAATCTTTTGACTATTTTATTAAATAAGCATGATTATTTCATAAATACGGATTCAAAGGAAAGCAACTTTCTTAATTTGGGAAGTTTTGTTTATGGATGTATTGATTTCCTATCTAATTCGCAGGGCAAGAAGATTATAGCAGTTTAAGGCCATTAAGCTACTGAGGCGCTGATGTTTTTGTTCTTTCTTTTTCATTAGTTAGTCGTGCAATATATGAAAAAAAATACTTAAACAGGTGCATTACATTATCAGCTTCACATACCAATTTATTGTTTTGGTGGAGTTATTACTATCTATTTTGATCTCTGATTGACAATTCCTTCCATGGGCTTCTCTTCACTTTACTCTAAACAAATTTCAATGCACTTCATTTGTTTGAGAAAAAGCTCAGCTCAATTTTGTTACTGGAATTTGTTCTTTTGGTTGCAATTGTAGTGATGGTTTTGTTGAACGATGTCAAAAGTTTTATTCAAGAAAATTTGTGTAGAAACTTATGGAACCAAATGGTTTGCTTACACATGTTTAGATATTGATGGTTTCTACAATGATGGATTTTATCGTGTATAATATATCTGAACAAGCATTTAGCCATTAGATAGTACATTATATTGAAAAAGAAAACCTTAGTTCATACATGCTGTGTTGGCTATCCCATACACTGATTAGAAAGTTTTGAATGACGTAATTAATTTATATGAATTGTGTACTTTGAGTTTTTTTTAATATGAATGTCGAACAAATTATTTAATTCAATATTCAAATTAACTCGTGAATTGCACGGACTACCGACTAGTATTTATTTATTTCTGAAGGCATCACATTTTTATCAAGAACAGATAAAAATGAACACAAACGTAACCTAGGGATCTAACCCTGGCCAGGGCATGCATGCATGCATGAATGAGCGGGAAAATGTACAGAATTAACCCACTTGCATGCACTTTATTTATATTTTGATAAGTAGGTATACATGCACATTTTTAATTTGTGTAATCAAGGGTTGGTCAATCCTTGGGAAGCCATGTCATAGGCTCTAGCTTCTTCGGCGTCAGCGCAGCAGTAACTGCAACCTCCCTTCCATTTGCCACAACACCCATGTTTACAATGTCCTCCCCCATGGCCACCACCTCCCCAGCCACCGCTACCGTCACCGCCATTTACCTGTCCATCTGTTTCCTCAGCTTCATTTGCTGCCAAAGAAATGAAGAAAATACTTTTAATTAATGCCATATATATATTAGATACATTTAACTTGAAACGTGGGATTGAAAGTTATTTTCCATGTGAGATATATATTTTTAAAAGAACTATTTCTAATTATAAACTATTTATTTAACACCAATAACATTAAACTTTCAAACACTTAACAATTGACAAAAGTATATTTCTAATTTTAGAACAAAGAAAGTATTTATAAAAAGTTAAGATGAGCTTTTATTATTTGTCCATGAAATTAATGATTAATTCTTACCTGCGGAATCGGACTGGGAATTGCAGCAGAGCATGCAACCGTAGCCTTTTGGGCTCCAACGACAACAACCACCCTGCCACCTACAACTCTTTCCACCCCCTGGTCTCCCCTGCTGGTTAACGCTTTCCTTTGCTTCTTCATCAACTGAATGCATGCATGTTCAAGTTATCAAATTAATGAATCCTTAACCATTTATATATATATATATATATATATATATATATATATATATATATATATATATATATATGTCGCAATTAATTTAAAATTTGGGATTATCGATCTTATGCACGCGTGTATGTGTGCGAACTATATATAGATGGGTTATATGTATATACACAACTGTGTATTATATACAGTATGACTATGGCGACGGGTGTCGCCATAGCCCATAATAGCTATGGCGATGGTGACGAGTGAAACCGTCGCTATAGTTTAAAAAACCGTCGCCATAATCCAAAATAGCAAAAAAACCATTGTCATAGCCGTAATACACAGCTGTGTACGTACATTTTCATATATATATATATATATATATATATATATATACATATATATTGGAAACATCTCAACATATATACCACTATATATATATATATATTATGAATAAAAAATGGATGAAAAGGAATTAAAAGTTAAAGTTGAATAGTATTAATTACCCTTGTTCTTATCTTGAGATGTCTCTGCAGCCACAACTGAAGAGACGAGCAGAACAAAAGCAAAAAGGACACCGAACAAAACAAAAGCTTTATAATTAGACTTCATTTTTCCTAGAAAATATGTATAGAAATTAAGATCGATCTTAATTGATCACAAGTAGATTATGGTGATGGTAGTTGCCTGCCTCTATTTATAGTGTTGGAGGAGTGATATATACATGCAATATTCACACGCAAAAATCTGGAGTCTAGTGTGTGTTTTCAAATTCATTTCGTATATGATTACAGTCAAAATTTGATTGCTCAAAACTGGAATTGTGACAAGTGTCCTTAATTTTGGATAGCTCTTTAAAATCACTTCCACCTGGTCATTGATTTCTATGTAGTCAAAGTTATGTGACTAAAGAGGGCAAAGAAATCATATTTCTTTTATGAGGTTAATTCTCAAGTGTGTAATGGAGCTCTGTTATCCATTTGTGTGCACATGATGTGCTTGTTTATGATTATAGCAAAGCGACTAATTAGGTTGGTTTGGTTTATTATTTGGCTAAACATAATTATAGAAATGATCATTTTAGAATCATTTCATATTATATATATATAAGGAAGAGTAATAATCCATAACATGTATTTGTTATAAATAAAAATGAGTATATAGCATGCATCTTAATCGTCCATTTTAAAAAATAACAGCTCATGAGATTGAAAAATTAAACACGCTAGGATTTCTAGCTAACGAAACTAATGTAATTTTTGGACAACTATACCCGAATTATACCCCCATCAGCGACACTATCAACATTGAAGCAACTGGAGTGTGTTAACAGGCCACGTGTCAACAATATCAACATTGAAGCAACACGTGTGTGTTAACAGGCTGAAGACCCCAAAGTTTTTGCCACAACACTTTTTCATGATTTTTTAAGTAATTATAATTCATGAAGCTTCCTTACCTGATCCAAGAGGTGAACCACTGACTGTTGCATCAATGTTTCTGTCGAAGAATTACCACCACCAACATGAAAAGAAAATCTTAGAATTTTGAGATTTTTCATATGATAGTCCTATTTTATTTTGATTCCATGAATTAAGAACATCATGTGTAGACGACAAAGAGCCTCCTCGCTGAAGACCTAAAGCATTATGAGCAAAGGAAACTTCTATTTCTTCAGGATACATGTCTCGAATGTGAAGCTCGTGACAACGAAGTACTGACATTAGCTGAATCTAGTGACTGAAGTTTACCAAATTGTCTTTCACTAGTCAGTGATGGGGTATAATCGGGGCATAATTGTTTAAAAGTTACATTAGTTCCGTAATTTCTAGCGGACGCGGTGTCCAATTTTTTAATCTATAGCAAAAACATAGTATGATCATTGCCTTATAAGAAATGATATATATATATATATATATATATATATATATATATATATATATATATATATATATATATATATATAAAATAGGTAGCAGTCAATACATCTTGTAATATTCACTACAAAATTCAATAGACACATTTTAAAATTAATCATTCCATGCATACGCACCTATGGAGAATTTCAAATGCACCATAATAGTGCATATATGTATACCATGATTTCTTTTTCTAAAATCGCGTCCGTCAAATATAAAAATGGAAGGCATAAGATGGGCTACATACAATACATTCCAAATATAGCCACTTTTAATTATATATATATACAAAACCGATCAGGTGAGGGCTCCCTTACTTTCTTAAAATGGGGACTTTTTTTATTTTTGCTTTTTTTTTTTAAAACAACTAAAAAAAAGTTTAATATTTTATGGAACTGAAATTTTTCCATAATACAATGTTTTGGGCGTGATTTGGATACTTATACCAAAAAATGTATGTACAGTTTGCACAGACTGTACAGACCTGTTTTGTTATACGTATCCAAATCACTGTATTATGAAAAAATTTCAGTTCCATAAAATATTAAACTTTTTTTTTAGTTGTTTTAAATTTAAAAAAAATAAAAAAAAACCAAATTTTTTTTTTCACATTTTAAGAAAGTGAGGGAGCCCTTACAGGAATCGGACCCATATATATATATATATATATATATATATATATATATATATATATATATATATAAGATTCTATCCATGGCAACCGGTTGCCATGGACACTGTTCTAACTACCCATTTTCGGACCGTTGATCAACTTTTTGGAAGACTTAGATTGAAACATAAATATACCCAACTACTACAACATGTTGTGCCTAAAAAACATGTTGTACCGATTTTTATTTTAATATAAGGGCCCCACATGATCAACATGTTGTTAATTTGGTTAAACAAAATAAATTTTTAATATTAAATAATGCCCAACCGGCACAGCTTGTACCGATTGTATTTATTATTTTTTTACACATTTCCCCTTTATAAAGACATAAAAAACACATTTGGTTAACTTAAAAAAATATAAATAATGCCCAACCGGCACAGCTTGTACCGGTTGTGCCTATTTTTTTTACGCATTTCCCCCATTATATAGCCATGACTCAGCACAATTGGTTAACTTAAAAAAATATAAAAATGGCCCGGCCGCTACAAGCTGTGCCGGCTATGAATAAAAATAAATAAAAAATGTCCAACCGCTACAAGCTGTGCCGGCTTGGAATTAAAAACTTAAAAAAATTCTCTTGACCTTTAAAAGAGTTATTTCCAAAAATTTGCTCCTAACTAAATTCAAACTCGCAACCTCCCACTTCAAACCCTCGTCATATGACCACCTGAGTAAAGGTGTAAACGAGTCGAATCGGAGCGAACAAAGAGCTACTCGAATTCGACTCGAAATGATAAATTCATACTCGAATTCGGCTCGAATTCGAATTATATTTGAAAATTCCTACTCAGATTCGACCCGACTCGAATATTTATTACTCGAATTCGATCCGACTCGACTCGAATATTTATTCAAACTACTCGCGAGCTTCAAATTCAAGCTCGAATTCGAGTCTCCACATAATAACTAGTTTTATAATAAATATAATTATAAATTAAATTTGTTATTTTACTTAAAAATAAGAAAATATATTTATTATTACACTTTACAAATATAAAATCATAATTAAAATTAAAAATAAAACAAAATAATAACTAATTATCCTAATTTGATTTAAATTTGTATATATTATAAGAGAATATATCGAACATCTAATCGAATATGTATTAACCGAGTATTTATCGAATCACAATTAAGAATTCGAATAGTTTGAATATTAAACGAGTCGAGTATAATTTTGTTCAGATTCAACTCATATTTTTATTTGAACTATTTTTAATGCTCAGATTTGGATCATATTATTAACGAATCCGAGTCTCGCTCGTATTTTTTCGAGTTAAACTCGAATCAAGCTCGAACTGTGGTGGCTCGTTTACAGCCTTACACCTGAGCACCACAGGCCTAATTGTTCATTTCTTGCAAGGATTAATCTTTACATTAAAACATTACATTTCCCCTCATATATATATATATATATATATATATATATATATATATATATATATATATATATATATATATATGCATATATATTATTATATTAAGTTTAATATTATTATTCATCAATTCTTATTCTTCTTCTTATTATTATTATATTAAGGGCCGCATTCTCAGTCCCATTATATTATTTCTCAAATAACGGGTCTGAGAATGCGGCCCTTAATATAATAATAATAATAATAATAATAATTGTTGAATAATAATATTAAACTTAATATATATATATATATATATATATATATATATATATATATATATATATATATATATATATGAGGAGAAATGTAATATTTTAATATAAAGATTAATCCTTGCGAAAAATAAATAGCTAGGCCTGTGGTGCTCGGGTGATCATATAACGAGGGTTTGAAGCTGGAGGTTGCGAGTTTGAATTTGGTTAGGAGCAAATTTTTAGAAATAACTCGTTTAAAGGCCAAGGGAATTTTTTTAAGTTTTTAGTTCCAAGCCGGCACAGCTTGTAGCGGCCGGGCCATTTTTATATTTTTTTAAATTAACCAAATATGCTGAGTCATGACTATATAATAGGGAAATGCGTAAAAAAAATAAAAATGCACATCCGGTACAAGCTGTGCCGGTTGGGCATTATTTATATTTTTTAAGTTAACCAAATGTGCTTTTTATGTCTTTATAATGGGGAAATGCGAAAAAAAAAGAAAGATAAGTTTTGCCGATTGGGCTTTATTTAATATTAAAAATTCGTTTTGTTTAACCAAACTGATAACATGTTGACCATTTGGGGCCCTTATATTAAAATAAAAGTTGATACACCATGTTTTTAAGGCACAACATGCTGTAGCGGCTGTGTATATTTATGTTAAAATCTAAGCCTTCCAATAAATTGATCAACGGTTCGAAAGTGGGTTGTTAACAACCATTTGTCATGGATAGAATCCCTATAATATATATATATATATATATATATATATATATATATATATATATATATATATATATATCAAAGTTTGATATGGGAGCTCTATATATTCAACTGTGATCTAGTCGTCTATTATATCATTATGCGGAGCTTAACAAATAATTATACGGAGTCTATCCTACTTAATACTCCTATTCGCGCCCAGGGGCGGATCCAGCCACAAAGTTCAGCGGGGTCAAATTTAAATTTTTTTTTAAAGAATAAATATTTTAACTATATATATATTTTTCTAAATCTAATATAATTTCTCAACATTTAAATCGTTAAGTTTAATATATATATATATATATATATATATATATATATATATATATATATATATATATATATATATATAGCTCACCCTTATTGAGCTCACCCCGAGTTTACCCTGTTTTTTTTTTATAAAAAAAACATAACTAATAAAAAATGTATAATAATTTTTGGAATTGAAAGTTTTTTTAAAAAAAGTGTTTTGGGTGTGATTTGGGTACATATAACAAAATAATGTTGTACAGACTGTATAACACTGTTTTATTATATGTACCCAAATCACACCCAAAAACACTTTTTTTAAAAAAAATTTTAATTCCAAAAATTATTATACATTTTTTATTAGTTATGTTTAAAAAAAAAAAGGCAGGGTGAGCTCGGGGTGAGCTCAATAAGGGTGAGCTTAAGATCCTTGCTCTATATACATATATATATATAGAATCCGGTTCCAGTCCGGACTCCCGGATTTTATCCAATCCGAAATTATTTTTTTTTGCTTTTTTTTAAAACAACTAAAAAAATATTTAATATTTTATGGAATTGAATTTTTTTCATAATACAGTGTTTTGGGTGTGATTTGGGTAAGTATAAAAAAATATGTATGTACAGTCTGTGCAGACTGTACCACAATTTTTTGGTATAGGTATTCAAATCACCCCCAAAACATTGTATTATGAAAAAATTTCAGTTCCATAAAATATTAAATATTTTTTTTAGTTATTTAAAAAAAAAAGGAAAATAAAAATAAAAATTTGGGTCCGTTTTTGATCAGGTCGGGGGGTCCGGTTGTAACGACCCCAAAATAGGTCCATTCCATCCAACCTATTCTGAGTCGCCAAATACATGGTACAGAAAATAACTACAACTTTATTACAACAATTGTCGTGCAAAATACAACAACACATACACTGTGAGTTTGGATACAAATATATACCAAATGTGACTCATGTTCCAACCGTGGACATCACCTCACAATAACACCTTACATAAAGGTATAGTCAAAAACTGTTTTAGAAATTAGAATCTTTGAGAAATGCTCAAGGAAACCTTCGTACATGGGAGGCCATGCGTCTAGGTTATGATAGATATCATATGGCCACAGAATTATCCTTGGTTGACCCAATAGACCTCAAAGAAAAACAAGAAGATTACTATCATATTCTTCCCAATGGTGAGTCTTCTCTTGACTTATCATTATCTCCACTGTCTCTAATTGAGAATTATACTTCAAACAAACACCAAGATTATATAGGTAGTGCCCATAGATATACTCAGCGAGCGGATGTGCACAATCATGTCTTATGATGACACGAGGTTGTATGTCGTTAGACATCTTGTATGATAGTGACAAAACACCCTTCCAACGTTGGGTTTCTTCACCAAATATAACTACTAAATGATAACCACCGTTCTATTCCCTTGTTACCCCCGCTCGACCCAGCTACACTCTTATTACCTGAAAGGAATTGTGAAGCAAAAGGGTGAGCACAACTAGCCCAGTAAAGAATATCATGACTAAAGATAATTCAATTATCAATGGCCTTCATCAACAATAAATCAGAGATTTAGAACATATGGTAAATGATAAAAATTTCAACCATAGTTGCAGCGGAACGAGCAATCCATTAGAAGAGTCAAATAGACTATAAAGTCTATTATCTTCTCCATGTTAAAAATCCACCAACAATGTTTTATCCCTGTAACATCAATCAACAATTCTGGTCCACAATCATATGAATAACTCATAATCATAACTGTAGTTCTAAATTTCTCTTCTCATCCAGGACGATGATAATTTTCATCACCTATCTTTACCTGAAACATCAAAGATCATGGTTACACCAAATCACATTTCCTGTTCATAATCATACTAATAACTTCATCTTTACACTACGTCCAAAGATATTCATTTGTATCACCAGTTGGTCATGTTTATCTCAACATCTGTTCATCTTTGCACTACTGGCCAAAGATATTCAACAACATGTCATCTTTGCACTACGGGCCAAAGATATTCATCAACAATTCATCTTTGCACTACAGGCCAAAGATATTCATCAATATTTCATTTTTGCACTACAGGCCAAAGATATTAATATCTCAAAGAAATATATAATTATTTTAGAATTTATATAAACAATAATTATAACCATGTTGATCAATTCACCTTTGCACTTAAGCTAAAGATATTCACTTATAAATTCAATGGTCATGATCATACCAGTCACAATTCAACTTTGCACTACAGGCCAAAGAGAACCCTAGTCATGATCATACCAATAATCTACCCATCTTTACACTCTAGTGAAAGAGAATTTCAACATCAGGGTTATAAAAATGTTATATATGATAATAAAATCAATATAATCAATACATAGTTTTAATCTCAAGAGTAATATTCATAACTCAACTATAATTTGGTTAGAAAAAGAAACCAATTTTTATCGTGAATAGTAACTCGTGAATAGTAACTCATGAATAGTAGCTCGACACAAAAAGATAGAAATTCCACAATAAAATCCATACCAGTATTTCGGTATAATAATATTGAAAGAATAATATTTCTTAAGCTTATAAACAATTAATTTAAATTGTTTACACTTTACTAAATAATGCATTTAATCATTCTAAAATACCAAACTCATAAGATTTTATCACCAATAATCAAAACCCTCATCAAAAATCTGCATATACCTCATATAGGATTCTCAAGCCATAAAATCCTATTTTCCAATTTTCTTACTTCACATAACATATTTAATTCATTTACTCATAACTAGTCCATTTTCATGAAAAATATCAAATCAGTTCCAAAAATATTTCTTTTCTGGGATTTAGCATAATATAGTCCCATATTGAACATATATTTTTCTCAGAATTTTTAAAACTCATTTACTATTTTTCATATGGCCAAAACCACCGAATATTTAGACATTTATCAAAAATTGTACTTTTGTCCAAAAATTCTGAAATTTATAGTGTATACTTCTATCATACACATGTACTCCCAATAAAAATTTCTTCAATTTTGGAGTTAACCACAAGGAATTATAAGCGGTTACTTTTAAAATAGTCTTTTCCCGTAAGATTCATAACTCTTAATCTATACATCCAAAAATTACCATTTTTGGACACAATCAATAAAACTCATCAAAATATCATTTTAAATTTTTCCATAATTTTTGAAGATCAGAAAAATTACGAAACTGAAAATCATAACAACCCTTAAAATCCATTACTATCCCTTACTATCCCTTACCTCAAAAGAGCAGTACTTCTGATCGGTATAAGGCTGAAGGAAACTTGCACTGATGAATAGAAACTCACCAAGTATCTAAAAACTCACAAAATATGCTTCATAATATAGAGAGAGAAAGAGAGAAAGCTTATGTTTCTGGTGTGATTTTCAATTCTAACTTAGCCCTCTATTTATAGGAAAATTTTGGTAGGTTTGACCTACAACCTGATGGCTTTACCTGCTACTATTCCCACCCACCACATTTGAAATATAATTCAGCACATTTCTTCACCAACCACAAGTGGGGCCCACCAATTCTAGAATTTTCCACCAAAATGATAAACTCCGAAAATTCAACAATTTCTGAACCAGTCATCTCGTAAAATTTATAATAAATCATACGTTCATTTTTAACGGTTCAAAATTTGTGGACATATACTCAACTTATATATGTATAACATATCCAAAAATTACCACGATCCAACGGTCGGATTAAAAATTATAACCCCCGCAAAATATCTCAAAAATCCTGATTTTTAATACCTCCATTCCGACAAAAATACGGATAAAAATCCCAACATTAACTCCTTCATTTTTTAACCACAAAAATATATCCCTCATTTATATCCACATAAAATAAATATTTTCTTATCATATGAATCAATAATTAATTATTCACAAATAATATTACAGAATCACATTTATGACAACCAGGCCGTTCCCAGGAAAGAGGGGGCTTTCCAATAAGGATTTCTCCTTACTGGCGCGCAATTAGATGACCAAACCTCTCCTTAGACAGAACTTTCTAGACATTGCCAATAATGCTATCTAATAATATTATTCAAATAATATGAATTATTGATCTGATAATAGAAAATACTGTGCAGCAACAATTATTGAAACAAAAATAATATAAAATATCAACGCAGCAATTATTGAATCAATAAAGTAAAATATTGAACAGTAATTACTGTAACAATTATTGAGTAGTGCCTTCTTACGTAAGAATCAATAATTTTAAAAATACTGTGCAATACCGTGTGCTACTGTGCAATAACGCGTATTACTGTATTTTAACCAACGGGTATTCCAACAGTGTTAACGGTAACAACTACGCCGTTATTTGTAAAAACTCAAATTTATCGTTTTCTTCACCCGACAGTTATTCGTTATGGGGCCCACAAATAGCTGTGCCGTCGTACGAATATTCCCCGACAGAAAGAATATTCCACGACCAAACGAATATTCCCCGACAACAATGATTATTTTATAACCACTTGCTTATTTTGAAAAAAAAATTCATATTTCACCCATAACTTTAAACTTTTATCAATTTAACCATTTACTGAATAGTAATTATAAGAAAAATTGAATACTTTTATTTCATAAAATTCGGGGTCTTACAATCTCCCCTCCTTATAAAATTTCGTCCCCGAAATTTACGTACCTGGTATTTCGAAGAGTTGAGAATACCTTGCTTCTATTTCAGATTCTATCTCTCAGATCATCATGATTTCTCCATTGCTCATCTCCCATGATAACTTCATTTGGGTTCCTCATTTGTTGGGAAGTCATGACAACCGCCATCCCTCGAACTACTCGACTTTGACTTGTCTGGAGCAGCATTTGGCGTCATCATTACCGTTGGAATATACCTTTCTAAAGGACATATTCCTCCCTCAACTGCCTCTTCGTACTCCTCATTCATGATCTGAATCATCAATCTTCGATCCATATCGGATTCAGGTTGACCGCTATGTACAGGGTAATTCAAAACTCGATGTTGGGTTCTCCCAATTGCTTTCCAAAAAGAGAAATTCATATCATCTATTTTAGCCTTCTTAGATCGAACATCTCTTTCCACAATATCCACGTGTCGTGCGGCTTTTGCCCATGCATCACTTATTCTCACTCGTTCAGTTTTTTCTTCTTTCAGCTCAGATTTTATTTTTATCATCTTATACTCTGCCAAAGAATGCTTCTGTTCAAGCATCACATATCGGGTAACACAAGCTTGAATTGTTGCATCCTTTTGTTCCACGACCGCCTGTCGTTCTTCTGCCTGCTCTTCTAACTCATGAATACGATTTTGAAATTCTACATTTTGATCATATAATACCTCTAATAAACTTTCATCTGGTACTTCTTCTTCCTCTTCTTCCTCAGTCTCAGCTGTTACCTCTGCGACTATCTCGGGTGTAACTATCAATTCTTCACTCACCACATGGATATCTCTAATTCCTTCTTCGTTTGACATCACATTATCACGGTTAGTGATTAGAGGTATCCCCACACTCTCATTCACTCTATTGTTAGCATTCTCAGCTGCCATTCTCAAATACTGCCATAAAACAAGGGTTAATTAAACAAATTAACATATCACATAATATCCCAATATTATGACTGACCAACAAATAAGCTTAGGTAGGACACACTAGCGAAGGATATTTCTCGTCTCTCCCTTCCTAGTTCTAATCCCGGATCTCTGCCAGAGATCATATCCCTAAGCTCTGATACCAAATGTAACGACCCCAAAATAGGTCCATTCCATCCAACCTATTCTGAGTCGCCAAATACATGGTACAGAAAACAACTACAACTTTATTACAACAATTGTCGTGCAAAATACAACAACACATACACTGTGAGTTTGGATACAAATATATACCAAATGTGACTCATGTTCCAACCGTGGACATCACCTCACAATAACACCTTACATAAAGGTATAGTCAAAAACTGTTTTAGAAATTAGAATCTTTGGGAAATGCTCAAGGAAACCTTCGTACATGGGAGGCCATGCGTCTAGGTTATGATAGATATCATATGGCCACAGAATTATCCTTGGTTGACCCAATAGACCCCAAAGAAAAACAAGAAGATTACTATCATATTCTTCCCAATGGTGAGTCTTCTCTTGACTTATCATTATCTCCACTGTCTCTAATTGAGAATTATACTTCAAACAAACACCAAGATTATATAGGTAGTACCCATAGATATACTCAGCAAGCGAATGTGCACAATCATGTCTTATGATGACACGAGGTTGTATGTCGTTAGACATCTTGTATGATAGTGACAAAACACCCTTCCAACGTTGGGTTTCTTCACCAAATATAACTACTAAATGATAACCACCGTTCTATTCCCTTGTTACCCCCGCTCGACCCAGCTACACTCTTATTACCTGAAAGGAATTGTGAAGCAAAAGGGTGAGCACAACTAGCCCAGTAAAGAATATCATGACTAAAGATAATTCAATTATCAATAGCCTTCATCAACAATAAATCAGAGATTTAGAACATATGGTAAATGATAAAAATTTCAACCATAGTTGCAGCGGAACGAGCAATCCATTAGAAGAGTCAAATAGACTATAAAGTCTATTATCTTCTCCATGTTAAAAATCCACCAACAATGTTTTATCCCTGTAACATCAATCAACAATTCTGGTCCACAATCATATGAATAACTCATAATCATAACTGTAGTTCTAAATTCCTCTTCTCATCCAGGACGATGATAATTTTCATCACCTATCTTTACCTGAAACATCAAAGATCATGGTTACACCAAATCACATTTCCTGTTCATAATCATACTAATAACTTCATCTTTGCACTACGTCCAAAGATATTCATTTGTATCACCAGTTGGTCATGTTTATCTCAACATCTGTTCATCTTTGCACTACTGGCCAAAGATATTCAACAACATGTCATCTTTGCACTACGGGCCAAAGATATTCATCAACAATTCATCTTTGCACTACAGGCCAAAGATATTCATCAATATTTCATCTTTGCACTACAGGCCAAAGATATTAATATCTCAAAGAAATATATAATTATTTCAGAATTTATATAAACAATAATTATAACCATGTTGATCAATTCACCTTTGCACTTAAGCTAAAGATATTCACTTATAAATTCAATGGTCATGATCATACCAGTCACAATTCAACTTTGCACTACAGGCCAAAGAGAACCCTAGTCATGATCATACCAATAATCTACCCATCTTTACACTCTAGTGAAAGAGAATTTCAACATCAGGGTTATAAAAATGTTATATATGATAATAAAATCAATATAATCAATACATAGTTTTAATCTCAAGAGTAATATTCATAACTCAACTATAATTTGGTTAGAAAAAGAAACCAATTTTTATCGTGAATAGTAACTCGTGAATAGTAACTCATGAATAGTAGCTCGACACAAAAAGATAGAAATTCCACAATAAAATCCATACCAGTATTTCGGTATAATGATATTGAAAGAATAATATTTCTTAAGCTTATAAACAATTAATTTAAATTGTTTACACTTTACTAAATAATGCATTTAATCATTCTAAAATACCAAACTCATAAGATTTTATCACCAATAATCAAAACCCTCATCAAAAATCTGCATATACCTCATATAGGATTCTCAAGCCATAAAATCCTATTTTCCAATTTTCTTACTTCACATAACATATTTAATTCATTTACTCATAACTAGTCCATTTTCATGAAAAATATCAAATCAGTTCCAAAAATATTTCTTTTCTGGGATTTAGCATAATATAGTCCCATATTGAACATATATTTTTCTCAGAATTTTTAAAACTCATTTACTATTTTTCATATGGCCAAAACCACCGAATATTTAGACATTTATCAAAAATTGTACTTTTGTCCAAAAATTCTGAAATTTATAGTGTATACTTCTATCATACACATGTACTCCCAATAAAAATTTCTTCAATTTTGGAGTTAACCACAAGGAATTATAAGCGGTTACTTTTAAAATAGTCTTTTCCCGTAAGATTCATAACTCTTAATCTATACATCCAAAAATCACCATTTTTGGACACAATCAATAAAACTCATCAAAATATCATTTTAAATTTTTCCATAATTTTTGAAGATCAGAAAAATTACGAAACTGAAAATCATAACAACCCTTAAAATCCATTACTATCCCTTACCTCAAAAGAGCAGTACTTCTGATCGGTATAAGGCTGAAGGAAACTTGCACTGATGAATAGAAACTCACCAAGTATCTAAAAACTCACAAAATATGCTTCATAATATAGAGAGAGAAAGAGAGAAAGCTTATGTTTCTGGTGTGATTTTCAATTCTAACTTAGCCCTCTATTTATAGGAAAATTTTGGTAGGTTTGACCTGCAACCTGATGGCTTTACCTGCTACTATTCCCACCCACCACATTTGAAATATAATTCAGCACATTTCTTCACCAACCACAAGTGGGGCCCACCAATTCTAGAATTTTCCACCAAAATGATAAACTCCGAAAATTCAACAATTTCTGAACCAGTCATCTCGTAAAATTCATAATAAATCATACGTTCATTTTTAACGGTTCAAAATTTGTGGACATATACTCAACTTATATATGTATAACATATCCAAAAATTACCACGATCCAACGGTCGGATTAAAAATTATAACCCCCGCAAAATATCTCAAAAATCCTGATTTTTAATACCTCCATTCCGACAAAAATACGGATAAAAATCCCAACATTAACTCCTTCATTTTTTAACCACAAAAATATATCCCTCATTTATATCCACATAAAATAAATATTTTCTTATCATATGAATCAATAATTAATTATTCACAAATAATATTACAGAATCACATTTATGACAACCAGGCCGTTCTCAGGAAAGAGGGGGCTTTCCAATAAGGATTTCTCCTTACTGGCGCGCAATTAGATGACCAAACCTCTCCTTAGACAGAACTTTCTAGACATTGCCAATAATGCTATCTAATAATATTATTCAAATAATATGAATTATTGATCTGATAATAGAAAATACTGTGCAGCAACAATTATTGAAACAAAAATAATATAAAATATCAACGCAGCAATTATTGAATCAATAAAGTAAAATATTGAACAGTAATTACTGTAACAATTATTGAGTAGTGCCTTCTTACGTAAGAATCAATAATTTTAAAAATACTGTGCAATACCGTGTGCTACTGTGCAATAACGCGTATTACTGTATTTTAACCAACGGGTATTCCAACAGTGTTAACGGTAACAACTACGCCGTTATTTGTAAAAACTCAAATTTATCGTTTTTTTCACCCGACAGTTATTCGTTATGGGGCCCACAAATAGCTGCGCCGTCGTACGAATATTCCCCGACAGAAAGAATATTCCACGACCAAACGAATATTCCCCGACAACAATGATTATTTTATAACCACTTGCTTATTTTGAAAAAAAAATTCATATTTCACCCATAACTTTAAACTTTTATCAATTTAACCATTTACTGAATAGTAATTATAAGAAAAATTGAATACTTTTATTTCATAAAATTCGGGGTCTTACAATCTCCCCTCCTTATAAAATTTCGTCCCCGAAATTTACGTACCTGGTATTTCGAAGAGTTGAGAATACCTTGCTTCTATTTCAGATTCTATCTCTCAGATCATCATGATTTCTCCATTGCTCATCTCCCATGATAACTTCATTTGGGTTCCTCATTTGTTGGGAAGTCATGACAACCGCCATCCCTCGAACTACTCGGCTTTGACTTGTCTGGAGCAGCATTTGGCGTCATCATTACCGTTGGAATATACCTTTCTAAAGGACATATTCCTCCCTCAACTGCCTCTTCGTACTCCTCATTCATGATCTGAATCATCAATCTTCGATCCATATCGGATTCAGGTTGACCGCTATGTACAGGGTAATTCAAAACTCGATGTTGGGTTCTCCCAATTGCTTTCCAAAAAGAGAAATTCATATCATCTATTTTAGCCTTCTTAGATCGAACATCTCTTTCCACAATATCCACGTGTCGTGCGGCTTTTGCCCATGCATCACTTATTCTCACTCGTTCAGTTTTTTCTTCTTTCAGCTCAGATTTTATTTTTATCATCTTATACTCTGCCAAAGAATGCTTCTGTTCAAGCATCACATATCGGGTAACACAAGCTTGAATTGTTGCATCCTTTTGTTCCACGACCGCCTGTCGTTCTTCTGCCTGCTCTTCTAACTCATGAATACGATTTTGAAATTCTACATTTTGATCATATAATACCTCTAATAAACTTTCATCTGGTACTTCTTCTTCCTCTTCTTCCTCAGTCTCAGCTGTTACCTCTGCGACTATCTCGGGTGTAACTATCAATTCTTCACTCACCACATGGATATCTCTAATTCCTTCTTCGTTTGACATCACATTATCACGGTTAGTGATTAGAGGTATCCCCACACTCTCATTCACTCTATTGTTAGCATTCTCAGCTGCCATTCTCAAATACTGCCATAAAACAAGGGTTAATTAAACAAATTAACATATCACATAATATCCCAATATTATGACTGACCAACAAATAAGCTTAGGTAGGACACACTAGCGAATGATATTTCTCGTCTCTCCCTTCCTAGTTCTAATCCCGGATCTCTGCCAGAGATCATATCCCTAAGCTCTGATACCAAATGTAACGACCCCAAAATAGGTCCATTCCATCCAACCTATTCTGAGTCGCCAAATACATGGTACAGAAAACAACTACAACTTTATTACAACAATTGTCGTGCAAAATACAACAACACATACACTGTGAGTTTGGATACAAATATATACCAAATGTGACTCATGTTCCAACCGTGGACATCACCTCACAATAACACCTTACATAAAGGTATAGTCAAAAACTGTTTTAGAAATTAGAATCTTTGGGAAATGCTCAAGGAAACCTTCGTACATGGGAGGCCATGCGTCTAGGTTATGATAGATATCATATGGCCACAGAATTATCCTTGGTTGACCCAATAGACCCCAAAGAAAAACAAGAAGATTACTATCATATTCTTCCCAATGGTGAGTCTTCTCTTGACTTATCATTATCTCCACTGTCTCTAATTGAGAATTATACTTCAAACAAACACCAAGATTATATAGGTAGTGCCCATAGATATACTCAGCAAGCGAATGTGCACAATCATGTCTTATGATGACACGAGGTTGTATGTCGTTAGACATCTTGTATGATAGTGACAAAACACCCTTCCAACGTTGGGTTTCTTCACCAAATATAACTACTAAATGATAACCACCGTTCTATTCCCTTGTTACCCCCGCTCGACCCAGCTACACTCTTATTACCTGAAAGGAATTGTGAAGCAAAAGGGTGAGCACAACTAGCCCAGTAAAGAATATCATGACTAAAGATAATTCAATTATCAATAGCCTTCATCAACAATAAATCAGAGATTTAGAACATATGGTAAATGATAAAAATTTCAACCATAGTTGCAGCGGAACGAGCAATCCATTAGAAGAGTCAAATAGACTATAAAGTCTATTATCTTCTCCATGTTAAAAATCCACCAACAATGTTTTATCCCTGTAACATCAATCAATAATTCTGGTCCACAATCATATGAATAACTCATAATCATAACTGTAGTTCTAAATTCCTCTTCTCATCCAGGACGATGATAATTTTCATCACCTATCTTTACCTGAAACATCAAAGATCATGGTTACACCAAATCACATTTCCTGTTCATAATCATACTAATAACTTCATCTTTGCACTACGTCCAAAGATATTCATTTGTATCACCAGTTGGTCATGTTTATCTCAACATCTGTTCATCTTTGCACTACTGGCCAAAGATATTCAACAACATGTCATCTTTGCACTACGGGCCAAAGATATTCATCAACAATTCATCTTTGCACTACAGGCCAAAGATATTCATCAATATTTCATCTTTGCACTACAGGCCAAAGATATTAATATCTCAAAGAAATATATAATTATTTTAGAATTTATATAAACAATAATTATAACCATGTTGATCAATTCACCTTTGCACTTAAGCTAAAGATATTCACTTATAAATTCAATGGTCATGATCATACCAGTCACAATTCAACTTTGCACTACAGGCCAAAGAGAACCCTAGTCATGATCATACCAATAATCTACCCATCTTTACACTCTAGTGAAAGAGAATTTCAACATCAGGGTTATAAAAATGTTATATATGATAATAAAATCAATATAATCAATACATAGTTTTAATCTCAAGAGTAATATTCATAACTCAACTATAATTTGGTTAGAAAAAGAAACCAATTTTTATCGTGAATAGTAACTCGTGAATAGTAACTCATGAATAGTAGCTCGACACAAAAAGATAGAAATTCCACAATAAAATCCATACCAGTATTTCGGTATAATGATATTGAAAGAATAATATTTCTTAAGCTTATAAACAATTAATTTAAATTGTTTACACTTTACTAAATAATGCATTTAATCATTCTAAAATACCAAACTCATAAGATTTTATCACCAATAATCAAAACCCTCATCAAAAATCTGCATATACCTCATATAGGATTCTCAAGCCATAAAATCCTATTTTCCAATTTTCTTACTTCACATAACATATTTAATTCATTTACTCATAACTAGTCCATTTTCATGAAAAATATCAAATCAGTTCCAAAAATATTTCTTTTCTGGGATTTAGCATAATATAGTCCCATATTGAACATATATTTTTCTCAGAATTTTTAAAACTCATTTACTATTTTTCATATGGCCAAAACCACCGAATATTTAGACATTTATCAAAAATTGTACTTTTGTCTAAAAATTCTGAAATTTACAGAGTATACTTCTATCATACACATGTACTCCCAATAAAAATTTCATCAATTTTGGAGTTAACCACAAGGAATTATAAGCGGTTACTTTTAAAATAGTCTTTTCCCGTAAGATTCATAACTCTTAATCTATACATCCAAAAATCACCATTTTTGGACACAATCAATAAAACTCATCAAAATACCATTTTAAATTTTTCCATAATTTTTGAAGATCAGAAAAATTACGAAACTGAAAATCATAACAACCCTTAAAATCCATTACTATCCCTTACCTCAAAAGAGCAGTACTTCTGATCGGTATAAGGCTGAAGGAAACTTGCACTGATGAATAGAAACTCACCAAGTATCTAAAAACTCACAAAATATGCTTCATAATATAGAGAGAGAAAGAGAGAAAGCTTATGTTTCTGGTGTGATTTTCAATTCTAACTTAGCCTTCTATTTATAGGAAAATTTTGGTAGGTTTGACCTGCAACCTGATGGCTTTACCTGCTACTATTCCCACCCACCACATTTGAAATATAATTCAGCACATTTCTTCACCAACCACAAGTGGGGCCCACCAATTCTAGAATTTTCCACCAAAATGATAAACTCCGAAAATTCAACAATTTCTAAACCAGTCATCTCGTAAAATTCATAATAAATCATACGTTCATTTTTAACGGTTCAAAATTTGTGGACATATACTCAACTTATATATGTATAACATATCCAAAAATTACCACGATCCAACGGTCGGATTAAAAATTATAACCCCCGCAAAATATCTCAAAAATCCTGATTTTTAATACCTCCATTCCGACAAAAATACGGATAAAAATCCCAACATTAACTCCTTCATTTTTTAACCACAAAAATATATCCCTCATTTATATCCACATAAAATAAATATTTTCTTATCATATGAATCAATAATTAATTATTCACAAATAATATTACAGAATCACATTTATGACAACCAGGCCGTTCCCAGGAAAGAGGGGGCTTTCCAATAAGGATTTCTCCTTACTGGCGCGCAATTAGATGACCAAACCTCTCCTTAGATAGAACTTTCTAGACATTGCCAATAATGCTATCTAATAATATTATTCAAATAATATGAATTATTGATCTGATAATAGAAAATACTGTGCAGCAACAATTATTGAAACAAAAATAATATAAAATATCAACGCAGCAATTATTGAATCAATAAAGTAAAATATTGAACAGTAATTACTGTAACAATTATTGAGTAGTGCCTTCTTACGTAAGAATCAATAATTTTAAAAATACTGTGCAATACCGTGTGCTACTGTGCAATAACGCGTATTACTGTATTTTAACCAACGGGTATTCCAACAGTGTTAACGGTAACAACTACGCCGTTATTTGTAAAAACTCAAATTTGTCATTTTCTTCACCCGACAGTTATTCGTTATGGGGCCCACAAATAGCTGCGCCGTCGTACGAATATTCTCCGACAGAAAGAATATTCCACGACCAAACGAATATTCCCCGACAACAATGATTATTTTATAACCACTTGCTTATTTTGAATTTTTTTTTTCATATTTCACCCATAACTTTAAACTTTTATCAATTTAACCATTTACTGAATAGTAATTATAAGAAAAATTGAATACTTTTATTTCATAAAATTCGGGGTCTTACACCGGTCCTGATCCGCCGTGTGTGTATATATATATATATATATATTCATAATTTTCTTATAAGGAAAATATTAGAATGATTTTTTTAATCAACAATTTTTTTTTATTAAATATTCAATATAGTACAAATGTGACAAATCCAAAAGAGTTAGATAATGCCACACGAGATAAAGAAAACTAAGCAAATAGTCTTTGGAGTTTTAACACATTATTTTTATCTTTGAGTTTTAATTTGGTGATAAAAAAAAAGGAAGCGAATGAAAACAAAAAGAGATAATGTTTGTTTTGTAATAGAAGATAATTTTTTTTTAAAGAAAAGTGATGTTTGTGAGTTTTAATTAGAAAAATATATATAAAAAAAATGAATGTATTTCGAGTCAAAAAATTTATTCTCATTTTTTTCTACAACTAAAAACCTTTATAGGATATTAGTTAAAAAAGAAAAGAAAGTAGAAGAGAGTAATTATTTTTTGAACCAAATATTACACATGGAGAGAGAAATAAGGGAAGTAGTACAAAATTATCATTACTTTAAAAAGTCACTTATACAAAAAGAGGGTGGTGGTGATGGGGGTGTGTACTATAAGGAAAGTCAAGGAGAGCACAAACATATGGACTGAAAATTCATTGGGGGCAGATGCCCCCCTACCCCTAGGGTAGAACCGCCCCAGTTCGCACCAGTCACATTGCTTTCAATTACTTATTTGAAATTGACTTAATTTAATTAGAACACCAATTTCATATTAAGGTCAATAAATAATGTTGGAATCAAAGAGTTCAACTATGAAGTTCAAAACTAACGTTCTTTTTTGTTGTGGTAGACTTAGTCTTCTATCCGTTAAATAATTCCTGTTATTTAGGAGCTGACCTGTTCTGTTGCTCCACTAGTGGGATGCTCTATTTTAGCCTTTCTGTTTGCTTTCTGTTATTGTAAGGCTGCTATATAAAGCCACTTTTCCATTCAATAATATAAGAGCTTTCTTACTCTGTTTTATATAAGTTGATACAGTGTCAACATCTGGTATCAGAGCTGAGTAAAAACTCTCCCCACTTTGCAGCCGTAGCTCAAAATGGCCACTGAAACTAATTTCGTTCAGCCTGCTATTCCCCGATTTGATGGTCACTATGATCATTGGAACATGCTGATGGAGAATTTTCTTCACTCCAAAGAGTATTGGCAGATAGTTGAAAATGGGGTTCCTGCTGTAGCAGAAGGTGCTGCTCTTACCGAGGCACGGACGAAGGAAATTGCAGACCTGAAATTGAAGGACTTACATGCGAAGAACTATCTTTTCCAGGCCATCGATCGCTCTATTCTTGAAACCATTTTGCACAAAGATACTGCCAAAGGAATCTGGGATTCCTTGAAAAACAAGTACCAAGGGAATGCTCGCGTCAAGCGTGCACAACTTCAGGCTCTACGAAAAGATTTTGAGACACTCCATATGAAGGAAGGTGAGTCTGTCAATGACTACTATGCTCGTACCCTTACCATTTTTAATAAAATGCGCATCCATGGTGAACTCATGAGCGATGTCACTGTGATTGAAAAAGTTATGCGCTCGATGTCTTCAAAATTTGCTTATGTTGTTTGTTCGATTGAGGAGTCCAAGAATTTGGAGTCCATGAGTATTGATGAATTGCAAAGTAGGCTTCTAGTTCATGAACAACGTATGTCTGGACCTGTTATTGAAGAACAAGCTTTGACGGTTACATATAGGAATAACTCTGGTGGAGTTAATCGCGGTGCCTCACACGGACGTGGTAGGGGTCGTGGTCGATCAGGTATGAATAAGTCACTTGTTGAATGTTATTACTGTCATAGTCTTGGTCATTTTCAGTATGAATGTCCAAAGAAAATTAGGGACCCCAAGGATGAGAGGGAGACAAAGGCTCATTTTGCTGAAACCAGTGAAGAGATACAAGAGATGCTCCTTATGGCATATATTGATGTCGACAAAGCAGCTAATGAGATTGCATGGTTTCTGGATTCTGGGTGCAGCAATCATATGTGTGGAAGGAGGGAGTTATTTTCCACATTGGATGACACATTTCAAAAGTCAGTCAAGCTGGGCAATAATTCCAGTCTTCGCGTGATGGGCAAAGGCCAAATTCAAATGATTGTTAATAATATTACTCAAGTCATCACAGAGGTATTCTATGTTCCTGATTTATGCAACAATCTTTTGAGTATTGGTCAATTGTAGGAAAAGGGTTTGCCAATATTAATTCAAAACAACAAGTGCAAAGTTTATCATCCAGACATAGGGCTTATTATTGAAACACCTATGTTACTCAACCGGATGTTCATTCTTCTAGCTACTATCAAACCGCAAGAACAACATTGCTTTCAAACTCTCTCTCAGAATTCAGATCATCTTTGGCACTGTCGTTATGGACACTTGAGTCTTGATGGACTTAAAACTCTTCATACCAAGCAGATGGTACATGGACTGCCCCAATTAAAGAAGTCCAGTTTGTTTTGTGAAGATTGCATGATGGGCAAGCAACACAGAAGTTCGTTTCCTCAAAAGAGTACTTGGCGAGCATCTCAAATTCTTCAACTTGTACATGCTGATATCTGTGGGGCTATATCCCCTATTTCAAACAGCAACAAAAGGTATCTTTTGACATTTATCGATGATTTTAGTCGCAAACTATGGGTGTTTTTCTTGGCAGAAAAATCAGAGGCATTTGAGTGTTTCAAACTCTACAAAGTGAAGGTAGAAAAGGCAATGGGTACTAGTATCTATGGTTTGCGCACAGATAGGGGCGGTGAGTTTACATCCCAAGAATTCCATATGTTTTGCCAAACTAATGGGATTCGATGACAACTTACCGCGGCCTACACTCCTCAGCAAAACGGAGTGGCGGACCGAAAAAATCGCACAATAATGAACATGGTTCGTAGTATGCTGACTTGCAAACAAGTGCCAAAGAGTTTCTGGCCCGAAGCAGTTAATTGGGCTGTACGCATCTTAAATCGAAGTCCAACGCTTGTTGTGCGCAATAAGACACCCGAGGAAGCTTGGAGTGGCATTAAACCTTCAGTTGATCATTTTTGGGTGTTTGGATGCCTCTCCTATGTTCATATACCTGACAACAAGCGCACAAAATTAGATGACAAAAGCTTGAAGTGTGTACTACTGGGAGTTAGTGAAGAATCCAAAGCATATCGCCTATATGACCCTCTGTCAAACAAAATTGTGATTAGCCGTGAATTATTTTTGATGAAGATGCCAGTTGGCCTTGGACAACAACCCATGCTGATACTATTGATATTTCCTTGGATTGGGGTGATCAACCAAACATTGACTCTCTGGATTACAATCACAATGATCAGCCTACAACTCCAGTAACTGGAGATCAAGTTCCTGAAGTTTTTCCTGGTGTTGATGATGTTGAAGCACAATAGAACAGTGGCAAAGATTCACCCGAGGGAGCTACTGATACAACACAATCCCAAACTTCTGATCTTTCAGAGAGACGCATTCGACATCCACCAATCTGGATGCGTGATTATGATACTGGTGAAGGGTTTTCTGACACTGAAAATCAAGGTAACTTTACTATGTATGTAGATGGGGATCCTCTAAACTTTTCTGATGCAGTACAAAACAGCAAATGGCGCTTGGCTATGTACTCTGAAATTGATGCAATTCACAAAAATAATACATGGGAATTGCCTAACTTGCCAAAAGGTGGAAAAGCAATTGGAGTTAAATGGGTATACAAGACGAAACTTAATGAACATGGTGAAATCGACAAGTATAAAGCTCGACTTGTCGCAAAGGGATACACTCAGCAACATGGAGTTGACTATTCTGAAGTTTTTGCTCCTATTGCTCGCTTGGATACTATTCGACTTATTCTTGCTGTTGCGGCTCAAAAGGCTTGGCCCTTGTATCAATTAGATGTTAAATCGGCCTTTCTTCATGGAGATCTTAATGAAGAAGTATACGTTGCACAACCACCTGGTTATGAGATCAAAGGGGCTGAACATAAAGTGTATCGACTTCGAAAGGCATTATATGGATTGAAGCAAGCTCCTCGAGCTTGATACAGCCGAATCGAAGCATATTTCGTGAAAGAAGGCTTCAAGAAGTGTCCTTATGAACCTACTTTGTTTCTCAAACACTCCCCTACTGGTAAGATCTTGATTGTGTGTCTCTATGTGGATGATCTTATATTTACTGGGAATGATGAATCTCTGTTCACTTCCTTTAAACACTCTATGATGCAAGAATTTGACATGAGTGATTTGGGAAAGATGAGGTATTTTCTTGGGTTAGAAATCTTGCAACAGGATAATGGAATTTTTCTTTGTCAACAAAAATATGCTCGTGATATTCTAGAGAGATTTCAAATGGCTGATTGCAATTTAGTGCACAATCCCATTGTTCCAGGCACAAAGTTGATGAAAGATCCCATGGGAGAGCCGGTGAATGATACTCTTTACAAACAACTAGTGGGTAGTTTGATGTATCTAACCTCCACTAGGCCAGATTTGATGTTTGTAGTTAGTCTTCTTAGCCAGTACATGGCTCATCCTACTACACTTCATCTCCAAGCTGCTAAACGGGTGTTAAGGTATATCAAAGGTACTCTTGCATTTGGTGTGTTTTATTGTCAGGAAGGGAACCACCAGATTATGGGATTTTCCGACAGTGATTATGCAGGAGATGTAGAAGATTGCAAGAGCACTTCTGGCTTTCTGTTTTTATTCAGTTTAGGGGCTGTGTCTTGGTCCTCTCGCAAGCAACCTATTGTCACACTGTCCACTACAGAAGCAGAATTTGTTGCAGTAGCTTCTTGCGCTTGCCAAGCTATATGGTTACGAAGGATATTGGCGCAACTTGATCAAGCTCAAAGTGACACTACTGTGATTTATTGCGATAATAGCTCAACAATCAAGCTTTCTCGCAATCCTGTTATGCATGGTCGAAGCAAACACATTGATGTTCGGTTCCATTTTCTTAGAGATCTTACACAAGAAGAGACAATCAAATTAGATTATTGTCGAACTAAAGACCAGCTTGCAGATCTTATGACTAAGCCATTAAAGCTGGATGTTTTTCAGAAGCTACGAGCACTGATGGGAGTTTGTCAAAATTCAGGCTTAAACTGATCGGGTATTAGTTTAAGGGAGGGAATGTTGTGGTAGACTTAGTCTTCTATCTGTTAAATAATTCCTGTTATTTAGGAGCTGACCTGTTCTGTTGCTCCACTAGTGGGATGCTCTATTTTAGCCTTTCTGTTATTGTAAGGCTGCTATATAAAGCCACTTTTCCATTCAATAATATAAGAGCTTTCTTACTCTGTTTTATATAAGTTGATACAGTGTCATCATTTTTAAGGTAAATGCTAGGAAATGATTAATCATATATGAAGTTCAAAAACAACATTTCCAAGCATGTTTAACTTAATAAATTAAAAAAACAAGGTGTTCGCAGATCATTTATGAATAATTTGGAATCACTCATGGTTAAAAAATGAATAACGTTAAATCACATAACGTGTATCAGCTATAATTCATATCAATTAATGCATGCAACAATTTCATGCAAGGTTAATACCATATTATGTATCCACATACAAATAAGATTGTTATTTTAATAAATATCACAACAATGCCATCTAAAAAAGTAAAAGAAATCGAAGTATAAAAGGGATTATAAAATAAACAACAATATACCTATATTTGGATTAAACAATGGATGATCATTTAAACTGATGTTGTAGTCATTAGTGTGCACCGAAATCTCTCCATTGCTTGTCGGAACATTCAAATCTATATTTAAGTTGATTTCAATTACCGAGAAATTCATCAATATTTGTCAAAAAAATAAAATAAAATCGAATTCTAGTATAGTAACCATAATTAATGTATTATTAATTGCTAAACTTAAGCCTATTTTTTTTCATGAGATGTCATGAACAATAATACACTTTTATATAATGATAAATGGAGGGAAATATAAAAAAATAACAAATCAATTCAAAAGTATAGGAAAGATTAAATTTTTTTTTTTTTAAAAAAGAGTAAATTTAAACTTCATTTTTCTTTCTGGAGAAGGAAGGTAGGATGATAAGAAAAGAAGGGAGATTAAAGTTAGTTTGTTCAAGTTGAAAAAAAAAATTCATGAAGAAGAACAAAGGTTGCCGACTGGAGTTAATAGCGCAATAAAACGAAATCAATTACAAAAAATAAAGAACTCTTACTGGTTACAAAAAAACAAAAAAAATAAAATGAGAGTTTAATTTAATAATTTGAATTTAATTTTACACTTCACATTATATTATCATTAATTACTTTTGTTATTAGTTGTACATTGTCCTCCAATGACAGATACTTTCTCCGTTTTTAAAACATTGTCGTTTTAGAAGAAAAAATTTGTTCCAATTTATTTATCGTCTATAATTTTTTAAGAGAATAAATTATTTATTTTTTTACATTATCTTTACCTTCTCTTATTGACCCAAAAAATTCTCTCCTTTATATTAATAGTTTTTAACTTCGAATAGTGATAAAATTTTAAACAAATTTTAATTATTAAATAATAGTATTAAAAAACTTTCTTAACCTATATACAAAAATATTAAAGGAATATATTTTAGAAACGGAGGCAGGAACCGAGGGAGTATCATCTGGCTAAAAAACATGAAAAGCTTCTTCAAATCTTTCTTATTTCATTGTCATTAATTAATTGACACATGAAAAGCAAGTTGAACAAAAAAGTAGTAATATTGCATGAGTAGCTCTCTTTTCTTTGAATTAGTCAGTCACGCGAATGGCCACATGCAATAATGATCTTACAAGTTTTTCAAAGAGACTGTATGCGGTAGCCATTGAAACTCCAAATATTAAATGCTGGTCATGTGACTCTTGACTAGGGTTTTGAGGATAAGCTTTGACCAAATCCAAGAAGAAATGTCCGGAGAAATTAATTAAGAATATGCTTAACCTCTAGCACACTACAATTATATATATATATATATATATATATATATATATATATATATATATATATATCTTACACGTCTTAACATAAAATAAAATTATATTTATTCTTTATTACGTGACGGAACTAGTATATGTAATGTATAATAATAATATATGAAATAGTCAAAAGAAATAGTTGTTTTTGTAAAATGGAGAGAGTATATATAAAATTATATACAATAACTACAAGGTTTTAATCTGAATTATTCCATCAGTGAGTTGAAGTGAAATTAACCACGTTGCACAAACAAATAAAGAGACTTTATTAGTGCGTAGTCTACCACCATTGATCTGGTCGACACATTTACACAAATATTAAAATGATATTAAATTGATTAGAAAATAAATATGCTATATACGCTATGGTTTGTCTGTAAGTAAATTAACATTAACAATGACTCTTTTTCGTGTAGTGATCGTCATGTACAAGAGATCGTGTTTTAGTTAATCTAACATATGTAACGCTATGAACACAATTATATATAAAAATTGTATACGGACAATATAAAAAATAAGAAGGGAAATTTATTATTACATGTTTTATATATTTTTATTGGTAAATGGAGTAATATACTAGTCTTATTATTGATACACAATTTTTTCTATAAATTTGACACAATTATTCTTCTGACATTTGCTAAAATCTTGGGCGAAAGCATTGGATTCCCTCCAATATTGAAACGGTACGTCGGTAGGAATAGCCTTACACAAGACGTGAGTATTAGTTATACTGAATAACCAAAACTAGCCTTATCACCGGCCGTCAAGAATGAATGAAGTTCCCGATCGATCGGCCTACCTCCCTTGAAATCAAAGATTTTTTAGTCAGATTATATATTAAAATTTAATGATTAATTAGGGTGTTCTAACCAAGCTCTTCTTTAAAAAAAATTATTACCAAGGAAATCATCAAATCCTTATGAGCCTTTCTCAGGTTGATAAAAAAGAGAGAGAGAGAAAATTATAAACCTAAATTAATTAGCCTTATCAAATGTAACCTGACCACCCATTAATTCATAGCCTTATGCCCTTATAATATAATACTTCAATAATTATAGAGATATATTTTAATCCTAAAGGTCTAATTAAGAAGAACTTGAGAAAGCGGCTACATAAACTAAGAACATAAATTACCTTTATTAATCATCATGCACTGATTCTACTTGAGAAAGATTCAACGGACTGACAACGGAGGAAGACTTACGGTACTCCGGTGGGACTGATTCGTATACATTGTAAATTGATCACATGCGAATATATATTTTAGGTTTAATTAAAGGGAACTAATTTTTTCTACTCATATTTTTATACGGTATCTCACATAAATGTGATACTCACCTACTTTCATGTGAAAAGAATTATTTTTTTCATGTAAAAATATTAGTTTTCTTAATTAAATAGTCCATTCATCAACTTAGTTTGGTTTGGTTTCCAATTTTTGATTCAACTTTCTTAATTCATATTAGTATAAGTACTATCTAAATTTAAAAATATTATTATCTCTAAGAGGAATATAAAAAAAAAAGATATTTTTCTTTTCTATTCAAATTAGTAGAAGTACTATACAAATTTGTAATAATTAATAATTAAATATATACTATCCAAATTTATAAAGTATTCAAAAGAAACTCAACCAAACTCTAATAGAAAAAATAACTTCTAAAAGAATTTTTATTTTTGATTTTATCAATTTTTCACTAAAAAAAAGCATCTGTAAAACAATTACAAACAATCTATTAAACACACTAAAGAGATATATCAAGCGATTTAATTATATTAATATTATTCGTGAATTTTAATATTAAATTAATGTTATGACTAATTTAATTCATTTAAACTTGAAATTTTATCAAATAACATGATTAATTGTATTAATAATATATATAAATTTGAAACATAATAACTGTAACATTAATCGAAAAATTATAATGGATTTATTTCTAACTAATTGTCATAACTAAATTAAAAGTTAATTCATAATTCTATTCGATTAGAATTTAAAGCAAATTTTGTCAATATAAACGCTAATATAGAATTTCATTACAAACTTAAATAAAATTAAAATAATTATTTTCTAATAATCATACCTAAATAAATCTACAATAATCTATTCAAATAATTAGGTTAGCAGATAAAACGTCAATAACCTGATGTTAGCTTCTATAACATAAGCTTTAAAGAAGAGATCAGCTATCAACGCTAATAATAATAAACATTTTATAAGAAAATAAAAATGATTTTTTAAATCTTAATTGATTGAAAGAACCTACAATATATAATTCAATCATTAGTTATTTGAATAAGTATTTAACTATTTAATAGCTACAAATATATATATATATATATATATATATATATATATATATATATATATATATATATATATATTAAAAAAATAAGAATACATACGTGATGGAACTTTGTGACAGTTTTTAAAAAGAATCACAAAAGATAATCATTTGTGATGGACTTTTTGAGCAATCACAAAATAATACTACCTCCATTTCATAATAATAGTCATTTTAGTTTCATGCATATGAATTAAGAAATTCATTTAATGCTATCATTTAATAATTAAAATTTGTATGAAATTCTATCACTACCCATTTATGAAAGTTAAAAACTATTAATACAAGGGAGAAAATTTCTTGAGACAATGAGAGAAGTTAAGGGTTGTAAGACCCCAACTTTTATGAATAAAGATTCAAATTTCTCTGAATAGTATTCTAAATAGTAAGGTGATAATTTAATAAATGTTATAATTATGGGTGATATGTGCAAATTTTGCTAAATAAACAAGTTGTCATAAAATATTCGTTTGGTCGGGGAATATTATTTTTGTTGGGGAATATTCGTACAACGGAGCAATCATTGGTAGACCCCACAACAGAATAACTGTTGGATATAGAAAATGACAAAAATAACCTTTTCATAAAATAACAACAAGATTTTTAACGTTAAACTGTTGAAATACCCAGTGATAAAAGTACAGTAATACGCGTTGTTCCACAGTGATACGCGGTATTGCATAGCATCTCTGATTATTGATGCTTACATAAGAAGTCACTCAGCCTTATGCAATAATCGCCATAATAGATGCTGTATAATATCTCATATTATTGATTCAATTATTATCACAGTATCATCTGCACAATATTTTATATTGTTAAATTAATAATTGAGACGACAGAGTTATTCATATTATTATTTGCATTATTGACAATGTCTAGAAAGTTGTATTGAGGAAAGGGGTTATGTTATTTAATTGCTCGCCAATAAAGAAAAATTCTTATCGGAAAGCCCCCTCTTTCCTGTGAATGATCTAGTTGTCAATATTGTGAGTTATAATATTATTGATGAAGAATTGTTGAAAGATTAAAAATGTATTGATTGAAGATAAGTGATTTGTGGTAGATATTTATTCATTTTTTGTTATAAATAGAGGGGTTTGTCATGAAGCGTTTGTCGTAAGTTTGAGTTATTTTATGGGACCCATAACTAGGCCATCATCTAAAAGTCACTTTCGCCAATAGTACTTGCTTTTACCAGGGGTCAAACCATCTACCTTTTCACATTACAGGCGTCAAACCACTTACCTTTTCATATTACAAGCGTTAAACCACTTGTCTTTTCACATTACCAGGCGTCAAGCCACTCTCTCTTCACATTACAAGGGCCACAAGCTAGAATTCTTCTATAAATAGAAGCTCATTTCTTCCTTAATTCTCACCAATTCACTAAAGCTATAGAGAGAGAATCTATATATATAGAGAAAGAATAATAGAGAAAAAAGAAAAGTATTTGAGAAGAAAACACACACCACCAACACTAAGTTATGCTGCTACACTAGTGCAGTATCTAGTCTTTTATTAAGGTAAATGATGTTATTTTCTTCAAACTCATAAGTGTTGTCATTCTATTCCTTATTAATCTGTGGGAATAACATGTCTACGCGGATTACCGCATTCCTGGTGAATAGCCCTTTATATTCATTATTTATTAAGTTATGGAAATGATCTGTCTATGCGGATTATCGCATGACGGGTGAAAATCTATTTATAATTTCGTATATTCTTTCATACTCGTATGTAATGTCATTTCTTTTGTACTCGTCAAGGGATATTGTTTTCTTTCATATTTTTCTCCATTTATGGTACAAATTTATTGTTTGTTTCCATAACCTTATTGTTAAATGGTGAAAATTCCTGAAATATTGGTCTGAACTTTCTTATTAAATTATAATATTTTCATTCGGTGAATCAGATATTCAATTTCAATTTTTTTTTGCATAATGTATAAATTTAGGGTATAATTTGTAGGTTGTTTATAATGGTTAGACATAAATTATAATTAAAATAATATAATGTCCATTATTTTATAGTAATACTAAAATACATAAATTAAATATTAAACTAAATTAAATTAAATATAATAACATATAATAATATAACAAAAAATAATACAAACTAAAATAAAGAAAATAAAAAAATAAATTTTCTTAGTTTACTTAGTTTTCCCTACTAAAATCAACTAAGTAGCACTTACTTAGTTTTCACTACTAAATTTATATCAACTAAGTAGCATTTACTTAGTTAATATTACTTAGTTTCCCAATACTAATTAAAATAAATTAAGTAGCATTAATTTACTTAGTTTTACACAACTAAATAAAATAAAATAAAATAATAACATAAATTTATATTACTTTGTATAATATAAGATAAGATAATATAAAATAATATATCATAACATAAAATAATTCATGACATAACATAAAATGAAATAAATTAATTAACTTTATTACATTCCTTAAATTTATTAATTTAAATAATATGATATTATATAATATATTACAAAATAAATAAATAAATAAATAGATTTAATTAAAAAAATAGAATGACAATGATTTAATTAAAATAAATAAAAATGAGAACATACTCTATCAATAACTCAATTGCAACATCCTTACGACTGATTTTTTTCGAATGTTTTGTAAAGAAATATCATCATTTTCTTGTCAAATAATTTCTATCACAATCTCTACCATAAAAGTATACTATGAATCTGCGATCAACGAGCCTCGTCTTGAATTTAAATTCATAAAGCAGTATCCTCAAAATATATACAACAAATTGGAGAAAGATGAAAGTGTGCACTTACTGAAAGATAACTTGTCACAATTAGATGGAAACTTCATGTTATAATGTAAAACAAATACCTTCATCATCGCCCATGAGTAATGACTACTGAGAGAAGAGTTAATGACGGCCTTATATGTAGGATTCGACATAGTAGTTGCAGCTAATACTCCAACTGGTTCCTCGCGCGACAGTAAAAAAAAGTATGGGCCGTAGTTTCTGTTTGTGTCCCATACTCGAACTGAATAATTGAATTACTGCAGACATTCTTCACTGTTCCATTATAACAGATGACAACATCTTAATGACCCTCCTTCGGGATGTTGTCATCTGTTATGATGGAACAGTGAGGAATGTCTCTCATATTTCCCAATAAGTTTGATTTTGCAATAAATCAATAAGTTATTTGTTGATAACTTAGTTGATCAATGATACATAGGGTATAATCTCTACTGCACATTTAGTACATGCAGGCCTTGAGTCAAATAAAGCTACGAGTAAAAAATATCTTCAATTGGCAACCCTTCACTCTATGGCAGTTGATTTTGCAAAAACAGGAGTAACAGCTGGAAGGCCTAGGGCTTTAAAACCGAGGATGTTTCCCAATTTCATGGAGAGGTGGGTCACAACTAGCTTACATTTCTCAAGGAGTATTGAGGACAAACTTTATCGACGACGACCGACTATCAAGTTCGTATAATCTTATTCTTGCATTTGGCGCATTTGCAGTCTTCGAGTTCTGAGGAGTTAGCTTATGTAGTGGCGACAACAGCACAACAACATAATGATGATGCCGAGGTAATCTTGTCATTATTTAGCTTTATGTTTAGTTTTGCATGTTTATTTTAACATACTTTAGAAATGACATTTAAGAAAGTATGATGAAGAAACTAAGTGATAACATCCTGACCAGACTCGCATCAAACAACAATGACTCAACTTGGGTTCAAGAGGTTCTACAGTTGATCATAAGAGATGGGGCTCAAATCGACTCAAGGATGCTTACATTGGAGCTCAATTCAAGTGAACAATGAGGAGAAGATCATTCATATGTTTTGGAATTGCTAGATACCATCTATTTATCAAGTCTAAAGCAACACAAGTCAAGTCATTATGTAATGCACGGAACAAAAGAGAAGGATCTAGAATGCATGACAAAGCGTTTATTATGGGATACGTTTCTAAGTTCATTAACTTGGTCTAAAAGAAACTTCAAGTTTGTTGGAGGAAGCAAAATGGACAAGGATTCAAGTATGAGACTTAAAAACACAGAAGAGGAAATTCTGACCAATTGGCGCGCCCCGCGCCGTATTTGTACTAGGGACGGCGCGTCCCGCGCCAAGGCAACATAATTTTAGCTGAGTTCCTGCCAGGGTAGCATGGCTCGTGCTAGCGACAGCGCGCCCCACGCCAGTGTGATAAATTTTGGGCGCATTTTTTGAGGCAACACGTCTTTGACTATTTAACCAGATTTCTTTCCATATTTTTAGGAGATCTTTCATATCTTTCCATAATTCTAATGTATCTAGGATATTTATTAGATATGATGTGATTTCCATATTAATTTGTTAGTTAGGATTTCTATTTCCATTCAAATTCTTATTCCTTATAGGAATTAGGGTTTTGATGTCTTATTATTTCTTATAGAATTAAGATTTCTTATTATTAGTATAAATAAGGTTACATCTATTGTAATAGATAAATAACTTTGATAAATAAAACTTGTGACATTATTCTCCTGTTGGTTCATTGAGAACTCCTGAATTGTTCATAATTTTCTATGAGATTCAAACCCGACTTATCATACAACATTACATGGTTGTGTGTGGCATTTTCTATCATACATCAATCAATCGTTGATTGTACCAAGGTTACCACTTACATATGAGCGAGGGGTCAATGCGTCATTGATGTTCCATTCAACACAACTTCCTTGCGCCATCGATTGTACCAAGGTTCTTGTCTCTTTATAGGTGTTGGGTTACGGTGTCGTGAGCGTTCCACCTTATGACTTTGCTAGAAACGATCCGGGCGATGACCACATCACGCAAGAATGCCGCGGAGTCTATCATTTGGTATCAAAGCTATGATTTTCTAGTGAGTTACTTATCTTTAATTTTCTGTTGAAATATATATTGTAAAAAATAATTGTGAAAAAAATACACCGAAAATTTTTTAGATTCTATTTCTATTGTGCTAAACAAACTTGTAGCACACCATCAAATCATCAAATTTCAACCAGAGATCATACTGTTTCATCATCATCAATTTTGAAGTGGAGCTAGGATTTATAAATTTGAAGCATAAAAGGAGTGCACCCGTGACACTACAAGGATCACGATTGTTGGTATAACGAGATTCACACCATCTATATTTATTCTTAATAAGTTACTTTTGAATTACAATGTAAAACTATGAATTTATTTGGTGAATTAAAAAAGAACCTATAAGAGAGAATATAGAGCGGTAAAAGGCAAGAGTGTGAGATTATTAGAGGGTAAAAGCCTAATTTGTGCGATACACGAGCGTTTTATAATTGTGTGATTTATTATTTGAGCGAAACACGTGAGGGAGTGTGTGAGAAAAATTTTCTTAATCTACTAACCCTTGTTTTGCAGCAAATATGTATGATTATGATTATGATTATGAAAGTTCTTATGGGACTCGAAAGAATACTTTCCAAGGAGGAATTGATCCAGATGCGTATTTGAGATGGGAAAAAATGGATCGAAAGTTTGCCTATAATGAATTTTTTGAGCGGGGGAAGGTGAAACTGGCGGTTCAAGAGTTCTCTGCTCATACAATTACATGGTGGGATCAAGTTGTGCATAGCAAGAAGAGATGTGGAAAGCATCCGATCGAGACATGGGTATAATTAAAAACGGTAATAAGGAAGCGGTTTGTTCCAATACAGTGAAATAGGAGGGAATAACATATTTCTTAAAGACATGTATAACATCTTTCAAGAAGATCAACACTATAAGATGATAGGAGGGTTCGCAGGCATGTGAACAAAGAGGATTCGCAGCGGAGACAACCACGAGAAACTCCTAAGGTAGATAGAGAGCCATTATTTTTTGAGGAGTTTATTAAGAAGATGACAGATTGTTGGATGCAGCTACACGACACTTCTAAGGCGCAAAAGGAACAAGTTCAGCCGAGGGAGGAAGAAGATATAATCGAATATGAAGTCCAAGGAGAGATATTGGGTTCCAGTGATTAAGAGGATGAGTTTGTGGAAGAAAATACGTGTGAAAAAGATCGGCAAAAGGAAAGTGTTCAAAAGATTGATAATGTAAAAGAAAAATTAAAAAGAATGAGAGAGAAAAGAAAAGAGAGAATGAAAAGAGTGAGCATGAAAACAAACGAAAGAAAAATAAACGAGAGGGTGAACGTAAAGAAGAGAGAGAAGAAATATGTGACTATGAAAAAGAGAGTGAGTTGGAAAGTGATTTGTATTTTGAAAAGCCAATGACTGTACATTCGTATAAGACGGCGCTAGCTTTTGAATACTAACAAGGTTAACTCTTCTTTGTCTAGTTCTGTTTTGTCTCTTGTACAGGTTGTTGATGATATATACCCCGTGCTATATATCATTCCATATCAAACAACTAATAGTATTCCCAATGAGACGATAAAGTTACTGAGGCAGCTTGAAGAGTTGGTGAAAGTGAGTATCATGAGAGAAGACATGAGTTTGTGTGCTAATTATGAGATCATAGTACCTAAGAAAGATGAGACAATGAGTTTGTGAATCGATTTTGAATTGGTAAACAAGTATCGTTATTGTTTTCTTTGTTTAAATAATATGTTTGATAAATTACATAGTTCCTGTGCATGTTTTGTCTAAATATAATGATCATGTGTTGATAATGCCTAATCAATTTAGCATAAGAGAATATGGAAATTGGAAAATTGTTGTAACATGTGAATTATATAGATGGATAGTTATTTCTGCTAGATTAACTGATGCATCTAATGTTTTCATGAGTTATTTAAAACATGTTTTGCATGCTTCCATTGGGAAATTTGTTGTTAGCTATTTTTAGGGTAGAATTATTTTTATCATAAGCTATGGCGGATATCTGATCTATGTTGAGTTAGTTTATGATCATGATATATATTCTCGTTTTTGATGTTGTTACTTGCATGAAATTCATTCCAGGTTTTCTTATCCATATATTGAATTAAGTTTTCATGTTAGTCAATCTTTACACGAGTTGTCGTTAATTGACAATGGTAGTGATCATACTTGTCCGTTCGAGTAATCTTCATTGCATGATTTGCTATCATATATATAGTTTTGATTTGAGAAGTGTTTGTCATCAATATGGGTTGAGAAATGAGTTATTTGCATGTTTAGTTAGTTTACTTGGATTAGCTGAGGCATTGCATATTACCATGGGATCGTTGAATCATATTTTGCATTCGTTCATGGGAAAACTTATTATTATCTATTTTGATGATATTCCAGTTTGTATCAACAATTTGGAAAATTTTATAGCATGTGTTGAGCTTTTTTGTGATCGTCGTCGATATGCTATTAAGTTTTTATCGTGTGAATGTGACCTTTTTGTTACATTGATGCTACTAATTGATCTTGAAATTGTTAATGTCAATGGAAAGAGGAAGGTTGATTGTGTTTTGCAGATTCGTGATGGGATCATATTCATCGAGGGAATCATGGATCGTGCAATTCATCCCGTTCAATGCATAGAACATCTATAGGGAAGTGTTTTGAATATTGTTCTAGTAGACTATGCACGTGATTTTGATTTATTTGAATTCTTCGTGATTAGACAAAAAGAACTTGTTGATTTGTTTTGTTTTGTGTTTAGTCCAGGGATTCGAGTGTATGGGTTTATGCGACGTGATGAGTTTCAAAAGTTAACATTTGACCTAGGATCATTGACGTGGTTTTGTTTGCGAATGATCGAGGTCATCATATTGATTTTTGATACGGGAATTCGTAAATTGATGGCTATGATATGTGAAGAGTTCTTTATATTGATATTTGATCCAGGAGGAGATAGAACTTTTTATATTCTTATTTGTATTGCATTCACGTTTATTTTAGTAGATAGTAAATTAGTTTATATAGTTAGTGTTTTGGAAGTAATTGGTCTATGGGTGGAAGGGCATCGGCATCGTGTTGCTTTGTTCTTTAAAGGAGTGGGAGATTTTAATGATTTTTCTCATATTCATACTTGTATTGTTGATATTTCTTATATATTTCATTTGCAAGTTGAGATTGGTGCGTGTGATTTGCTTGATGCTACTAACTTAGTTTGTTTTTGTGTGGGGACAGGTTTGTGGAATAAATCCTTTTCAAAAAGAAGGGATGCTAGATTTGAGGACAAATTCTTTTCAAGAGGAGGGAAATGATAACATCCTAACTAGGCTCACATCATGTAACAACGACTCAACTTGGGTTCAAGAGGTTCTACAGTTAATCTTAAGAGATGGGGCTCAAATCAACTCAAGGATGCTTACATTGGAGCTCAATTCAAGTGAACAACAAGGAGAGGATCATTCATATATTGGGATTGCTGGATACCATCTATTTAGCAAGTCCAAAGCAACACAAGTCAAGTCATTATGTAATGCACCAAACAAAAGAGAAGGATCGAGGATGCATGAAAAAGCTTTTATTACGGGATATGTTTCTAAGTTCATTAACTTGGTCTAAACAAAATTTTAAGTTTTTTGGAGGAAGCAAAATGGACAAGGATTCAAGTCTGGGACTTAAAAACACAGAAGAGGACATTCTGACCAACCGGTGTGCCCCACGCCATATTTGTACTAGGGACGGCACGCCCCGCGCCAGGGCGACAGAGTTTCAGCTGAGTTCCTGCCAGGGTAGCATGGACAAAGCTAGCAACGGCGCGCCTCACGCCAGTGTGATATTTTGGGCGCATATTTCGAGGTAACACGACTTAGACTATTTGACCAAATTTCTTTCCATATATTTAGGAGATCTTTCATATCTTTTCATAATTCTAATGTATCTAGGATATTTATTAGATATGATGTGATTTCCATATTAATTTATTAGCTAGGATTTCTATCTCCATCCAAATTCTTATTCCTTATAGGAATTAGGGTTTTGATGTCTTATTCTTTATAGAATTAGGATTTCTTATTATTAGTATAAATAAAGTTACATCTATTGTAATAGATAGACAATTTTGATAAATAAAACTTGTGAGATTATTCTCCTTTTGGTTATTTGAGAACTCCTGAATTGTTCATAATTTTTTGTGAGATTCAAACCTGAATTATCATACAACAATACATAGTTGTGTGTGGCGTCTTCTACCATACATCAATCGTTGATTGTACCAAGGTTACCGCTTACATATAAGCGAGGGGTCAAGGTGTCATTGATATTCCATTCAACGCAACCTCCTTGCGCGATCGATTGTACCAAGGTTCTCGTCTCTTTATAGGCGTTGGGTTACGGTGTCGTGAGCGTTCCACCTTACGACTTTGTTAGAAACGATCCGGGCAATGACCACCTCACGCAAGCGTGTTGTGGAGTCCATCACTAAGTCAATTTTAGTCGGTATTTGTTTATGTTTATATGTGCGTGGATGTTTATATATATTGTGTTGGTTTTTAGTCAAATGGATTTGTAGGGATGTTGGTTAATATATAGATACTGCTGTGTGTTAGGATATAAATCAAGTACAAACATGTACAATTTTTTTTGAGAAATCCACCAAACATCCAATTTTTTTTAAATTAGAAATCAGCGACCGCATACTGTCGCTAATGTTTTTCAGCGATCGTTTATGGACTCAGGATGTTAGCGACCACAGCGGTCGCTACTAGTGGTCGCGGACACATGGACCACGTCACCAATGCGATCTGACTCACGACGACTCAACTTAGCGGTGTATTCAGTCTCTTTACAGCGGTCGCGGACATGTCAGTCGCTAAAAGTGGTCGCTGTTGTGCAGACAGGACCATATTACATGCGACTATTATTAGACCGAAGTTGGTCGCTGATAGATATCTGCGACTTTATACGGTCGTTGATAAGCCTTTTTCTTGTAGTAGTAATGGTAATACTTGTTATTTAGTCTACAAATGAGGGGAGGGGTTCGAATCCTACAAATATCATTTGATACAGTTAATATAATGAGATTCACGTTCTTATCTTTAATCCCTAATTAAAGTCATGTGATTTTTTGTGATGACTTTGACAATCACAATAGATTACGTGCTAATGTAATTGTATTAATCATCATAAAAACACTAATCATCACAAAATCACTAAGCGTTTGCGTGATTGTTAAAACCATCACAAAAAGACTTCCTAAAGTCATCACAAAAACCTTTTATGATGATTTTATAAATTTATATAATGAATTTGAGTCATCACAAAAGGCCATTTTTTTGTAGTTTATTTCTCAAAATCACAATTAATTTATTTTTATTAATAATAATATAATAAATTATTATTTATGCAGCCCGTGTTTCGCACAAAATTGGCGAGCTTGTACAAGTAAAACAACAAATAAAATTGTAAGTAAGTTGTATATTATAGGTTTCTTCTTGAATTTGGTACTTTTTTTTTATTTATTTATTATCATTTTTGAGGATTCCATTGCAAATTAATACCGTTAATGTGATAATAAAAAAATCTCATACAAATGGACAATATAATTAAGAAACTCATGATATTGACCCCAAAGTTATATCAATTAATAGCTAACGAGAAAATAAAGTTACACATTTAAGATAAATACAAACGCACACTATAACAATTAAAATTGAAACCAGTACATGAAGTTCATATAACCACACTTTTAATTATTGGTCTTAAAACTCTTCCACTATTTAATTTATTACTGTTTTCAACCATCTTAAGTACACAAATTATATATACTTCAACCGTTACTTTTTATTTGTCATTTTAGTGAGGGATTTTTTTTTAATTGTTTATAGATTTTAAGAATATATTAAATGCTTAATTTAAAGGTTAATTTTCTCTCATCTTTTCAATAAATTTAAAGGTTAATATTAGAATTTATACTTAATTTAGTCAATCACACCAGTCATTAATTATATTTCTTAATTTATATATATTACTTTGATTTGTGTGTTCATTATAAAATGTATAATCTTAAAATGTATATAAATTATTAATTATATTTCTTAATTTATGTATATAATCTTAAAACGTGAATAAAAAAAGAAGGGATACTTTGACTTGGGTGTTCATTATAAAATTCAAAGGCCAGAAACAACAAATCTTCCCACATAATTTTCAACATCCAGCCACACGGGCATATATTTATTTGATTTGGAAATTAAAACTGTGCCACGTATCTCAGTCCCATTTAATATCTCACTTTTTCTGAGCCTATAAAAAGAGATCGAAACACACTAGTTTTTTCACCATTCTCCTTAATATCATTCATTCCGATAGAGTAAAAAGTTGAGAGAAATATGGGTTCCAATAAGATATTTCTTTTATTTGGTCTTTCTTTAGCTATTATTCTTCTGATTATTTCAGAGATCGCGGCTAGAGAGTTGGTCGAGACTCAGACTACCACTCCAAACAAAACCAGTAAGTTTTAGCTCATATCTTTATTTCTGTATAAATATATGTAGTTCTCTTTAATCCAACTCTTATTTGTTCCATCGTCCATAAAATTGAAAAAGAATAATATTAGTAGATAGGTACGTAATTAGACAAAAAATGTCTAATTTATCTAGATAAATTTTTCATTAATTGTACAAAATTCATGAGTATTTTGTTAAGTTATTACTCTTTCAAAATTCATGAGTGATTTAACTCAAATTTTGTATGCAATTGGTGCATAGTATTAACAAAGAAATAAATAATTGTGGCATAGTAAAGTTGGCAGCTATATATATTAAGCTTTAATTGGCTAACATGATTCTATACTATACATGCAGCCGAGGCAGCTACTGTTGATGGGAGGGGAGGATATAATGGCGGCGGAGATTACCACAACGGAGGATACTACAACGGCGGCAGAGGCTACTACAACGGCGGCAGAGGCTACCACAACGGCGGCGGAGGCTACCACAACGGTGGAGGAGGCTACCATAACGGTGGAGGAGGCTACCATAACGGCGGCGGAGGCTACCATAACGGTGGTGGTGGGTGTAAAAATTAATAATTGTTGCATAGTAAAGGTTGCAGCTGTATATATTATTAGCTTTAATTGGCTAACATGATTCTATACTATACATGCAGCTGAGGCAGCTACTGCTGATGGGAGGAGCGGATATAATGCAGCTGAGGCAGCTACTGCTGATGGGAGGGGCGGATATAATGGCGGCGGAGATTACTACAACGGTGGTGGAGGCTACTACAATGGCGGCGGAGGCTACCACAACGGCGGTGGCTATGGTGGTGGCTATGGTGGTGGTGGCTATGGTGGTGGCTATGGTGGTGGTGGCTATGGTGGTGGTTGGTGCAGACACGGATACTGCAGTTATAGGTGTTGCAACTATGCAGGTGAGGTGGTGGACGCAGAGACTACCGAAGTCAAGCCTCACAACTAGAAGAGTGTTTTGATCTGACGATGCATGCATGCATGTACTCTATTACATAGTCGTGAATAATATTGTATGGATATACTACTTCACAGAGTGTAGTGTATATATATATATATATATATATATATATATATATATATATATATATATATATATATATATATATATATATATATATATATAATAAAAGCAGCATGATCAGTCAATATATGTAAGGATAATCATATGAATGTAAGGAGTGCTATTTGTGTTTCATTACCATTATGTCGACCGACTAGGCGACTATTATGTCTTACAATGCCGACTTGGCACGGTTGCGTTTGCAGTCGATTAAAATGTGATGTTTTCTGGAATAAAAACAAATAAATATTATCTTGTGTTTTTTACTTTGACCATTTGTAGATTCATGATTTATTTTGTAAACCTATTTGGTTGATTATATATAGAATAATGTTAGAGCCACAAAATATTTTATAAATATTTTACAAACTGCTGATGTGGCATACTCCACCTCAGTATATTGTGTGGGACCAAAGACTACATTGAAATAATTTTTTGATCAATACGCTTAGGTGGAGTATGCCACATCAACAGTTTGTAAAATAGTTTGTGTCTGTAGCACTACTCTTATATATATTGGTGAATCGAATCCTCAGTCATTTTCATAGCCATTTCGGCCCTTACGTACCACCGTATGTACCGTCAACAAAACTGCCATTAGTTATCCCGGAACCCATCACAGGGAGCATTTATGCTACATACATATAAATTGAAAAATGAAATTAACGTACGAATAGAATAAAGAAGTTAATTAATGATATGAAAAATATAATGAAATCAGTTATTCCACAGCCCTTTAAAGAATAAAAATCATCAGTTTAATGAGAATGAAAAAAGTATTGTTAAGGGTTTCAATTTTTTTGATTTCCAATGTATATTAAATGATATGACGTGTTAATAAATAGGACGAATGATACTTAATTTACATAGTTCGTGCTTTCTCCACAACCTCCATTTCTTGTAATTACGCAAGTGTATAACTTTTATATTAATCTTTTTTTTGAATTTTCGTTGTATATTGAAACCTAAAATTTAAGAAAGAAAATGAGAAATGTTAGTAATAATTAAAACATATTGTTTATATGAGACAATGAGAAATGTTACTAAAAATATGAGAAATAATTTAAATCAAAATGTTTGTATGACAAAATGAGAAATGTTAATAATTTGTTTTCTCTCTCTTTTTTTTTTTTCAAAATTAAGATTGTTTTCTATTTAAATATTAAGATTTCACATGTATCCCTATTTTGAAACCGCGGGAGTTATCGCCTTTTTATGAGCATGGCGTAAAACGGGAACCCCCAGATGGCTTAATGACCATTCTTGGTGGGGGAGATTGGGCTTGAGTAGAGCTGAATAAGGTCTTGTACCGTCTTATGTAGTATTGGGCCCAACCCACCATCCATACATTATATAGACTAGCTGTATATTAGAATCTTAGGTGTTGTTTATCTGTGTCTGAATACCTCTTAATTTATAGGATTAATTACATATTTTAGTACATTTTTAAAAATAATTACAATAATGGTACATTCATAAAATAATTACAAAAGTAATACACTTTCCCATATTTATTTACAATATTAGTGCAATTAGGATTACTTAATTTAGGATATTAGTATTGGTGGGCTGACATAGCCCACGATTATCTCCATTATTTCTTCCCACGATTATCTCCATTATCTCTTCTCGTTAATTATTATTTTCTTATTCAAACACATTCAAGCACAGTAAAAATGATCTTTGTTCCTGTTTCTCTCTTTTTTTATATCGAAAACAATGGTAGAGCGTCTCAAATTACCTACTAGCCCTCATCCAAATCCGTATCAGATTGGCTCGATAAAGAAGGGTCCATCTATTCAGGTTACTAAAGTCTGCCATGTTCTAATTTGAACTGGAAAACATTATTGTGAGTGTGACTTGTGATGTTGTGGATATGGACGCTTGCCATGTGCTTCTTGGTTGGCCTTATCAACATGATGTGGATGCAAATCACAAAGGTCGTCAAAATATTTGTGTTTTGGTGGAACAAAAAATAGATTGCAATTTTAACCATTGCTTCTACATCTCTAGCTGTGGTAAGAGTTTTCTCAATTTGCCTACGCGTTGTGATTTTTGTCTGATGTGAAGGAATCAAAAGTGGTATATGGTGTTATAGTAAAAAGGATGAAGTGAGTAGCAATACTAAACCAGTTCCACAAAAATTGGAGCCTTTTTTACCTGAGTTTGCAGAATTGATGCCTGATGAATTGCCGAAAGAGTTACCTCCAATGCGTGATATTCAACATCAGATTTTTCATAGTGCAGTTGGTAACCAAATCTTCATACTAACGTAATCAAACCGTCATACCAAAGTAATCAATCCACCTCCACACCTTCAGTTTTTTCATAGTGCAGTTGGTAACCAAACCTTTACACCAAGGTAATTAACCAAACATTCATACCAAGGTAACTAAACCTTCATACCAAGGTAACCAATCCACATCCACACCTACAATTTTTTTATAGTGCAGTTGATAGCCAAACATTCATACCAAGGTAACCAAATCAGTGTTATTAGGTTACCAAATTATTTTGAATGTGATGCAGTTGGTAACCAAACCTTCATGTAGTGGGTAGACAAACCTTCATACCAAAGAAATCAATTCAATTTTATTAAGTTACCAATTTATTTTGAATGTGATGCAGTTGGTAGCCAAACCTTAATGCAGTTGGTTGCCAAACTTTCAGACCAAGGTAACCAATTCATACTGCAGGTGTGGAGGTAGATTGGTTACCTTGGTATAAAGGTTTGATTAACTAAGTATAAAAGTTTAGTTACCTTGGTATGAAAGTTTGATTATCAACATTACATTACACATCACTTTCTTATCTCCTTTTTTTCTATGCAGTGTTCTTATTTTCCTTTGGACATGAAATTAGAATTGAAATTTTCGGACATGAAGAAATTGCGAAAAATCAAATATCCACCTCATTTCTCCATCCCATTGACCATTTTGTGGTTGATTCTCGATATGTCTCGCCGCTGAACGGGGAGGAGGAAGATGACGGTGCAAAACCTGTGAAGAAGGATATTCGCGGCGGAGTAGCGGAAGAGAGGGATACTGTGAGGGAGATGAATATTTGAATTTGAATTATTATTTTGAATTTGAATTTATTTTTATTTTTGTTGTTAGATCCCAGATATTTGAATTTGAATTATTAATTATGGCAGTTATTTCTCTCCTTGATTTTAGGTTTCCTTATTAATGTGAATTGCGTTATTTTTGTAATTATTTTATGGATACACTAATAATGTAATTACTTTCTAATTGTTGTATATTAGTGTTAAGTACCCTTAATATTTTTACATCTAGCCCATAAAATTGAGCAAACCAGTTTAAGAGAAACCTTTCGTAAGCGGTAGGCCTAACCAATTTAATAACAGGCCGACTTCTTTTCCAATAGACTAATTTTTTATGTACTAATTTTTGTTTTTAATATATATATATATATATATATATATATATATATATATATATATAGGAAATGATCCATAGCAAGTATTTGCTATGGATAAAAAATGGACAAGTAGCATCATAACCATCCATTACAATAATTAAGGACGAAGATTAAAAAAGGAAACACGTCTTCCGCTACTTCGTCTAGCGGACTCTCTAAAATAATAAGCCACATCCACTAGACCAAGTAGCGGATGAGAGAAAATTACCCCCAAGCGGACAAGGGAGCCAGCGAAGCAACAGATTTAGTGGACTTTTCTAGATACAATTATTATTTATATAAGGTACCATTAATTATAAGAGAGGCTAGCTAAGAAGTGTTTATATATATTTCATTTCAATCCCTGAAATATTAATTCATTGGGTTCTTGTGATCGAAATGGAAAACAAAAACTCTATAATAAAAATAGTGATCCATGAAATGGAACACAATTTTTTAGATATATAATTTAAGTAGTTTACAACTTTAGAAAAAAATTAAAATTTTGATTTGAAGATTAATTAGATATATATATATATATATATATATATATATATATATATATATATATATATATATATATATATCTTTGGTTTATCCTAAAATTAAAGATTTTAAGTAGATCCACTAATATTAATTTTTTTTCGCAAATGTTTTGAAAAAAATAAAATTTCATTAAAAATCATCGTTTTTTGGGATACATGTGAATTAATATTTCAGGGATTGAAATTGTAAGACCCCAACTTATTATAAATAAAAATAAATTTTCTCTATTTATTATTGTGAATAATAAGGGATTAATTTGATATAATACTTTGGTTATGGGTGAAATGTGCAAATTTTGCAAAATAAGTAAGTGGTTATAAAATAATCATTGTTGTCGGGGAATATTCGTTTGGTCGTGGAATATTCTTTTTGTCGGGGAATATTCGTACGACGGCGCAGTTATTTGTGGGCCCCATAACGGATAACGGTCGGATGAAAAAAATGATAAATTTGAGTTTTTATAAATAACAACATAATGGTTACCGTTAACACTGTTGGAATACTCGGTGGTTAAAATACAATAATACGCGTCGTTGCACAGTAGCACACGGTATTGCACAGTATTTTTGAATTATTGATTCTTACGTAAGAAGGCACTACTCAATAATTGTTATAGTAATTACTGCTCAATATTTTATTTTATTGATTCAATAATTGCTGCGTTGATATTTTATATTATTGTTGTTTCAATAATTGTCACTGCACAGTATTTCCCATTATCAAATCAATAATTCATATTATTTGAATAATATTATTAGATAGCATTATTGACAATGTCTAGAAAGTTCTGTCAAGGAGAGGTTTGGTCATCTAATTGCGCGCCAGTAAGGAAAAATCCTTATTGGAAAGCCCACTTTTTCCTGGGAACGGCCTGGTTGTCATAATTGTGATTCTGTAGTATTATTTGTGAATAATTAATTATTTATTTATATGATAAGGAAATATTTATTTGATGTGGATATAAATGAGAGATTTATTTATTTATGTGGTTATTAATAAAGTAATTTTAGTATGAATTATTTGTTGAAAGTTTGGCAATTATTTCTCCGATAGAATATTCATTCAAATATATTATTATAAAATTTTATAATGTTTAAATAATATTATTATTATATATATAAGCATATGGCTAATTAGAAACGGAAGTAAACAAGATGTTTTTTTCATACTTTGTTTGTAACATTGAGATGGTTGGTGGAAATGATGGGTGAGCTAGAAAGTTGCCTGCGCTCCTTGATTTTCAAATATTATACAGGAGCCTTGTCCTTTTTCTTCAAAGATAGTGTGTAACTTTTCTTCCTGCAAAGTGGTTTTCTAAGTTGATAGGCAATTCTTTCCTGCAATCCTTGTTTCAAGTGGTGGGTCTCACCAATTGAAATTGATACCTTAGGCATTGAAAATGAAAAAAAAAAGTTGGCAGATAAGAAAGGTTAGGCAGAATGAGAAATTAGGCATATTGCTTTGTTGTTTCTCCCTCCGTTTCAGTATAAATAGGGGGTAACCCCTCCTTCCTCAACACACCTTCATAAATCAGAAATTCTTATTTTAAAGTATTGTGAATATTTTTTTTGAGTATAAGAATATTTTGAGCGTAGTTTTTCTGCAAGATTTTCTCAGAATAATATTTGATATTCCAGTCAAATCTAATTTTTACCAAGGTAAATGATATTATTTTATTTCAATACTCGTAAGAAATATTATTTTCTTTCATACTCCATAATATAGAAGGGATATTATTTCATTTCATATTCTCTAAATTTGAACTTACTATGGTAAGTATTGTTTCTATAATTTCTGAAAGGCTTAAATATGAATTAGTACCCTAAACTATAGGTCATATTCCACTTCGGTGATCCACCTTTCAATTTTGTCAATTAGGTTATTAAACTATCAATTTTTTCAATTAAACAAATTGAACACGCCACGTCAGCAATTGCTGATGTGGCTAATTTAAGTGGGGTCTTAACAAGCTTACGTGGCAAATAAATAATTTAATATACATTACATAAACAAATCATTTTAACAGCATGGGCAAAATTGTCAATATCCTAAAAAGTCCTAATTAAAATAAAACAAACCTATCAGACTAAAGGAAATCAAGCAAACAATTCGATCACACCTCTCGGCTCTCCCCCAATTCTCGATAGAAAAAACCCTAGATCAACCGAAGCGCGAAGAACTGAAGATAATCAACCATGGCGGCACGATAATCGGTTTAACAATCAAGTAAGTATGTGATTTAGCTCTTCTCTGTTGCTCTTCTCTGTAGTTCCCTAATTTTGCATAAATTCTACTCAGTTCTCACGATAATCCTACTCATCTGGTGTGATTTAACAGATTTAAGGAAAACAAGCGAGATAGGATTTCAGTTATCTACCTCCAAAAATCCCTAACTGAAAATGGAAATTACTGGTATGGAAGATGAACTGGAGTTGGGCGAGTGTCTTGATTCGATGGGTGAGACTCCAAGGTGCTATTGTGGGTATAGAGCTCGAATGAAGATATCTTGGACTAAGAGTAATCCAGGTAGAAGGTTTTTTGGTTGTCCACAATGGAGCAAGGTATAGTAATATAATTTTTGTTGGCTGAGTTTTTCTCTTATTCTCTAGGTTCTGTAAAATAGGAATTTAGCAAGGTATAGGAATTCAATTTATGTTTTAAATTGGTTTTTATCAACCATGCAGGACAAATTGACAAGCAAACACTGCAACTTCTTTTGTTGGTATGACCAAGAGATTTGTAAAAGGTCCAAAGAAGTTTTACCTGAGTTGAAACTTATGATAAGTGCTCTGAATTTAGAAATAGAAAGGAAGAAGTATGAAATTGAGAGAGGCACTGAAAAAATAAATGAATTGGAAAAAAGCAATGAAAAACTTCAAATTGAAAGTGCAGAGCAAAGTGAAGAGGTTGGAAGACTGAGAGAGCAGATTGAATTGTTGAGAAGGAAGGATAAAATGTGTAGTACTTCAATTAAAGCCTTATTGTTAGGCATGATATTGGTATTCATGTTAGGACATCTGTATGTGAATGATGGTGGTGAATAATTGTAATTTATAGTTTGAATTATGTATAAAAGAACAAGTTTGCAATGAATGGTGAAAGAACTAGTGAATGAACTAGTTTGAATTATGTACAAATTTATAGTTTGTAATTTTTTTTACAATGAATGAATGTAAATTTGCACTAAATGATTGTAAATTTTGCAATGAATGAATGAATGTAAATTTGCACTTCAATTAATCATTTTATTGTTTTAGTTTGCAATGGTGAAAGTTTATAACAATGCTTGCAGTTTATATGTGCACAGATCTGGTAATGGTGTACAAAGCACTGCATTTATTCCTTTTTCTATAATAAACTCTTGTCATAACAAACTGCTGCAAACATAACAATGAAACTGGTATAAAATTTCGAGCCCTGTGCAAACAACTATTATTTCCATTAACAGATGCATAATATTAAAAGCAACAATAATACAATGATACTTCCAAAAACATAAACTTTTGCATTAAAGCACTCTGTTCAACATGTTCAGACAAAGCCACATAGATGTCATACATAATGTGCACCACTTGCATAAATTAAACCAAGCTGTCACAGTTTGGCAACAGAAAATAATACAGAACTATTTGGCTGACATGATGTGCACCACTTGCCAAAACATATACCAAAACCATAAGTTATAGTATCATAATGTGCACTATAATATTAATACTAATAATATCCACTTGCCAAAACATAAGTTATATTGTCCTACTTAATTGCTTGAACTAGATATCCACAACTTTCTCTTTTGCCTTTGCATCTTGTCTTGCTTTCCTTCCATTGATTAGTTGATTTGCAGAAATCCAATTTCTTCCTCTGGATTGGAATGTAGATGGCCTCATGGCTGACATGAATGATGAACCTTGAGTATTGCCTTGGCTTTGATTGTGAGGATTTTCTTGACTTACATTAGAACCAGTTGAAATCTAAAAAGTGTTAAACAAAAAATAATTAGTAATGTATGATTTAATAAAGTAACATGTCAGACAAAAACAACTTGCAGATTTAATAAAGTTAACATGATTTACCCTAGTATGTTGTGCCCCACTTGATATGTAAGACTCCCCACTTGCAGATACATAGACACCAAACCCATTTCTACCTCCACTTCTCCCTCTCCCTCTCCCTGGTGGCCTACCTCTTCTTCTTCCATGACCTTCAGTGCTTGGGGGCCTACCCCTTCCTCTTCCTCTGCCTCTTCCACTTGCTGCAGCTGTAACATCCCCATCTATTTCTGCACTAGTTGATGCTCCTCTACCTGATCCATCTTTTGCAGTTCAAAGATAATATGCAGATGCATGTTAATTTTCTTTGCCAATTAAGTTACATTAAATTAAATTGTATCTTGACTGTTAATTTTACTTACCTTTTTCCTTCTGAAGCTTTTGAACTGCTGGGTTCTTGCAAGTTCTCATATTATGACCAATCTGATTGCACCTCCGGCATGTCATCAATATTCCTTTTTTTGACAATCTTCCACTTGCACCTATCTTATGTTCCTCATGTAGATCTCTAATCCTTCGTTTTTTTGGCCTTCCAGGAAGCACTTTAAGTTTTGGGGACAATAACTTCTCCTTGCCTGAAGGTTCCCACAGGTCTGGTCCATTTATACCTCTCAATGGAAACTGATAAGATGCCAAGTAAGCATCTCTTTTAAGCATTGCTGAGACATATTCCTCTGGTTCCTCCCTTTGCTCATAAATGGCAGCAACTGCATGTCTACAAGGGATACCATCAAGATCCCAAGCTCTGCAAGCACAAGTCCTGTTCACCAAACTAACTGTCCTACCTTCAAGTCCACCATCCCTTTTTACTTCATACCCCTCAAAACCATCCCACTTAGCTTCATAGCAAAAACTATCATTCTTTGCATCCTCTAATTTTTTTCTAATTCTAGGAGGCAGTACATCATCACTTCTCTGCATCATTGTCTTGTTTCTAACCAATCTCTCCATGATATGTTCTCTCATATCCTCAAGCATCTCAATTATTGGCTTTTATCTTGCAGCAACTATCCAACCATTGAATGTTTCGGACAAATTGTTGGTACTAATATCACATTTGCACATGTCACTGAAGAAAGCTTTGCACCACTGTTTTGCATCTTGTTTTGACAACTGCTCATGTGCTTCTACACTTAACTGTTTCAGTTCTTCCATTTGATCCATGTAATGCTTCCTAGTTAAACACTTAGATATTTTCCAGAATGCAGTTTTCAACTCAAATCCTTTGTTCTTTTTCCTCCAATTTGCGTAGATGTGTCTAGCACAACATCTATGTTCAGCTTGAGGAACAATTGTCTTGATTGCATTATCCAAACCCTACACAAAAACATGACTACATTAGCTATATATAACAAACATTTATAATATGGTAAACGAAAAATACAATAAAATGAAATTAAGTACCTTTTGTTGGTCTGTAATAACTGTGAGACCATATCCTCCACCAAGATAACCTAGATCATTCATTAAAATATGCAAAAACCAAGTCCAGCTGTCTGTGTTCTCAACCTCTACTACTGCCCAAGCAATGGGATACATTTGATTATTTGCATCCCTCCCAACTGCACATAACAACTCACCCTTGCATATTCCTTTGAGAAAACATCCATCAAGGCCAATTATTGGCCTACAACCTGCCAACCAGCCTCTTTTCAAAGCATCAAATCCTATATAAAATCTTTGAAATCTCCCTGGTTCCTCTGGTGACTGCCTATCTACTTTAATTTCAAATGTTGATCCTTTGTTAGCCCTCATCAATTCCTTCTCATAGTCCCATATCTGTCCATATATATCATCAATTGTTGCATAAGCACGCTTGAGTGCTATTTCTCTAGCCCTGTAGCACTGACTCAATGACACTCTAACTTTTAAATGCTTCTTCACATCCCATTGGAATTCTGAGAGTTTCCAAAATGGACAAGCTTTTATTTTATCATAATAGTGCTTGGCCAAAAACCTTGCATTTACTTGTCTATTTTTCTGTTTATTTGTGCACTTGTGAACATTGTTATAGCTTTTAACAGTAAAAGTGTTCTCATGTTTCAACACACTTGCCCATAAATTCCAAGGACAGCCCTCTGCACACTTCACTTGTACCTTATCCCTTGCATTTTTTGAAAACCATACATTGTACTTTTTTCCAATTGCATATTGTTTCACTGCCTCTTTAAATTCTCTGTGGTTAGTAAATTTCATTCCAACAGAAAATTCAACATTTTTAATGTCAGTCTTTGGATTAAATTCAAGATGTTTTCTCTTTCTTATATTGGTTGGTCTGACCTCATCATCTTCATTCTCACTTGTTTCAGGTGTGTGCAGCTCATCAGAATCTAAGTCAATTTCATCCCAGTTTTCAGCTTGTGCTCTTTGCCCACCTTCATCAACAGGTCTCTGCCCACCTTCATCATCAGGTCCCTGCCCAATTTCATCAACATCAACATGCTTATCATTTCCCTCTTCATTTCCCTCTTCATTTTCTTCTTCAGTATCTTCATCTATTTTTCTTCTTCTGTTCCTCTTTTTCTCACTTTTTTCCCTCTCTTTTGCTGCTCTCAAATTTTTCCTAGCAACAAGTAACTCTTCATCACTCCCAACTAACCAGTCACAATTACTACTTATATCAGAGTCTGTATCTCCTACTCCTTCATATTCTATATCCTTCTCATTATCAGTCTGAAGCACATCAACCTCAATCTCTTCTACTCCCTCATTATCAGTCTGTTCTTCAATGTTAACATCTGTTAAAACTTCAACAAATCCCTCACTGTCATCATCAGTACTTACTATTTGTTCATGGTCATGGTCTGAGTATATCTCAACAACAGGATTCTTCTTAGCATACTCACACATGTCAATAACACCTTTATCATAACCTACTGCCCTAAGCCCTTCTGCTAAACTTTGACCAGGAATAAGATAATATACATTTTTCACATTCTTGCTTCCAAGTACTGTTGAAACATAATCAATAATCCCAGGCCCAGTTATATAATCAGGATCATATTTACACAATTGACTAACAGTGCCTCCAACATAATCAACTATATCACCATTATTTATTAGTTTACCACCATGATGAAATCTTAAAGTAATGACATCCATTTCTGCATTAACAAAAAATATATAAATATTATATATATATTTAACAAGTACTAAACATAAAGTAAATAAATGGGGACCTCACATGAGTTAGGGAGACAAAACTATGGGGAACTGAGGGGGAATACTACTTTACAGTTAGGAGACTACAGATTTGTAAGCAATACAAACATAAAGTCCAAATATAACACATATTCAAACCATAAACATAAACTTACTTCGCTATCTTTCGAAAGTAGTGACCGAAAGTGGGGACCGACAGTGAGGACCGACAGTGGGGACCGATGTTGTTTGTGGTGAACGCCGACTCAGTACATATTGCACATGCACGGTCCTTATTCGCTGGAATCGTGATGAAATCGTGCCGGAATGGGTGATTATCTTCAATTCTTCGCGCTTCGGTTAATCTAGGGTTTTTCTATCAAGAATTGGGGGAGAGGTGTGATCGAATTGTTTGCTTGATTTCCTTTAGTCTGATAGGTTTGTTTTATTTTAATTAGGACTTTTTAAGATATTGACAATTTTGCCCATGCTGTTAAAATGATTTGTTTATGTAATGTATATTAAATTATTTATTTGCCACGTAAGCTTGTTAAGACCCCACTTAAATTAGCCACATCAGCAATTGCTGACGTGGCGTGTTCAATTTGTTTAATTGAAAAAAATTGATAGTTTAATAACCTAATTGACAAAATTGAAAGGTGGATCACCGAAGTGGAATATGACCTATAGTTTAGGGTACTAATTCATATTTAAGCCTTTCTGAAATGATTAGAAATTTCGTTTCATCTAATATCATTTTATAGGAACATTGGTTTGAATTTTTTATCAAATTTGAAACTTTTCATGACCGGGTACTGTTCACAGTTACTATTCACGGGTACTGTTCACAATTACTGTTCACGGGTACTGTTCACGGGTACTGTTCACAAAAGAAAAAAATATATATTTTTTTTTCAGGTTATCTGTTGTGACCCTTATTCTTGAAATTAAATCCATGTGCTGATCTTCATTCTTGAATTTTACTCCACTATAGTTTATTATGAAGTATTATTGAACTTGGATAAACTGAAATACGAATCCCAAATATTCGTCCTTCTGTCTCACTAGATTCGTTCTTTAAAATATTTTTCATCATCCTCAGTCCTAAATGATGATATTACTGAATATCTTTGGCCCGTAGTGCAAAGATGAATGATTAACAAATGAATATCTTTGACCCGTATGCAAAGATGTACATGTGTTGAGATGAACATGACCAACTGGTGATACAAATGAATATCTTTGGCCTGTAGTGCAAAGATGAATATTTGATTAAAGATGGTTATTGATTGTTGTTACAGGGATAAAATATTGATGATGAACTTTTAAATCTTAGAAGATAGTAGAACTCATTCTCTACTTGACTCTTCTAATGGTTTGCTGTTTTCGCTGCAGTTGTTGATCTAAAACTTGTTGTCTATTATATTTTATCAGATTTTCCCTATTGAAGACTAATGATAATTTATTGTATATTATCTTAGTCATAATATTCTTTACTGGGCTAGTTGAGCTCACCCTTTTCCTTTTTGTTCCATTTTTCTTCTCAGGAGGTGAGAACATAGCAGGAACTAGTCGGGATATGGAGTAATGGTTCAGGATAGATGTATTAGTAGTTCTCACTATTTTGTAATATAGTGCATCAATAATTATAATGAGGACTCCTTTTGAGTTTGTATACTCTCTATTAGACTATATTTGTATTCAAACTCACAGTATATGTGTTGTCGTATTTTACACGGCAATTGTATTATGAAGTTGTATTTATTTCTGTACCATGTATTTGGCGACTCAGAATGGGTGATGTATACCTATTTTGGGGGCGTCACAGAAATGAAATATATATAAACACTTCTTAGCTAGCCTCTCTTATAGTTAATGGTACCTTATATAAATAATATTTGTTTCTAGCGCTGGGATTCGCTTGGGGTTAATTTTCTCTCATCCACTACTTGGTCTAGCGGATGTGGCTTATTATTTTAGAGAGTCCGCTAGACGAAGTAGCGGAAGACGTGTTTCTTTTTTTAATCTTCGCCCTTAATTATTGTAATGGATGGTTATGATGTTATTTGCCCATTTTTCATCCATAGCAAATACTTGCTATGGATCATTTCTCTCTCTCTCTCTATATATATATATATATATAGAGAGGACGGATCTAAAACACTCATCTTAAATAACACTTATTTATTAAAACTACATTATTTTGGAGATTTTTTTAAAAAATAAGTGGGGCCGCATATGACATTTTTCTAAATAAAATTAAAGCAAGTGAGACCACTTTATTTTAATATTATTTTGTATTTTAAAAGAATCCCCCAAAAAAACGACACAGTTTTAATAAAGGAGTGTTATTTAAGAGAGAGTGTTATTTAACTCGTTTTAGATCCGTTCTATATATATATATATATATATATATATATATATATATATATATATATATATATATATATATAAAACATATGCAGTGAATCAAAAATGAAAATCAATTAGCGACCCAATTTTTTTTTATCATAATAGTAAAGTAAGTAAGATCTTCTAAATAAATTAGAGACCTAATTTTTTTTATTTAATTTTTAAGTCAATTTATAGTTAAAAAATAAAATAAAATTGATATAAATCTATTTTACCCATGAACTCTCTAACACAGAATCACAGTTTGAAATTCACATAATCATAATTTGAAATTCAAGATTTCACTTGCAGACTTGAAAAATTAAAATATATGTGTGATTTTGAAACTGAACGAATAATTCATAAAAACGTACTTAAAATGAAAATCAATCAAAGAAGTGCTTCCCCATTCTTGTTGCCACTAATTCATAAAAATGGAACTCAAATACATGGGATGAACAGATAGGATAGGGGATGAGACATCATATTTATATTCCTTTTTTCTGGTCCAGATCCCACCTCCAATAGACTTAATTTGTTGTACCTCTAAGCAAATTTGCAACAAATAAGGCTGCCCAGCATTGCCGATAACAGAAGAAAAGTTCTTTGGAAGCAGTTACTTTAAATGTTGCAGTACAAATGCCTATAAATTCGGGTACTTTGGATTTAACATCTTTGGATTTAACTCTTTAAAGCAGTTTAGAAACATTTGAACAGATAATTACGAACATTGGATGACAGTTGAAAATTGAGTTTCGATTTACATGATGAAAAAAAAAACCTAAACACTTCCTTGTAGTGGAAGGAACAATATCCGAATTTGACCAAAAAAGAACACACATCTTGTGTTGTTGCAAACACCTTAAGAGGTGGAATCAGTGGAGCTCGAAACATCATCCAGAAAACTCATCATCCTGACATGACAAAGTAAATGAAAAAATAAATAAAAATTTATCGTTCTCAATAACAAGCAAGTTATAGAGGTGGAAGAACTATTATCCATTTTATCAACAAAATACTCCATATAAGTTCTATTAATAACTATAATTACCTGTGACGAAGAACTATTATCCATGTCATTAAAAGCATCTTTATCAACAATTGAAGATCTATCATGGTCAAAGATAACATCACAAAGTTAACACATGTGGTTTATACATAATAATAAGAAAGGAAAAATACAAATAAGTTTGCATTCTTACGATTTTTTAAGCATAGGACAATTCCTTTTGTCGTGTGTTTGTCCATATTTTCCACACCCATTACAACGCCGACCTTTATATTTTTCTCTTGCAAACTCCTTTCTGCCCTTAAGTCTTTTCCCACTTCCTTTTGCTTTAACAGGATCTGGTTCATTTAAACTAGTTTCAAAAGCAATACTTCTCCTTGTAGAAGGTAGCACTTCTTCGGCACCATGAAGCAATGGTTTAATCCTCTCAATCAATGAATCCAATGCCTCACAGAAGATCTGACTAGCTTCATCATTTAAGATGACTTTATCAATCACATGTGAATAACGTTGGAATAATGCATTGCGCTTTCCTATTAAGGAGTTGTCAATAGATATCTCAACACCATCCTTGTCTACCACAAGATCAGATCTAGCAGATCTAGTCCATCTCTTCAAAATATATTGATCTGGCAATTCATGAAGTTGACGTATTTTGTGTAAATATGCCAAAGCATGGTTGCATGGGATTCCGAAACTCTCAAACATATAACAACTACATGATGCAAAATCTGCATATTTGTCATAAACAATTAGCCGGTTTCTTTTTTTCTTTTTGTCATCCATATGTACAACTTTATATACGTTGTGAGTGGCATTCTCTTCTGTAAGCTCAACATTGTTTCAATAACTCTCCCACAACTGATCTTGAAATTTATAAAAGTAAGTACGTGTGTATATATTAGCCATTTGTCTATCCATAAGTATAAGTCCACCAAGGAATTGATTTTTGAAACATACCTCTTGAAAAATGCATGCCCACTTTCTGCTCGCTGACTACTAGACATTCCACATGAGAAAATGTGGTTCACATAAGCTGGCACCCATTTAGATCGAATATTAAATATTGATTGCAACCATGCATCTTCATTAAAAACGTTGTTCTCAACAATACTCTTCCATCTCAAGTCAATCTCATCTCTAGTCTCAGAATCCCAAACACAGTCTCTAAATTGTTGATAGTGAATAATACACTCGGGCTTGTCAGAGAATTTATTCAAAATATGCCAGCTACAATACCTATGAAATGTGTGCGGAAGAGCTTCTGAAATGGCTTTTGTCATTGCGGGATCCTGATCAGTAATAATAATATTCGGAGCATCACCTGGCATAGCCCTCAAAAATTCTCTAAACAACCAAATGAAGGAGTCTGCAGTCTCGTCACTTAAGAACGCCCTAGAAAAAATAATTGTCTGACCATGGTTGTTTACTCCCATAATTGGTGCAAAAATCATACAATATCGATTGGTGTTGTAGGTAGTGTCGAAGATAACCGCATCACCATAAAACTTGTACGATTGCCTAGAGATTGCATCAGCCCAAAAACATCGAGTAATCTTGTGTTCAATATTTGTCTCAACCTTGAATATGAACCCTGAATTTTTTTCTTGCTCATTCAGGAAATGAGCAAACAACATTTCTCCATCATGACCTTTGATCTTCATACGTCTATCTCTGTTGGAGTTGTACATATCTTGTTGAGTAAAACCAACATTTTCAATGCCTCCTGCTTGGGTTGCTAGAATGTCATATTGTTGGTGTGTAGATACGTTAACAGATGTTAGTTGTTGTGCTATAAGTTGATCAACCCCAGAAATTCGACGATGAGACTTTAATAAGTGGCGTCTTCGCGGGGTTGTCATTGGATGAGTATGAGCCTCTTCAAATATCGTGACTACGTATCCACCATGTTTTGATTTAACAACTATTAGCCGCGCCTTACAAGACTCTCTGCCTACTCCACGATGCCTTTTTACAACACCACTTGTTTCAGTTGACCAACTTCCCTCTTTATTGCAAACGTACTCCTTCCGTATGACCTCTCCGTCTTTACTCTTCTTACTAGAGTATGATCGAACACTAAACACAGCTTCCCTTGCATAATAATTGTAAAAGTCATACACTTCTTCTAATGCTTCAAATTGTTGACCTTGAAAGGGAGTGAGTTCACCAATTACTTGAGGATAGAAAATTGATAGAGAAGGATTTATTTCCGAATCAGTTTCCATGTGATCTAATATGCCATTATTAGCTTTCATAGTTGAATGACAGGTGAGGCGAATCTGTTTAACCATAGAAACATGCACAGATGCACTTTAATCACAAAACATGGACATATATGACATTCTATTTTTTTTCTTCTCAAATATCAATTAAGAGTAGATAAAAAATATATTATATATATGATATTCTGTTTTCTTGTCTTTTTTTCCCTTAATCCAAAAGACTAGATTAAGAAAAGAAAAGAAAAGACAAAAAAATCTACTCTACTACAAATATATTATGTAAGTGAAAATCTATATGTGCACAGCTTGTTAGAGAATTAGTGCAGGAAAGTGCAGTCAATTATTAGCGCAGTCACTTCAATTATTTGTGTTGATTCTTGTGGAATTCTTGATGGGTCTACCAGTCATTAAATATCTATGAGGAGCTTTGATTACTCTCCATTCTGATTCTTGCATTGGACAATTGGAATGTAAATTTTATTAGCGCAAGTAGTATTCTTACTCTTTGTTTTAATGTGCTTTTTTGTTATACATTAGCATAGTTGTTCTAAACATTTCAAGTATAACAACTTAAATTCTCCTTTTCTCCTCTTTTGATATGTACATTTGTTTTGTCTAGATTTTCAACAACTTGTGGGTATGTCTGTAATTATATTTCAGAAGTTTAGTGTCACAGCAGGTTAGGTTCACTTTTGTCTTTTGAAATACTTATTGGTCTGGAATTTTAGTACACATATCTAGTGTGTTTGAATTTCAGTAGTATTCTGTACACCACAATCTGTAAAGAATTCCACAAGAATCAACACAAATATATTATGTAAGTTAAAATTTTATATTTTCTATATGTGCACAAACTCTGTGAAGTGCAAAAAAGTGCAGGATCAGATTTTGATCAAATCAAGAATTGCCCATTAGAACTTATATCATGAATTTATCATTAGAACCCAAATCAATAATTTAACACAAATTAAAAATTATCCATTAGAACTTATATCAAGAATTTATCAATGAACCCAAATTAAGAACTACCCATAATTAAAACCTATATCTAGAATTCATCATTATAATTGAAATAAAAAATTACCCATTAGATGTTTGATTCTCTTGCTTCGTGTCTCTTGACTTTTCTTTTAATATTCGTGTGACTGCAATCAATTTTAAAACCCAGATTCAAAACTCATATCAGATAACACCACCACAACAACAATAATGAGTAAATCACATGAACCCATATCAAATCTGGAGATGTAATTTCAACTTTTTGCAGAAATCTTCAAATCGATTTAAAAAAAAACCATGTCAGATACCAGAATAATAAGTCACACAAATTTTTACCTTATACAAATAGAAATCTTGCAAGCTGAGTTGAAAATTGTGAAAATGGTGGGTCATCTCTTCATCTCGAAAGAGTTGGTCTTCTCTTAAACTTGCACGAGACTCTTCCTCTTTTCCCTTCTTCGTGCCTTAGTTTTCTCAGACACATAAAGTAATTAAAACAATCTCAGCCACATATAATAATTAAAATAGATCCAACGGTTGAGAGCGCCCCATCCTTCAAATAGTGTTATTTGAGAGATCCCTCAACTGAAGGGAACTGTGTGTGTGTGTGTGTATATATATATATATATATATATATATATATATATATATATATATATATATATAGTAAAGAATAGAAAATGAATAAAGTAAAGAATCTCTACTTGACTACTTTCATCTTCAAGCTGGAAACCAAGGAGGCAGGGACAAAATAGCGGATGGGCTGGGAGCGGAAATGGAATGACGAATGTTAGGGCAAAAGTAAAACAAGACTTTATTTGTTGGTGTGTATTGTGTAGTGGAGAATTGGAGATAATGAAATGAAATGAATTGCCACAAGGTCCACGAATCACAAATTTAATCTCACAATTCAAGTGAGTGGATCTTAATACTCAAAAAAAATTTAAATCTTGGGGGGGGGGGGGGGGCATGGCCCCCTGCAAAGAAGCCTAGCTCCATCCCTGCAAGTATCAAGAGGCTAAAGGAGAAGTCTGTTATGGAATGCCAGTCGATCAGAGGAAGAATGAATACTTAGGTACCTGCAAATTGTGTCAAATCATTTTGAACCAATTGACAGAAGTTCCAATAGAGTCAATGACAGTCCAAATCGATCCTTCATTTCCCGCTTTAGTCCTTTAATCCCGAATTTTTTATTATCATTTTTGAGGATGCCATTATAAATATCGTTACTGTGATGATCAGGAATCTCATTAACTTATATTAATGACCCGAAAGTTATATTAATCAATAGCATCACACTAACTAGAAAATAATGTAAAACGTTTAAGGTAAAAATACAGGTTAAATGCTTTCTAAGTCACTGTACTACATGCCAACTTACAACTGGATCACTGAACTTTTTTTTCTTACAGTCAACTCACTAAACTCGATTTTACTAACAGAAAATTAAAAAAAAACTGTTAAGTCACAGTTGACTTAACGAAAATCGCCACATGGCAGCTGACTTGTCTTAAATAAAGCCTATGTGGCAGTTAGTATGCAACGTAGCAGTGATGTGGATTTGGAGGAAAATTTTTATGAAAAAATAGAAAAATATATTTTAAATATAATATAAATTATAAAAATTAGCCAAAAAAATAAGAAAATAAATAAATAAAAATAATTACTTTTAATAATTATTTTTATTTATTTATTTATTTGTTTTTTTGGCTAATTTTTATAATTTATATTATACTTTAAAATATTTTTTTCCATTTTTTCATAAAAATTTTCCTCCAAATCTACATCATCACTGCCACGTCGCATACTAACTGCCACATAGGCTTTATTTAAGACAAGTCAGCTGCCACGTGGCGATTTCCGTTAAGTCAACTGTGACTTAACGATTTTTTTTAATTTTCTGTTAGTAAAATCGAGTTTAGTGAGTTGACTGTAAAAAAAAAAGTTCCCAGTTATTAATTGACATATAGTACAGTGACTTAGAAAGTATTTAACCCGTAAAAATACAAACTCACTATAATGATTAAAACTGAAACTAATATACATATATAAAGGTCATAGAGCCCCACCCTTAATCATCGGACTTAAAATTCATTCAATATTCCCAGATGATGTGATTTATTACTCTCTCCGTTTATTAATATAAGTTGTTTTAAAGAAATATTTTTGTTCCTTAATATAAGTTGTTTTAAAGAAATATTTTTGTTCCTTAATATAAGTTGTTTGAGAATTTAAGTAAGCATTAATTGCTTAGTTTTCAATATTACCCCAAGTATTAAATATAACTTTGGTTCTCTCACTATTTTCTATCCAATAAATAACAATCTCTTATTCCAATACAAGGGCAATATAGACAATTGATATTATGGTTAATGCTATACAATCATTACCTTAATACTTGTGCACAATCTTAAAACGACTTATATTAAGCAGAGGCGGAACTAGGGGGCACGGGCAGGGGCATCTAACCCCGGTAGGGAGGCGGATCAGGCGGACTAGGGGAGGGGGAGGGGGAGGGGGAGGGGGCGAGGGGCGGTGGGCGGTGCTGGGGGCAGCCGCGGTGCAGCCGGTGCTCCGGTCCGATCGTCTTCTCCGACTGCAGAGTGCAACAGGTTTGTAATTTTAATCTCTCTCTCTCTTCCTTGTTTGTGGATCAGTGGATTGGGGAAGAGGAAATGGTAAGCAATGTCAAGAATACTGAAACTAAAACAAACCCAAAATTAACTTTGCTATCTCTAATTGCACTAATTTTCTACGAGGTATCTGGGGGTCCATTTGGTGTGGAAGATTCAGTGAATGCAGGAGGTGGCCCGCTTCTTTCCTTGCTTGGTTTCTTGATATTTTCCTTGTTTTGGAGCTGAGCAATAAACCCAAATAAACGGTAATGATATATTTATTCAATTATTCTCAGTTCAATTTTGATAATTATATACATAAACAAATTGGTGTGATACTTTATATTAATTGTTATTTGGAATTTTGGATGTTGTAATTATATGAAGGATTAACTGATTAATGAATTCTGAACATTTTTGAAAGTAATTTGTGCCTATCTGAACAAGATTAGAGGAGATAAGTTGGTTGTGCGAAGGCATAAGAGAGACTAAAGTCACTAAATGGGTTTGAAATTCAAACAAATAGGCATGAAATTGGTAGCTTAGAACAGTGCGCTCGATAAAAGTCCCAAGTGGATTGTTTTGGCTAAAAGTCCCAAGTGGACTCCGCTCCTTCCCCACAGCAACCTTCACGTTGCTGCTCCGGACTTTCGGTAATCGCTCTCAAATTTTGACCCCCCTCAAATTTCGTTCTGGTTCCGCCACTGATATTAAGGAACGGAGGGAGTACTTTTAATCATCTTAATGTTATACTCCATCTGTTCCTTAATATAGGTCGTTTTAGAGTTGTGCACAAATATTAAGAAAATAATTATAAAACATTAAATATACTATCAATTGTCTATATTGCCCTTGTATTGGAAAGAGAGAGTGTTATTTATTGTATAAAAAATAGTGAGAGAACCAAAATTATATTTATTACTTGGGGTAATATTGGAAACTAAGCAATTAATGCTTACTTGAAATTCTCAAACGACTTATATTTAGGAACAAAAATATTTTTTAAAATCGATCTATATTAAAGAACGGAGGGAGTACTAACTACAATTAAGTACACAAATTATATATACAGCCTCGTGCTTTGACTTACGTGTTCATAACAAAATTCAACGGCCACAAACAACAAATCTTCCGACATTGACTGACTGCAATTGAATGACCCCTATCTAATTAATTAAAGTAGCAATATAATTAAGATGTAGCAAATGTTGGATTGATTGAAAGGCTATGCAATCATAAAGATAAGATCGGAGTGGTATGAATTAAAAGCCAAATTTACATAATTTTCAACACCCAACCACATGCATTATGGGGGGAGGGGGGCCTTAGTACTTATTTTGGAAATTAAAACTGTGCCACACGTATCTTACTCCCATTTCATAGCTCACTTTTTTCCTGAGCCTATAAATAGACATCGAAACACACTTGTTTTTTCATCCTTCTCCACAATATCATTCTGATTAGAGTACAAAGTTGTTAGAAATATGGGTTCTAATAAGGCATTTCTTTTACTTGGTCTTTCTCTGGCTATTTTTCTTCTGATTAGTTCAGAGGTCGCAGCTAGAGAGTTGGCTGAAGCTCAGACCACCACTACCAACAAAAACAGTAAGTTTTAGCTCATATTTTAATTTGTGTATATAGTTTTCAATTTAATCAAGCTCTTATTTGTTGCGTCCTTCATATAATTCAAGAATAATGTTAGGTATAATAGTTAGACAAAAATGGTATAATTTTATATAAACAAAAGTTTTATTAGTTGTGCAATATAACTCATCAATGTTTTGTCTAGTTCAATTAAACAGTTTTTGTCTAATTATAGATATTATTAGTCTTTCAAAAATCCAGGAGTGATTTTACTCGAATTTTATATGCAATTGTTGCATAGCATTGACAAAAATAAAAATAAATAATTGTTGCATAGTACAGTTGGCAGCTGTATATATTATTAGCTTTAATTGGCTAACATGATTCTATACTATACATGCAGCTGAGGCAGCTACTGTTGATGGGAGGGGCGGATATAATGGCTACAACGGCGGTGGAGGCTACAACGGTGGTGGAGGTTACCACAACGGCGGAGGAGGCTACAACGGTGGTGGAGGTTACCACAACGGCGGTGGAGGCTACAACGGCGGTGGAGGTTACCACAACGGCGGTGGAGGCTACAACGGCGGTGGAGGTTACCACAACGGCGGTGGAGGCTACCATAACGGCGGTGGAGGATACCATAACGGTGGTGGTGGTGGTGGGTGCAGGTACGGATACTGCCGTTATAGGTGCTGCAACTATGCAGGTGAGGTGGTGGACGCAGAGACTACCGAAGTCAAGCCTCAGAACTAGAGGAGTGTTTTGATCTGACGATGCATGCATGTACTCTAGTCTATGATATATAGTATGGAAAGTATATATATATATATATATATATATATATATATATATATATATATATATATATATATATATATATATACTACTTCTTCATAGAATGTAGTATATATAAAATAAAAGCATGCATGATCACTCAATATATGTATAGCAGCACTGATATCATTTGGATTAATGATGGCCGTGCTACTAAATTTTCCTTTAAAATGTTGGACTGGATTGTGTATATGCTTGGTTTTTATCTTGTAAAATCACATTAAAGTGATTATATGAATGTAAGGAGTTTTATTTGTGTTTCATAATACTATGTTTTAGCAGCAATTAAAGTGTTTCAAAATGGAAAATGGTACTCTTCCTTAATAGGTCGTTTTAGAGAAAAATTTTTGTTCCTAAATATAAGTCGTTTGAGAGTTTCAAGTAAGCATTAATTGCTTAGTTTTCAATATTATCCCAAGTAATAAATATAACATTGGTTCTCTCACTATTTTTTGCCCAATAAATAACACTCTCTTTTTCTAATACAAGGGTAATATAGACAATTGATAGTATATTTAATATTTTATAATTATTTTCTTAATACTTATGTATAACTCTAAAACGACCTATATTAAGGAACTTGGGGAGTATATCCTCCTACTTTTTTTGTCCCAACATTTCAGCTGACTACAAAACAGAGAATTAAATCTTCTAACTGTAAATACTCTAATTATGAAGCGTCCATTATGCATTATGTCCACTATCTTGTCATACAGTGCCGATTTGACATACATAACATGACTTATCATAAATTATGCACATACAATTATACATTATTAATAATTAATATTGGTGTAACATAGCCTAGCTACATTTTAGTTTTACGTACATGGCTGAGTGTTAATTTTGAACTTGTTTTGACGAAATGTTGTGATAACAAAAGAAATTTATATTTAATTATTGGATTTTGCATAATAAATAACATAGTTATAAGATTACAAAATTAAGTCGGTAATAGCTTAGTGGCCGAATAACTTACTTATTTGATTTTGTATAATAAAAATAACTTAGTTATTTTCTCTAATCACGTGTTGAGGTTGGGTCGATCCGACCTACAAAAGAGGGAAACTAAAAATATTCTTGATGGCAGAGTCGTCAGGAATATATTGTTAGGAACTGAAAGGAAACTATATATATATATATATATATATATATATATATATATATATATATATACACACACACACACACAACACGGAACAGGTCCGGACTCCCGGACCTGATCAAAAACGGACCCTAAAATTTTATTTTTTTTTTGCTTTTTTTTTTAGAACAACTAAAAAAAAAATTAATATTTTATGGAACTGAAATTTTTCCATAATACAATGTTTTGGGCGTGTTTTGAATACCTATACCAAAAAATAGTGGTACAGTCTGCACAGACTGTACCACCATATTTTGTTATACGTACCCAAATCACGCCCAAAACATTGTATTATGAAAAAATTTCAATTCCATAATTTTTTATTATTTTTTTAGTTGTTTTAAAAAAAAGCAAAAAAAAAAAAAGTCCAGATTTTGGTTCGGTCCGGGAGTCCAAACCTGATCCGGACTATATATATATATATATATATATATATATATATATATATATATATATACTTATCTCAAATAAACTAAACTAGAGAAAAAAATCAGCAATAATCTTATATTTTGAAATAGAGGAAATACTATATTTTGTAATTCAATTTTAAGATTTGAAATTCTGCTTGAGTTTTAAAATTTTAAATAAAACTTATTGCATTCGTTAAAATAAAATAAAATTATAGTTTTCACCGTAACGTGGACATTAAGAAAATATATTTTTAGAATATTGTGGAGTTTTTGAATATTTATAAATTATGATAGAAGAATTGATGTATTTAGTTTTCATGGCTAGCTTTAATTCATATATATATGCTACGGACACTAATAATTTATTGGCGGTCTACTTTCAGATTGTGATCTAGTAAGAAAGGTTCAATGGACTGACCGTGGAGGAAGGCTTACGGTAATACGGTGGGCCTGACTTGTATCAACTTGTATCGACATTTTTAATGCCATACAGTTTCGGTCCTTCAGAATTATTTCAAGAGTAAAATACACTTACACTCGATGAAGATTACTATAATAACACTCACTATCCCTCTAATTTTGCAAGTAACACTCACCACCCCTGCAGATGTGTATTATTGACCAAATAAGCGAAGTTACGTATTTATCCTCATGTTTTACTATTTTAAAATATTATAAATTTATACTTATTTTGTTAATGACAAAAGTACCCTATTTTGACTTATATTATCAAGTTACATTCTCCACTATTAAAGCACTAGTCACCGACTCACTGTTGTCATACCGGGGGGGGGGGGGGGAGGGAAAGTTTTTTGACGTGAAGGAGATGATCTGAGATTAACTTGTCCGGCTACGATCGAGATTTTTTGGGTTTAAGGTATACATGTTTTTCCCCATTGTCGTCACTACAAATGCTTGTTACCACTCGATTCGCTCAATTCTAAATCCTAGATTATGAAATCAACCTTGTTTCACACTTGATGAAACTCACCAAGAGCACTTCTCTGTCTCAATTACTCACTCTCATGAAAATTAATTATTTGTATCCACATCGATAATCACATATATATATATATATATATGTAAGACTCCAATTTTTATAAATTTTACAAAGTAAGCAAGTTGTTATAAAATATTCGTTTGGTCGGAGAATATTCTTTTTGTCGGGGAATATTCGTACGACGGCACAATCATTGGTGGACCCCACAACGGAATTATTGTCGGATTGAGAAAACGACAGAATTATCTTTCTATAAAAATAACGGCTGAGGTGTTACCGTTAAAACCGTTAAAACTGTTGAACTACTCGGTAGTAAAAGTACAGTAATACGCGTGGTTGCATAGTAGCACACGGTATTGATTATTGATGCTTACGTGAGAAGTCACTCAGCTATACTCAATTATTGCTACAGTAATTGCTGCATCATATCTCTTAAATTATTGTCATAGTATCATCTGTATAATATGTTATATTATTAAATCAATAATTGAGACGTTGTGGTAAGTTTGGTTATTTTATGGGGGGCCATATGTCATCATCTAAGAGTCTCTTCGTCAATAGTAATTACCGTCGTCAATAGTAATTACCGTCGTCAATAGTATTTACCTTGGTCAATAGTAATTACCTTCGTCAATAGTATTTACCTTGGTCAATAGTAATTACCTTCGTCAATAGTATTTACCTTGGTCAATAGTAATTACTTTCGTCAATAGTAGTTGTCCCTTCAATATTACCAAGAGTCATTTGACCCTTCGTTAAGACCAAGAGTCATTTGACTCTTCGTTAAGACCAAGAGCCACCCTCAGTTTTTCTATAAATAGAGGCCTAGGGCTTCATTATTTTTCACGAATTCATTCAAGCTATAGAGAGAGAAAGTATAGAGAGAATAAGAGAGAGAGAATAAAAGTATTCTGCTACATCACTTTTCCAATATCCAGTTCTTTTAAGGTAGGGAATATTATTTCTTTTATATTCATGAAGAGAACTTCTGTTATTCCATTCGTTATTATTCTGTTGGAATAACCAGTATACGCGGTCTACCCTATACTTGGTGACATTCTTCTATTATTCTGTTGGAACATCCTGTCTGTGTGTTTTACACCAGACCTGGTTCCGTTTATTATTCTGTTGGAACATCCTGTCTGTGTGTTTTACACCGGACCTGGTTCCGTTTATTATTCTGTTGGAACATCCTGTCTGTGTGTTTTACACCGGACCTGGTTCCATTATTTATTATTCTGTCGGAATATCCTGTCTGTGCGTTTACGCCGGACCTGGTTCTATTATTTATTATTCTGTTGGAATAACCTGTCTGTGCGGTCTATCGCATGCATGGTGATTTCTTTTGTTATTCCATTCTTTATTATACTCAGTTGGTTAAGTTTTGACTTCTATACTCCATGAAATTTGTGGAATATCCTTGATAGTTGCGTTTCATCCAGTATCTTTTCAAGAAAATATTCTTCTAAGCATTCTTGAATTTTACTCCACAATGCAGTATCATGTTGACAATTTGGACGTTGTTAATTCCTGGATAAATTAATTCTTGAACTTGTTTTATTGAATTCTTATATCATTGTCATCATCCTCATGTTTATAAAATGTTGTAAGTCATCTGTGGCATGTAGTGCATAGATGGACTTGGTATGATTATGACCAGGGATTATTCGGTATAATCATGACCGTAATGTTACAAATGATGTGGTAAAAGTCCTCATTGGCCCGTAGTGCATTGATGGACAGTTGTTGGCATGATCATGACCATTAATGAATACACGAATATCCTTGGCCGTAGTGCAGGGGTGATTCGATGATGTGGATTATTTTATTAAGCTGAGTCTCAGCGATTACAGTGTTGAAAAACTTTTTAAATCATAAAAGATAGTAGAGTTTATTTTCTACTTGACTCTTTTAATGGATTGCTTGTTCCGCTACAGTTAAACTTGATGTCTATTATATTTTATCAGTTTAACATTGTTGAAGGCTAATGATAATTTATTCTGCATTATCTTAGTCATAATATTTCTTACTGGGCTAGTTGAGCTCACCCTTTCTTTCACTGTTCTCTTCAGGAAATGAGAACGTAGCTGGGACAAGTCGGGGTACGGAGTGATGGTCCGAATGATAGTATTAGTTAGTAGTCCTCACTATTCTATGTAATGGTGTGTTAATAAATGTAATGAGGACTCCTTTTGAGTATGAATACTCTCTAGAAGATAATATTTGTATTCAAACTCACAGTTTATGTTTTGTCGTATTGTACACGACAGATGTATTAATCAGTTGTATTTGTATTCTGTACTATGTATCTGACGACCCAAGATGGGTGATGTATACCTAATTTTGGGGGCGTCACAGTTGGTATCAGAGCTTAGGGATATGATCCCTGGCTAAGATGTGAGAATAGAACTAGGAGGGGAGAGACGGGAAATTCCTTCGCTAGTATGACATACCTAAGTTTATTTGCATGGTATTTAATTGGTCGGTCATAATATAAGGATAATATATGACATATCAATTAATTTTTATTTTGTGACAGTATCTGAAAATGGCATCTGAGAATGTTGAGAATAGCAATGGAGCACAGACGACAGTTGATTCACCACATATCAATAATCAGGATAATGTGCATCAGGAAGGTGTCAATCCTCATGCAAACAACAACACTGACCAAATGATGAATGATCAAATGTTCAGAGGCTTTATGCAATTCATGCAACAACAGGTGAAAGCGGCTCCTGTCCACAACGTAGGTGGAAATACTGGAAACTCTCTGGCGGTCACCGCTAAACAGTTTAAGGAGCTGGGACCACCGGAGTTTAAGGGAGAACCCAAACCACTTGTAGCTGAAACATGGATAAAGCAGATCACCAAGATATTTGATGTCTTGGGTTGCTCCGAGGAGCAAAAGGTTCCCTTTGCCGCCTTTATGTTGCGAGGAGAGGCAGATTACTGGTGGGAATCGATAAAGCGTACTCAACCTGCCGCACTGAAGATGTCTTGGGAGAAGTTTCAAGATCTGTTTAACGACAAATACTTTCCTGAGAGTATTCGTCACATGAAGGAGGTGGAGTTCATCAAATTGGAGCAGAATAATATGACCGTGTCGCAGTACGAGGCAAAATTTGCGGAGTTATCCCGGTTTGCGTCCCACCTGGTGGATAATGAAGAAAGAATGACGCGGATGTTTTTAAGAGGTTTGAAGCCGGAGATACGTCAACATCTTGTTTCTCATAAACTGTGTTTGTATTCAGATGTTGTAAATAGGGCTCAGTTGGTGGAGCGCGATAACGAGACAACGCAACCAAAAGAGAGCAGCCGGCAAAATGATAATACCAGTGAGAGCAGTCATCGAAGCGGTGACAACAAGCGTGGAGGGAATCAACAGGCCAGAAATGGTAACCACTTCGGTGGTAATCAGGGCCAAAATAATAAGAATGGACATTTCAAGAAGAGGAGATTCAACAATGATGGAAAGACGTCAGCACCAGCACCTGTCGTTAAGGAAGGAGAACGACCACCTATCATATGTTTCAAATGCGGAGGGGAGGGACACATCAGTCCAAACTGCGCGATGCCGTCCAAAGCATGTTATAATTGTGGAAGAGAAGGTCATTTAGCCCGATTTTGTCGTTTACCGAAAACAAATTCAGCTAGGATGGAGGCACCAAAAGCCGTCCCAGAAAAGTCAAAACCGGTTGTGCAAGGAAGAGCGTTTGTTGTGAACTCCCAGAGAGCAAGGAACCCGAATGAGGTCATCACGGGTAAGCTTATCATAAACTCTAAAGAAGTTTATACTTTATTTGATACCGGTTCAACCCATTCTTTTATTTCTCCTACTTGCGCTCATCGATTAAATTTGATTCCGGAGAAATTAGACTTTGACTTATCTGTGGAAACTCCGTTGGGAGAAACCTTCATTACCTCCACTGTTTATAAGTCTTGTTTGGTTCAAGTTGGTACCCACACATTACCTATCGATCTGATTTCATTAAAAATACTTGCATTTGACGTGATTCTAGGGATTGATTGGTTAACTACTCATTATGCAAAAATTGATTGTTTTCGTAAGGTTGTTAGTTTTCATATTCCTAATCGACCTATTATGCGAATTCAAGCAACCAAACCATTAAAATCAATCGCTGTCATCTCAAGCCATAAAACTATTCGTTTATTGAAAAACGGATGTCAAGCTTTCTTAGCTCATGTCACAGATCTAAACAAAAATACGTCAGTTTTGAATGATATTTCTATTGTTAATAAATTCCCTGACGTATTCCCTGAAGAACTTCCTGGCCTACCCCCAGAGCGTGAAATTGAATTTTGTATCGATCTTGAACCCGGTACAAAACCCATTTCCAAAGCCCCATATCGAATGGCTCCTATTGAACTTCAGGAGTTAAAGATCCAACTGCAGGAATTGTTAGACATTGGCTTTATTCGTCCTAGTACTTCTCCTTGGGGAGCTCCTGTTCTATTCGTGAAGAAGAAAGATGGAAGTATGCGACTTTGTATTGATTATCGGGAGTTGAATCATGTCACCATCAAAAACAGGTACCCATTGCCACGTATTGATGACCTGTTTGACCAGTTGCAAGGAGCACAATTCTTTTCAAAGATCGATCTTCGTTCTGGATATCATCAGCTGAAGGTTAGAACTGAGGATATTCCAAAGACGGCTTTTAGAACTCGGTACGGGCATTATGAATTCCTAGTCATGTCCTTTGGATTGACTAATGCTCCTGCTGCCTTCATGGATATGATGAACCGGGTATTCAAGGAATATTTGGATCACTTTGTGGTCGTCTTTATTGATGACATCCTTATTTATTCCAAAAGCCGTGAAGATCATGAGCAACACTTGAGGCTGGTACTCCAAAAGCTTCGTGAATACAAGCTTTATGCCAAGTTGAAGAAATGCGAGTTCTGGCTGGAGGAGGTAGCATTCCTTGGGCACGTAGTATCAAGTCGTGGAATATCGGTTGACCCGGCAAAGATTGAAGCTATTCAAAGCTGGGAGCAACCTAAATCAGTGACCGAGGTACGTAGCTTTCTTGGTTTAGCTGGTTATTATCGGAGATTCGTGGAAGGATTTTCTCGAATCGCTACTCCATTAACTCAGCTGACTCGGAAAGATACAAAGTTTGGTTGGAGCGAAGAATGTGAGCAGAGTTTTCAAGAACTCAAGAGGAGACTCATTTCAGCACCTGTTCTAACAATACCATCTGGCTCGGAGGGATTTGTCATCTACAGTGATGCTTCGAGCAAAGGGTTGGGATGCGTTCTCATGCAACATGGAAAAGTCATAGCCTATGCATCAAGACAACTCAAGGAATATGAGAGGAATTATCCTACTCATGATCTAGAGTTGGCAGCTGTTGTCTTTGCACTTAAAATTTGGAGGCATTACTTGTATGGGGAGAAGGTGGAGATCTTTACGGATCATAAAAGCCTCAAATATTTCTTCACTCAAAAGGAACTCAACATGCGACAACGACGTTGGCTTGAACTGTTGAAAGATTATGATCATACCATTCAATATCATCCTGGAAAAGCGAACGTGGTAGCTGACGCATTGAGTAGAAGATCATATGCAAGTACGAGTGCGATATTGTCAACACAAAGACCCATTTTGTGTGATTTGCAAAGGATGGAGATAGAGTTAAAGACTCCAGGGACCCATGTGATGATGGCGAATATACGAGTAGAACCGACTTTAATCGATAAAGTTAAAGCTGCTCAAGCTACAGACCTGGAGCTGATGCGTATGAAGAAGAAAGTGCAAGAAGGTGCTATGCCGGAAGCAAGAATCGATGAAGAAGGAATACTTCGAGTCAACTCCAGACTTTGTGTTCCTAACAACCCTGATTTAAAGTATGAAATCATGATGGAGGCGCACAACACACCGTTTGCAATCCATCCTGGAAGTACCAAAATGTATCATGATCTTCGTCATACATTTTGGTGGAGCAATATGAAGAGAGAGATAGCGTTGTTTATCTCAAGGTGTCTAACTTGTCAACGAGTCAAAGCGGAGCATCAAGTACCAAAAGGTCCATTGCAACCACTTGAAATTCCAGAATGGAAGTGGGAGCACATTACCATGGATTTCGTTACCGGTCTTCCTAGGGTTTCTCAAGGTATTGATGCGATTTGGGTCATTGTTGATAGATTGACCAAGTCTGCTCATTTCTTACCGATACGAGAAACTTATACACTTGAACGTCTTGCTCGTATGTACATAAACGAGATTGTAAGACTGCATGGTATGCCAGTATCCATAATTTCTGATCGAGACCCAAGATTCACTTCACGATTTTGGGTTAGTTTACAAAAAGCTATGGGCACGGAGTTACGATTTAGTTCAGCATATCATCCTCAGACGGACGGACAATCAGAGAGGACTATTCAAACTCTTGAAGATCTATTAAGACTCTGTGTCTTTGACTTCAAGGGAAGTTGGGACAAGTTCTTACCATTGGTGGAGTTTTCCTACAACAACAGTTATCAAGCAAGTATTGGCATGGCTCCATTCGAAGCATTGTATGGAAGAAAATGTCGTTCTCCAGTATGCTGGGATGAGGTGGGCGAAGCAACGTTGTTGGGACCGGAGTTGGTACGTATGACTACAGAAAAGATTCAAACGATCCGACAACGTATAAAAACCTCACAAGATCGACAAAAGAGTTATGCTGATCTTCATCGAAAGGACGTGGAATTTGATGTAGGAGATCATGTGTTCTTACGTGTTGCTCCATGGAAAGGAGTTACGAGATTTGGAAAGAGAGGAAAGCTAAATCCTCGATTCATCGGTCCATTTTTAATCCTCGATCGAGTAGGAACTGTGGCTTATAGACTCGCTTTACCGCCAAGTATGTCTCGTGTTCATAACGTTTTCCACATATCCATGTTACGCAAATATGTGGAAGACCCAAACCACATTATTGAGTTAGAACCGGACGAAATAGCGGAGGATTTGACGTATGAAGAAGTTCCTGTTCAAATCTTGGATAAGAAGGAACATATTCTACGCTCCAAGGTTATACCTCAAGTCAAAGTTTTGTGGAGAAACCACGATGTTGAGGAAATGACTTGGGAGTTAGAATCAGAAAAAAAATCAAGGTATCCTTACCTCTTCGACATACCAGGTACGTACCCTAATTTCGAGGGCGAAATTTCATAAGAAGGGGAGGTTGTAAGACCCCAATTTTTATAAATTTTGCAAAGTAAGCAAGTTGTTATAAAATATTCGTTTGGTCGGAGAATATTCTTTTTGTCGGGGAATATTCGTACGACGGCACAATCATTGGTGGACCCCACAACGGAATTATTGTCGGATTGAGAAAACGACAGAATTATCTTTCTATAAAAATAACGGCTGAGGTGTTACCGTTAAAACCGTTAAAACTGTTGAACTACTCGGTAGTAAAAGTACAGTAATACGCGTGGTTGCATAGTAGCACACGGTATTGATTATTGATGCTTACGTGAGAAGTCACTCAGCTATACTCAATTATTGCTACAGTAATTGCTGCATCATATCTCTTAAATTATTGTCATAGTATCATCTGTATAATATGTTATATTATTAAATCAATAATTGAGACGTTGTGGTAAGTTTGGTTATTTTATGGGGGGCCATATGTCATCATCTAAGAGTCTCTTCGTCAATAGTAATTACCGTCGTCAATAGTATTTACCTTGGTCAATAGTAATTACCTTCGTCAATAGTATTTACCTTGGTCAATAGTAATTACCTTCGTCAATAGTATTTACCTTGGTCAATAGTAATTACTTTCGTCAATAGTAGTTGTCCCTTCAATATTACCAAGAGTCATTTGACCCTTCGTTAAGACCAAGAGTCATTTGACCCTTCGTTAAGACCAAGAGCCACCCTCAGTTTTTCTATAAATAGAGGCCTAGGGCTTCATTATTTTTCACGAATTCATTCAAGCTATAGAGAGAGAAAGTATAGAGAGAATAAGAGAGAGAGAATAAAAGTATTCTGCTACATCACTTTTCCAATATCCAGTTCTTTTAAGGTAGGGAATATTATTTCTTTTATATTCATGAAGAGAACTTCTGTTATTCCATTCGTTATTATTCTGTTGGAATAACCAGTATACGCGGTCTACCCTATACTTGGTGACATTCTTCTATTATTCTGTTGGAACATCCTGTCTGTGTGTTTTACACCGGACCTGGTTCCGTTTATTATTCTGTTGGAACATCCTGTCTGTGTGTTTTACACCGGACCTGGTTCCGTTTATTATTCTGTTGGAACATCCTGTCTGTGTGTTTTACACCGGACCTGGTTCCATTATTTATTATTCTGTCGGAATATCCTGTCTGTGCGTTTACGCCGGACCTGGTTCCATTATTTATTATTCTGTTGGAATAACCTGTCTGTGCGGTCTATCGCATGCATGGTGATTTCTTTTGTTATTCCATTCTTTATTATACTCAGTTGGTTAAGTTTTGACTTCTATACTCCATGAAATTTGTGGAATATCCTTGATAGTTGCGTTTCATCCAGTATCTTTTCAAGAAAATATTCTTCTAAGCATTCTTGAATTTTACTCCACAATGCAGTATCATGTTGACAATTTGGACGTTGTTAATTCCTGGATAAATTAATTCTTGAACTTGTTTTATTGAATTCTTATATCATTGTCATCATCCTCATGTTTATAAAATGTTGAAAGTCATCTGTGGCATGTAGTGCATAGATGGACTTGGTATGATTATGACCAGGGATTATTCGGTATAATCATGACCGTAATGTTACAAATGATGTGGTAAAAGTCCTCATTGGCCCGTAGTGCATTGATGGACAGTTGTTGGCATGATCATGACCATTAATGAATACACGAATATCCTTGGCCGTAGTGCAGGGGTGATTCGATGATGTGGATTATTTTATTAAGCTGAGTCTCAGCGATTACAGTGTTGAAAAACTTTTTAAATCATAAAAGATAGTAGAGTTTATTTTCTACTTGACTCTTTTAATGGATTGCTTGTTCCGCTACAGTTAAACTTGATGTCTATTATATTTTATCAGTTTAACATTGTTGAAGGCTAATGATAATTTATTCTGCATTATCTTAGTCATAATATTTCTTACTGGGCTAGTTGAGCTCACCCTTTCTTTCACTGTTCTCTTCAGGAAATGAGAACGTAGCTGGGACAAGTCGGGGTACGGAGTGATGGTCCGAATGATAGTATTAGTTAGTAGTCCTCACTATTCTATGTAATGGTGTGTTAATAAATGTAATAAGGACTCCTTTTGAGTATGAATACTCTCTAGAAGATAATATTTGTATTCAAACTCACAGTTTATGTTTTGTCGTATTGTACACGACAGATGTATTAATCAGTTGTATTTGTATTCTGTACTATGTATCTGACGACCCAAGATGGGTGATGTATACCTAATTTTGGGGGCGTCAATATATATATATATATATATATATATATATATATATGTGTGTGTGTGTGTGTGTGTACATATGTTATGTGGTTTCAATATTTTGGTTTCTTCCTCTCTCTCTCTCTATATATATATATATACGGAAAGGATCAAGAGCATAATCCTTAAATAGCATAATTTTATCAAAATAATGTAGTTTTGGAGGGACGCGGTGACATTTTTGTAAATACCATGCCACCGCGTATTTACAAAAATGTCACCGCATCTTATCAAAACTACGTCGTTTTGATAAAATTATGCTATTTAAGGCGTTATGTTATTTAAAGATCATGCTCTTGATCCTTCCCGTATATATATATATATACACACACACACACACACACACACACACACACACACACACTCTGTTCCAAAAAAATAATTTTATTTGCATAATTTGTAAATATTCATTACATACTTTTGTGAATTGTGATTTTATTTTTGTTCAGTTAACAGGAATGGCTGAATATCATGATATTCATGTTCACTATGGGAAAACAGTGAATGTGATTTTAAATATTGATGGAGATGTATATTGTCATATGGATATGCTCAGCGAGGTTTCTGAATTGTCATTGAGTCAAGTACCAACTGCAGTGGGTTTAGAAATCAAACTATTTTATTTAATGCCTGGAACACAAGTCGAGATGCCATTAAACAATGATGAGAACATGTTACTTATGTTTGAAATGTATAAGGGGATTAAAATTGTTTGTAAGACCCCAGATTTTATGAAATAAAAGTATTCAATTTTTTCTATTCAGTAAATGGTTAAATTGATAAATATTAAAGTTAAGGGTGATATATGAAATTTTTTTAAAATACACAAGTGGTTATAAAATATTCATTGTTGTCGGGGAATATTCGTTTGGTCGTGAAATATTCTTTCTGTCGAGGAATATTCGTACGACGGCGCAGCCATTTGTGGGCCCCATAACAGAATAACTATCGGATGAAAAAAATGACAAATTTAAATTTTTACAAATAACGGCGTAGTTGTTACCGTTAACACTGTTGGAATACCCGGTGATTAAAATACAGTAATACGCGTTATTGCACAGTAGCACACAGTATTGCATAATATTTTTGAAATTATTGATTCTTACGTAAGAAGACACTACTCAATAATTGTTACAGTAATTACTGTTCAATATTTTATTTTATTGATTCAATAATTGCTGCGTTGATATTTTATATTATTGTTGTTTCAATAATTGTTACTGCACAGTGTTTTCCTTTATCAGATCAATAGTTCATATTATTTGAATAATATTATTAGATAACATTATTGGCAATGTCTAGAAAGTTCTGTCTAAGGAGAGGTTTGGTCATCTAATTGCGCGCCAATAAGGAGAAATCCTTATTAGAAAGCCCCTCTTTCCTGGGAACGGCCTGGTTGTCTTAATTGTGACTCTGTAATATTATTTGTGAATAATTAATTATTGATTCATATGATACGGAAATATTTATTTTATGTGGATATAAATGAGGGATATATTTTTATGGTTAAAAATGAAGGAGTTAATGTTGAAGTGTTTTATCTGTATTTTTGTCGGAACGGAGGTATTGAAAATTAAATTAGGGTTTTTGAGATATTTTGTGAGTGTTATAATTTTTAATCCGACCGTTGGATCGTGGTAATATGTGGATATGTTATACATATATAAGTTGAGTATATGTCCACAAATTTTGAACCGTTAAAAATGAACGTATGATTTGTTATGAATTTTACGAGATGACTGGTTCAGAAATTGTTAAATTTTCGGAGTTAATCATTTTGGTGGAAAATTCTAGAATTGGTGGGCCCTACTCTTGGTTGGTGAAGAAATGTGCTGAGATTTTTATTTAAATATAGTGGGTGGGAATAGTAGCAGGTAAAGTCATCAGGTTGCAGGTTAAGTCTGCTTCGGCGTGCTAACATTTTCCTATAAATAGAGGGCTAAGTTAGAATTGAAAATCACACCATAAACAAGTTTTCTCTCTTTCTCTCTCTAGATTATTGAGTGTATTTTATGAATATTTAGATACTTGGTGAGTTGTTATTTATCAGTGCAAGTTTCCTTCAGCGTCATATCCGATATCCAGTCAGAAGTGCTGTTCTTTTGAGGTAAGGAATAGTAAGGGATAGTAAGTGATTTTAAGGGTTGTTATGATTTTCAGTTTCGTAATTTTTCTGAACTTCAGAAAATTCTGGAAAAATTTGGAATGATATTTTGATGAGTTTTATTGATTGTGTCCAAAAATGGTGATTTTTGGATGTATAGATTAAGAGTTATGAATTTTACGGGAAAAAACTATTTTAAAAATAACCGCTTATAACTCCTTGTGGTTAACTCCAAAATTGATGAAATTTTTATTGGAAGTATATCTATATAATATGAGTGTACTCTGTGAATTTTGGAATTTTTGGATAAAAGTACAATTTATGATAAATATCTAAATATTCGGCAGTTTTGGCCATATGAAAAATAGTAAATGAGTTTTAAAAATTCTGAGAAAAATATATGTTCAATATGGGACAATATTCTGCTAAATTCCAGAAAAGAAATATTTTTAGAACTGATTTGGTATTTTTCATGAAAATAGACTAGTTATGAGTAAATGAATTAAATACATTATGTGAAGTAAGAAAATTGGAAAATAGGATTTTATGGCTTGAGAATCCTATATGAGGTATGTGCAGATTTTTGATGAGGGTTTTGGTTATTGGTGATGAAATCTTATGAGTTTGACATTTTATGATGATTAAATACATTATTTAGTAAAGTGTAAACAATTAAAATAAATTGTTTATAAGTTTAAGAAATGTTATTTCAATATCATTATACCGAAATATTGGTATGAATTTTATTGTAGAATTTCTACCTTTTTCATGTCGAGTTACTATTCACGAGTTACTATTCACGACAAAATTGGTTTCTTTTTCTGACCAAATTATCGTTGATTTATGATTGTTACTCTCGAAAATAAATGCAGTTATTGATCATATTATTTTTATTATCATATATAATATTTTTATAACCCTGATGTTGAATTTCTCTTTCACTTGAGTGTAAAGATGGGTAAATTATTGGTATGATCGTGACTGAGGAATGTCTTTGGCTTGTAGTGCAAAGATGAATTGTTAACTGGTATGATCATGATCATTGAATTTATAATTGAATATCTTTAGCTTAAGTGTAAAGATGAATTGATTAACATGGTTATAATTATGGTGTATATAAATTCTGAAATGATTATATATTTCTTTGAGATATGAATATATTTGGCCTGTAGTGTAAATTTGAACTGTTGATGAATATATTTGGCTTGTTGTGCAAATATGAACTGTTGAGAAATATCTTTGGCCTGTAGTGCAAAGATGAATTATTGATGAATATCTTTGGCCCGTAGTGCAAAGATGACCTGTTGTTGAATATCTTTGGCCTGTAGTGCAAAGATGGTCTGTTGATGAATATCTTTGGGCCGTAGTGCAAAGATGAATTTATTAGTATGATTATGAATATGAACTATGATTTGGTATAAGCATGATCTTTGATGTTTCAGGTGATGAAAATTATCTTTGTCCTGGATGAGAAAAGGAATTTAGAACTATAATTACGATTATGAGTTATACACGTGATTGTAGACAGGAATTGTTGATTGATGTTACAGGGATAAAACATTATTGGTGGACTTTTAACATAGAGAAGATAATAAACTTTATGGTCTATTTGACTCTTCTAATGGATTGCTCGTTCCGCTGCAACTATGGTTGAAAAGTTTTATCATTTACCATATGTTCTAAATCTCTGATTTAATTCTGTTGAGGGCTATTGATAACGTATTTATCTTTAGTCATGATATTCTTTACTGGGCTAGTTGTGCTCACCCTTCTGTTTCACAATTCCTTTCAGGTAATAAGAGTGTAGCTGGGTCGAGTGGGGGTAACAAGGGAATAGAACGGTGGTCATCATTTAGTAGTTATATTTGGTGAATCATCTAGGGTGAAGCGAACCTAACGTTGGAAGGGTATTTTTCCACTATCATACAAGATGTCTAATGACATACAACCTCGTGTCATCATAAGACAGGGTTGTGCTCATCCACTTGCTGAGTATCTTTACGAGCACTACCTATATAATCTTTGTGACAACCCCAAAATAGGTCCATTCCATCCAACCCATTCTGAGTCGTCAAATACATGGTACAGAAAACAACTACAACTTTATTACAACAATTGTCGTGCAAAATACAACAACACATATGCTGTGAGTTTGGATACAAATATATACCAAATGTGACTCATGTTCCAACCGTGGACATCACCTCACAATAACACCTTACATAAAGGTATAGTCAAAAACTGTTTTAGAAATTAGAATCTTTGGAAAGTGCTCAAGGAAACCTTCGTACATGGGAGGCCATGCGTCTAGGTTATGATAGATATCATATGGCCACAGAATTATTCTTAGTTGACCCAATAGACCCCAAAGAAAAACGAGAAGATTACTATCATATTATTCCCAATGGTGAGTCTTCTCTTGACTTATCATTATCTCCACTGTCTTTAATCGTGAATTATACTTCAAACAAACACCAAGATTATATAGGTAGTGCCCATAGATATACTCAGCAAGTGGATGAGCACAACCCTGTCTTATGATGACACGAGGTTGTATGTCATTAGACATCTTGTATGATAGTAACAAAATACCCTTCCAACGTTGGGTTCGCCTTACCCTATTTTCTTCACCAAATATAACTACTAAATGATGACCACAGTTCTATTCCCTTGTTACCCCCGCTCGACCCAGCTACACTCTTATTACCTGAAAGGAATTGTGAAGCAAAAGGGTGAGCACAACTAGCTCAGTAAAAAATATCATGACTAAAGATAATTCAATTATCAATAGCCTTCATCAACAATAAATCAGATATTTAGAACATATGGTAAATGATAAAAATTTCAACCATAGTTGCAGCGGAACGAGCAATCCATCAGAAGAGTCAAATAGACTATAAAGTCTATTATCTTCTCCATGTTAAAAATCCACCAACAATGTTTTATCCCTGTAACATCAATCAACAATTCTAGTCCACAATCATATGAATAACTCATAATCATAACTGTAGTTCTAAATTCCTCTTCTCATCCAGGACGAAGATAATTTTCATCACCTATCTTTACCTGAAACATCAAAGATCATGGTTACACCAAATCACATTTCCTGTTCATAATCATACTAATAACTTCATCTTTGCACTACGTCCAAAGATATTCATTTGTATCACCAGTTGGTCATGTTTATCTCAACATATGTTCATCTTTGCACTACTGGCCAAAGATATTCAACAACATGTCATCTTTGCACTACGAGCCAAAGATATTCATCAACAATTCATCTTTGCACTACAGGCCAAAGATATTCATCAATATTTCATCTTTGCACTACAGGCCAAAGATATTAATATCTCAAAGAAATATATAATCATTTCATAATTTATATAAACAATAATTATAACCATGTTGATCAATTCACCTTTGCACTTAAGCTAAAGATATTCACTTATAAATTTAATGGTCATGATCATACCAGTCACAATTCAACTTTGCACTACAGGCCAAAGAGAACCCTAGTCATGATCATACCAATAATCTACCCATCTTTACACTCTAGTGAAAGAGAATTTCAACATCAGGGTTATAAAAATGTTATATATGATAATAAAATCAATATAATCAATACATAGTTTTAATCTCAAGAGTAATATTCATAACTCAACTATAATTTGGTTAGAAAAAGAAACCAATTTTTATCGTGAATAGTAACTCGTGAATAGTAACTCATGAATAGTAACTCGACACAAAAAGGTAGAAATTCCACAATAAAATCCATACCAATATTTCGGTATAATGATATTGAAAGAATAATATTTCTTAAGCTTATAAACAATTTATTTAAATTGTTTACACTTTACTAAATAATGCATTTAATCATTCTAAAATACCAAACTCATAAGATTTTATCACCAATAATCAAAACCCTCATCAAAAATCTGCATATACCTCATATAGGATTCTCAAGCCATAAAATCCTATTTTCCAATTTTCTTACTTCACATAACATATTTAATTCATTTACTCATAACTAGTCCATTTTCATGAAAAATACCAAATCAGTTCCAAAAATATTTCTTTTCTGGGATTTAGCATAATATAGTCCCATATTGAACATATATTTTTCTCAGAATTTTTAAAAGTCATTTACTATTTTTCATATGGCCAAAACCACCGAATATTTAGACATTTATAAAAAATTGTACTTTTGTCCAAAAATTCTGAAATTTACAGAGTATACTTCTATCATACACATGTACTCCCAATAAAAATTTCATCAATTTTGGAGTTAACCACAAGGAATTATAAGCGGTTACTTTTAAAATAGTCTTTTCTCATAAAATTCATAACTCTTAATCTATACATCCAAAAATTACCATTTTTGGACACAATCAATAAAACTCATCAAAATATCATTTCAAATTTTTCCATAATTTTTGAAGATCAGAAAAATTACGAAACTAAAAATCATAACAACCCTTAAAATCCATTACTATCCCTTACCTCAAAAGAGCAGTACTTCTGACTGGATATCGGATATGATGCTGAAGAAAACTTGCACTGATGAATAGCAACTCACCAAGTATCTAAAAACTCACAAAATATGCTTCATAATATAGAGAGAGAAAGAGAGAAAGCTTATGTTTCTGGTGTGATTTTCAATTCTAACTTAGCCCTCTATTTATAGGAAAATTTTGGTAGGTTTGACCTGGAACCTGATGGCTTTACCTGCTACTATTCCCACCCACCACATTTGAAATATAATTCAGCACATTTCTTCACCAACCATAAGTGGGGCCCACCAATTCTAGAATTTTCCACCAAAATGATAAACTTCGAAAATTCAACAATTTCTGAACCAGTCATCTCGTAAAATTCATAATAAATCATACGTTCATTTTTAACGGTTCAAAATTTGTGGGCATATACTCAACTTATATATGTATAACATATTCAAATATTACCACGATCCAACGGTCGGATTAAAAATTATAACCCCCGCAAAATATCTCAAAAATCCTAATTTTTAATACCTCCATTCCGACAAAAATACTGATAAAAATCTCAACATTAACTCCTTCATTTTTAACCACAAAAATATATCCCTCATTTATATCCACATAAAATAAATATTTCCTTATCATATGAATCAATAATTAATTATTCACAAATAATATTACAGAATCACATTTATGACAACCAGGCCGTTCCCAGGAAAGAGGGGGCTTTCCAATAAGAATTTCTCCTTACTGACGCGCAATTAGGTGACCAAACCTCTCCTTAGACAGAACTTTCTAGACATTGCCAATAATGTTATCTAATAATATTATTCAAATAATATGAATTATTGATCTGATAATAGAAAATACTGTGCAGTGACAATTATTGAACAACAATAATATAAAATTTCAACGTAGCAATTATTGAATCAATAAAATAAAATATTGAACAGTAATTACTGTAACAATTATTGAGTAGTGCCTTCTTACGTAAGAATCAATAATTTTAAAAATATGTGCAATACCGTGTGCTACTGTGCAATAACGCGTATTACTGTATTTTAACCACCGGGTATTCCAACAGTGTTAACGGTAACAATTACGCTGTTATTTATAAAAACTCAAATTTGTCGTTTTCTTTATCTGACAGTTATTCGTTATGGGGCCCACAAATAGCTGCGCCGTCGTACGAATATTCCCCGACAGAAAGAATATTTCACGACCAAACGAATATTCCCCGACAACAATGATTATTTTATAATCACTTGCTTATTTTGAAAAAAATTCATATTTCACCCATAACTTTAAACTTTTATCAATTTAACCATTTACTGAATAGTAATTATAAGAAAAATTGAATACTTTTATTTCATAAAATTTGGGGTCTTACAATCTCCCCTCCTTATGAAATTTCGTCCCCGAAATTTACGTACCTGGTATTTCAAAGAGTTGAGAATACCTTCCTTTCATTTCAGATTCCATCTTTCCTGTCATCATAATTTCTCCATTGCTCATCTCCTGTATTTCAAATATCATTCTAGAATACAGCTTCAAAACAAGGGTTAATTTAACAAATTAACATATCACATAATATCCTGATATTATGACTGACCAACAAATAAGCTTAGGTAGGACACACTAGCGAAGGATATTACTCGTCTCTCCCTTCCTAGTTCTATTATCCGATCCCGCCAGAGACCATATCCCTAAGCTCTGATACCACCTGTGACAACCCCAAAATAGGTCCATTCCATCCAACCCATTCTGAGTCGTCAAATACATGGTACAGAAAACAACTACAACTTTATTACAACAATTGTCGTGCAAAATACAACAACACATATGCTGTGAGTTTGGATACAAATATATACCAAATGTGACTCATGTTCCAACCGTGGACATCACCTCACAATAACACCTTACATAAAGGTATAGTCAAAAACTGTTTTAGAAATTAGAATCTTTGGGAAGTGCTCAAGGAAACCTTCGTACATGGGAGGCCATGCGTCTAGGTTATGATAGATATCATATGGCCACAGAATTATCCTTGGTTGACCCAATAGACCCCAAAGAAAAACGAGAAGATTACTATCATATTCTTCCCAATGGTGAGTCTTCTCTTGACTTATCATTATCTCCACTGTCTCTAATTGAGAATTATACTTCAAACAAACACCAAGATTATATAGGTAGTGCCCATAGATATACTCAGCAAGTGGATGAGCACAACCCTGTCTTATGATGACACGAGGTTGTATGTCATTAGACATCTTGTATGATAGTGACAAAACACCCTTCCAACGTTGGGTTCGCCTCACCCTATTTTCTTCACCAAATATAACTACTAAATGATGACCACCGTTCTATTCCCTTGTTACCCCCGCTCGACCCAGCTACACTCTTATTACCTGAAAGGAATTGTGAAGCAAAAGGGTGAGCACAACTAGCTCAGTAAAAAATATCATGACTAAAGATAATTCAATTATCAATAGCCTTCATCAACAATAAATCAGAGATTTAGAACATATGGTAAATGATAAAAATTTCAACCATAGTTGCAGCGGAACGAGCAATCCATTAGAAGAGTCAAATAGACTATAAAGTCTATTATCTTCTCCATGTTAAAAATCCACCAACAATGTTTTATCCCTGTAACATCAATCAACAATTCTTTCCACAATCATATGAATAACTCATAATCATAACTGTAGTTCTAAATTCCTCTTCTCATCCAGGACGAAGATAATTTTCATCACCTATCTTTACCTGAAACATCAAAGATCATGGTTACACCAAATCACATTTCTGTTCATAATCATACTAATAACTTCATCTTTGCACTACGTCCAAAGATATTCATTTGTATCACCAGTTGGTCATGTTTATCTCAACATCTGTTCATCTTTGCACTACTGGCCAAAGATATTCAACAACATGTCATCTTTGCACTACGGGCCAAAGATATTCATCAACAATTCATCTTTGCACTACAGGCCAAAGATATTCATCAATATTTCATCTTTGCACTACAGGCCAAAGATATTAATATCTCAAAGAAATATATAATCATTTCAGAATTTATATAAACAATAATTATAACCATGTTGATCAATTCACCTTTGCACTTAAGCTAAAGATATTCAATTATAAATTCAATGGTCATGATCATACCAGTCACAATTCAACTTTGCACTACAGGCCAAAGAGAACCCTAGTCATGATCATACCAATAATCTACCCATCTTTACACTCTAGTGAAAGAGAATTTCAACATCAGGGTTATAAAAATGTTATATATGATAATAAAATCAATATAATCAATACATAGTTTTAATCTCAAGAGTAATATTCATAACTCAACTATAATTTGGTTAGAAAAAGAAACCAATTTTTATCGTGAATAGTAACTCGTGAATAGTAACTCATGAATAGTAACTCGACACAAAAAGGTAGAAATTCCACAATAAAATCCATACCAATATTTCGGTATAATGATATTGAAAGAATAATATTTCTTAAGCTTATAAACAATTTATTTAAATTGTTTACACTTTACTAAATAATGCATTTAATCATTCTAAAATACCAAACTCATTAGATTTTATCACCAATAATCAAAACCCTCATCAAAAATCTGCATATACCTCATATAGGATTCTCAAGCCATAAAATCCTATTTTCCAATTTTCTTACTTCACATAACATATTTAATTCATTTACTCATAACTAGTCCATTTTCATGAAAAATACCAAATCAGTTCCAAAAATATTTCTTTTCTGAGATTTAGCATAATATAGTCCCATATTGAACATATATTTTTCTCAGAATTTTTAAAAGTCATTTACTATTTTTCATATGGCCAAAACCACCGAATATTTAGACATTTATCAAAAATTGTACTTTTGTCCAAAAATTCTGAAATTTACAGAGTATACTTCTATCATATACATGTACTCCCAATAAAAATTTCATCAATTTTGGAGTTAACCACAAGGAATTATAAGCGATTACTTTTAAAATAGTCTTTTCCCATAAAATTCATAACTCTTAATCTATACATCCAAAAATCACCATTTTTGGACACAATCAATAAAACTCATCAAAATATCATTTCAAATTTTTCCAGAATTTTTGAAGATCAGAAAAATTACGAAACTGAAAATCATAACAACCCTTAAAATCCATTACTATCCCTTACCTCAAAAGAGCAGTACTTCTGACTGGATATCGGATATGATGCTGAAGAAAACTTGCACTGATGAATAGCAACTCACCAAGTATCTAAAAACTCACAAAATATGCTTCATAATATAGAGAGAGAAAGAGAGAAAGCTTATGTTTCTGGTGTGATTTTCAATTCTAACTTAGCCCTCTATTTATAGGAAAATTTTGGTAGGTTTGACCTGCAACCTGATGGCTTTACCTGCTACTATTCCCACCCACCACATTTGAAATATAATTCAGCACATTTCTTCACCAACCACAAGTGGGGCCCTCCAATTCTAGAATTTTCCACCAAAATGATAAACTCCGAAAATTCAACAATTTCTGAACCAGTCATCTCGTAAAATTCATAATAAATCATACGTTCATTTTTAACGGTTCAAAATTTGTGGGCATATACTCAACTTATATATGTATAACATATCCAAAAATTACCACGATCCAACGGTCGGATTAAAAATTATAACCCCCGCAAAATATCTCAAAAATCCTAATTTTTAATACCTCCATTCCGACAAAAATACTGATAAAAATCTCAACATTAACTCCTTCATTTTTAACCACAAAAATATATCCCTCATTTATATCCACATAAAATAAATATTTCCTTATCATATGAATCAATAATTAATTATTCACAAATAATATTACAGAATCACATTTATGACAACCAGGCCGTTCCCAGGAAAGAGGGGGCTTTCCAATAAGAATTTCTTCTTACTGACGCGCAATTAGGTGACCAAACCTCTCCTTAGACAGAACTTTCTAGACATTGCCAATAATGTTATCTAATAATATTATTCAAATAATATGAATTATTGATCTGATAATAGAAAATACTGTGCAGTGACAATTATTGAACAACAATAATATAAAATTTCAACGTAGCAATTATTGAATCAATAAAATAAAATATTGAACAGTAATTACTGTGACAATTATTCAGTAGTGCCTTCTTACGTAAGAATCAATAATTTTAAAAATGCTGTGCAATACCGTGTGCTACTGTGCAATAACGCGTATTACTGTATTTTAACCACCGGGTATTCCAACAGTGTTAACGGTAACAACTACGCCGTTATTTGTAAAAACTCAAATTTGTCGTTTTCTTTATCTGACAGTTATTCGTTATGGGGCCCACAAATAGCTGCGCCGTCGTACGAATATTCCCCGACAGAAAGAATATTTCACGACCAAACGAATATTCCCCGACAACAATGATTATTTTATAATCACTTGCTTATTTTGAAAAAAATTCATATTTCACCCATAACTTTAAACTTTTATCAATTTAACCATTTACTGAATAGTAATTATAAGAAAAATTGAATACTTTTATTTCATAAAATTTGGGGTCTTACAATCTCCCCTCCTTATGAAATTTCGTCCCCGAAATTTACGTACCTGGTATTTCAAAGAGTTGAGAATACCTTCCTTTCATTTCAGATTCCATCTTTCCTGTCATCATAATTTCTCCATTGCTCATCTCCTGTATTTCAAATAGCATTCTAGAATACAGCTTCAAAACAAGGGTTAATTTAACAAATTAACATATCACATAATATCCTGATATTATGACTGACCAACAAATAAGCTTAGGTACGACACACTAGGGAAGGATATTACTCGTCTCTCCCTTCCTAGTTCTATTATCCGATCCCGCCAGAGACCATATCCCTAAGCTCTGATACCACCTGTGACAACCCCAAAATAGGTCCATTCCATCCAACCCATTCTGAGTCGTCAAATACATGGTACAGAAAACAACTACAACTTTATTACAACAATTGTCGTGCAAAATACAACAACACATATGCTGTGAGTTTGGATACAAATATATACCAAATGTGACTCATGTTCCAACCATGGACATCACCTCACAATAACACCTTACATAAAGGTATAGTCAAAAACTGTTTTAGAAAATAGAATCTTTGGGAAGTGCTCAAGGAAACCTTCGTACATGGGAGGCCATGCGTCTAGGTTATGATAGATATCATATGGCCACAGAATTATTCTTGGTTGACCCAATAGACCCCAAAGAAAAACGAGAAGATTACTATCATATTATTCCCAATGGTGAGTCTTCTCTTGACTTATCATTATCTCCACTGTCTTTAATCGTGAATTATACTTCAAACAAACACCAAGATTATATAGGTAGTGCCCATAGATATACTCAGCAAGTGGATGAGCACAACCCTGTCTTATGATGACACGAGGTTGTATGTCATTAGACATCTTGTATGATAGTAACAAAACACCCTTCCAACGTTGGGTTCGCCTCACCCTATTTTCTTCACCAAATATAACTACTAAATGATGACCACAGTTCTATTCCCTTGTTACCCCCGCTCGACCCAGCTACACTCTTATTACCTGAAAGGAATTGTGAAGCAAAAGGGTGAGCACAACTAGCTCAGTAAAGAATATCATGACTAAAGATAATTCAATTATCAATAGCCTTCATCAACAATAAATCAGATATTTAGAACATATGGTAAATGATAAAAATTTCAACCATAGTTGCAGCGGAACGAGCAATCCATCAGAAGAGTCAAATAGACTATAAAGTCTATTATCTTCTCCATGTTAAAAATCCACCAACAATGTTTTATCCCTGTAACATCAATCAACAATTCTAGTCCACAATCATATGAATAACTCATAATCATAACTGTAGTTCTAAATTCCTCTTCTCATCCAGGACGATGATAATTTTCATCACCTATCTTTACCCGAAACATCAAAGATCATGGTTACACCAAATCACATTTCCTGTTCATAATCATACTAATAACTTCATCTTTGCACTACGTCCAAAGATATTCATTTGTATCACCAGTTGGTCATATTTAGCTCAACATCTGTTCATCTTTGCACTACTGGCCAAAGATATTCAACAACATGTCATCTTTGCACTACGGGCCAAAGATATTCATCAACAATTCATCTTTGCACTACAGGCCAAAGATATTCATCAATATTTCATCTTTGCACTACAGGCCAAAGATATTAATATCTCAAAGAAATATATAATCATTTCAGAATTTATATAAACAATAATTATAACCATGTTGATCAATTCACCTTTGCACTTAAGCTAAAGATATTCACTTATAAATTTAATGGTCATGATCATACCAGTCACAATTCAACTTTGAACTACAGGCCAAAGAGAACCCTAGTCATGATCATACCAATAATATACCCATCTTTACACTCTAGTGAAAGAGAATTTCAACATCAAGGTTATAAAAATGTTATATATGATAATAAAATCAATATAATCAATACATAGTTTTAATCTCAAGAGTAATATTCATAACTCAACTATAATTTGGTTAGAAAAAGAAACCAATTTTTATCGTGAATAGTAACTCGTGAATAGTAACTCATGAATAGTAACTCGACACAAAAAGGTAGAAATTCCACAATAAAATCCATACCAGTATTTCGGTATAATGATATTGAAAGAATAATATTTCTTAAGCTTATAAACAATTTATTTAAATTGTTTACACTTTACTAAATAATGCATTTAATCATTCTAAAATACCAAACTCATAAGATTTTATCACCAATAATCAAAACCCTCATCAAAAATCTGCATATACCTCATATAGGATTCTCAAGCCATAAAATCCTATTTTCCAATTTTCTTACTTCACATAACATATTTAATTCATTTACTCATAACTAGTCCATTTTCATGAAAAATACCAAATCAGTTCCAAAAATATTTCTTTTCTGGAATTTAGCATAATATAGTCCCATATTGAACATGTATTTTTCTCAGAATTTTTAAAACTCATTTACTATTTTTCATATGGCCAAAACCACCGAATATTTAGACATTTATAAAAAATTGTACTTTTGTCCAAAAATTCTGAAATTTACAGAGTATACTTCTATCATACACATGTACTCCCAATAAAAATTTCATCAATTTTGGAGTTAACCACAAGGAATTATAAGCGGTTACTTTTAAAATAGTCTTTTCCCGTAAGATTCATAACTCTTAATCTATACATCCAAAAATCACCATTTTTGGACACAATCAATAAAACTCATCAAAATATCATTTCAAATTTTTTCATAATTTTTGAAGATCAGAAAAATTACGAAACTGAAAATCATAACAACCCTTAAAATCCATTACTATCCCTTACCTCAAAAGAGCAGTACTTTTGACTGGATATCGGATATGATGCTGAAGAAAACTTGCACTGATGAATAGTAACTCACCAAGTATCTAAAAACTCACAAAATATGCTTCATAATATAGAGAGAGAAAGAGAGAAAGCTTATGTTTCTGGTGTGATTTTCAATTCTAACTTAGCCCTCTATTTATAGGAAAATTTTGGTAGGTTTGACCTGCAACCTGATGGCTTTACCTGCTACTATTTCCACCCACCACATTTGAAATATAATTCAGCACATTTCTTCACCAACCATAAGTGGGGCCCACCAATTCTAGAATTTTTCACCAAAATGATAAACTCTGAAAATTCAACAATTTCTGAACCAGTCATCTCGTAAAATTCATAATAAATCATACGTTCATTTTTAACGGTTCAAAATTTGTGGGCATATACTCAACTTATATATGTATAACATATCCAAATATTACCACGATCCAACGGTCGGATTAAAAATTATAACCCTCGCAAAATATCTCAAAAATTCTAATTTTTAATACCTCCATTCCGACAAAAATACTGATAAAAATCTCAGCATTAATTCCTTCATTTTTAACCACAAAAACATATCTGTAAGACCCCAATTTTTATAAATAAAGATGAATTTTCTATAAATATCATTTTTGAATATTATGGAGTTAATTTGATATAATGTTATAGTTGTGGGTAATATTTATAAATTTTGCAAAGTAAGCAAGTTGTTATAAAATATTCGTTTGGTCGGAGAATATTCTTTTTATCGGGGAATATTCGTACGACGGCACAATCATTGGTGGACCCCACAACGAAATTATTGTCGGATTGAGAAAACGACAGAATTGTCTTTCTATAAAAATAACGGCTGAGGTGTTACCGTTAAAACTGTTGAACTACTCGGTAGTAAAAGTACAGTAATACGCGTGGTTGCATAGTAGCACACGGTATTAATTATTGATGCTTACGTGAGAAGTCACTCAGCTATACTCAATTATTGCTACAGTAATTGCTGCATCATATCTCTTAAATTATTGTCATAGTATCATCTGTATAATATGTTATATTATTGAGACGTTGTGGTAAGTTTGGTTATTTTATGGGGGGCCATATGTCATCATCTAAGAGTCTCTTCGTCAATAGTAATTACCGTCGTCAATAGTAATTACCGTCGTCAATAGTAATTACCGTCGTCAATAGTATTTACCTTAGTCAATAGTAATTACCTTCGTCAATAGTATTTACCTTGGTCAATAGTAATTACCTTCGTCAATAGTATTTACCTTGGTCAATAGTATTTACCTTGGTCAATAGTAATTACCTTCGTCAATAGTATTTACCTTGGTCAATAGTAATTACTTTCGTCAATAGTAGTTGTCCCTTCAATATTACCAAGAGTCATTTGACCCTTCGTTAAGACCAAGAGTCATTTGACCCTTCGTTAAGACCAAGAGCCACCCTCAGTTTTTCTATAAATAGAGGCCTAGGGCTTCATTATTTTTCACGAATTCATTCAAGCTATAGAGAGAGAAAGTATAGAGAGAATAAGAGAGAGAGAATAAAAGTATTCTGCTACATCACTTTTCCAATATCCAGTTCTTTTAAGGTAGGAAATATTATTTCTTTTATATTCATGAAGAGAACTTCTGTTATTCCATTTGTTATTATTCTGTTGGAATAACCAGTATACGCGGTCTACCCTATACTTGGTGACATTCTTCTATTATTCTGTTGGAACATCCTGTCTGTGTGTTTTACACCAGACCTGGTTCCGTTTATTATTCTGTTGGAACATCCTGTCTGTGTGTTTTACACCGGACCTGGTTCCGTTTTATTATTATTCTGTTGGAATATCCTGTCTGTGTGTTTTACACCGGACCTGGTTCCATTATTTATTATTCTGTCGGAATATCCTGTCTGTGCGTTTACGCCGGACCTGGTTCCATTATTTATTATTCTATTGGAATAACCTGTCTGTGCGGTCTATCGCATGCATGGTGATTTCTTTTGTTATTCCATTCTTTATTGTACTCAGTTGGTTAAGTTTTGACTTCTATACTCCATGAAATTTGTGGAATATCCTTGATAGTTGCGTTTCATCCAGTATCTTTTCAAGAAAATATTCTTCTAAGCATTCTTGAATTTTACTCCACAATGCAGTATCATGTTGACAATTTGGACGTTGTTAATTCCTGGATAAATTAATTCTTGAACTTGTTTTATTGAATTCTTATATCATTGTCATCATCCTCATGTTTATAAAATGTTGAAAGTCATCTGTGGCCTGTATTGCATAGATGGACTTGGTATGATTATGACCAGGGATTATTCGGTATAATCATGACCGTAATGTTACAAATGATGTGGTAAAAGTCCTCATTGGCCCGTAGTGCATTGATGGACAGTTGTTGGCATGATCATGACCATTAATGAATACACGAATATCCTTGGCCGTAGTGCAGGGGTGATTCGATGATGTGAATTATTTTATTAAGCTGAGTCTCAGCGATTACAGTGTTAAAAAAAAACTTTTTAAATCATAAAAGATAGTAGAGTTTATTTTCTACTTGACTCTTTTAATGGATTGCTTGTTCCGCTACAGTTAAACTTGATGTCTATTATATTTTATCAGTTTAACATTGTTGAAGGCTAATGATAATTTATTCTGCATTATCTTAGTCATAATATTTCTTACTGGGCTAGTTGAGCTCACCCTTTCTTTCACTGTTCTCTTCAGGAAATGAGAACGTAGCTGGGACAAGTCGGGGTACGGAGTGATGGTCCGAATGATAGTATTAGTTAGTAGTCCTCACTATTCTATGTAATGGTGTGTTAATAAATGTAATGAGGACTCCTTTTGAGTATGAATACTCTCTAGAAGATAATATTTGTATTCAAACTCACAGTTTATGTTTTGTCGTATTGTACACGACAGATGTATTAATCAGTTGTATTTGTATTCTGTACTATGTATCTGACGACCCAAGATGGGTGATGTATACCTAATTTTGGGGGCGTCACAGTTGGTATCAGAGCTTAGGGATATGATCCCTGGCTAAGATGTGAGAATAGAACTAGGAGGGGAGAGACGGGGAATTCCTTCGCTAGTATGGCATACCTAAGTTTATTTGCATGGTATTTAATTGGTCGGTCATAATATAAGGATAATATATGACATATCAATTAATTTTTATTTTGTGGCAGTATCTGAAAATGGCATCTGAGAACGTTGAGAATAGCAATGGAGCACAGACGACTGTTGATTCACCACATATCAATAATCAGGATAATGTGCATCAGGAAGGTGTTAATCCTCATGCAAACAACAACACTGACCAAATGATGAATGATCAAATGTTCAGAGGCTTTATGCAATTCATGCAACAACAGGTGAAAGCGGCTCCTGTCCACAACGTAGGTGGAAATACTGGAAACTCTCAGGCGGTCACCGCTAAACAGTTTAAGGAGCTGGGACCACCGGAGTTTAAGGGAGAACCCAAACCACTTGTAGCTGAAACATGGATAAAGCAGATCACCAAAATATTTGATGTCTTGGGTTGCTCCGAGGAGCAAAAGGTTCCCTTTGCCGCCTTTATGTTGCGAGGAGAGGCAGATTACTGGTGGGAATCGATAAAGCGTACTCAACCTGCCGCACTGAAGATGTCTTGGGAGAAGTTTCAAGATCTGTTTAACGACAAATACTTTCCCGAGAGTATTCGTCACATGAAGGAGGTGGAGTTCATCAAATTGGAGCAGAATAATATGACCGTGTCGCAGTACGAGGCAAAATTTGCGGAGTTATCCCGGTTTGCGTCCCACCTGGTGGATAATGAAGAAAGAATGACACGGATGTTTTTAAGAGGTTTGAAGCCGGAGATACGTCAACATCTTGTTTCTCATAAACTATGTTTGTATTCAGATTTGTAAATAGGGCTCAGTTGGTGGAGCGCGATAACGAGACAACGCAACCAAAAGAGAGCAGCCGGCAAAATGATAATACCAGTGAGAGCAGTCATCGAAGCGGTGACAACAAGCGTGGAGGGAATCAACAGGCCAGAAATGGTAACCACTTCGGTGGTAATCAGGGCCAAAACAATAAGAATGGACATTTCAAGAAGAGGAGATTCAACAATGATGGAAAGACGTCAGCACCAGCACCTGTCGTTAAGGAAGGAGAACGACCACCTATCATATGTTTCAAATGTGGAGGGGAGGGACACATCAGTCCAAACTGCGCGATGCCGTCCAAAGCATGTTATAATTGTGGAAGAGAAGGTCATTTAGCCCGATTTTGTCGTTTACCGAAGACAAATTCAGCTAGGATGGAGGCACCAAAAGCCGTCCCAGAAAAGTCAAAACCGGTTGTGCAAGGGAGAGCGTTTGTTGTGAACTCCCAGAGAGCAAGGAACCCGAATGAGGTCATCACGGGTAAGCTTATTATAAACTCTAAAGAAGTTTATACTTTATTTGATACCGGTTCAACCCATTCTTTTATTTCTCCTACTTGCGCTCATCGATTAAATTTGATTCCGGAGAAATTAGACTTTGACTTATCTGTGGAAACTCCGTTGGGAGAAACCTTCATTACCTCCACTGTTTATAAGTCTTGTTTGGTTCAAGTTGGTACCCACACATTACCTATCGATCTGATTTCATTAAAAATACTTGCATTTGACGTGATTCTAGGGATTGATTGGTTAACTACTCATTATGCAAAAATTGATTGTTTTCGTAAGGTTGTTAGTTTTCATATTCCTAATCGACCTATTATGCGAATTCAAGCAACCAAACCATTAAAATCAATCGCTGTCATCTCAAGCCATAAAACTATTCGTTTATTGAAAAACGGATGTCAAGCTTTCTTAGCTCATGTCACAGATCTAAACAAAAATACGTCAGTTTTGAATGATATTTCTATTGTTAATAAATTCCCTGACGTATTCCCTGAAGAACTTCCTGGCCTACCCCCAGAGCGTGAAATTGAATTTTGTATCGATCTTGAACCCGGTACAAAACCCATTTCCAAAGCCCCATATCGAATGGCTCCTATTGAACTTCAGGAGTTAAAGATCCAACTGCAGGAATTGTTAGACATTGGCTTTATTCGTCCTAGTACTTCTCCTTGGGGAGCTCCTGTTCTATTCGTGAAGAAGAAAGATGGAAGTATGCGACTTTGTATTGATTATCGGGAGTTGAATCATGTCACCATCAAAAACAGGTACCCATTGCCACGTATTGATGACCTGTTTGACCAGTTGCAAGGAGCACAATTCTTTTCAAAGATCGATCTTCGTTCTGGATATCATCAGCTGAAGGTTAGAACTGAGGATATTCCAAAGACGGCTTTTAGAACTCGGTACGGGCATTATGAATTCCTAGTCATGTCCTTTGGATTAACTAATGCTCCTGCTGCCTTCATGGATATGATGAACCGGGTATTCAAGGAATATTTGGATCACTTTGTGGTCGTCTTTATTGATGACATCCTTATTTATTCCAAAAGCCGTGAAGATCATGAGCAACACTTGAGGCTGGTACTCCAAAAGCTTCGTGAATACAAGCTTTATGCCAAGTTGAAGAAATGCGAGTTCTGGCTGGAGGAGGTAGCATTCCTTGGGCACGTAGTATCAAGTCGTGGAATATCGGTTGACCCGGCAAAGATTGAAGCTATTCAAAGCTGGGAGCAACCTAAATCAGTGACCGAGGTACGTAGCTTTCTTGGTTTAGCTGGTTATTATCGGAGATTCGTGGAAGGATTTTCTCGAATCGCTACTCCATTAACTCAGCTGACTCGGAAAGATACAAAGTTTGGTTGGAGCGAAAAATGTGAGCAGAGTTTTCAAGAACTCAAGAGGAGACTCATTTCAGCACCTGTTCTAACAATACCATCTGGCTCGGAGGGATTTGTCATCTACAGTGATGCTTCGAGCAAAGGGTTGGGATGTGTTCTCATGCAACATGGAAAAGTCATAGCCTATGCATCAAGACAACTCAAGGAATATGAGAGGAATTATCCTACTCATGATCTAGAGTTGGCAGCTGTTGTCTTTGCACTTAAAATTTGGAGGCATTACTTGTATGGGGAGAAAGTGGAGATCTTTACGGATCATAAAAGCCTCAAATATTTCTTCACTCAAAAGGAACTCAACATGCGACAACGACGTTGGCTTGAACTGTTGAAAGATTATGATCATACCATTCAATACCATCCTGGAAAAGCGAACGTGGTAGCTGACGCATTGAGTAGAAGATCATATGCGGGTACAAGTGCAATATTAACAACGCAAAGGCCCATTTTGTGTGACTTGCAAAGGATGGAGATAGAGTTGAAGACTCCAGGGACCCATGTGATGATGGCGAATATACGAGTAGAACCGACTTTAATCGATAAAGTTAAAGCTGCTCAAGCTACAGACCTGGAGCTGATGCGTATGAGGAAGAAAGTGCAAGAAGGTTCTATGCCGGAAGCAAGAATCGATGAAGAAGGAATACTTCGAGTCAACTCCAGACTTTGTGTTCCTAACAACCCTGATTTAAAGTATGAAATCATGATGGAGGCGCACAACACACCGTTTGCAATCCATCCTGGAAGTACCAAAATGTATCATGATCTTCGTCATACATTTTGGTGGAGCAATATGAAGAGAGAGATAGCGTTATTTATCTCAAGGTGTCTAACTTGTCAACGAGTCAAAGCGGAGCATCAAGTACCAAAAGGTCCATTGCAACCACTTGAAATTCCAGAATGGAAGTGGGAGCACATTACCATGGATTTCGTTACCGGTCTTCCTAGGATTTCTCAAGGTATTGATGCGATTTGGGTCATTGTTGATAGATTGACCAAGTCTGCTCATTTCTTACCGATACGAGAAACTTATACACTTGAACGTCTTGCTCGTATGTACATAAACGAGATTGTAAGACTGCATGGTATGCCAGTATCCATAATTTCTGATCGAGACCCAAGATTCACTTCACGATTTTGGGTTAGTTTACAAAAGGCTATGGGCACGGAGTTACGATTTAGTTCAGCATATCATCCTCAGACGGACGGACAATCAGAGAGGACTATTCAAACTCTTGAAGATCTATTAAGACTCTGTGTCTTTGACTTCAAGGGAAGTTGGGACAAGTTCTTACCATTGGTGGAGTTTTCCTACAACAACAGTTATCAAGCAAGTATTGGCATGGCTCCATTCGAAGCATTGTATGGAAGAAAATGTCGTTCTTCAGTATGCTGGTATGAGGTGGGCGAAGCAACGTTGTTGGGACCGGAGTTGGTACGTATGACTACAGAAAAGATTCAAACGATCCGACAACGTATAAAAACCTCACAAGATCGACAAAAGAGTTATGCTGATCTTCATCGAAAGGACGTGGAATTTGATGTAGGAGATCATGTGTTCTTACGTGTTGCTCCATGGAAAGGAGTTACGAGATTTGGAAAGAGAGGAAAGCTAAATCCTCGATTCATCGGTCCATTTTTAATCCTCGATCGAGTAGGAACTGTGGCTTATAGACTCGCTTTACCGCCAAGTATGTCTCGTGTTAATAACGTTTTCCACATATCCATGTTACGCAAATATGTGGAAGACCCGAACCACATTATTGAGTTAGAACCGGACGAAATAGCGGAGGATTTGACGTATGAAGAAGTTCCTGTTCAAATCTTGGATAAGAAGGAACATATTCTACGCTCCAAGGTTATACCTCAAGTCAAAGTTTTGTGGAGAAACCACGATGTTGAGGAAATGACTTGGGAGTTAGAATCAGAAATGAAATCAAGGTATCCTTACCTCTTCGACATACCAGGTACGTACCCTAATTTCGAGGGCGAAATTTCATAAGAAGGGGAGGTTGTAAGACCCCAATTTTTATAAATAAAGATGAATTTTCTACAAATATCATTTTTGAATATTATGGAGTTAATTTGATATAATGTTATAGTTGTGGGTAATATTTATAAATTTTGCAAAGTAAGCAAGTTGTTATAAAATATTCGTTTGGTCGGAGAATATTCTTTTTATCGGGGAATATTCGTACGACGGCACAATCATTGGTGGACCCCACAACGGAATTATTGTCGGATTAAGAAAACGACATAATTGTCTTTCTATAAAAATAACGGCTGAGGTGTTACCGTTAAAACTGTTGAACTACTCGGTAGTAAAAGTACAGTAATACGCGTGGTTGCATAGTAGCACACGGTATTAATTATTGATGCTTACGTGAGAAGTCACTCAGCTATACTCAATTATTGCTACAGTAATTGCTGCATCATATCTCTTAAATTATTGTCATAGTATCATCTGTATAATATGTTATATTATTGAGACGTTGTGGTAAGTTTGGTTATTTTATGGGGGCCATATGTCATCATCTAAGAGTCTCTTCGTCAATAGTAATTACCGTCGTCAATAGTAATTACCGTCGTCAATAGTAATTACCGTCGTCAATAGTAATTACCGTCGTCAATAGTATTTACCTTAGTCAATAGTAATTACCTTCGTCAATAGTATTTACCTTGGTCAATAGTAATTACCTTCGTCAATAGTATTTACCTTGGTCAATAGTATTTACCTTGGTCAATAGTAATTACCTTCGTCAATAGTATTTACCTTGGTCAATAGTAATTACTTTCGTCAATAGTAGTTGTCCCTTCAATATTACCAAGAGTCATTTGACCCTTCGTTAAGACCAAGAGTCATTTGACCCTTCGTTAAGACCAAGAGCCACCCTCAGTTTTTCTATAAATAGAGGCCTAGGGCTTCATTATTTTTCACGAATTCATTCAAGCTATAGAGAGAGAAAGTATAGAGAGAATAAGAGAGAGAGAATAAAAGTATTCTGCTACATCACTTTTCCAATATCCAGTTCTTTTAAGGTAGGAAATATTATTTCTTTTATATTCATGAAGAGAACTTCTGTTATTCCATTTGTTATTATTCTGTTGGAATAACCAGTATACGCGGTCTACCCTATACTTGGTGACATTCTTCTATTATTCTGTTGGAACATCCTGTCTGTGTGTTTTACACCAGACCTGGTTCCGTTTATTATTCTGTTGGAACATCCTGTCTGTGTGTTTTACACCGGACCTGGTTCCGTTTTATTATTATTCTGTTGGAACATCCTGTCTGTGTGTTTTACACCGGACCTGGTTCCATTATTTATTATTCTGTCGGAATATCCTGTCCGTGCGTTTACGCCGGACCTGGTTCCATTATTTATTATTCTATTGGAATAACCTGTCTGTGCGGTCTATCGCATGCATGGTGATTTCTTTTGTTATTCCATTCTTTATTGTACTCAGTTGGTTAAGTTTTGACTTCTATACTCCATGAAATTTGTGGAATATCCTTGATAGTTGCGTTTCATCCAGTATCTTTTCAAGAAAATATTCTTCTAAGCATTCTTGAATTTTACTCCACAATGCAGTATCATGTTGACAATTTGGACGTTGTTAATTCCTGGATAAATTAATTCTTGAACTTGTTTTATTGAATTCTTATATCATTGTCATCATCCTCATGTTTATAAAATGTTGAAAGTCATATGTGGCCTGTATTGCATAGATGGACTTGGTATGATTATGACCAGGGATTATTCGGTATAATCATGACCGTAATGTTACAAATGATGTGGTAAAAGTCCTCATTGGCCCGTAGTGCATTGATGGACAGTTGTTGGCATGATCATGACCATTAATGAATACACGAATATCCTTGGCCGTAGTGCAGGGGTGATTCGATGATGTGAATTATTTTATTAAGCTGAGTCTCAGCGATTACAGTGTTAAAAAAAACTTTTTAAATCATAAAAGATAGTAGAGTTTATTTTCTACTTGACTCTTTTAATGGATTGCTTGTTCCGCTACAGTTAAACTTGATGTCTATTATATTTTATCAGTTTAACATTGTTGAAGGCTAATGATAATTTATTCTGCATTATCTTAGTCATAATATTTCTTACTGGGCTAGTTGAGCTCACCCTTTCTTTCACTGTTCTCTTCAGGAAATGAGAACGTAGCTGGGACAAGTCGGGGTACGGAGTGATGGTCCGAATGATAGTATTAGTTAGTAGTCCTCACTATTCTATGTAATGGTGTGTTAATAAATGTAATGAGGACTCCTTTTGAGTATGAATACTCTCTAGAAGATAATATTTGTATTCAAACTCACAGTTTATGTTTTGTCGTATTGTACACGACAGATGTATTAATCAGTTGTATTTGTATTCTGTACTATGTATCTGACGACCCAAGATGGGTGATGTATACCTAATTTTGGGGGCGTCACAATATCTGTGACATCCCCAAAATAGGTCCATTCCATCCAACCCATTCTGAGTCGTCAAATACATGGTACAGAAAATAATTACAACTTTATTACAACAATTGTCGTGCAAAATACAACAACACATATGCTGTAAGTTTGGATACAAATATATACCAAATGTGACATTGGACACCATCATGTATCAGCACCTCACAAAGGTACCTTACATAAAGGTACAGTCAAAAACTGTTTTAGAAACTAGAATCTTTGGGAAGTGCTCAAGGAAACCTTCGTACATGGGAGGCCACGCGTCTAGGTTATGATAGATATCATATGGCCACAGAATTATCCTTGGTTGACCCAATAGACCCCAAAGAAAAACGAGAAGATTACTATCATATTCTTCCCAATGGTGAGTCTTCTCTTGACTTATCATTATCTCCACTGTCTCTAATTGAGAATTATACTTCAAACAAACACCAAGATTATATAGGTAGTGCCCATAGATATACTCAGCAAGTGGATGAGCACAACCCTGTCCTATGATGACACGAGGTTGTATGTCATTAGACATCTTGTATGATAGTGACAAAACACCCTTCCAACGTTGGGTTCGCCTCACCCTATTTTCTTCACCAAATATAACTACTAAATGATGACCACCGTTCTATTCCCTTGTTACCCCCGCTCGACCCAGCTACACTCTTATTACCTGAAAGGAATTGTGAAGCAAAAGGGTGAGCACAACTAGCTCAGTAAAGAATATCATGACTAAAGATAATTAAATTATCAATAGCCTTCATCAATAATAAATCAGAGATTTAGAACATATGGTAAATGATAAAAATTTCAACCATAGTTGCAGCGGAACGAGCAATCCATTAGAAGAGTCAAATAGACTATAAAGTCTATTATCTTCTCCATGTTAAAAATCCACCAACAATATTTTATCCATGTAACATCACTCAACAGTTCCTTTTCACAATCATATGAATAACTCATAATCATAATTGTGACTATAAATTTTTCTTCGCACCCAGGACGAAGAATATTTTCATCACCTGTCTTTACCTGAAACATCAAAGATCATGGTTATACCAAATCACAATTCCTGTTCATAATCATACTAATAACTTCATCTTTGCACTACGGGCCAAAGATATTCATCAACAAGTCATCTTTGCACTACAGGCCAAAGATATTCATCAACAGTTCATCTTTGCATTACTGGCCAAAGATATTCATCAACAATTCATCTTTGCACTACAGGCCAAAGATATTCCTCAACAATTCATATTTGCACTACAGGCCAAATATATTCATATCTCAAAGAAATATATAATCATTTCAGAATTTATATACACCATAATTATAACCATGTTAATCAATTCATCTTTGCACTTAAGCTAAAGATATTCAATTATAAATTCAATGGTCATGATCATACCAGTCACAATTCAACTTTGCACTACAGGCCAAAGAGAACCCTAGTCATGATCATACCAATAATCTACCCATCTTTACACTCCAGTGAAAGAGAAATTCAACATCAGGGTTATAAAAATGTTATATATGATAATAAAATCAATATAATCAACATATAGATTTAATCTCAAGAGTAATATTCATAAATCAACTATAATTTGGTTAGTAAAAGAAACCAATTTTGTCGTGAATAGTAACTCGTGAATAGTAACTCATGAATAGTAACTCGTGAATAGTAACTCATGAATAGTAACACCGACTCAAAAAGGTAGAAATTCACAATAAAATCCATACCAATATTTCGGTATAATGATATTGAAAGAATAACATTACTTAAATTTATAAACAATTTATTTTAATTGTTTACACTTTACTAATTAATGCATTTAATCATCATAAAATGCCAACTCTTACAATTTCATCATCAATAACCAAAACCCTCATCAAAAATCTGCATATACCTCATATAGGATTCTCAAGCCATAAAATCCTATTTTCCAATTTTCTGTCTTCACAAAACATATTTAATTCATTTACTCATAACTAGTCCATTTTCATGAAAAATACCAAATCAGTTCCAAAAATATTTCTTTTCTGGGATTTAGCATAATATAGTCCCATATTGAACATATATTTTTCTCAGAATTTTTAAAAGTCATTTACTATTTTTCATATGGCCAAAATAGCCGAATATTTAGACATTTATCAAAAATTGTACTTTTGTCTAAAAATTCTGAAATTTACAGAGTATACTTCTATCATATACATGTACTCCCAATAAAAATTTCATCAATTTTGGAGTTAACCACAAGGAATTATAAGCGGTTACTTTTAAAATAGTCTTTTCTCATAAAATTCATAACTCTCAATCTATACATCCAAAAATCACCATTTTTGGACACAATCAAGAAAACTCATCAAAATATCATTTCAAATTTTTCCAGAATTTTTGAAGATCAGAAAAATTACGAAACTGAAAATCATAACAACCCTTAAAATCCCTTAATATCCCTTACCTCAAAAGAGCAGTACTTCTGACTGGATATCGGATATGATGCTGAAGGAAACTTGCACTGATGAATAGCAACTCACCAAGTATCTAAAAACTCACAAAATATGCTTCATAATATAGAGAGAGAAAGAGAGAAAGCTTATGTTTCTGGTGTGATTTTCAATTCTAACTTAGCCCTCTATTTATAGGAAAATTTTGGTAGGTTTGACCTGCAACCTGATGGCTTTACCTGCTACTATTCCCACCCACCACATTTGAAATATAATTCAGCACATTTCTTCACCAACCACAAGTGGGGCCCACCAATTCTAGAATTTTCCACCAAAAATGATTTATAACCTGATTTCAGAATCAGCCACCTCTTAAAATTCATAACAAATCATACGTTCATTTTTAACGGTTCAAAATTTGTGGACATATACTCAACTTATATATGTATAACATATCCAAAAATTACCACGATCCAACGGTCGGATTAAAAATTATAACCCCCGCAAAATATCTCAAAAACCCTGATTTTTAATACCTCCATTCCGACAAAAATACTGATAAAAACCTCAACATTAACTCCTTCATTTTTAACCACAAAAATATATCCCTCATTTATATCCACATAATATAAATATTTTCTTATCATATGAATCAATAATTAATTATTCACAAATAATATTACAGAATCACATTTATGACAACCAGGCCGTTCCCAGGAAAGAGGGGGCTTTCCAATAAGGATTTCTCCTTACTGGCGCGCAATTAGATGACCAAACCTCTCCTTAGACAGAACTTTCTAGACATTGCCAATAATGCTATCTAATAATACTATTTAAATAATATGAATTATTGATCTGATAATGGGAAATACTGTGCAGCAACAATTATTGAACAACAATAATACAAAATTTCAACGTAGCAATTATTGAATCAATAAAATAAAATATTGAACAGTAATTACTGTAACAATTATTGAGTAGTGCCTTCTTACGTAAGAATCAATAATTTCAAAAATACTATGCAATACCGTGTGCTACTGTGCAATAACGCGTATTACTGTATTTTAACCACCGGGTATTCCAACAGTGTTAACGGTAACAACTACGCCGTTATTTGTAAAATTCAAATTTGTCGTTTTCTTTACCCGACAGTTATTCTGTTATGGGGCCCACAAATGGCTGCGCCGTCGTACGAATATTCCCCGACAGAAAGAATATTCCACGACCAAACGAATATTCCCCGACAACAATGATTATTTTATAACCACTTGCTTATTTTGAAAAAAAAATTATATTTCACTCATAACTTTAAATTTTTATCAATTTAACCATTTACTGAATAGTAATTATAAGAAAAATTGAATACTTTTATTTCATAAAATTCGGGGTCTTACAATCTCCCCTCCTTATGAAATTTCGTCCCCGAAATTTACGTACCTGGTATTTCAAAGAGTTGAGAATACCTTCCTTTCATTTCAATTTCCATCTTCTCTGTCATCATAATTTCTCCATTGCTCATCTCCTGTATTTCAAATAACATTCTAGAATACAGCTTCAAAACAAGGGTTAATTTAACAAATTAACATATCACATAATATCACGATATTATGACTGACCAACAAATAAGCTTGGGTAGGACACACTAGCGAAGGATTTACTCATCTCTCCCCTCCTAGTTATATTCCCCGATCTCCGCCAGAGATCATATCCCCAAGCTCTGATACCACCTGTGACATCCCCAAAATAGGTCCATTCCATCCAACCCATTCTGAGTCGTCAAATACATGGTACAGAAAATAACTACAACTTTATTACAACAATTGTCGTGCAAAATACAACAACACATATGCTGTGAGTTTGGATACAAATATATACCAAATGTGACATTGGACACCATCATGTATCAGCACCTCACAAAGGTACCTTACATAAAGGTATAGTCAAAAACTGTTTTAGAAATTAGAATCTTTGGGAAGTGCTCAAGGAAACCTTCGTACATGGGAGGCCACGCGTCTAGGTTATGATAGATATCATATGGCCACAGAATTATCCTTGGTTGACCCAATAGACCCCAAAGAAAAACGAGAAGATTACTATCATATTCTTCCCAATGGTGAGTCTTCTCTTGACTTATCATTATCTCCACTGTCTCTAATTGAGAATTATACTTCAAACAAACACCAAGATTATATAGGTAGTGCCCATAGATATACTCAGCAAGTGGATGAGCACAACCCTGTCCTATGATGACACGAGGTTGTATGTCATTAGACATCTTGTATGATAGTGACAAAACACCCTTCCAACGTTGGGTTCGCCTCACCCTATTTTCTTCACCAAATATAACTACTAAATGATGACCACCGTTCTATTCCCTTGTTACCCCCGCTCGACCCAGCTACACTCTTATTACCTGAAAGGAATTGTGAAGCAAAAGGGTGAGCACAACTAGCTCAGTAAAGAATATCATGACTAAAGATAATTAAATTATCAATAGCCTTCATCAATAATAAATCAGAGATTTAGAACATATGGTAAATGATAAAAATTTCAACCATAGTTGCAGCGGAACGAGCAATCCATTAGAAGAGTCAAATAGACTATAAAGTCTATTATCTTCTCCATGTTAAAAATCCACCAACAATATTTTATCCATGTAACATCACTCAACAGTTCCTTTTCACAATCATATGAATAACTCATAATCATAATTGTGACTATAAATTTTTCTTCGCACCCAGGACGAAGAATATTTTCATCACCTGTCTTTACCTGAAACATCAAAGATCATGGTTATACCCAATCACAATTCCTGTTCATAATCATACTAATAACTTCATCTTTGCACTACGGGCCAAAGATATTCATCAACAAGTCATCTTTGCACTACAGGCCAAAGATATTCATCAACAGTTCATCTTTGCACTACTGGCCAAAGATATTCATCAACAATTCATCTTTGCACTACATGCCAAAGATATTCATCAACAATTCATATTTGCACTACAGGCCAAATATATTCATATCTCAAAGAAATATATAATCATTTCAGAATTTATATACACAATAATTATAACCATGTTAATCAATTCATCTTTACACTTAAGCTAAAGATATTCAATTATAAATTCAATGGTCATGATCATACCAGTCACAATTCAACTTTGCACTACAGGCCAAAGAGAACCCTAGTCATGATCATACCAATAATCTACCCATCTTTACACTCCAGTGAAAGAGAAATTCAACATCAGGGTTATAAAAATGTTATATATGATAATAAAATCAATATAATCAACATATAGATTTAATCTCAAGAGTAATATTCATAAATCAACTATAATTTGGTTAGTAAAAGAAACCAATTTTGTCGTGAATAGTAACTCGTGAATAGTAACTCATGAATAGTAACTCGTGAATAGTAACTCATGAATAGTAACACCGACTCAAAAAGGTAGAAATTCACAATAAAATCCATACCAATATTTCGGTATAATGATATTGAAAGAATAACATTACTTAAATTTATAAACAATTTATTTTAATTGTTTACACTTTACTAATTAATGCATTTAATCATCATAAAATGCCAACTCTTACAATTTCATCATCAATAACCAAAACCCTCATCAAAAATCTGCATATACCTCATATAGGATTCTCAAGCCATAAAATCCTATTTTCCAATTTTCTTTCTTCACAAAACATATTTAATTCATTTACTCATAACTAGACCATTTTCATGAAAAATACCAAATCAGTTCCAAAAATATTTCTTTTCTGGGATTTAGCATAATATAGTCCCATATTGAACATATATTTTTCTCAGAATTTTTAAAAGTCATTTACTATTTTTCATATGGCCAAAATAGCCGAATATTTAGACATTTATCAAAAATTGTACTTTTGTCTAAAAATTCTGAAATTTACAGAGTATACTTCTATCATATACATGTACTCCCAATAAAAATTTCATCAATTTTGGAGTTAACCACAAGGAATTATAAGCGGTTACTTTTAAAATAGTCTTTTCTCATAAAATTCATAACTCTCAATCTATACATCCAAAAATCACCATTTTTGGACACAATCAAGAAAACTCATCAAAATATCATTTCAAATTTTTCCAGAATTTTTGAAGATCAGAAAAATTACGAAACTGAAAATCATAACAACCCTTAAAATCCCTTAATATCCCTTACCTCAAAAGAGCAGTACTTCTGACTGGATATCGGATATGATGCTGAAGGAAACTTGCACTAATGAATAGCAACTCACCAAGTATCTAAAAACTCACAAAATATGCTTCATAATATAGAGAGAGAAAGAGAGAAAGCTTATGTTTCTGGTGTGATTTTCAATTCTAACTTAGCCCTCTATTTATAGGAAAATTTTGGTAGGTTTGACCTGCAACCTGATGGCTTTACCTGCTACTATTCCCACCCACCACATTTGAAATATAATTCAGCACATTTCTTCACCAACCACAAGTGGGGCCCACCAATTCTAGAATTTTCCACCAAAAATGATTTATAACCTGATTTCAGAATCAGCCACCTCTTAAAATTCATAACAAATCATACGTTCATTTTTAACGGTTCAAAATTTGTGGACATATACTCAACTTATATATGTATAACATATCCAAAAATTACCACGATCCAACGGTCGGATTAAAAATTATAACCCCCGCAAAATATCTCAAAAACCCTGATTTTTAATACCTCCATTCCGACAAAAATACTGATAAAAACCTCAACATTAACTCCTTCATTTTTAACCACAAAAATATATCCCTCATTTATATCCACATAATATAAATATTTTCTTATCATATGAATCAATAATTAATTATTCACAAATAATATTACAGAATCACATTTATGACAACCAGGCCGTTCCCAGGAAAGAGGGGGCTTTCCAATAAGGATTTCTCCTTACTGGCGCGCAATTAGATGACCAAACCTCTCCTTAGACAGAACTTTCTAGACATTGCCAATAATGCTATCTAATAATACTATTCAAATAATATGAATTATTGATCTGATAATGGGAAATACTGTGCAGCAACAATTATTGAACAACAATAATACAAAATTTCAACGTAGCAATTATTGAATCAATAAAATAAAATATTGAACAGTAATTACTGTAACAATTATTGAGTAGTGCCTTCTTACGTAAGAATCAATAATTTCAAAAATACTATGCAATACCGTGTGCTACTGTGCAATAACGCGTATTACTGTATTTTAACCACCGGGTATTCCAACAGTGTTAACGGTAACAACTACGCCGTTATTTGTAAAATTCAAATTTGTCGTTTTCTTTACCCGACAGTTATTCTGTTATGGGGCCCACAAATGGCTGCGCCGTCGTACGAATATTCCCCGACAGAAAGAATATTCCATTACCAAACGAATATTCCCCGACAACAATGATTATTTTATAACCACTTGCTTATTTTGAAAAAAAAATTATATTTCACTCATATCTTTAAATTTTTATCAATTTAACCATTTACTGAATAGTAATTATAAGAAAAATTGAATACTTTTATTTCATAAAATTCGGGGTCTTACAATCTCCCCTCCTTATGAAATTTCGTCCCCGAAATTTACGTACCTGGTATTTCAAAGAGTTGAGAATACCTTCCTTTCATTTCAATTTCCATCTTCTCTGTCATCATAATTTCTCCATTGCTCATCTCCTGTATTTCAAATAACATTCTAGAATACAGCTTCAAAACAAGGGTTAATTTAACAAATTAACATATCACATAATATCACGATATTATGACTGACCAACAAATAAGATTGGGTAGGACACACTAGCGAAGGATTTACTCATCTCTCCCCTCCTAGTTATATTCCCCGATCTCCGCCAGAGATCATATCCCCAAGCTCTGATACCACCTGTGACATCCCCAAAATAGGTCCATTCCATCCAACCCATTCTGAGTCGTCAAATACATGGTACAGAAAATAATTACAACTTTATTACAACAATTGTCGTGCAAAATACAACAACACATATGCTGTAAGTTTGGATACAAATATATACCAAATGTGACATTGGACACCATCATGTATCAGCACCTCACAAAGGTACCTTACATAAAGGTACAGTCAAAAACTGTTTTAGAAACTAGAATCTTTGGGAAGTGCTCAAGGAAACCTTCGTACATGGGAGGCCACGCGTCTAGGTTATGATAGATATCATATGGCCACAGAATTATCCTTGGTTGACCCAATAGACCCCAAAGAAAAACGAGAAGATTACTATCATATTCTTCCCAATGGTGAGTCTTCTCTTGACTTATCATTATCTCCACTGTCTCTAATTGAGAATTATACTTCAAACAAACACCAAGATTATATAGGTAGTGCCCATAGATATACTCAGCAAGTGGATGAGCACAACCCTGTCCTATGATGACACGAGGTTGTATGTCATTAGACATCTTGTATGATAGTGACAAAACACCCTTCCAACGTTGGGTTCGCCTCACCCTATTTTCTTCACCAAATATAACTACTAAATGATGACCACCGTTCTATTCCCTTGTTACCCCCGCTCGACCCAGCTACACTCTTATTACCTGAAAGGAATTGTGAAGCAAAAGGGTGAGCACAACTAGCTCAGTAAAGAATATCATGACTAAAGATAATTAAATTATCAATAGCCTTCATCAATAATAAATCAGAGATTTAGAACATATGGTAAATGATAAAAATTTCAACCATAGTTGCAGCGGAACGAGCAATCCATTAGAAGAGTCAAATAGACTATAAAGTCTATTATCTTCTCCATGTTAAAAATCCACCAACAATATTTTATCCATGTAACATCACTCAACAGTTCCTTTTCACAATCATATGAATAACTCATAATCATAATTGTGACTATAAATTTTTCTTCGCACCCAGGACGAAGAATATTTTCATCACCTGTCTTTACCTGAAACATCAAAGATCATGGTTATACCCAATCACAATTCCTGTTCATAATCATACTAATAACTTCATCTTTGCACTACGGGCCAAAGATATTCATCAACAAGTCATCTTTGCACTACAGGCCAAAGATATTCATCAACAGTTCATCTTTGCATTACTGGCCAAAGATATTCATCTACAATTCATCTTTGCACTACATGCCAAAGATATTCCTCAACAATTAATATTTGCACTACAGGCCAAATATATTCATATCTCAAAGAAATATATAATCATTTCAGAATTTATATACACCATAATTATAACCATGTTAATCAATTCATCTTTACACTTAAGCTAAAGATATTCAATTGTAAATTCAATGGTCATGATCATACCAGTCACAATTCAACTTTGCACTACAGGCCAAAGAGAACCCTAGTCATGATCATACCAATAATCTACCCATCTTTACACTCCAGTGAAAGAGAAATTCAACATCAGGGTTATAAAAATGTTATATATGATAATAAAATCAATATAATCAACATATAGATTTAATCTCAAGAGTAATATTCATAAATCAACTATAATTTGGTTAGTAAAAGAAACCAATTTTGTCGTGAATAGTAACTCGTGAATAGTAACTCATGAATAGTAACTCGTGAATAGTAACTCATGAATAGTAACACCGACTCAAAAAGGTAGAAATTCACAATAAAATCCATACCAATATTTCGGTATAATGATATTGAAAGAATAACATTACTTAAATTTATAAACAATTTATTTTAATTGTTTACACTTTACTAATTAATGCATTTAATCATCATAAAATGTCAACTCTTACAATTTCATCATCAATAACCAAAACCCTCATCAAAAATCTGCATATACCTCATATAGGATTCTCAAGCCATAAAATCCTATTTTCCAATTTTCTGTCTTCACAAAACATATTTAATTCATTTACTCATAACTAGTCCATTTTCATGAAAAATATCAAATCAGTTCCGAAAATATTTCTTTTCTGGGATTTAGCATAATATAGTCCCATATTGAACATATATTTTTCTCAGAATTTTTAAAAGTCATTTACTATTTTTCATATGGCCAAAATAGCCGAATATTTAGACATTTATCAAAAATTGTACTTTTGTCTAAAAATTCTGAAATTTACAGAGTATACTTCTATCATATACATGTACTCCCAATAAAAATTTCATCAATTTTGGAATTAACCACAAGGAATTATAAGCGGTTACTTTTAAAATAGTCTTTTCTCATAAAATTCATAACTCTCAATCTATACATCCAAAAATCACCATTTTTGGACACAATCAAGAAAACTCATCAAAATATCATTTCAAATTTTTCCAGAATTTTTGAAGATCAGAAAAATTACGAAACTGAAAATCATAACAACCCTTAAAATCCCTTAATATCCCTTACCTCAAAAGAGCAGTACTTCTGACTGGATATCGGATATGATGCTGAAGGAAACTTGCACTAATGAATAGCAACTCACCAAGTATCTAAAAACTCACAAAATATGCTTCATAATATAGAGAGAGAAAGAGAGAAAGCTTATGTTTCTGGTGTGATTTTCAATTCTAACTTAGCCCTCTATTTATAGGAAAATTTTGGTAGGTTTGACCTGCAACCTGATGGCTTTACCTGCTACTATTCTCACCCACCACATTTGAAATATAATTCAGCACATTTCTTCACCAACCACAAGTGGGGCCCACCAATTCTAGAATTTTCCACCAAAAATGATTTATAACCTGATTTCAGAATCAGCCACCTCTTAAAATTCATAACAAATCATACGTTCATTTTTAACGGTTCAAAATTTGTGGGCATATACTCAACTTATATATGTATAACATATCCAAAAATTACCACGATCCAACGGTCGGATTAAAAATTATAACCCCCGCAAAATATCTCAAAAACCCTGATTTTTAATACCTCCATTCCGACAAAAATACTGATAAAAACCTCAACATTAACTCCTTCATTTTTAACCACAAAAATATATCCCTCATTTATATCCACATAATATAAATATTTTCTTATCATATGAATCAATAATTAATTATTCACAAATAATATTACAGAATCACATTTATGACAACCAGGCCGTTCCCAGGAAAGAGGGGGCTTTCCAATAAGGATTTCTCCTTACTGGCGCGCAATTAGATGACCAAACCTCTCCTTAGACAGAACTTTCTAGACATTGCCAATAATGCTATCTAATAATACTATTTAAATAATATGAATTATTGATCTGATAATGGGAAATATTGTGCAGCAACAATTATTGAACAACAATAATACAAAATTTCAACGTAGCAATTATTGAATCAATAAAATAAAATATTGAACAGTAATTACTGTAACAATTATTGAGTAGTGCCTTCTTACGTAAGAATCAATAATTTCAAAAATACTATGCAATACCGTGTGCTACTGTGCAATAACGCGTATTACTGTATTTTAACCACCGGGTATTCCAACAGTGTTAACGGTAACAACTACGCCGTTATTTGTAAAATTCAAATTTGTCGTTTTCTTTACCCGACAGTTATTCTGTTATGGGGCCCACAAATGGCTGCGCCGTCGTACGAATATTCCCCGACAGAAAGAATATTCCATTACCAAACGAATATTCCCCGACAACAATGATTATTTTATAACCACTTGCTTATTTTGAAAAAAAAATTATATTTCACTCATATCTTTAAATTTTTATCAATTTAACCATTTACTGAATAGTAATTATAAGAAAAATTGAATACTTTTATTTCATAAAATTCGGGGTCTTACAATATCCCTCATTTATATCCACATAAAATAAATATTTCCTTATCATATGAATCAATAATTAATTATTCACAAATAATATTACAGAATCACATTTATGACAACCAGGCCGTTCCCAGGAAAGAGGGGGCTTTCCAATAAGAATTTCTTCTTACTGACGCGCAATTAGGTGACCAAACCTCTCCTTAGACAGAACTTTCTAGACATTGCCAATAATGTTATCTAATAATATTATTCAAATAATATGAATTATTGATCTGATAATAGAAAATACTGTGCAGTGACAATTATTGAACAACAATAATATAAAATTTCAACGTAGCAATTATTGAATCAATAAAATAAAATATTGAACAGTAATTACTGTGACAATTATTCAGTAGTGCCTTCTTACGTAAGAATCAATAATTTTAAAAATGCTGTGTAATACCGTGTGCTACTGTGCAATAACGCGTATTACTGTATTTTAACCACCGGGTATTCCAACAGTGTTAACGGTAACAATTACGCTGTTATTTATAAAAACTCAAATTTGTCGTTTTCTTTATCCGACAGTTATTCGTTATGGGGCCCATAAATAGCTGCGCCGTCGTACGAATATTCCCCGACAGAAAGAATATTTCACGACCAAACGAATATTCCCCGACAACAATGATTATTTTATAATCACTTGCTTATTTTGAAAAAAATTCATATTTCACCCATAACTTTAAACTTTTATCAATTTAACCATTTACTGAATAGTAATTATAAGAAAAATTGAATACTTTTATTTCATAAAATTTGGGGTCTTACAATCTTGGTGTTTGTTTGAAGTATAATTTTTAATTAGAGACAGTGGAGTTAATGATATGTCAAGAGAAGACTCACCATTGGGAAGAATATGATAGTAAACTTCTTATTTTTCTTTGGGGTCTATTGGGTCAACCAAGGATAATTCTGTGGCCATATGATATCTATCACAACCTAGATGCATGGCCTCCCATGTACGAAGGTTTTCTTGAGCACTTCCCAAAGATTCTAATTTTTAAAACAGTTTTTGACTATACCTTTATGTAAGGTGTCACTGTGAGGTGCTGTCCACGGTTAGAACATGAGTCACATTTGGTATATATTTGTATCCAAACTCACAGCATATGTGTTGTTGTATTTTGCACGACAATTATTGTAACAAAGTTGTAGTTGTTATCTGTACCATGTATTTGGCGACTCAGAATGGGTTGGATGGAATGAACCTATTTTGGGGGCGTCACATTGTTGATATCTATATACAAGTAATTGATCCATTTGAGGAGTGGAATGATGATCAGATTATTAATGGGGTTGATTATAGTATTGGTAAAGATGGAGTTGGATCAAAAAATGTAAATGAGGTTAATGAGGGTATTTACAATGATGGAAAGATACAAGATAATATAAAGAGGGTTGATGAGGCGACTAACAACCATCGATTATGGGCTGAAACAGTACACAAGTCTGAAACTACTGAAAAACATCACGATGAGGTTGTAGCTAAGAGTTACAAAAATAGAAAAGACAAACAAATAATTGTAGAGGGTGGTTATGAGGATGATGGTGTTTATGGGTTGTCTTCCGAGGATGAGGATTTTCAATGTGATAATGAAGAAGAACATGCTAGTGATTTTGAAATAGACAATGATGAATTTGTGGATGAAAAACTTGTAAATGAAGTGATGACTAATAATGATGGCCTATCAGATTACTCATCAAGTGATGAATGCAATAGAGTGTATTATGATGATGATGATGATAATCAATTTGTTGAAGATGGTCAAGCTATAGAAGGGAGACAAGTTGATTGCGGACAAATTGGTAAGGTGTTTGACCACTATAGATATGGAAATGAATTTGTAGATGTTAGGAAAGAAAAGATCAAGCTACGTGAAGGCCTTTTGTTTTCAAATGTACACAGTTTCAGACAGGTTTTAAGAGATTATACAATTCAAGAGGGTTTCAAGATTGAGAGGATTAAAAATGAGAAAAAAAAAGTTACGTGTAAATGTGCTGCAGTTGGTTGTCCATGGCGAATACATGCATCCCCTCTTCCTGATAAGATGACTTATAAAATTAAGACATATTGTGGCACGCACACTTGTATTTTTGTTTCCACTAACAATGAAGCAACATCGACTTGATTTGCAAACAAATTAGGTGATACATTGAGGGACAATCCTGACATGAAGATAAATGAAACTCAGACCAAAGTGCATAAGAAATGGCAGATTGAGTACAATAAAATGCAGTTATACAGGGCCAAAAAAAGGCACTTGCTGAACTTGATGGTTGTCATGCAGAGTCTTATAAAAGTTTGAGGCAATATGGTCAACAAATTCTAAGTACAAATCCTGGAAGTATAGTGGATATTAACACTGATAAGTTATCAATTGATGTGAATCCCACATTTAAGAGAATGTGTATAGCATATGAGGCATTGACTTCTGGATTCAAAATTGCATGTAGACCTTTTTTAGGTGTTGATGGATGCCACCTAAAAGGGCCTTATGGTGGTGTTTTGTTTGCTGCAGTAGCTCTAGATGGGAATAATGGACTCTTTCCAGTGGCAATTGTCGTGGTGGACACTGAGTGCAAACAAAGCTGGAAGTTCTTTTTTAGTAATTTAAGGACAGCTCTTGGTGCAGATGATGATGGCGTGATGAAATTAACATTCATTTCAGACAAGCAGAAGGTATTATTGAAAATTCTGCTTTTTTAGAATGAAGAAAGTATTTATTAATGGATAATATGTATATACTAGATGCTATTTCTTCTTCTCAAAAGTCAAACCAGTTATTGTGCATTTATTTATATGAACATCATTTTTTGAGTTTGTATAGAGTTACTACAATTTATTTAAATTGATATTAGGTGAAATAGTTTTATGCTAGTCCACCACAACTTCATAAAGAAGCACCCTGTTGAAATGAATGTCTCTACCTCATTTGGGTTGTTCTTCATCTCATTATTGTAATCAGTACAACTTCATCACAACTCACAAGCTACCACCTTTATACAAGCAAATTAATTGTCAATAAGAAAATTAATGATTTTAAATTTTTAATTATAATTAGTTTATGCTCAATGTTGAAAAATTGATGATAATTTTTGTTTATATTCTTTCAGTGTCTTAAATATGCACTTAATGAGGAATTTCCACATGCACTTCATAGGACATGTGCTAGGCATTTGTTTTGTAATTTTAGAAAAAAGTATCCAGCCTTGATGTTAAAAAATCACTTTTGGAGGGCAGTTAAAGCTTATAATGAACACGACTTCAACCTAGCGATGGAGGATATTAAGAAAGAGTCTTAATCTGCATACAATTATTTGATGAAAGAGCCTCTTGAAACATGGACAAGATATGGCTTTGATGAGAGATGTAAAAGTAATCATGTAACAAGCAATTTTTGTGAGTCCTTTAACCATTGGGTTGATGCTATGAAGGGTAGACCCATTTTGAAAATGCTTGAAGGGATTAGCTGTAAGTTGATGCAAAGAATTCAAATGAGGTATGAAAATGGGTGTGCTTGGGATGGATATGTTACTCCGAATATTAGAAAGAAATTAAACTTCAATCTTAGTAAAGCTAAAATTTGCAGAGTGATCTATGGTGGAGGGAATAAATTCAAAGTCGTTGAAGATGGATTCACATTTTTGGTTGACATTGGACTAAGAGTTTGTGATTGTAGAGCATGGCAGGTTTTAGGCATTCCTTGTAAACATGGGGTTGCTGCTATTGCATCTAGGAGAGCCAATGTTGAACAATATTGTGATGCATATTTTACAAATCATGCATACTTAGTTGCTCATGAAAAAATGATTCACCCTACCAAAGATCAAAGATTGTGGAAATATATAGAAGATGGAAGTGATCCATTGGACCCCCAACCTCTTCATAGGTTGCCTGGGAGACCGAGGAAAAACAGAAGGAAAGATCCAGGTGAAGTTAATGCAGGGAATAATTTTGTAAAAAGAGCTCTAAGTGTCCAATGCTCTAACTGCAAACAGTTTGGTCATAATAGATTGACCTGCCAAAGAGATCCACCTGAGTTAACTGGGAATGGGGTTACTCTCGATGGTGTAACTCAAGAGGTAATATAATATATTTTTTCAATAATATTTGCTTGTTACAATTTACTTATTTTACATTATATTTTATGATTCTAATAACTTTTCTGTTCTTTTATTACAAGTTAGTGAAGGTCAAACACAACAAACTGGTGAAGATCAATCAGAACCACTCAGTATAAGAGGGAATGTTAGGAAGAAAAGGAAAGGAGCCGATCGAAGAAATAATGAAGAGGTTGTAATAGAACTTGGTGAAGGGGAAACGCCAAATAAAAATAGAAGAGGTTGGGAAGATATATGTCAACAAATTTTATCAACTAATGTGGGAACAAATAATTCGGGTAAAGAGAAAGGAAATCGATTTCAAGGAAGGGGAAAGGTTGTCATGACAAGATCGAAAAGAGATGGTTTGCTTGTTTATCCTACAAATAATGGTAATTCAGTTTCGAAGGTGAGATATTTTACATGTAATTAATTTTAAATAAAACATTTATATTGTTAATGAAAGAATATTTTCTATGTTGTTTAAAGTTTGACAATAATATTTTGTTGGACGAACAGACGGGATCTCATTGGGTTGATATTACACCTTCGAACCAAATCAATAAAAGGACAATTCACTCTATTGGTAGCAATGGTGGTTTATATAGTTGTTGAAAGAAAAAGAAGTGGTGGGAATGAAGCTGCTAAGAATCAAGCTTCTATTATGAATCAAACTGCTGAGAATCAAGCTTCTATTGTGGATCAAACACAATCACATACTGTTGGGAATCACACTCAAGTTGCATATGTTCAATTTCCTATTTGGAATCAAATTGGTGGTAACTTATGAATACAAAATTTGATTTAGTACATATACTCTTGGTAAATTGCTACTATTAGGAATTTTAGAATTTAATAATTGGTGATACTTTTGGTCACATGTTGTGACTAGGAAAAACTATGTTAGTTGATAGGACCTTTTCCTGAAAGGGTACACTCATCCATTTGTTGACACAGAGACACTTCATTGTGAAATATAAGAGTCATTTATTGCAATAACATTTTTGATGAGCCATGGTCCAAAAGTTAATATATTACTTTAATTGGTTATGAGTTACTTCATTTCTTTCAAAAACTTTTTTGTGCTACTCTTTTATGCACTTTTGTTAGAAATTTTATTTATTTATTTATTTATCAATTCTGGTCCTGGTGTTTACCTTGTGCAGTAACAGCCTGAGGTCGACATGGTCATATTCTGAAAAAGAAGAAGGCAATTACCAAACTATAATAATGCCTTGTTAATATACATGATTGTAGCTTATAGAACTGCAGTAAGCCATTTTGTAATGGCAACACATTACTACTCCCTATGTCCCAAAAACGTAAAAAGTCCTATTTGCAAATTATTATTTGGAAAAAAATAAAATTCCCATTTATTTTGATGTCCTCAGGTTTATTATCTCAAATTTATTATCATGACATCACTATTAAATTAAATATTCAATAAAAGATAGAACAAAAATATATCCTTAAAAATTTATAAATTTTGCAAATGAAGCCTGTTTTATAATGGAACAGAGGGAGTATGATTAGTATGCAACTTAAGGAATTATGCCGAGATCTGCTGTTAGTTTATACATTTAATTATACTAGAACCAACAACAAATTAACAAAATGAAGAAAATCATGTGAGATGACATAAATCGAAGGTATACTATATACTTAAAGGGTATATTAGTCATCAGAAATTGAAGGTACAATTGTCCTTACAGTAGTTAAGGACATTTTAGCCATTTTCTTTTTAAAAATTGCTGACATCATAAAGTCAACCATCTTAGGGGTAGTGAGTGTTATATTATGTTAACTAGAGGGGTAGTGAGTGTTACTTAAAAAACTAGAGGGGTAGTGAGTGTTAATATGATTATCTACAGGGGTATTTTTGAGGATGCCATTATAAATATCGTTACTGTGATGATCAGGAATCTCATTAACTGATATTAATGACCAGAAAGTTATATTAATCAATAGCATCACACTAACTAGAAAATAATGTAAAACATTTAAGGTAAAAATACAAACTCACTATAATGATTAAAACTGAAACTAATATACATATATAAAGGTCATAGAACCCTACCCTTAATCATCGGACTTAAAATTAATTCGATATTCCCAGATGATTTAATAATTTACATAATTTTCAACACCCAACCACATGCATTATGGGGGGAGGGGGGACTTTGTATTTGTTTTGGAAATTAAAACTATGCCACACGTATCTTACTCCCATTCCTATAAATAGACATCGAATTGAAGCACACTTGTTTTTTCATTCTTCTCCACAAAATCATTCTGATTAGAGTACAAAGTTGAGAGAAATATGGGTTCCAATAAGGCATTTCTTTTACTTGGTCTTTCTCTGGCTATTGTTCTTCTGATTAGTTCAGAGGTCGCAGCTAGAGAGTTGGTTGAAGCTCAGACCACCACTACCAACAAAAACAGTAAGTTTTAGGTCATATTTTAATTTATGTATATAGTTTTCAATTTAATCAAGCTCTTATAATTTGTTGCGTCCTTCATATAATTCAAGAATAATGTTAGGTATAATAGTTAGACAAAAATGGTCTAATTTTATATAAACAAAAGTTTTATTAGTTGTGCAATATAACTCATCAATGTTTTGTCTAGTTCAATTAAACAGTTTTTGTCTAATTATAGATATCACTCTTTCAAAAATCCAGGAGTGATTTTACTCGAATTTTATATGTAGTTGTTGCATAGCATTGACAAAAATAAAAATAAAAATAAAAATAAATAATTGTTGCATAGTAAAGTTGGCAGCTGTATATATTATTAACTTTAATTGGCTAACATGATTCTATACTATACATGCAGCTGAGGCAGCTACTGTTGATGGGAGGGGCGGATATAATGGCTACAACGGCGGTGGAGGCTACCATAACGGCGGTGGAGGTTACCATAACAGCGCTGGAGGATACTATAACGGCGGTGGCCTTGGGGGAGGCCATGGCCCCCTCCAGCCCCAACGTGACTTCGTCCCTCCGTGCTGCAACTATGCAACTATGCAGGTGAGGTGCTGCAGCTATGCAGGTGAGGTGGTGGACGCAAAGACTACCGAGGTCAAGTCTCACAACTAAAGGAGTGTTTTGATCTAAGGATGCATGCATGTACTCTGTTAACGTCAAATTTTATACACCTGACGAAATCACCAAAATAGTAGGTCAAAATCGCGCTAACGGTTGATTGTATTGTTGTGAAATCAAACTCACGAAATACATTCACATAAACATAAACAAAAGAAGTATAAAATATGAACACAAGAATTTACGTAGAAATTCAATTGAGAAAAAACCACGGACAGAAAGAAATCCACTATAATAATATGGAGTACAAGTTGTGTATTTGTGTTGTATATCTTATGCCTCCTTTAAACCCTAGCTTATAGTCGTATATATAGAAGTCACTTACATAGGAGAAAGACTCTTATCTCTCCAAATAAGGAAACACAATTCTATTTTAATAAGGACTCTCCCACTGTCACAATAAATACATATGGGCCATCACCAGATCCGGACCATTAAATAGACTGGGTTGTACTATGGTTAGACCCAAATAATCGCATTTAACATACTATGATATATAGTCGTGAATGTATGGAAAGTATATATATATATATATATATATATATATATATATATATATATATATATATATATATATATATATATATATATACACTACTTCTTTATAGAATGTATATGGAGTATAAAATAAAAGCATGCATGATCACTCAATATATGTTTAGCAGCATTGTTGACGAGAAAATAATGGAACTGAGTTAGTGAGTAGTTCTTTTCGTTGAATTAGTCAATTTGCGAGCGCCCACATCATTAATGAATTGTAAGCAGGCACAACTGTGCGGTGGTCATTGGAGAGAAATCCAAGTATTAAATGCTCGTCATAACTCATGCATGGCTAAGGACTAGGGTTTTGATACCCGATAAGGATAAGCTTTGATCGAACAGAAGAAATGTCCAGAGAAAATAAGAATATGCTTACCACTAAAATATATTCTCTTCCGAAAATACACTCTCATTTATAAAATTTAAGACTATTTTTATTTTTATTTAAATTTAATTGTGTGCTTAGTTTAGTAGTTAAAATATACATGTGATCATTATTGATTTTTGAAAATCAATTTCATACATTTTCAAACTCAAAATTAAGATGATTTATTAAAAAATATGAAGTAATAAATCTTAGAATAAGAAATATTTTGTAGAAAATTTATAGTATTCATAATTATATTGATTAAACTTAAAAGACTTCATGTCAATTTTGAGTTTGAAAATATATTAATTTGATATGATTTCACAAAATCGACAATGATCTTATATTTTGAAATAGAGAAAGTACTATATTTTGTAATTCAATTTTAAGATTTAAAATTCTACTTGAGTTTTAAATTTTAATTATAAATAAAACTTATTGCATTCTCTAAAATAAAATAAAACTATAATTTGCACGGGGACCATTTTTTTCACGGTAACGTGGACATTAAGATATTTTATTTTTTTTATAATATTGTAGAGTTTTTGAATATTTATAAATTACTATGATAGAAGAATTGATGTGTTTAATTTTCATGGCTAGCTTTAATTCATATATGCTAGGGACACTAACAATTTATTGGCGGACTACTTTCACATTGTGATCTAATAAGAAAGGTTCAATGGACTGACCGTGGAGGAAGGCTTACGGTATTCCCGTGGGCCTGACTTGTATTCAACTTTTATCGACATTTTTAATGCCATATATTTTCGGTCATTCTGAATTATTTCAAAAGAAATAATCTCGTTCTTGTACAAAAAAGAGTTATATTTGTAAGTGGTGAATTTTAAAAATATCTTTTTCTTTCATATTTACTCTAGAGATACTAAAAATTTAGTTTAATAGTAATGACATGCTAGTAAAATTATAATATTAAATATTGTATAATTTTATACCTTCAAAAATAACGGCCTCGTATAATTATAATATAATTTGTGTACTACAATTAAGTACAATTGTATAATTTGTGTACTACAATTGTATAATTATAATATAATTTGTGTACTACAATTAAGTACACAAATTATATATACAGCCTCGTGCTTTGACTTACGCGTTCATAACAAAATTCAATGGCCACAAACAACAAATCTTCCGACGACATTGACTGCAATTGGATGACTATCTAATTAATTAAAATAGCTTAAGATGAAGTAATTGGATTGATTGAAAGGCTATGCAATCATAAAGATAAGATCGGAGTGGTATGAATTAAAAATTAAATATAAACAACTCAATACGTCACACAAGTCTTAAAACATAAATAAATAATATTAAAACACGAAAATTAATAAAAATTAAATACAACAAGAGATGCTAAGAAGAAAAAAAGAATTAAAAAAAATAAGAGATACAATAATCGACATTTTTATCAAAGTCCGACATCAATTAGTAATACTAACAATTAATTTAGTACAATATCTTTACATTATAACTTAAACGTAACGTATCTTTACATTATTAACTTAAATTTTGCTAAAGTTGGGCTTATAAATTTTACATTTAAAAGTGAAACCTAAATGGCTAATCCTAAAATATTTTTAACATCCTACATGATTAAAAGATAAAAATAATCTTTACAAACCACAACACTAATGGATGTGAAATTAAATAGCTCAATAATTAATTATGATTAGTTTAATAAACGTGCAAGATACGGACTGTTTCTAATATTTTTATGCATCAATTCATCATCAAAAGAATGATATTCTCTCAGTTCAAAATATAGATCAAGTGTGTTTAACTTTCAAAGTCAATTTATTTTTTTCCAAAAGTGCTTTGGTTAAAAGCACAAATTTTGAACCAAACGTCTACTTTTTGAAACTACTTTTACATAGTTATCAATAAACACAATATTTACAGTTTTAATTTAGAAGTACTTTTATGTATACCAAAAATCCCCCAAACGGACTCTTAATTAATAACTTTAATGGGTCTTGTAATTTTTAATTATTTTTATGCATATTGAGTTTAAAAATTAGATATATAAAATATAAACGAAAATTTATTTTAAAAATTATTAGAATCAAAATATATTTGTGTCTCAAATCATCGTTACAAAAATTATAAATCATCTTGTCGAAAATATACGATCAAATTTGACTTTTCAAAGTTAATTTGAGATTTTTTATAATTCTAATTTTAGGTGATTCATTAAACGTTTATAAATAATATGAATATCTTCTAATTAGTATAACTATATATTTAGATAGTTTATAATTTTTTTAATTGTATGATTTAAAATTAAAATAAATTATATTAAATTAGAATTTAAAAATATTTTTAATTGATTTTAAAAAGTTAACATTACTCTTATATTTTGTAATGAAAGAAGTATGAATTAAGATTAAATATATTTTTATTTTTTAATAAAAGAGATAAGGTTCTAGTATATTAATAAAATTAATTGGTTAATAAATATGTAGAAAGCACTTGTATAAGGGTAACAACTAACGCAACAAGAATAAAGAGTCAAATTGTTGATTAATAGATATTCTACCGTTTCATACAATTTGATCATTATTAAATTTTTAAAATTAACTTAAGAAATTTTAAATTTTAAAATAGATATAAATTATTTTAATTTTTAATTAATTAAATAATGAATATTATAAACTATCTAAAATATATTATTCATTCTAAATTTTATTGTTTCATAATTTTTAATGAATCATCTCAATTTTTGAGTTTGAAAATATCTAAAATCGACTTAAAAAAGCTTATGTGAATCAAGGTGATAATGAAACTGACTCATTCTCATAGAATGAAAAAAATTAGAAGTGGTTAGTATGAAGTTTATTTTGGGGTAAGTTGGTCAATTGACCAATAGAATACTGACACGCAGGAGAGATTCTATGTGGGTCAATATTCTATTAGCCAATTGACCAACTTACCAAAAAATAACTTCATGCTAACCGGATCCAAAAAAATTATTCTTGATTGTTCCATTTGAATGTAATGAAACATTCTCATTCTTACCAAATTTATATATTTTATTCATTGAAAGAAGATATGGAATGACTCATTTTAACTAGAATTGAGTTAATCATTCCACTCACCATTCATGAAACAACATGGGTCAATCAAATCCATCAAAATAAGGCCTTAAACCACTGACCAAATGGTATTGAGACTGAATGTACTATTGGTAGTTACCCAAAAAGTCATGACTAATAATACTATTAGTAGTGATATGGGACTTAGGTATTATAACCCTTCTCTATTATATTCCTTCAATCTAAATGTAGCTAGAAAGACTTAAGGTTCACAAACCACAAAGAAGCATGTGTGGCAATGGAATGTCCATGTAGGTAAGGACTTACGTGCAGATAAAACTAAGCAGCAAGAAAGAGACAAAAAGGGAGGAGGAATTAACGATGGAAGCAGCCGGTGTCCGGTGGGCATGCACGCTGAACCATTTTTCCTTATGCCTCAGTTCTTTTCGTTGGGTTAGTCAATTTGCGACAATGGAGACTACGTACGCTACACCGGTGGTCCTGATTTGTATTCAACTTGTATGACATTTTTAATGCCGTCGAATGCAAATTGACATACCTATGTTTTAGGTTTAATTTGCCGACAAAAAGAGAGATATTTGTAATTTATAATTTTTAAAAAAAATATATTTCTTTTATATTTACTTTAAATATAATGAATTCGATTAGTTTGAATATTAAACTAGTCGAGTATAACGTTGATCAGATTCTATTCATATTTTTTTTTCGAATTATTTTTTATACTCAAATTTGAATTATATTATTGATGAATTCGAGTCTTACTCATATTTTTTCGAATTGCTCGTATTTTTTCGAGTCAAACCCGAATCGAGTCCGAACTGATTATTTCGTTTACGGCCTTAATTACAAATACCCTGAATGTCATGATAAAAAATCTCATACAAATGCACAATATAATTAGGGCTAATTACACTTCTGTTACATAAAGTACCATCAAATTATTAATTCAGCTCTAAAAGAATTTGGGCTTACAATTTACTACATCAAGTGCCTAATTTGATACAATTTTGTCCTCAATTTTCGAATCCGGCCAAAATTTGCCAGAATACCCTAGTTGTCCAAGAATTCGATTGGATTTTGTGTATTTAAAATCAGTTGATCGTATAAATATACGGTTTGACTTAATTTAAAAAAGGGATATTATAAGTTCTATTACATCAAGTACCACAATATTAATGATTCGGCTCTCAAAGAAAAAAAAATTAAAATTATAAAAAATTTATAAATATAATAATTTTTAGCCCTTTAAAAAAAGTAACTAATACCTTAGAAATACGGTATAAAATTATAAATATAATTTAAAGTTATAAATATTTATAAATAAAATTATAAATACAATTAGTAAAATTTAAGGTGTAATATAATTTATAAAATTTAAGACGTAAAATTTATAATTTATGATATAACTTATAATTTGCAAGATTTAAGTTGTAAAATTTATTCATACAATTTGTTAAATTTAAGACCTAAAATTTATAATTTATGATATAATTTATAATTTAAAAGATTTAATTAAGTTGTAAAATGTATAAATACAATTTGTAAGGTTCAAGACGTAAAATTTATAATTTATGATATAATTTATAATTTGCAAGATTTAAGTTGTAAAATTTATACATACGATCTGTTTAAATTTTCAAATTTGAAGGAACAAAATAATTTGAAGGATTAGGGAAGAAGGAGAGAGGAGAGAGAGCAAATGAGTCATTTTTTTGTTTTTTCTTTTTCAATTTTTTCATCCTCCTTTTGTATGCTCTTCCAATATAAAAAGGGTATTATTTAATTAATTAAATTTTGAACACTTTTGTCAATTGTTTAAAAGTTTAATCTTATTCGTGTTAAAAATAAAACTTGCATGTTTAAAAGTTTATTGATTTTTTTGGTAATTAAGTCTTTTTTTTTAAAATTTAAAATAAAAAAATTAAATTTGGTAATCTTTATATTAATATTTAATTTTAATAATTTAACATATAATAATTATTTATAAGGATTTATATAGATTTAATACGTCAAAATAAGTATTTATACAAATTTTATATGAATTAGGTACTTGATGTAATAAATTGTAAATTTAGTGGTACTTGATGTAACATAAGTGTTATTAGCCCGTATTTTATACAATCAAATCGTATATAATTCTTATCTGGTCGAAAAATTAGATATTTTGGCCAATTTTTGTTGAATTTTGAAATTAGAGACTAAATTATATCAAATTAGATATTTGATATAAAAAAATATAAGTCTAAATTTTTTAAGCAGTTAATCATAAATATGATGGTAATTCATGGGTAGTAAACTATATTTCGCCCATATAATTAAGACACTCATATTGACCCCAAAGTCATAGTCAATTGCATCGATCACATGCACTGACGAGAAAATAATGGAACTGAGTCAGTGAGTAGTTCTTTTCGTTGAATTAGTCAATTTGCGAGCGCCCACATCATTAATGAATTGTAAGAAAACACAACTGTGCGGTGGCCATTGGAGAGAAATCAAAGTATTAAATGCTCGTCAGAAGTCATGGCTAGGGTTTTGATATCGATAAGGATAAGCTTTGATCGAACAGAAGAAATGTCCAGAGAAATTAAGAATATGCTTTACCACTAAAATATATTCTCTTCCGAAAATACACTCTCATTTATAAAATTTAATAATATATTTTTTTTATTTTTATTTAAATTTAATTGTGTGCTTAATTTAGTAGTTAAAATATACATTTGATCATTATTAATTTTTAAAAATTAATTTCATACATTTTTAAACTCAAAATTAACATGATTTATTAAAAAATATGAAGTAATAAATCTTAGAATAAGAAATATTTTGTAGAAAATTTATAGTATTCATAATTATATTGATTAAACTAAAAAGACTTCATGTCAATTTTGAGTTTAAAAATGTCTTAATTTGATATGATCATTTCACAAATCAACAATGATCTTATATTTTGAAATAGAGGAAATAATATATTTTGTAATTTAATTTTAAAATTTGAAATTCTGCTTGAGTTTTAAAATTTTAAATAAAACTTATTGCATTCGTTAAAATAAAATTATAATTTTCACCGTAACGTGGACATTAAGAAAATAAAATTTTAGAATATTGTAAATTCTTATTGTATTAATTTGATATGATTTCACAAAATCGATAATGATCTTATATTTTGAAATAGAGAAAGTATTATATTTTGTAATTTAATTTTAAGATTTGAAATTCTGCTTGAGTTTTAAAATTTTAATTATAAATAAAACTTATTGCATTCTCTAAAATAAAATAAAATTATAATTTGCACGGGGACAATTTTTTTCACCGTAACGTTGACATTAAGAATTTTTTTATTTTTTTTAGAATATTGTAGAGTTTTTGAATATTTATAAATTATGATAGAAGAATTGATGTGTTTAATTTTCGTGGCTAGCTTTAATTCATATATATATATATATATATATATATATATATATATATATATATATATATATATATATATATATATATATATATATGCTACGGACACTAACAATTTATAGGCGGTCTACTTTCTGATTGAGATCTAATAAGAAAGGTTCCATGGACTGACCGTGGAGGAAGGCTTACGGTACTCCCGTGGGCCTGATTTGTATTCAACTTGTATCGACATTTTTAATGCCATTTATTTTCGGTCCTTCTGAATTATTTCAAAAGAAATAATCTCGTTCTTGTACACAAAAAGATTTATATTTGTTAGTGGTGAATTTTAAAAAATATCTTTTTCTTCCATATTTACTCTAGAGATACTAAATATTTTGTTTAATAGTAATGACATGCTAACATTGTATAATTTTATACCTTCAAAAATAACGCCCAGTCTTTTTGTAGATTACGTACTCTCTTGGTCATTCTAAAATATAAGATCATTATTGAGTTTTTAAAGTCTACTAAATATATTTTCAAACTCAAAATTGACATGCATGAATTCCTTTTATTTTAGTCATGATGAATATTATAAATTATCTCAAAAGTAGTACTTATTGTAAGATTTTTTTTAATCTTTAATGAATCATTTCAATTTTGAATTTTAAAATATATCAAATCAACTTTCAAAAATAAATAATAATTTTATAATTTGAAACATAAGGAGTATAATTTTTTACAAATAAAACTATTTTTATATAATGGAGGGAGTACTATCACTGTTACATTTCCACTTTTACCTCATTCTTCTTTCTTCTTTTTTTTTTGCTAAATTGTGAGTATATTAAAATTGAGGCTGTAAAATGAATAAACAGTTCGGCCTCGATTCGTACTTGCTCAACTAAAAGTTCGATTCGAAAATATAAATGATTCAAATATGAGCAAACCTTAAAGTTTGATAAATTACTCAAACCTTCTCAAATTATAATTTTTTATTGATACTCGAATCATATTCGTTCGAAAAGTTCAAACTGCTCGGGTTCGATTCGAGATCGTGCTCGATTCGGTAGCTAAACAAACTTCAATCAAACTTTATTTTAGACTCGATAAATTTTGTGAACCAAATATGAGAAACTCACTACTCGACTCAACTCGATCGGTTCATTTACATCCTCAATTAAAATAAAAGAGGATATATAAACTGAGGGCATACCCCGCGAGGCCACTATATCAGGCACATCAAAGATAAACCAATGATACTAATGCTATTGTCAAAAGAGTATAACTGCCAGTTTGTCAACATTGTAATTCTATAATAAAACACACCTAGAGGAGGGGTGAATAGGTGCAAATACTTAGACGTGATCTACAGTGGCCAATTTTTAAAGATTACTATAGCAGACTATAATCGGACGGTCTAACCATGTCCGTATTAGTTATATTCTTAACTGTTAAAAACGGACAGCGAATACCTGTCCGTATTAGTATAAAATTTCTCCAACTAAAATCAAAATGGGCAGAATATAAAGCTTAAAAACATAAACACGAAAAATAAATCACACCGATATTTTTTACGTGGTTCAGCTCCTCAATCCTCTAGTTTAGCAGCCTAATTCACGTCCAATCCCAACTAGGATTGGAGACTCACTTTATTAAAATAATACTCAGCAATTACAAAGTAAATAACTCCCTATTACAACGACGATCGATTGGACACCTCTGCCCCCTTTGCATCTCTGCAACACTTCTCACCTCTGAGACTTTGATAGCTTCGTTGTACAGACTGAATATTACTAAAATAAAGACTCCAAGTCAACCTAGACTTGTACTATGTTTACAATAGATACAAATAAAGAATATAAGAACAATGTAAACCAAGACTAAAATAGTGATATGATGATTTGTATCTTGAGTAGCTTGAAGAGATTTTGTCCAGTAGTCTTGTGTCTATTGTATCTCCAATAAGTCGAGCAAAGTAGTATATGTAGAAGGAGTAGAACAACGGCTATGTAACGTTCCAATTCTTCCAAGCAACGGCTAATTCTTTTGAATTGAAATAGGAGATAAACACTAGCAATAACAACATAGAGATATATAAGAGATAAATTGCTATATATGAAGTAGTCAAATAAAATACAAAGACTTGTTAAAAGAGTCCTATTAGCATTAAGCAATATCCCTTGTATAACCTCCAGGTTTCAATCCTTATTATACTCCAATACATATTTGAATTAGTCTTCACAACAAAATAATCATATAAATATTATATTCCAAAAACTTTGAATCAGGTGACAACCTACAAAATCCTTTCATGCAATAACTCATGCAAAATATTTAACATGACTAAATAAAATTATAAGCCAATAAAAACAATTTAGCCCATATAAACATTGTCATCATTAAAATCACATAGTATAAATACTAACATTCTCCCTCTTTTTGATGATGACAATATATACGGAGAGTCTCTAAAGCGAACCTTAAAGAGCGAACTAAAGACGAACCGTCGTCTTTGGTGTCTATGACGACGGTTCGACCCGTCGCCAAAGACTACATGGCTATGACGACGGATCGAACCGTCGCCATAGACACCAAAGACGACGGTTCGTCTTTGGTTCGCTATTTAAGGTTCGCTTTAGAGACGGACCGTATATACTATACTCCCCTAAATATATGGCTCCTCCTTAATTTAGGCATATTTGTTAAACAAAATCTTTCAACATGGCATGTATATCAAATATCACATGTTAATTGCATGTATATCAAATAACTCATATTAAACACATAGTACCCAAAACATGACAGTAAAGAAGAATCATATAATCATATATCTTAACCAATCAAAACAGATTAAATCAATAGATTCAAATACCAAATATCTCTCCCCCTTTGTCATTATCAAAAAGAAATCATTAAGCACAAGTTGATTAAAACATAATCATCATTACCCAAATATCTCTCCCCCTTTGTCATTAACAAAAATTAATTCATATCAATTTAGCAAGCTTATAACAAAATCACATATAACAAATAAACAATACGATCATACCTTTGTGATTTGTTACCTATATATCAACATTATTGTTACCAATAGTAAGCTTGCTAGAAGTGCTCTAAAGTTTTTGGTTTTAGATTTTCATACTCAAATCTCTTCAAAAACACTTCTTTTGATCATCCAATGTGTCGGGATCTCCTATGATCAAGTTTCGAGGATGATTTCTCACAGTTTGAGATGATTTAGGAAGCTTGGCAGTGGTCATCTGTTCGTTGGATTCAAACTGTGGTACGTCAAATTCTGCATTTGAGTGTTCATCTGAATTTTCTTCTAAAACGGACGGGTCTGGCTGTCTGTTTTTCGTTGTCTGCGTGTCTGAGTTTTCTACTGAAATGGACGGGTCAGGCTGTCTGATTTCAGCTATTTTTTCTTCTAATTCGGACGGCTAATGCTATCTGATTTCAGTTGTTTTTCCTTCTAATTCGGACGGCTTAAGTTGTCCGAATTTAGCAGTTTGGCTTCTACGACTCAAATTATTATTTCCTGCAGAATCCTCATTCTCTTCCTTTGACAGATCATGGTTAAGTTCAAAAAAAAATACAAGTACAGATTTCTCATCATGATTGTCATGTGTATTAAATATGGAACATTTAGCACAATAAAAACTTTAGAATAAATAATATTATGAACCCTTGTGTTAGAAAATTCATATATTTAATTAAAATATTATTTAAAAAACAATATGAGGTACTTACAGATTTCGTCAAATAATTTATAGATAACTACTATTCGTCTCCTTTTTGACCTTGAGACATCTGTAAAATGAACAAATAGTCTCTACCTTTTTGGTACCCAAATCTTTTTGGGTCCTTTTGGGTTAGTAGCATATAAATCACATTTCTTTACCCAAATTTATTTTATTCTAATTTTATTACAATTAGAATCAAAATAACCTTTAAAACCACATTTTTTATAAGTAACAAACGGTGAACAATAAAGTGGATTAAACTTTGGTTTACTATTAATCATATTATCATTTGTTCTATTTTTCACAGGATTATACCCAATTCCTTGTTTATCAAGACTAGACCTTTGTGCACCTAACATTATATTTAAATTCTCTTCCCCTTGAACAAATTTTGCAAGATCATTTTTTAAAGATGCTATTTTTACATTTGTTACATTATCATCATGCTGCATATACATCATTTTTCCATCATTAAAAACATCTATGCATGCATCTCTCATTTTTAAATTTTCTTTTAACACTTCATTTTCATTTTTAAGATATTCATTTTCTTTTCTCTCTTTAATAAGCGACTTAACTTCATTCATTAGCTCATTTACACAATTCTTAAAATAATCAGTTTTCTTTTTGAGCTGTTGATTTTCATTTTGTAAAGCAATATAATCAGACATAGATATTTTAAAAGCTTTGTGAAAATTTGTTACCTCAAGTTGATCATCATCTTCTAGTCCCATGAAACAGAGTTGGACAGTTTCTTCTTCTTGTTTTGTTTCGGACTTACTCATTGGAGTTGAGCTACCTTTTTTATTTTTCCTTTATTTCTTCCTTTGAAGTAGTCTCTCGAATTTTCTTGAGAGCATTTCAATTTCTTCATCAAAATCTTCATAATCACTTTTATTGTTGCTCTCGACTTGAAGTGCTAATATTTTCTTTATTGGTGCTTCATCCTCTTCATCATACCTGTTGAGTTGATTTTCAAATTCTTAAAGCTCTCCAAATAAAGTGAGAGTTTTCATCGTACTAATTGCTGGTGAGTCTTGGAGAGTTGTGACTTTCAATGCAAACCGTTTGGGCATGACTCTAAGTATCTTTCTATTTATCTCCCTTTGATCAATTTTTCGGTCGAGCATACTTAGAGAGTTCATAAGAGTGAGAAATCTCCCTTGAGCTTCATTAATTGTTTCATCCTTTTCTAACTTGAATAACTCATAGTCTTGCATAAGCATACTCAACTTAACCTCCTTGACTTTGGAAGTACCTTCGTGGCTTGTCAAGATAGTATCCCACATTTCTTTTGCTGTGTTGCACGATGATACTTTATCAATTTCAACTTGGACCATTCCACTTAGCAAGCTGTTTATGGCTCTTGAGTTTTAGGAAAACATATAGCTTTCGTTTGCATCCATCTCCATGAGAGCCTTTGGTTTACCATCGTCATGTCTAGGAATGACATGTCCATTTTCAACAACCCACCATTCCCATGGGTCTCTTTTAAAAAAAATCTTCATTCTGAACTTCTAAAAGTTGAAGTTTTCGCTTCCTATCAATAGAGGTGGTCGGCTTGTAGATTGTCCTTCTTGAAAATTGAGGTGTGCCATAGGATCTTTCCCTACGACCTGCAAAGATCAATATTAGTAGAGCCTTGCTCTGTTACCAAATGTAATTCTATAATAAAGCACACCTAGAAGGGGGGTGAATGGTGTAAATACTTAGACGTGATCTACAGTGGCCAATTTTTAAATATTACTATAGCAGACTATAATCGAACGGTCTAACCCTGTCCGTATTAGTTATATTCTTAACTGTTAAAAACGGACAGCGAATACCTGTCCGTATTAATATAAAATTTCTCCAACTAAAACTAAAATCGGCAGAATATAAAGCTTAAAAACATAAACACGAAAAATAAATCACACCGATATTTTTTACGTGGTTCAGCCCCTATCCTCTAGTCTAGTAGCCTAATCCACGTCCAATCCCAACTAAGATTGGAGACTCACTTTATTAAAATAATACTCAGCAATTACAAAGTAAATAACTCCATGTTACAACGACGATCGATTGGACACCTCTGCCCCCTTTGCACCTCTGCAACACCTCTCACCTCTGAGGCTTTGATAGCTTCGTTGTACAGACTGAATATTACTAAAATAAAGACTCCGAGTGAATTGAATATGTTGAATCAGTTGTTCCCAAATAAATGGTATCCCAAACCAGTCATGATGAGCGAAAACAGAGCTCAATATATGCTTTGATATAACACATTCAAAAAATAGGTGACCAAAAGTTTCGTTTGCTTGATTGCGAAGGCAATAAGTATCAAGAGGCCAAAGGAGAAGTCTATTATGGAATGCCAGTCGGAGGAAGAATAAATACTTAGGTACCTGCAAATTGTGCCAAACCATTTTGAACCAATTGACAGATGTTCCAATAGAGCGAATGGCAGCCCAAATCGATACTTCATTTCCCGCTTTAGTCCTTCAATCCCGGATTTTTTTATTACTCTCTTCGTTTCTTAATATAAGTAGTTCTAGGGTTATGCACAAGCATTAAGGTAATGATTATATAGCATTAACTATTATATCAATTGTCTATATTACTCTTGTATTAAAATAAGATATTGTTATTTATTGGACAGAAAATAGTGGGAGAACCAAAGTTACATTTAATATTTGGGATAATATTGAAAACTAAACAATTAATACTTACTTGAAATTCTAAAACGACTTATATTAAGGAATAAAAATATTTCTCTAAAACGACCTGTATTAAAAAACGGAATGAGTATCATAAATATATGTTACTCCTAGTATGTTACTAAGATGATCAGGAATCTCATAATATAATAAATTTATATTAATGACCCGAAAGTTATATTAATCAATAGCATCACACTAACTAGAAAATAATGTAAAACGTTTAAGGTAAAAATACAAACTCACTATAATGATTAAAACTGAAACTAATATACATATATAAAGGTCATAGAACCCCACCATTAATCATTGGACTTAAAATTCATTCGATATTCCCAGATGATTTAATTTATTACTTTTAATCATCTTAATATTATACTCTTTTTGTTCTTTAATATAGGTCGTTTTAGAGAAATATTTTTGTTCCTAAATATAAGTCATTTGATAATTTCAAGTAAGCATTAATTGCTTAATTTCCAATATTACCCCAAGTAATAAATATAACTTTGGTTCTCTCACTATTTTTTACCCAATAAATAACAATCACTTTTTTCAATACAAGAGCAATATAGACAATTCATAGTATATTTAATATTTTATAATTATTTCTTTAATATTTGTGTACAATTTTAAAATGACCCATATTAAAAAACGGAGAGAGTACTAACTACAATTAAGTACACAAATTATATATACAGCCTCGTGCTTTGACTTACGTGTTCATAACAAAATTCAATGGCCACAAACAACAAATCTTCCGACATTGACTGACTGCAATTGAATGACCCCTATCTAATTAATTAAAATACTCCTTCAATTTTTTAATATAAGTCGTTTTAGAGAAATATTTTTATTTCTTAATATAAATCGTTTTAGAATTTTAAAAAAGCATTAAAAACTTAGTTTCTAATATTACCTAAATATTAAATATAACTTTAGTCCTCTCACTATTTTCTGTCCAATAAATAATAATATCTTATTTTAATACAAGGGTAATATAGACAATTGATATAATAGTTAATATTATACAATAATTACCTTAATGCTTGTGCATAACCCTAAAATGACCTATATTAAAGAACGGAGGAAGTAGCAATATACTCCCTCCGTCCCTATTTAAATGGCGTTTTAAAGTTTTTTATTTGTCCCTAATTATTTGACGTTTGTTCAAATCTAGTAGAATTAAAGATAATTTTTTCAAAATTACCCCTCATTATTCTTCCTAGATACTTTAAACTCTTTTTCTCTTTCTCTCTCCTTATCTCAACAAAACTCTTCTTATCCCAACAAAACTTTTCTTATCCCAACAAAAGATTTAAGGATATTATAAATAATTGAGTACTATATTTAATGCTTTTTAATTATTATCTTAATGCTTGCATCCATCTTTAAAACGTCATTTAAATAGTGACGGAGGGAGTAATTAAGATGAAGCAAATGTTGGATTGATTGAAAGGCTATGCAATCATAAAGATAAGATGGGAGTGGTATGAATTAAAAGCCATATTTACATAATTTTCAACACCCAACCACATGCATTATGGGCGGAGGGGGCCCTTAGTACTTATTTTGGAAATTAAAACTGTGCCACACGTATCTTACTCCCATTTCATAGCTCACTTTTTTTCTGAGCCTATAAATAGACATCGAAACACACTTGTTTTTTCATCCTTCTCCACCATATCATTCTGATTAGAGTACAAAGTTGAGAGAAATATGGGTTCCAATAAGGCATTTCTTTTACTTGGTCTTTCTCTGGCTATTGTTCTTCTGATTAGTTCAGAGGTCGCAGCTAGAGAGTTGGCTGAAGCTCAGACCACCACTACCAACAAAAACAGTAACTTTTAGCTCATATTTTAATTTGTGTATATAGTTTTCAATTTAATCAAGCTCTTATTTGTTGTGTCCTTCATATAATTCAAGAATAATGTTAGGTATAATAGTTAGACAAAAATGGTACTACATAATTTTATATAAACAAAAGTTTTATTAGTTGTGCAATATAACTCATCAATGTTTTGTCTAGTTCAATTAAACAGTTTTTGTCTAATTATAGATATTATTAGTCTTTCAAAAATCCAGGAGTGATTTTACTCGAATTTTATATGCAACTGTTGCATAGCATTGACAAAAATAAAAATAAAAATAAAAATAAATAATTGTTGCATAGTACAATTGGCAGCTGTATATATTATTAGCTTTAATTGGCTAACATGATTCTATACTATACATGCAGCTGAGGCAGCTACTGTTGATGGGAGGGGCGGATATAATGGCTACAACGGCGGTGGAGGTTACCACAACGGCGGTGGAGGCTACAACGGCGGTGGAGGTTACCACAACGGCGGTGGAGGTTACCACAACGGCGGTGGAGGCTACCATAACGGCGGAGGATACCATAACGGTGGTGGTGGTGGTGGGTGCAGGTACGGATACTGCCGTTATAGGTGCTGCAACTATGCAGGTGAGGTGGTGGACGCAGAGACTACCGAAGTCAAGCCTCAGAACTAGAGGAGTGTTTTGATCTGACGATGCATGCATGTACTCTAGTCTATGATATATAGTATGGAAAGTATATATATATATATACTACTTCATAGAATGTAGTATATATAAAATAAAAGCATGCATGATCACTCAATATATGTTTAGCAGCACTGATATCATTTGGATTAATGACGGCCGTGCTACTAAATTTTCCTTTAATATGTTGGACTGGATTGTGTATTTGCTTGGTTTTCATCTTGTAAAATCAAATTAAAGTGATTATAAGAATGTAAGGAGTTCTATTTGTGTTTCATAATACTCCCTCCATTCCTTAATGTATGTCGTTTTAGACGTGTGCATAAGAATTAAGAAAATAATTGAAAAATATTAACTATACTATCAATTGTCTATAATACCTTTCACCTCACTTATTAGGAGAAGGAGAGAAAAACTTAAGAATAGAAGAGTAGTATAGGATAATGATAAATATAGATCGAAAAATTAGGTGGGGTAATAAGGGATAATTTGGTAAGAATAGTAATAAATTCTCCTAGATAACTATAAACGATAAATAATTAGAAATAACAAAAAAAATTTAAAACGACTTATATATAAGATTGGAGGGAATATGTTTTAGCAGCAATTAAAGTGTTTCAAAATGGAAAATGGTATATCCTCCTACTTTTTTGGTCCCAACATTTCAGCTGACTACAAAGCAGAGAATTAAATCTTCTAACTGAAAATATTTATGAAGCGTCCATTATGCATTATGTCCACTATCTTGTCATACAATGCCGATTTGACATACATAATATGACTTATCCTAAATTATGCGCATACAACTATACATTATTAATAATTAATATTGGTGTAACATAGCCTAGCTACATTTGAGTTTTACGTACATGGCTGAGTGTTAATTTTGAACTTGTTTCGACGAAATGTTGTGATAACAAAAGAAATTTATATTTAATTATTGAATTTTGCATAATAAATAACTTAGTTATAAGATTACAAAATTAAGTCGGTAATAGCTTAGTGGCCGAATAACTTACTTATTTGATTTTGTATAATAAAATTAACTTAGTTATTTTCTCTGATCACGTGTTCAGGTTGGGTCGATCAGACCTACAAAAGAAGGAAACTAAAAATATCCTTGATGGCAGAGTCGTCAGAATATATTGCTAGGAACTGAAAGGAAACTATATATATATATATATTAACTTATCTCAAATAAACTAAACTATATAAAAAAATCAGCAATAATCTTATATTTTGAAATAGAGGAAATATTTTATTTTGTAATTCAATTTTAAGATTTGAAATTCTGCTTGAGTTTTAAAATTTTAAATAAAACTTATTGCATTCATTAAAATAAAATAAAATTATAATTTTCACCGTAATGTGGACATTAAGAAAATATATTTTTAGAATATTGTAGAGTTTTTGAATATTTATAAATTATGATAGAAGAATTGATGTATTTAATTTTCATGGCTAGCTTTAATTCATATATATATATGCTACGGACACTAACAATTTATAGGCGGTCTACTTTCAGATTGTGATCTAATAAGAAAGGTTCAATGGACTGACCGTGGAGGAAGGCTTACGGTAATACGGTGGGCCTGACTTGTATCAACTTGTATCGACATTTTTAATGCCATACAGTTTCGGTCCTTCTGAATTATTATAATAACATTCACTACTCCTCTAATTTTGCAAGTAACACTCACCACCCCTGCAGATGTGTATTATTGACCAAATAGGAGAAGTTACGTATTTATCATCATGTTTTACTATTTTAAAATATAATAAATTTATACTTATTTTGTTAATGACAAAAGTACCCTATTTTGACTTATATTATCAAGTTACATTCTCCACTATTAAAGCACTAGTTACCGACTCACTGTTGTCATACAGGGGAGGGTGGGAGGGAAAGTTTTTGACGTGAAGGAGATGATTTGAGATTAACTTGTCCGGCTACGATCAAAATTTTTTGGGTTTAAGGTATACATGTTTTTCCCCATTGTCGTCTCTACAAATGCTTGTTACCACTCGATTCGCTCAATTCTAAACCCTAGATTATGAAATCAACCTTGTTTCACACTTGATGAAACCCCACAAGAGCACTGCTCTCTCTCAATTACTCACTCTCATGAAAATTAATTATTTGTATCCACATAGATAATCACATCTATATATATGTATGTGTACATATGTTATGTGGTTTCAATATTTTGGTTTCTTCCTCTCTCTCTCTCTCTCTATATATATATATATATATATATATATATATATATATATATATATATATGCTCTCCGTTCCAAAATAATAAATTTTATTTGCATAATTTGTAAATATTCATTACATACTTTTGTGAATTGTGATTTTATTTTTGTTCAGTTAACAGGAATGACTGAATATCATGATATTCATGTTCACTATGGGAAAACAGTAAATGTGATTTTAAATATTGATGGAGATGTATACTGCCATATGGATATGCTCAGCGAGGTTTCTGAATTGTCATTGAGTCAAGTACCAACTACAATGGGTTTAGAAATCAAACTATTTTATTTTATGCCTGGAACACAAGTCGAGATGCCATTAAACAATGATGAGAACATGTTACTTATGTTTGAAATGTACAAGGGGATTAAAATTGTTAATATCTATATACAAGTAATTGATCCATTTGAGGAGTGGAATGATGATCGGATTGTTAATGGGGTTGATTATAGTGTTGGTAAAGATGGAGTTGGATCAAAAAATGTAAATGAGGTTGATGAGGGTATTTACAATGATGGAAAGATACAAGATAATATAAAGAGGGTTGATGAGACGACTAACAACCATCGATTATGGGCTGAAACAGTACATGAGTCTGAAACTACTGAAAAACATCACGATGAGGTTGTAGCTAAGAGTTACAAAAATAGAAAAGGCAAACAAATAATTGTAGAGGGTGGTTATGAGGATGATGGTGTTTATGGCTTGTCTTCCGAGGATGAGGATTTTCAATGTGATAATGAAGAAGAACATGCTAGTGATTTTGAAATAGACAATGATAAATTTGTGGATGAAAAACTTGTAAATGAAGTAATGACTAATAATGATGGCCTATCAGATTACTCATCAAGTGATGAATGCATTAGAGTGTATTATGATGAAGATGATGATGATAATGATGATGATAATCAATTTGTTGAAGATGGTCAAGCTATAGAGGGGAGACAAGTTGATTGTGGATAAATTGGTAAGGTGTTTGACCACTATAGATATGGAAATGAATTTGTAGATATTGTTAGGAAAGAGAAGATCAAGCTACGTGAAGGCCTTTTGTTTTCAAATGTACACAGTTTCAGACAAGTTTTAAGAGATTATACAATTCAAGAGGGTTTTAAGATTGAGAGGATTAAAAATGAGAAAAAAAGAGTTACGTGTAAATGTGCTGCAGTTGGTTGTCCATGGCAAATACATGCATCCCCTCTTCCTGATAAGATGACTTATAAAATCAAGACATATTGTGGCACGCACACTTGTATTGTTGTTTCCACTAACACTGAAGCAACATCGACTTGGATTGCAAACAAATTAGGTGAAACATTGAGGGACAATCCTGACATGAAGATAAATGAAACTCAAACCAAAGTGCATAAGAAATGGCAAATTGAGTGCAATAAAATGCAGTTATACAGGGCCAAAAAAAAGGCACTTGTTGAACTTGATGGTTGTCATGCAGAGTCTTATAAAAGTTTGAGGCAATATGGTCAACAAATTCTAAGTACAAATCCTAGAAGTATAGTGGATATTAACACTGATAGGTTATCAATTGATGTGAATCCCACATTTAAGAGAATGTTTATAGCATATGAGGCATTGACTTTTGGATTCAAAAATGCATGTAGACCTTTTTTAGGTGTTGATGGATGCCACCTAAAAGGGCCTTATGGTGGTGTTTTGTTGGCTGCAGTAGCTCTAGATGGGAATAATGGACTCTTTCCAATGGCAATTGCTGTAAGACCCCAACTTTTATAAATAAAGATGAATTTTCTATAAATATCATTTTTGAATATTATGGAGTTAATTTGATATAATGTTATAGTTGTGGGTAATATTTATAAATTTTGCAAAGTACGCAAGTTGTTATATAATATTCGATTGGTCGGGGAATATTCGTTTTAACAGGAAATATTCGTACAACGGCACAATCATTGGTGGACCCCACAACGGTATTATTGTCGGATTGAGAAAACGACAAAAATATTTTATTAAAAATAACGGCGGAAGTTTTACCATTGTTACTGTTGAACTACTCGGTAGTAAAAGTACAGTAATACGTGTGGTTGCATAGTAGCACACGGTATTGATTATTAATACTTATGTGAGAAGTCACTCAGTTTGATTCAATTATTGTCAGTTAATAATATAAAATATTTAGCGATAATGACGTTTTGTTTTATTCGTATTATTAACGAAATAAAACAGAAACATCTTTTTATATAAAACAGAATACTTTATTAAAGTTATTCTATAAATAGAATATATTATATTTTATTTAAAAGATTTTTCTTTAAATATGGACCGTCAGATTAAAGTAATCAATCTGGACCGTTCATGGATTAGTTACTATGCATTTTATTTTTCTATAAATAGCAGCTCATTCCTTCATTATTTCTTACGAATTCACTGAACTCTAGATAGAGAAACTATAGAGAGAGAGAAGAAGAGTATTCTGCTACTTAACTACTGTAAGACCCCGAATTTTATGAAATAAAAGTATTCAATTTTTCTTATAATTACTATTCAGTAAATGGTTAACTTGTTAAATGTTAAAGTTAAGGGTGATATATGAATTTTTTTTTCGAAATACACAAGTGGTTATAAAATATTCATTGTTGTCGGGGAATATTCGTTTGATCGTGGAATATTCTTACTGTCGGGGAATATTCATACGACGGCGCAGCCTTTTGTGGGCCCCATAACGGAAAGCGATTGGATGAAAAAAACGACAATAGTAAGTTATTTATAAATAACGGCGTAGTTGTTACCGTTAACACTGTTGAAATACCCGGTGGTTAAAACACAATAATACGCGTTGTTTCACAGTAGCACACGGTATTGCACCAATTATTGATTTTTACGTAAGAAGGCATTTCTCAATAATTGTTACAGTAATTATTATTCAGTATTTTATTTTATTGATTCAATAATTGCTGCGTTGATATTTTATATTACTGTTATTTTAATAATTGTCACTACACAGTATTTTCTATTATCGGAGCAATAATTCATATTATCTTAATAATATTATTAGATAACATTATTGGCAATGTCTACAAAGTTCTGTCTAAGGAGAGGTTTGGTCATCTAATTGCGCGCCAGTAAGGAGAGATCCTTATTGGAAAGCCCCCTCTTTCCTGGGAACTGCCTGACGGTCAGTAATGTGATTCTGTAATATTATTTGTGAATAATTAATTATTGATTTATATGATGAGGAAAATATTAATTTTATGTGGATATAGATGGAGAAAATTTTTAATGTGACAATTGTTGTAAATTAATATTTTATCTTTTTCTGATAAAATAATTCAGTTAAATATATTATTTTAATAATATATTAATGGTGATATTTTTATAATGAATGTGGGATATATGAATAAATGAGGAGGAAGAGTATTTTTGTGGCATTAAATGATTAACACATGTTTTGTGTGTTGGTGGACACAATTCCTGACCGAAAATTTATTATTGACTGTAAAATTTCCCGTTTGTGGATTTCGGTCAATTTCTGTTTGGAATTTGGAAAAACTTTCTTCTGCAAAGTTTTAGAGAATTGAAATTCCTATAAAAACACGCGAGATTCGAATTTTCTGATAAAAGGGCTATTTATTATGAATTATTGAAGTTCCGAAGTTCTGAAATAATTGATTTTTGAAAGTTTTATATATTTTTATTAACAAAAACGTTTTTTACACTTTGGTGGGCCCCACTTGCACATGTTGATGGCTGAATCCAGATTTTCAAAGGTGGGCTAAGAAAAATTTATAATTATATTATTATTTTATTAAATTTTCTGCTTTGGTGTTCTAAGCATTTTCCTATAAATAGGGTGCTTAGGTTAGAATTGAAAATCACACCAGAAACTGAAGTTTTCTCTCTATTTCTCTCTCTATATTATTGAGTGTATTCTTGTGAGTATTTTGATATCTTGAGTGTTGCTATACGGTGCAAGTTCGTTCAGCGTTATTCCAGTCAGGAGTACTGCTCTTTTGAGGTAAGGGATTGTAAGGGATAGCAAGGGATGCTATTTTTTTGATCAATGATATTATTTCGTTCAATATCATTATACCGGAATATTGGTAAGATTTTTCTTGTAAAATTCTTATCTTTTCATGTCGGGGTTACTATTCATGAGTTACTATTCATGAGTTACTATTCACGAGTTACTATTCATGAGTTACTATTCACGAGTTATTATTCATGAGTTAGTATTCACGAGTTACTATTCATGAGTTACTATTCACGAGTTACTATTCACGAGTTATTATTCACGAGTTACTATTCATGAGTTACTATTCACGAGTAACTATTCATGTCAAAATTGGTTTCTTTTTCTAACCAAATTATAGTTGATTTATGAATATTACTCTTGAGATTAAAACTATATGTTGATCATATTATTTTTTATTATTATATATAACATTTTTATAACCCTAATGATGATATTTCTCTTTGACTTGAGTGTAAAGATGGGTAGATTTTTGGTACGATCATGACTATGGGTTCTCTTTGGCCAGTAGTGCAAAGTTAAATTTTTGACTGGTATGATCATGACCATTGAATTTATAATTGAATATCTTTAGCTTAAGTACAAAGGTGAAATGATCAACATGGTTATAATTACTGGTTATATAAATTTTGAAATGATTATATATTTCTTTGAGATAATAATATATTTGACCTGTAGTGCAAATATGAACTATTGAGGAATATCTTTGGCCTGTAGTGCAAAGATGAGTTGTTGATGAATATCTTTGGCCCGTAGTGCAAAGATGACTTGTTGTTGAATATCTTTGGCATGTAGTGTAAAGATGAACTGTTGATGAATATCTTTGGCCCGTGGTGCAAAGATGAATTTATTAGTATGATTATGAACAGGAACTGTGATTTGGTATAACCATGATATTTGATGTTTCAGGTAAAGACAGGTGATGAAAATTATCTTCGTCTTGGATGCGAAATTTAGAATCACAATTATGATTATGAATTATTCATATGATTGTGGAAAGGAACTGTTGATTGATGTTACAGGGATAAAACATTGTTGGTGGACTTTTAACATGGAGAAGATAATAGACTTTATGGTCTATTTGACTCTTCTAATGGATTGCTCGTTCCGCTGCAACTATGGTTAAAATTTTTATCATTTACCATATGTTCTAAATCTCTGATTTATTATTGATGAAGGCTATTGATAATTTAATTATCTTTAGTCAAGATATTCTTTACTGAGCTAGTTGTGCTCACCCTTTTGCTTCACAATTCCTTTCAGGTAATAAGAGTGTAGCTGGGTCGAGCGAAGGTAACGGAAAAATAGAACGGTGGTCTCTAGCTGTGGATGTTCTCCCGAAGCAGTATAGAAAAGTTCATTTAGAAATTTTATTTGGTGAATCCAATAGGGTAAGGTGTACCCAACGTTGGAAGGGTGATTTGCCACTATCATACAAGATGTCTAACGACATACAACCTCGTGTCATCATAGGACAGGGATGTGCTCATCCACTTGTTGAGTATATATACGAGCACTACCTATATAATCTTGGTGTTTGTTTGAAATATAATTCTCAATTAGAGACAGTAGAGATAATGATATGTCAAGAGAAGACTCACCATTGGGAAGAATATGATAGTAATCTTCTCGTTTTTCTTTGGAGTCTATTGGGTCAACCAAGAATAATTATGTGGCCATATGATATCTATCATAACCTAGACGCATGGCCTCCCATGTACGAAGGTTTCCTTGAGCACTTCCTAAAGATTTTAATTTCAAAAACAGTTTTTGACTATACCTTTATGTAAGGTGTCATTGTGAGGTGATGTCCACGGTTAGAACATGAGTCACATTTGGTATATATTTGTATCCAAACTCACAGCATATGTTGTTGTATTTTGCACGACAATTGTTGTAATAAAGTTGTAGTTGTTTTCTGTACCATGTATTTGACGACTCAGAATAGGTTGGATGGAATGGACCTATTTTGGGGGCGTTACATTTATCAGAGCTTAGGGATATGATCTCTGGTGGAGATCGGGAAATAGGTGTAGGAGGAGAGAGACGAGTAAATCAATCGCTAGTGTGTCCTACCTAAGCTTATTTGTTGGTCAGTCATAATATCGGGATATTATGTGATATGTTAATTTGTTCAATTAACCCTTGTTTTGAAGCTGTATTCTAGAATGATATCTGAAATACAGGAGATGAGCAATGGAGAAATCATGATGGCGGGGTGATAGAATCTTAAATTGAAGCAAGGTATTCTCAACTCTTTGAAATACCAGGTACGTAAATTTCGAGGACGAAATTTCATAAGGAGGGGAGATTGTAAGACCCCGAATTTTATGAAATAAAAGTATTCAATTTTTTTTATAATTACTATTCAGTAAATGGTTAAATTGTTAAATGTTAAAGTTAAGGGTGATATATGAATTTTTTTTCGAAATACACAAGTGGTTATAAAATATTCATTGTTGTCGGGGAATATTCGTTTGATCGTGGAATATTCTTACTGTCGGGGAATATTCATACGACGGCGCAACCTTTTGTGGGCCCCATAACGGAAAGCGATTGGATGAAAAAAACGACAATAGTAAGTTGTTTATAAATAACGGCGTAGTTGCTACCGTTAACACTGTTGAAATACCCGGTGGTTAAAACACAGTAATACGCGTTGTTTCACAGTAGCACACGGTATTGCACCAATTATTGATTTTTACGTAAGAAGGCATTACTCAATAATTTTACAGTAATTATTATTCAGTATTTTATTTTATTGATTCAATAATTGCTGCGTTGATATTTTATATTATTGTTGTTTTAATAATTGTCACTACACAGTATTTTCTATTATCGGAGCAATAATTCATATTATCTTAATAATATTATTAGATAACATTATTGGCAATGTCTACAAAATTCTGTCTAAGGAGAGGTTTGATCATCTAATTGCGCGCCAGTAAGGAGAGATTCTTATTGGAAAGCCCCCTCTTTCCTGGGAACTGCCTGACTGTCAGTAATGTGATTCTGTAATATTATTTGTGAATAATTAATTATTGATTTATATGATGAGGAAAATATTAATTTTATGTGGATATAGATGGAGAAAATTTTTAATGTGACAATTGTTGTAAATTAATATTTTATCTTTTTCTGATAAAATAATTCAGTTAAATATATTATTTTAATAATATATTAATGGTGATATTTTTACAATGAATGTGGGATATATGAATAAATGAGGAGGAAGAGTATTTTTATGGCATTAAATGATTAACACATGTTTTGTGTGTTGGTGGACACAATTCTTGACCGAAAATTTATTATTGACTGTAAACTTATCCGTTTGTAGATTTCGGTCAATTTCTGTTTGGAATTTGGAAAAACTTTCTTATACAAAGTTGTAGAGAATTGAAATTCCTATAAAAACTCGCGAGATTCGAATTTTCTGATAAAAGGGCTATTTATTATGAATTATTGAAGTTCCGAAGTTCCGAAATAATTGATTTTTGGAAGTTTTATTTATTTTTATTAACAAAAACGTTTTTTACACTTTGGTGGGCCCCACTTGCACATGTTGATGGCTGAATCCAGATTTTCAAAGGTGGGCTAAGAAAAATTTATAATTATATTATTATTTTATTAAATTTTCTGCTTTGGTGTTCTAAGCATTTTCCTATAAATAGGGTGCTTAGGTTAGAATTGAAAATCACACCAGAAACTGAAGTTTTCTCTCTATTTCTCTCTCTATATTATTGAGTGTATTCTTGTGAGTATTTTGATATCTTGAGTGTTGCTATACGGTGCAAGTTCGTTCAACGTTATTCCAGTCAGGAGTACTGCTCTTTTGAGGTAAGGGATTGTAAGGGATAGTAAGGGATATTATTTTTTTGATCAATGATATTATTTCGTTCAATATCATTATACCGGAATATTGGTAAGATTTTTCTTGTAAAATTCTTATCTTTTCATGTCGGGGTTACTATTCATGAGTTACTATTCATGAGTTACTATTCACGAGTTACTATTCATGAGTTACTATTCACGAGTTATTATTCACGAGTTACTATTCACGAGTTACTATTCACGAGTTACTATTCACGAATTACTATTCACGAGTTACTATTCACGAGTTACTATTCATGACAAAATTGGTTTCTTTTTCTAACCAAATTATAGTTGATTTATGAATATTACTCTTGAGATTAAAACTATATGTTGATCATATTATTTTTTATTATTATATATAACATTTTTATAACCCGAATGATGATATTTCTCTTTGACTTGAGTGTAAAGATGGGTAGATTTTTGGTACGATCATGACTATGGATTCTCTTTGGCCAGTAGTGCAAAGTTAAATTTTTGACTGGTATGATCATGACCATTGAATTTATAATTGAATATCTTTAGCTTAAGTACAAAGGTGAAATGATCAACATGGTTATAATTATTGGTTATATAAATTTTGAAATGATTATATATTTCTTTGAGATAATAATATATTTGACCTGTAGTGCAAATATGAACTATTGAGGAATATCTTTGGCCTGTAGTGCAAAGATGAGTTGTTGATGAATATCTTTGGCCCGTAGTGCAAAGATGACTTGTTGTTGAATATCTTTGGCATGTAGTGTAAAGATGAACTGTTGATGAATATCTTTGGCCCGTGGTGCAAAGATGAATTTATTAGTATGATTATGAACAGGAACTATGATTTGGTATAACCATGATATTTGATGTTTCAGGTAAAGACAGGTGATGAAAATTATCTTCGTCTTGGATGCGAAATTTAGAAACACAATTATGATTATGAATTATTCATATGATTGTGGAAAGGAACTGTTGATTGATGTTACAGGGATAAAATATTGTTGGTGGACTTTTAACATGGAGAAGATAATAGACTTTATGGTCTATTTGACTCTTTTAATGGATTGCTCGTTCCGCTGCAACTATGGTTAAATTTTTTATCATTTACCATATGTTCTAAATCTCTGATTTATTATTGATGAAGGCTATTGATAATTTAATTATTTTTAGTCAAGATATTCTTTACTGAGCTAGTTGTGCTCACTCTTTTGCTTCACAATTTCTTTCAGGTAATAAGAGTGTAGCTGGATCGAGCAAGGGTAACGGGGAAATAGAACGGTGGTCTCTAGCTGTGGATGTTCTCCCGAAGCAGTATAGAAAAGTTCATTTAGTAGTTTTATTTGGTGAATCCAATAGGGTAAGGTGTACCCAACGTTGGAAGGGTGATTTGCCACTATCATACAAGATGTCTAACGACATACAACCTCGTGTCATCATAGGACAGGGATGTGCTCATCCACTTGCTGAGTATATATACGAGCACTACCTATATAATCTTGGTGTTTGTTTGAAGTATAATTCTCAATTAGAGACAGTAGAGATAATGATATGTCAAGAGAAGACTCACCATTGGGAAGAATATGATAGTAATCTTTTCGTTTTTCTTTGGGGTCTATTGGGTCAACCAAGAATAATTATGTGGCCATATGATATCTATCATAACCTAGACGCATGGCCTCCCATGTACGAAGGTTTCCTTGAGCACTTCCTAAAGATTTTAATTTCAAAAACAATTTTTGACTATACCTTTATGTAAGGTGTCATTGTGAGGTGATGTCCACGGTTGGAACCTGAGTCACATTTGGTATATATTTGTATCTAAACTCACAGCATATGTGTTGTTGTATTTTGCACGACAATTGTTGTAATAAAGTTGTAGTTGTTTTCTGTACCATGTATTTGACGACTCAGAATAGGTTGGATGGAATGGACCTATTTTGGGGGCGTTACAACTACTTCCTTATTTCAGCTCTTCTTTAAAACGGTAAGGGGTGTTATTCTTTCTTATTCATGAAGAGAACTGTTGTTATTCCATTTCTTATTATTCTGTTGGAATAACCTGTGTAAGACCCTAACTTTTATAAATAAAGATGAATTTTCTATAAATATCATTTTTGAATATTATGGAGTTAATTTGATATAATGTTATAGTTGTGGGTAATATTTATAAATTTTGCAAAGTAAGCAAGTTGTTATAAAATATTCGTTTGGTCGGGGAATATTCTTTTTGTCGGGGAATATTCGTACGACGGCACAATCATTGGTGGACCCCACAACGGAATTATTGTCGGATTGAGAAAACGACAGAATTATCTTTCTATAAAAATAACAGCTGAGGTGTTACCGTTAAAATCGTTAAAACTGTTGAACTACTCGGTAGTAAAAGTACAGTAATACGCGTGGTTGCATAGTAGCACACGGTATTGATTATTGATGCTTACGTGAGAAGTCACTCAGCTATACTCAATTATTGCTACAGTAATTGCTGCATCATATCTCTTAAATTATTGTCATAGTATCATCTGTATAATATGTTATATTATTAAATTAATAATTGAGACGTTGTGGTAAGTTTGGTTATTTTATGGGGGGCCATATGTCATCATCTAAGAGTCTTTTCGTCAATAGTAATTACCGCGTCAATAGTAATTACCGTCGTCAATAGTAATTACCGTCGTCAATAGTATTTACCTTGGTCAATAGTAATTACCTTCGTCAATAGTATTTACCTTGGTCAATAGTAATTACCTTCGTCAATAGTATTTACCTTGGTCAGTAGTAATTACTTTCGTCAATAGTAGTTGTCCCTTCAATATTACTAAGAGTCATTTGACCCTTCGTTAAGACCAAGAGTCATTTGACCCTTCGTTAAGACCAAGAGCCACCCTCAGTTTTTCTATAAATAGAGGCCTAGGGCTTCATTATTTTTCACGAATTCATTCAAGCTATAGAGAGAGAAAGTATAGAGAGAATAAGAAAGAGAGAATAAAAGTATTCTGCTACATCACTTTTCTAATATCCAGTTCTTTTAAGGTAGGGAATATTATTTCTTTTATATTCATGAAGAGAACTTCTGTTATTCCATTCGTTATTATTCTATTGGAATAACCAGTATACGCGGTCTACCCTATACTTGGTGACATTCTTCTATTATTCTGTTGGAACATCCTGTCTGTGTGTTTTACACTGGACCTGGTTCCGTTTATTATTCTGTTGGAACATCCTGTCTGTGTGTTTTACACCGGACCTGATTCCGTTTTTATTATTATTCTGTTGGAACATTCTGTCTGTGTGTTTTACACCGGACCTGGTTCCATTATTTATTATTCTATCGGAATATCCTGTCTGTGCGTTTACGCCGGACCTGGTTCTATTATTTATTATTCTGTTGGAATAACCTGTCTGTGCGGTCTATCGCATGCATGGTGATTTCTTTTGTTATTTCATTCTTTATTATACTCAGTTGGTTAAGTTTTGACTTCTATACTCCATAAAATTTGTGTAATATCATTGATAGTTGCGTTTCATCCAGTATCTTTTCAAGAAAATATTCTTCTAAGCATTCTTGAATTTTACTCCACAATGCAGTATCATGTTGACAATTTGGACGTTGTTAATTCTTGGATAAATTAATTCTTGAACTTATTTTATTGAATTCTTATATCATTGTCATCATCCTCATGTTTATAAAATATTGAAAGTCATCTGTGGCCTGTAGTGCATAGATGGACTTGGTATGATTATGACCAGGGATTATTCGATATAATCATGACCGTAATGTTACAAATGATGTGGTAAAAGTCCTCATTGGCCCGTAGTGCATTGATGGACAGTTGTTGGCATGATCATGACCATTAATGAATATACGAATATCCTTGGCCGTAGTGCAGGGGTGATTCGATGATGTGGATTATTTTATTAAGCTGAGTCCCAGCGATCACAGTGTTGAAAAACTTTTTAAATCATAAAAGATAGTAGAGTTTATTTTTTACTTGACTCTTTTAATGGATTGCTTGTTCCGCTACAGTTAAACTTGATGTCTATTATATTTTATCAGTTTAACATTGTTGAAGGCTAATGATAATTTTTTTTGCATTATCTTAGTCATAATATTTCTTACTGGGCTAGTTGAGCTCACCCTTTCTTTCACTGTTCTCTTCAGGAAATGAGAACGTAGCTGGGGCAAGTCGGGAAACGGAGTGATGGTCCGAATGATAGTATTAGTTAGTAGTCCTCACTATTCTATGTAATGGTGTGTTAATAAATGTAATGAGGACTCCTTTTAAGTATGAATACTCTCAAGAAGATAATATTTGTATTCAAACTCACAGTTTATGTTTTGTCGTATTGTACACGACAGTTGTATTAGTAAGTTGTATTTGTATTCTGTACTTTGTATCTGACGACCCAAGATGGGTGATGTATACCTATTTTTGGGGGCGTCACAGTTGGTATCAGAGCTTAGGGATATGATCCCTGGCTAAGATATGAGAATAGAACTAGGAGGGGAGAGACGGGGAATTCCTTCGCTAGTATGACATAACTAAGTTTATTTGCATGGTATTTAATTGGTCGGTCATAATATAAGGATAATATATGACATATCAATTAATTTTTATTTTGTGGCAGTATCTGAAAATGGCATCTGAGAATGTTGAGAATAGCAATGGAGCACAGACGACTGTTGATTCACCACATATCAATAATCAGGATAATGTGCATCAGGAAGGTGTCAATCCTCATGCAAACAACAACACTGACCAAATGATGGATGATCAAATGTTCAGAGGCTTTATGCAATTCATGCAACAACAGGTGAAAGCGGCTCCTGTCCACAACGTAGGTGGAAATACTGGAAACTCTCAGGCGGTCACCGCTAAACAGTTTAAGGAGCTGGGACCACCGGAGTTTAAGGGAGAACCCAAACCACTTGTAGCTGAAACATGGATAAAGCAGATCACCAAGATATTTGATGTCTTGGGTTGCTCCGAGGAGTAAAAGGTTCCCTTTGCCGCCTTTATGTTGCGAGGAGAGGCAGATTACTGGTGGGAATCGATAAAGCGTACTCAACCTGCCGCACTGAAGATGTCTTGGGAGAAGTTCCAAGAGCTGTTTAACGACAAATACTTTCCCGAGAGTATTCGTCACATGAAGGAGGTGGAGTTCATCAAATTGGAGCAGAATAATATGACCGTGTCGCAGTACGAGGCAAAATTTGCGGAGTTATCTCGGTTTGCGTCCCACCTGGTGGATAATGAAGAAAGAATGACGTGGATATTTTTAAGAGGTTTGAAGCCGGAGATACGTCAACATCTTGTTTCTCATAAACTGTGTTTGTATTCAGATGTTGTAAATAGGGCTCAGTTGGTGGAGCGCGATAACGAGACAACGCAACCAAAAGAGAGCAGTCGACAAAATAATAATACCAGTGAGAGCAGTCATCGAAGCGGTGACAACAAGCATGGAGGGAATCAACAGGCCAGAAATGGTAACCACTTCGGTGGTAATCAGGGCCAAAACAATAAGAATGGACATTTCAAGAAGAGGAGATTCAACAATGATGGAAAGACGTCAGCACCAGCACCTGTCGTTAAGGAAGGAGAACGACCACCTATCATATGTTTCAAATGCGGAGGGGAGGGGCACATCAGTCCAAACTGCGCGATGCCGTCCAAAGCATGTTATAATTGTGGAAGAGAAGGTCATTTAGCCCAATTTTGTCGTTTACCGAAGACAAATTCAGCTAGGATGGAGGCACCAAAAGCCGTCCCAGAAAAGTCAAAACCGGTTGTGCAAGGGAGAGCGTTTGTTGTGAACTCCCAGAGAGCAAGGAACCCGAATGAGGTCATCACGGGTAAGCTTATCATAAACTCTAAAGAAGTTTATACTTTATTTGATACCGGTTCAACCCATTCTTTTATTTCTCCTACTTGCGCTCATCGATTAAATTTGATTCCGGAGAAATTAGACTTTGACTTATCTGTGGAAACTCCGTTGGGAGAAACCTTCATTACCTCCACTGTTTATAAGTCTTGTTTGGTTCAAGTTGGTACCCACACATTACCTATCGATCTGATTTCATTAAAAATACTTGCATTTGACGTGATTCTAGGGATTGATTGGTTAACTACTCATTATGCAAAAATTGATTGTTTTCGTAAGGTTGTTAGCTTTTATATTCCTAATCGACCTATTATGCGAATTCAAGCAACCAAACCATTAAAATCAATCGCTGTCATCTCAAGCCATAAAGCTATTCGTTTATTGAAAAACGGATGTCAAGCTTTCTTAGCTTATGTCACAGATCTAAACAAAAATACGTCAGTTTTGAATGATATTTCTATTGTTAATAAATTCCCTGACGTATTCCCTGAAGAACTTCCTGGCCTACCCCCAGAGCGTGAAATTGAATTTTGTATCGACCTTGAACCCGGTACAAAACCCATTTCCAAAGCCCCATATCGAATGGCTCCTATTGAACTTCAGGAGTTAAAGATCCAACTGCAGGAATTGTTAGACATTGGCTTTATTCGTCCCAGTACTTCTCCTTGGGGTGCTCCTGTTCTATTCGTGAAGAAGAAAGATGGAAGTATGCGACTTTGTATTGATTATCGGGAGTTGAATCATGTCACCATCAAAAACAGGTACCCATTGCCACGTATTGATGACCTGTTTGACCAGTTGTAAGGAGCACAATTCTTTTCAAAGATCGATCTTCGTTCTGGATATCATCAGCTGAAGGTTAGAACTGAGGATATTCCAAAGACGGCTTTTAGAACTCGGTACGGGCATTATGAATTCCTAGTCATGTCCTTTGGATTGACTAATGCTCCTGCTGCCTTCATGGATATGATGAACCGGGTATTCAAGGAATATTTGGATCACTTTGTGGTCGTCTTTATTGATGACATCCTTATTTATTCCAAAAGCCGTAAAGATCATGAGCAACACTTGAGGCTGGTACTCCAAAAGCTTCGTGAATACAAACTTTATGCCAAGTTGAAGAAATGCGAGTTCTGGCTGGAGGAGGTAGCATTCCTTGGGCACGTAGTATCAAGTCGTGGAATATCGGTTGACCCGGCAAAGATTGAAGCTATTCAAAGCTGGGAGCAACCTAAATCAGTGACCGAGGTACGTAGCTTTCTTGGTTTAGCTGGTTATTATCGGAGATTCGTGGAAGGATTTTCTCGAATCGCTACTCCATTAACTCAGCTGACTCGAAAAGATACAAAGTTCGGTTGGAGCAAAGAATGTGAGCAGAGTTTTTAAGAACTCAAGAGGAGACTCATTTCAGCACCTGTTCTAACAATACCATCTGGCTCGGAGGGATTTGTCATCTACAGTGATGCTTCGAGCAAAGGGTTGGGATGCGTTCTCATGTAACATGGAAAAGTCATAGCCTATGCATCAAGACAACTCAAGGAATATGAGAGGAATTATCCTACTCATGATCTAGAGTTGGCAGCTGTTGTCTTTGCACTTAAAATTTGGAGGCATTACTTGTATGGGGAGAAAGTGGAGATCTTTACGGATCATAAAAGCCTCAAATATTTCTTCACTCAAAAGGAACTCAACATGCGACAACGACGTTGGCTTGAACTGTTGAAAGATTATGATCATACCATTCAATACCATCCTGGAAAAGCGAACGTGGTAGCTGACGCATTGAGTAGAAGATCATATGCGGGTACAAGTGCAATATTAACAACGCAAAGGCCCATTTTGTGTGACTTGCAAAGGATGGAGATAGAGTTAAAGACTCCAGGGACCCATGTGATGATGGCGAATATACGAGTAGAACCGACTTTAATCGATAAAGTTAAAGCTGCTCAAGCTACAGACCTGGAGCTGATGCGCATGAGGAAGAAAGTGCAAGAAGGTGCTATGCCGGAAGCAAGAATCGATGAAGAAGGAATACTTCGAGTCAACTCCAGACTTTGTGTTCCTAACAACCCTGATTTAAAGTATGAAATCATGATGGAGGCGCACAACACACCGTTTACAATCCATCTTGGAAGTACCAAAATGTATCATGATCTTCGTCATACATTTTGGTGGAGCAATATGAAGAGGGGAGATAGCATTGTTTATCTCAAGGTGTCTAACTTGTCAACGAGTCAAAGCGGAGCATCAAGTACCAAAAGGTCCTTTGTAACCACTTGAAATTCCAGAATGGAAGTGGGAGCACATTACCATGGATTTTGTTACCGGTCTTCCTAGGGTTTCTCAAGGTATTGATGCGATTTGGGTCATTGTTGATAGATTGACCAAGTCTGCTCATTTCTTACCGATACGAGAAACTTATAAACTTGAACGTCTTGCTCGTATGTACATAAACGAAATTGTAAGACTGCATGGTATGCCAGTATCCATAGTTTCTGATCGAGACCCAAGATTCACTTCACGATTTTGGGTTAGTTTACAAAAAGCTATGGGCACGGAGTTACGATTTAGTTCAGCATATCATCCTCAGACGGATGGACAATCAGAGAGGACTATTCAAACTCTTGAAGATCTATTAAGACTATGTGTCTTTGACTTCAAGGGAAGTTGGGACAAGTTCTTACCATTGGTGGAGTTTTCCTACAACAACAGTTATCAAGCAAGTATTGGCATGGCTCCATTCGAAGCATTGTATGGAAGAAAATGTCGTTCTCCAGTATGCTGGGATGAGGTGGGCGAAGCAACGTTGTTGGGACCGGAGTTGGTACGTATGACTACAGAAAAGATTCAAACGATCCGACAACGTATAAAAACCTCACAAGATCGACAAAAGAGTTATGCTGATCTTCATCGAAAGGACGTGGAATTTGATGTAGGAGATCATGTGTTCTTACGTGTTGCTCCATGGAAAGGAGTTACGAGATTTGGAAAGAGAGGAAAGCTAAATCCTCGATTCATCGGTCCATTTTTAATCCTCGATCGAGTAGGAACTGTGGCTTATAGACTCGCTTTACCGCCAAGTATGTCTCGTGTTAATAACGTTTTCCACATATCCATGTTACGCAAATATGTGGAAGACCCGAACCACATTATTGAGTTAGAACCGGACGAAATAGCGGAGGATTTGACGTATGAAGAAGTTCCTGTTCAAATCTTGGATAAGAAGGAACATATTCTACGCTCCAAGGTTATACCTCAAGTTAAAGTTTTGTGGAGAAATCACGATGTTGAGGAAATGACTTGGGAGTTAGAATCAGAAATGAAATCAAGGTATCCTTACCTCTTCGACATACCAGGTACGTACCCTAATTTCGAGGGCGAAATTTCATAAGAAGGGGAGGTTGTAAGACCCCAACTTTTATAAATAAAGATGAATTTTCTATAAATATCATTTTTGAATATTATGGAGTTAATTTGATATAATGTTATAGTTGTGGGTAATATTTATAAATTTTGCAAAGTAAGCAAGTTGTTATAAAATATTCGTTTGGTCGGGGAATATTCTTTTTGTCGGGGAATATTCGTACGACGGCACAATCATTGGTGGACCCCACAACGGAATTATTGTCGGATTGAGAAAACGACAGAATTATCTTTCTATAAAAATAACAGCTGAGGTGTTACCGTTAAAATCGTTAAAACTGTTGAACTACTCGGTAGTAAAAGTACAGTAATACGCGTGGTTGCATAGTAGCACACGGTATTGATTATTGATGCTTACGTGAGAAGTCACTCAGCTATACTCAATTATTGCTACAGTAATTGCTGCATCATATCTCTTAAATTATTGTCATAGTATCATCTGTATAATATGTTATATTATTAAATCAATAATTAAGACGTTGTGGTAAGTTTGGTTATTTTATGGGGGGCCATATGTCATCATCTAAGAGTCTCTTCGTCAATAGTAATTACCGTCGTCAATAGTATTTACCTTGGTCAATAGTAATTACCTTCGTCAATAGTATTTACCTTGGTCAATAGTAATTACCTTCGTCAATAGTATTTACCTTGGTCAGTAGTAATTACTTTCGTCAATAGTAGTTGTCCCTTCAATATTACTAAGAGTCATTTGACCCTTCGTTAAGACCAAGAGCCACCCTCAGTTTTTCTATAAATAGAGGCCTAGGGCTTCATTATTTTTCACGAATTCATTCAAGCTATAGAGAGAGAAAGTATAGAGAGAATAAGAAAGAGAGAATAAAAGTATTCTGCTACATCACTTTTCTAATATCCAGTTCTTTTAAGGTAGGGAATATTATTTCTTTTATATTCATGAAGAGAACTTCTGTTATTCCATTCGTTATTATTCTATTGGAATAACCAGTATACGCGGTCTACCCTATACTTGGTGACATTCTTCTATTATTTTGTTGGAACATCCTGTCTGTGTGTTTTACACCGGACCTGGTTCCGTTTATTATTCTGTTGGAACATCCTGTCTGTGTGTTTTACACCGGACCTGGTTCCGTTTTTATTATTATTCTGTTGGAACATCCTGTCTGTGTGTTTTACACCGGACCTGGTTCCATTATTTATTATTCTGTCGGAATATCCTGTCTGTGCGTTTACGCCGGACCTGGTTCCATTATTTATTATTCTGTTGGAATAACCTGTCTGTGCGGTCTATCGCATGCATGGTGATTTCTTTTGTTATTCCATTCTTTATTATACTCAGTTGGTTAAGTTTTGACTTCTATACTCCATGAAATTTGTGGAATATCCTTGATAGTTGCGTTTCATCCAGTATCTTTTCAAGAAAATATTCTTCTAAGCATTCTTGAATTTTACTCCACAATGCAGTATCATGTTGACAATTTGGACGTTGTTAATTCTTGGATAAATTAATTCTTGAACTTGTTTTATTGAATTCTTATATCATTGTCATCATCCTCATGTTTATAAAATGTTGAAAGTCATCTGTGGCCTGTAGTGCATAGATGGACTTGGTATGATTATGACCAGGGATTATTCGGTATAATCATGACCGTAATGTTACAAATGATGTGGTAAAAGTCCTCATTGGCCCGTAGTGCATTGATGGACAGTTGTTGGCATGATCATGACCATTAATGAATATACGAATATCCTTGGCCGTAGTGCAGGGGTGATTCGATGATGTGGATTATTTTATTAAGCTGAGTCCCAGCGATCACAGTGTTGAAAAACTTTTTAAATCATAAAAGATAGTAGAGTTTATTTTCTACTTGACTCTTTTAATGGATTGCTTGTTCCGCTACAGTTAAACTTGATGTCTATTATATTTTATCAGTTTAACATTGTTGAAGGCTAATGATAATTTATTCTGCATTATCTTAGTCATAATATTTCTTACTGGGCTAGTTGAGCTCACCCTTTCTTTCACTGTTCTCTTCAGGAAATGAGAACGTAGCTGGGGCAAGTCGGGAAACGGAGTGATGGTCCGAATGATAGTATTAGTTAGTAGTCCTCACTATTCTATGTAATGGTGTGTTAATAAATGTAATGAGGACTCCTTTTGAGTATGAATACTCTCTAGAAGATAATATTTGTATTCAAACTCACAGTTTATGTTTTGTCGTATTGTACACGACAGTTGTATTAGTAAGTTGTATTTGTATTCTGTACTATGTATCTGACGACCCAAGATGGGTGATGTATACCTAATTTTGGGGGCGTCACAGTTGGTATCAGAGCTTAGGGATATGATCCCTGGCTAAGATATGAGAATAGAACTAGGAGGGGAGAGACGGGGAATTCCTTCGCTAGTATGACATACCTAAGTTTATTTGCATGGTATTTAATTGGTCGGTCATAATATAAGGATAATATATGACATATCAATTAATTTTTATTTTGTGGCAGTATCTGGAAATGGCATCTGAGAATGTTGAGAATAGCAATGGAGCACAGACGACTGTTGATTCACCACATATCAATAATCAGGATAATGTGCATCAGGAAGGTGTCAATCCTCATGCAAACAACAACACTGACCAAATGATGAATGATCAAATGTTCAGAGGCTTTATGCAATTCATGCAACAACAGGTGAAAGCGGCTCCTGTCCACAACGTAGGTGGAAATACTGGAAACTCTCAGGCGGTCACCGCTAAACAGTTTAAGGAGCTGGGACCACCGGAGTTTAAGGGAGAACCCAAACCACTTGTAGCTGAAACATGGATAAAGCAGATCACCAAGATATTTGATGTCTTGGGTTGCTCCGAGGAGCAAAAGGTTCCCTTTGCCGCCTTTATGTTGCGAGGAGAGGCAGATTACTGGTGGGAATCGATAAAGCGTACTCAACCTGCCGCACTGAAAATGTCTTGGGAGAAGTTCCAAGAGCTGTTTAACGATAAATACTTTCCCGAGAGTATTCGTCACATGAAGGAGGTGGAGTTCATCAAATTGGAGCAGAATAATATGACCGTGTCGCAGTACGAGGCAAAATTTGCGGAGTTATCCCGGTTTGCGTCCCACCTGGTGGATAATGAAGAAAGAATGACGCGGATATTTTTAAGAGGTTTGAAGCCGGAGATACGTCAACATCTTGTTTCTCATAAACTGTGTTTGTATTCAGATGTTGTAAATAGGGCTCAGTTGGTGGAGCGCGATAACGAGACAACGCAACCAAAAGAGAGCAGTCGACAAAATGATAATACCAGTGAGAGCAGTCATCGAAGCGGTGACAACAAGCGTGGAGGGAATCAACAGGCCAGAAATGGTAACCACTTCGGTGGTAATCAGGGCCAAAACAATAAGAATGGACATTTCAAGAAGAGGAGATTCAACAATGATGGAAAGACGTCAGCACCAGCACCTGTCGTTAAGGAAGGAGAACGACCACCTATCATATGTTTCAAATGCGGAGGGGAGGGGCACATCAGTCCAAACTGCGCGATGCCGTCCAAAGCATGTTATAATTGTGGAAGAGAAGGTCATTTAGCCCAATTTTGTCGTTTACCGAAGACAAATTCAGCTAGGATGGAGGCACCAAAAGCCGTCCCAGAAAAGTCAAAACCGGTTGTGCAAGGGAGAGCGTTTGTTGTGAACTCCCAGAGAGCAAGGAACCCGAATGAGGTCATCACGGGTAAGCTTATCATAAACTCTAAAGAAGTTTATACTTTATTTGATACCGGTTCAACCCATTCTTTTATTTCTCCTACTTGCGCTCATCGATTAAATTTGATTCCGGAGAAATTAGACTTTGACTTATCTGTGGAAACTCCGTTGGGAGAAACCTTCATTACCTCCACTGTTTATAAGTCTTGTTTGGTTCAAGTTGGTACCCACACATTACCTATCGATCTGATTTCATTAAAAATACTTGCATTTGACGTGATTCTAGGGATTGATTGGTTAACTACTCATTATGCAAAAATTGATTGTTTTCGTAAGGTTGTTAGCTTTTATATTCCTAATCGACCTATTATGCGAATTCAAGCAACCAAACCATTAAAATCAATCGCTGTCATCTCAAGCCATAAAGCTATTCGTTTATTGAAAAACGGATGTCAAGCTTTCTTAGCTCATGTCACAGATCTAAACAAAAATACGTCAGTTTTGAATGATATTTCTATTGTTAATAAATTCCCTGACGTATTCCCTGAAGAACTTCCTGGCCTACCCCCAGAGCGTGAAATTGAATTTTGTATCGACCTTGAACCGGTACAAAACCCATTTCCAAAGCCCCATATCGAATGGCTCCTATTGAACTTCAGGAGTTAAAGATCCAACTGCAGGAATTGTTAGACATTGGCTTTATTCGTCCTAGTACTTCTCCTTGGGGTGCTCCTGTTCTATTCGTGAAGAAGAAAGATGGAAGTATGCGACTTTGTATTGATTATCGGGAGTTGAATCATGTCACCATCAAAAACAGGTACCCATTGCCACGTATTGATGACCTGTTTGACCAGTTGCAAGGAGCACAATTCTTTTCAAAGATCGATCTTCGTTCTGGATATCATCAGCTGAAGGTTAGAACTGAGGATATTCCAAAGACGGCTTTTAGAACTCGGTACGGGCATTATGAATTCCTAGTCATGTCCTTTGGATTGACTAATGCTCCTGCTGCCTTCATGGATATGATGAACCGGGTATTCAAGGAATATTTGGATCACTTTGTGGTCGTCTTTATTGATGACATCCTTATTTATTCCAAAAGCCGTGAAGATCATGAGCAACACTTGAGGCTGGTACTCCAAAAGCTTCGTGAATACAAACTTTATGCCAAGTTGAAGAAATGCGAGTTCTGGCTGGAGGAGGTAGCATTCCTTGGGCACGTAGTATCAAGTCGTGGAATATCGGTTGACCCGGCAAAGATTGAAGCTATTCAAAGCTGGGAGCAACCTAAATCAGTGACCGAGGTACGTAGCTTTCTTGGTTTAGCTGGTTATTATCGGAGATTCGTGGAAGGATTTTCTCGAATCGCTACTCCATTAACTCAGCTGACTCGAAAAGATACAAAGTTCGGTTGGAGCGAAGAATGTGAGCAGAGTTTTCAAGAACTCAAGAGGAGACTCATTTCAGCACCTGTTCTAACAATACCATCTGGCTCGGAGGGATTTGTCATCTACAGTGATGCTTCGAGCAAAGGGTTGGGATGCGTTCTCATGCAACATGGAAAAGTCATAGCCTATGCATCAAGACAACTCAAGGAATATGAGAGGAATTATCCTACTCATGATCTAGAGTTGGCAGCTGTTGTCTTTGCACTTAAAATTTGGAGGCATTACTTGTATGGGGAGAAAGTGGAGATCTTTACGGATCATAAAAGCCTCAAATATTTCTTCACTCAAAAGGAACTCAACATGCGACAACGACGTTGGCTTGAACTGTTGAAAGATTATGATCATACCATTCAATACCATCCTGGAAAAGCGAACGTGGTAGCTGACGCATTGAGTAGAAGATCATATGCGGGTACAAGTGCAATATTAACAACGCAAAGGCCCATTTTGTGTGACTTGCAAAGGATGGAGATAGAGTTAAAGACTCCAGGGACCCATGTGATGATGGCGAATATACGAGTAGAACCGACTTTAATCGATAAAGTTAAAGCTGCTCAAGCTACAGACCTGGAGCTGATGCGTATGAGGAAGAAAGTGCAAGAAGGTGCTATGCCGGAAGCAAGAATCGATGAAGAAGGAATACTTCGAGTCAACTCCAGACTTTGTGTTCCTAACAACCCTGATTTAAAGTATGAAATCATGATGGAGGCGCACAACACACCGTTTGCAATCCATCCTGGAAGTACCAAAATGTATCATGATCTTCGTCATACATTTTGGTGGAGCAATATGAAGAGAGAGATAGCGTTGTTTATCTCAAGGTGTCTAACTTGTCAACGAGTCAAAGCGGAGCATCAAGTACCAAAAGGTCCATTGCAACCACTTGAAATTCCAGAATGGAAGTGGGAGCACATTACCATGGATTTCGTTACCGGTCTTCCTAGGGTTTCTCAAGGTATTGATGCGATTTGGGTCATTGTTGATAGATTGACCAAGTCTGCTCATTTCTTACCGATACGAGAAACTTATACACTTGAACGTCTTGCTCGTATGTACATAAACGAGATTGTAAGACTGCATGGTATGCCAGTATCCATAGTTTCTGATCGAGACCCAAGATTCACTTCACGATTTTGGGTTAGTTTACAAAAAGCTATGGGCACGGAGTTACGATTTAGTTCAGCATATCATCCTCAGACGGACGGACAATCAGAGAGGACTATTCAAACTCTTGAAGATCTATTAAGACTCTGTGTCTTTGACTTCAAGGGAAGTTGGGACAAGTTCTTACCATTGGTGGAGTTTTCCTACAACAACAGTTATCAAGCAAGTATTGGCATGGCTCCATTCGAAGCATTGTATGGAAGAAAATGTCGTTCTCCAGTATGCTGGGATGAGGTGGGCGAAGCAACGTTGTTGGGACCGGAGTTGGTACGTATGACTACAGAAAAGATTCAAACGATCCGACAACGTATAAAAACCTCACAAGATCGACAAAAGAGTTATGCTGATCTTCATCGAAAGGACGTGGAATTTGATGTAGGAGATCATGTGTTCTTACGTGTTGCTCCATGGAAAGGAGTTACGAGATTTGGAAAGAGAGGAAAGCTAAATCCTCGATTCATCGGTCCATTTTTAATCCTCGATCGAGTAGGAACTGTGGCTTATAGACTCGCTTTACCGCCAAGTATGTCTCGTGTTCATAACGTTTTCCACATATCCATGTTACGCAAATATGTGGAAGACCCGAACCACATTATTGAGTTAGAACCGGACGAAATAGCGGAGGATTTGACGTATGAAGAAGTTCCTGTTCAAATCTTGGATAAGAAGGAACATATTCTACGCTCCAAGGTTATACCTCAAGTTAAAGTTTTGTGGAGAAACCACGATGTTGAGGAAATGACTTGGGAGTTAGAATCAGAAATGAAATCAAGGTATCCTTACCTCTTCGACATACCAGGTACGTACCCTAATTTCGAGGGCGAAATTTCATAAGAAGGGGAGGTTGTAAGACCCCAACTTTTATAAATAAAGATGAATTTTCTATAAATATCATTTTTGAATATTATGGAGTTAATTTGATATAATGTTATAGTTGTGGGTAATATTTATAAATTTTGCAAAGTAAGCAAGTTGTTATAAAATATTCGTTTGGTCGGGGAATATTCTTTTTGTCGGGGAATATTCGTACGACGGCACAATCATTGGTGGACCCCACAACAGAATTATTGTCGGATTGAGAAAACGACAGAATTATCTTTCTATAAAAATAACAGCTGAGGTGTTACCGTTAAAATCGTTAAAACTGTTGAACTACTCGGTAGTAAAAGTACAGTAATACGCGTGGTTGCATAGTAGCACACGGTATTGATTATTGATGCTTACGTGAGAAGTCACTCAGCTATACTCAATTATTGCTACAGTAATTGCTGCATCATATCTCTTAAATTATTGTCATAGTATCATCTGTATAATATGTTATATTATTAAATCAATAATTAAGACGTTGTGGTAAGTTTGGTTATTTTATGGGGGGCCATATGTCATCATCTAAGAGTCTCTTCGTCAATAGTAATTACCGTCGTCAATAGTAATTACCGTCGTCAATAGTATTTACCTTGGTCAATAGTATTTACCTTGGTCAATAGTAATTACCTTCGTCAATAGTATTTACCTTGGTCAATAGTAATTACTTTCGTCAATAGTAGTTGTCCCTTCAATATTACCAAGAGTCATTTGACCCTTCGTTAAGACCAAAAGTCATTTGACCCTTCGTTAAGACCAAGAGCCACCCTCAGTTTTTCTATAAATAGAGGCCTAGGGCTTCATTATTTTTCACGAATTCATTCAAGCTATAGAGAGAGAAAGTATAGAGAGAATAAGAGAGAGAGAATAAAAGTATTCTGCTACATCACTTTTCTAATATCCAGTTCTTTTAAGGTAAGGAATATTATTTCTTTTATATTCATGAAGAGAACTTCTGTTATTCCATTCGTTATTATTCTGTTGGAATAACCAGTATACGCGGTCTACCCTATACTTGGTGACATTCTTCTATTATTCTGTTGGAACATTCTGTCTGTGTGTTTTACACCGGACCTGGTTCCGTTTATTATTCTGTTGGAACATCCTGTCTGTGTGTTTTACACCAGACCTGATTCCGTTTTTATTATTATTCTGTTGGAACATTCTGTCTGTGTGTTTTACACCGGACCTGGTTCCATTATTTATTATTCTATCGAAATATCCTGTCTGTGCGTTTACGCCGGACCTGGTTCCATTATTTATTATTCTGTTGGAATAACCTGTCTGTGCGGTCTATCGCATGCATGGTGATTTCTTTTGTTATTTCATTCTTTATTATACTCAGTTGGTTAAGTTTTGACTTCTATACTCCATGAAATTTGTGTAATATCCTTGATAGTTGCGTTTCATCCAGTATCTTTTCAAGAAAATATTCTTCTAAGCATTCTTGAATTTTATTCCACAATGCAGTATCATGTTGACAATTTGGACGTTGTTAATTCTTGGATAAATTAATTCTTGAACTTATTTTATTGAATTCTTATATCATTGTCATCATCCTCATGTTTATAAAATGTTGAAAGTCATCTGTGGCCTGTAGTGCATAGATGGACTTGGTATGATTATGACCAGGGATTATTCGGTATAATCATGACCGTAATGTTACAAATGATGTGGTAAAAGTCCTCATTGGCCCGTAGTGCATTGATGGACAGTTGTTGGCATGATCATGACCATTAATGAATACACGAATATCCTTGGCCGTAGTGCAGGGGTGATTCGATGATGTAGATTATTTTATTAAGCTGAGTCCCAGCGATCACAGTGTTGAAAAACTTTTTAAATCATAAAAGATAGTAGAGTTTATTTTCTACTTGACTCTTTTAATGGATTGCTTGTTCCGCTACAGTTAAACTTGATGTCTATTATATTTTATCAGTTTAACATTGTTGAAGGCTAATGATAATTTTTTCTGCATTATCTTAGTCATAATATTTCTTACTGGGCTAGTTGAGCTCACCCTTTCTTTCACTGTTCTCTTCAGGAAATGAGAACGTAGCTGGGGCAAGTCGGGGAACGGAGTGATGGTCCGAATGATAGTATTAGTTAGTAGTCCTCACTATTCTATGTAATGGTGTGTTAATAAATGTAATGAGGACTCCTTTTGAGTATGAATACTCTCTAGAAGATAATATTTGTATTCAAACTCACAGTTTATGTTTTGTCGTATTGTACACGACAGATGTATTAATCAGTTGTATTTGTATTCTGTACTATGTATCTGACGACCCAAGATGGGTGATGTATACCTATTTTTGGGGGCGTCACAACCTGTATACGCGGTCTACCCTATACTTGGTGACATTCTTCTATTATTCTGTTGGAACATCCTGTCTGTGTGTTTTACACCGAACCTGGTTCCGTTTTTGTTATTATTCTGTTGGAACATCCTGTCTGTGTGTTTTACACCGGACCTGGTTCCATTATTTATTATTTTGTCGGAATATCCTGTCTGTGCGTTTACGCCGGACCTGGTTCCATTATTTATTATTCTGTTGGAATAACCTGTCTGTGCGGTCTATCGCATGCATGGTGATTTCTTTTGTTATTCCATTCTTTATTATACTCAGTTGGTTAAGTTTTGACTTCTATACTCCATGAAATTTGTGGAATATCCTTGATAATTGCGTTTCATCCAGTATCTTTTCATGAAAATATTCTTCTAAGCATTCTTGAATTTTACTCCACAAAGCAGTATCATGTTGACAATTTGGACGTTGTTAATTCTTGGATAAATTAATTCTTGAACTTGTTTTATTGAATTCTTATATCATTGTCATCATCCTCATGTTTATAAAATGTTAAAAGTCATCTGTGGCCTGTAGTGCATAGATAGACTTGGTATGATTATGACCAGAGATTATTCGGTATAATCATGACCGTAATGTTACAAATGATGTGGTAAAAGTCCTCATTGGCCCGTAGTGCGTTGATGGACAGTTGTTGGCATGATCATGACCATTAATGAATACACGAATATCCTTGACCGTAGGGCAGGGGTGATTCGATGATGTGGATTATTTTATTAAGCTGAGTCCCAGCGATAACAGTGTTAAAAAATCTTTTAAATCATAAAAGATAGTAGAGTTTATTTTCTACTTGACTCTTTTAATGGATTGCTTGTTCCGCTGCAGTTAAACTTGATGTCTATTATATTTTATCAGTTTAACATTGTTGAAGGCTAATGATAATTTATTCTGCATTAACTTAGTCATAATATTTCTTACTGGGCTAGTTGAGCTCACCATTTCTTTCAGTGTTCTCTTCAGGAAATGAGAACATAGCTGGGGCAAGTCGGGGAACGGAGTGATTATCCGAATGATAGTATTAGTTAGTAGTCCTCACTATTCTATGTAATGGTGTGTTAATAAATGTAATGAGGACTCCTTTTGAGTATGGATACTTTCTAGTAGACAATATTTGTATTCAAACTCACAGTTTATGTTTTGTCATATTGAACATGACAGTTGTATTATTAAGTTGTATTTGAATTCTGTACCATGTATCTGACGATCCAAGATGGGTGATGTATACCTAATTTTGGGGGCGTCACAATTGCCGTGGTGGAAACTGAGTGCAAACAAAGCTAGAAGTTCTTTTTTAGTAATTGAAGGACAGCTCTTGGTGCAGATGATGATGGCATGATGACATTAACATTCATTTCAGACAAGCAGAATGTATTATTGAAAATTCTGCTTTTTTAGAACGAAGAAAGTATTTATTAATGGATAATATGTATATACTGGATGCTATTTCTTCTTCTCAATAGTCAAACCAGTTATTGTGCATTTAATTATATGAACATCACTTTTTGAGTTTGTATAGAGTTACTACAATTTCATTTAAATTGATATTAGGTGAAATAGTTTTATGCTAGTCTACCAGAACTTCATAAAGAAGCACCCTGTTGAAATGAATGTCTCTACCTCATTTGGGTTGTTCTTCATCTCATTATTGTAATCAGTACAACTTCATCACAACTCACAAGCAACCACCTTTATACAAGCAAATTAATTGTCAAAAAGAAAATTAATGATTTTAAATTTTTAATTATAATTAGTTTATGCTCAATGTTGAAAAATTGATGCTAATTTTTGTTTATATTCTTTCAGGGTCTTAAATATACATATATAAAGGTCATAGAACCCCACCCTTAATCATCGAACTTAAAATTCATTCGATATTCTCAGATGATTTAATTTATTACTTTTAATCATCTTAATGTTATAGTACTAACTACAATTAAGTACACAAATTATATATACAGCCTCGTGCTTTGACTTACGTGTTCATAACAAAATTCAATGGCCACAAACAACAAATCTTCCGACATTGACTGACTGCAATTGAACCCTATCTAATGAAGCAAATGTTGGATTGATTGAAAGGCTATGCAATCGTAAAGATAAGATCGGTGTGGTATGAATTAAAAGCCAAATTTACATAATTTTCAACACCCACCCTGCCACCCACATGCATTATGGGGGGAGGGGGGCCTTAGTACTTGTTTTGGAAATTAAAAAACTGTGCCACACGTATCTTACTCCCATTTGATATCTCACTTTTTTTTTGAGCCTATAAATAGACATCGAAACACACTAGTTTTTTCATCCTTCTCCACAATATCATTCTGATTAGAGTACAAAGTTGATAGAAATATGGGTTCCAATAAGGCATTTCTTTTACTTGGTCTTTCTCTGGCTATTGTTCTTCTGATTAGTTCAGAGGTCGCAGCTAGAGAGTTGGCTGAAGCTCAGACCACCACTACCAACAAAAACAGTAAGTTTTAGCTCATATTTTAATTTGTGTATATAGTTTTCCATTTAATCAAGCTCTTATTTGTTGCGTCCTTCATATAATTCAAGAATAATGTTAGGTATAATAGTTAGACAAAAAGGTCTAATTTTATATAAACAAAAGTTTTATTAGTTGTGCAATATAACTCATCAATCTTTAATCTTTTGTCTAGTTCAACTAAACAGTTTTTGTCTAATTATAGATATTACTCCCTCCATCCCTAAATAATTGACGTTATAGGGAGTTCAAAATTTTCCAATATATTTGACGTTATCAAGTTTCTAGGAAGTATTAATTATAATTTTTCCTCTATTGCCCTCAACTATATGGAATATTTCATTTATCTAGACAACTATATGGAGTACATCTTTTCTTAATTAATGTAAGGGTAATTGTGGTAATACATATCAATCTTAATGACAAAATTGGAGTAATAAATGACTTTTTTAATAAGTGTGAAAACCTCTAAAACGTCAGTTATTTAGGGATAGAGGGAATATTACTCTTTCAAAAATCCAGGAGTGATTTTACTCGAATTTTATACGCAATTGTTGCATAGCATTGACAAAAAAAAAAAAAAAAAAAAAAAATTGTTGCATAGTAAAGTTGGCAGCTGTATATATTATTAGCTTTAATTGGTTAACATGATTCTATACTATACATGCAGCTGAGTCAGCTACTGTTGATGGGAGGAGCGGATATAAAGGCTACGGCGGTGGAGGCTACCACAACGGCGGTGGAGGATACCATAACGGTGGTGGCCAAGATGCTGCTGGGTGCAATCACTACTGCCGTTATAGGTGCTGCCGTTATAGGTGCTGCAATTATGCAGGTGAGGTGGTGGACGCAGAGATTACCGAAGTCAAGCCTCACAACTAGAGTGTTTTGATCTGACGATGCATGCATGTATCCTAGTCCATGATATATAGTCGTGAATGTATGGAAAGTATATATATATATATATATATATATATATATATATATATATATATATATATATATATATATACTACTTCTTCATAGAATGTAGTATATATAAAATAAAAGCATGCATGATCACTCAATATATGTTTAGCAGCACTGATGTCATTTGGATTAATGATGGCCGTGCTACTAAATTTTCCTTTAAAATGTTGGACTGGATTGTGTATATGCTTGGTTTTCATCTTATAAAATCACATTGAAGTGATTATATGAATGTAATGTTGGAATTTGAGCCTAAATTAATTGTGGGTGTCATTAATTAATTTTAATGATTCCATATATTAATGTGTTCTACTCCATGAGTAGATTAAATTAAGTATTTTGAAGCTCAAATCCATAGAATAATGAATGAGATATTAACTCCCAAAGATCATACTTGGAAATGATAAAAGATAATAAATACATATGAGAAAAACCAAGTCCCACATATGTTAAGAATTAAAATTTTAGTATGTTTATATATAAGGAAAGTGCTATTGGGTTTGGGCCCCAAGGAGCACCCCACTTTTATGGAATGGAGAATACCTAGCCAAGGTTTGAACCCACACGCGCGCCGTCGATCGGCCTGGACTGGCCTGGCTCGTGAGTCTGGGTTATTATATAATTTTTTAGACAAAATTTATTTAAATTTTTTAATTAAAATTTATTTATTTAATTCTATTATCAAAATTGTGTCATTTTGATATTATTATCAAAACAGTGTCGTTTTGAGAAGCGGTATTTATGGAATAGAGAGGGGAACCCCACTTTTATGGAATAGAGAGGACCTAGCCAGGGTTTGAACCCACACGCGCGCTGCCGTCGATCGGCCTGGCTCTGACTCGTGGCACGAGGCACGTGGGTCTGGGTCATGTATATAATTTTTTAGACAAAATTTATTTAAATTTTTTAATTAAAATTTATTTATTTAATTCTATTATCATAACTGTGTCGTTTTGATATTAATATAAAAACTGTGTCGTTTTGAGAAGGATATTTATTATTATATTATAAAAACTGTGTCGTTTTGAGAAGCGATATCTGCTGAAAAGGTATAAGTTTGAACGGACGGCCCAAAACTACGTCGTTTTTGTCGCGCCTTTTCTTCTAAGCCTAAAACTACGTAATTTTAGTTCTGCTAATGCTAAAACTACGTTGTTTTATAGGGCCGAATAGACGCGCCTATACTGCATATGATCAAAACTATGTCATTTTGACCAATAGATGCCATATATGCCTTTTCAGTAGCATCCACACCCATCCGAAGGGTTACCAACCCTCCTATAAATAGATAGGAAGGGGCAACCTTCATTTTCATTCAATTCTCAAGCATTTTAAGCATATAGAGCATTTTAGTCTTTATTTCTTCATCAGTTTCTTTAAGTTAATTTTGAGAGAGAATTAGAGCATTTCTTTTGGTTCGAAAAGTATACTTTTAGTAGTACTACTAAAGTGTACGGTATTATTGTATTCTGGGAGACAAGTGCTATTAACTCTAAGCACCATACGGAGGGTATAATTGTCTTAAGGACATAGTACCAAGTACTAGCCTTAACAAATATTTTTCTACAGTTCTGGTTATTTGAGATAAGTCAATATATATATATATATATATATATATATATATATATATATATATATATATATATTTATCTATATTATGACTAAGATAATATAGAACAAATTATCCTTAGTCCTCAACAGGGAAAAGTCTGATAGAATACAATAGACAACAAGTTTTAAATCAACAACTGCACCGGAAACAACAATCCATTAGAAGAGTTAAGTAAAACATAATGTCTATTATCTCCTCCAAATTAAAAGTCCATCGTTAATGTAAGACCCCAATTTTCATAAATAAAGGTTAATTTTTCTCGAAATATATTTTTGAATATTATGGTGTGGATTTGATATAATGTTATAGTTGTGGGTAATATTTATAATTAAATTTTGCAAAGTATGCAAGTTGTTATAAAATATTCGATTGATCGGGGAATATTCGTTTTAATAAGAAATATTTGTACGACGGCACAATCATTGGTGGACCTCACAACGGAATTATTGTCGAAGTTAGAAAATGACAGAAATATCTTTTTATAAAAATAACGGCGAAAGTTTTACCGTTGACTGTTAAAATACTCGGTGATAAAAGTACAGTAATATGTGTGGTTGCATAATAGCACACGGTATTGATTATTGATGCTTACGTGAGAAGTCACTCAGTTATACTCAATTATTGCTACAGTAATTACTGCATAGTATCTCACGTTATTTGATTCAATTATTGTCAATATTTTATATTATTAAATCAATAATTGAGATGACAAGTTATTTATATTATTATCTACATAATTAACAATGTCTAGAAAGTTCTGTCGAGGAGAGGTTTGGTCACCTAATTGCTCGCCAATAGGAAGAAATCCTTATCGGAAAGTCCCCTCTTTCCTGGGAACGATCTGGTTGTTAATATTATGAGTTATAATAATATGAATAAATGTTGTTAAAAATATTGAGAGAATTTTTATGAATTAATTGTTATAAATTTTGGCGTATTATTTGGACTCCGGCTTACCCATTTTTCAAAATTATCGGTAGAAAATATTTAGTATATATTATAATGGTGGGGCCACGAGTGGGGCCCACGTGTTGTTGAACATGGGGGAGGGGGGAGAAATCTGGTAACTTGGTCGGGAGGGAGTAATGAATTTATATATATATATATATATATATATATATATATATATATATATATATATTATAATAAGTTTTATTTTTTATGAAAAATAGAATATATTATATTTTATTTGCATAGTATTTTATTATGTAGTGCACAGTAAAGAAACTTGTGATTTTTGAAAATTAGGCAAACGAATTCGGCGCCCGTGACCCACTGTGCAGTCCTTGAAAAATTCAAATAGTATCCTTTCGATTATCCTATAAATACGATGCTTAGTTAGAATTGAAAATCATACCAGAATCAGAGAATTCTTCTTCTATAATATTGAGCGTATTTCTTTAGAGTTTAAGGAAATTTTGAGCGTAGAAAACAGTTCAAGTTTTCTTCAAGAATATTCCCGCTATTCCAGTTGGAATACTCTTCTTTTTAAGGTAAAGGATATTATTTTTGTTCAATATTCGTAAGAAATAATATTTTCTTCAATACTCTGTAGTATGTAAGTAATATTATTTCGTTTCAGATTCTGAATTCTATACTCGTTTTGTTAAAATTTTAGCTTCTATACTCCATGAAATTGGTAGAATATCCTTGAAATTTACGCTTCATCCAATATCTTTTCATGAAAATATTATTCTGAGCATTCTTGATAAATTTAAGCTTTTCATGTCGGGGTACTATTTCCGAATTACTATTCACTTGAGTACTATTCACCCGGGGTACTATTCATGATAAAAATTGATTTCTTTTCGGTCCAAATCATTTTTGATAAAATATTATTCTTGAATTTTACACAATTTGGACGTTTTTGAATTCTGGATAAATTAAATTATAAATCTTTAAAAAATTATCCTTTGCTTTCTTTTAATCGAATTCTTATATCATTGTCATCATCATCATGCTTATATTGTGATGAAAGTCATCTTTGGCTTACGTGCATAGATGGACTGTTGATTGGCATGATTATGACTAGGGATGATTCGGTATAATCATGACCGTAATGTTATAAATGATGTGGTAAAAGTCCTCATAGTGCATTGATGGACAGTTGTTGGCATGATCATGACCATTGGTGAAAACACGAATATTCTTGGCCCGTAGTACATGGATAATTCGTGGTCGTGATACTAATGAATATCATTGGCCCGTAGTGTAGGGATGATTCGATGATGTGGATTATTTATTAAGCTGAGTCTCAGCTATAAAATTGATGATAAACTTTTTAAATCATAGAAGATAGTAGATATCATTCTCTACTTGACTCTTCTAATGGATTGCTTGTTCCGCTGTAGTTAAACTTGATGTTTATTATATTTTATCAGTTTAACACTGTTGAAGGCTAACGATAATTTATTCTACATTATCTTGGTCATAAAATTTCTTGCTGGACTAGTTGAGCTCACCCTTTACTTTCATTGTTCTCTTCAGAAAATAAGAATATAGCTGGGACAAGTCGGGGAATGGAGTGATGGTCCGAGATGGTTTCCATAGTAATCTTCACTATTCCAAGAAATAGTGTGATAATAAATGTAATAAGAATTGAATTTGAGTTTGGATATTGTCTATGAGACAATATTCGTGTAAAAACTCTCAGCTCATGTTATATAATTAAGTTTGTATTTGAATTCTATACCATGTATTTGGCGACCCAGAATGGGTGATGTATACCTATCTTGGGGGCGTCACAGTTAATATTTCATTCCTGTAATACTCATCAACAGTTCTTTAGTGTACCCAAGACAAAGAGAACTTTCATCACCTGTATTCACCTGAACTATGACTCCCCAAAATAGGTCCATTCCACCCAACCTATTCTGAGTCGCCAAATACATGGTACAGAAAACAACTACAACTTTATTATTACAATTATCGTGCAAAATACGACAAAACATATACTGTGAGTTTTGATACAAATATATACCAACTGTGACTCATGTCCCAACCTTGAATAACATGTCACAATGGCGCCTTACATAAAGGTACAGTCAATAATTGTTTTAGAAATTAAAATCTTTGAGAAGTGCTCAAGGAAACCTTTATACATAGAAGGTCATGCATCTAAGTTGTAATAGATATCATATGACCACAGAATTATCCTTGGTGGACCCAATAGACCCAAAAAAAAAACGAGAAGATTACTATCATATTCTTTCCAATGGTGAGTCTTCTCTTGACATATAACTATCTCCACTGTCTGCAATTGAAAATTATATTTCAACCAAACTCCAAGATTATATAGGTAGTGCTCATAGATATACTCAGTAAGTGGATGTGCACAACTCTGTCTTATGATAATACGAGGTTGTATGTCATTAGACATCTTGTATGGTAGTGGCAAAGCACCCTTCCAACGTTGGGTTCGTCTCACCCTATTGGATTCACCAAATATAACTACTAAATGATGTATAAAATATAACATACTATTCTAAAGTTCTCAATAAAATTATTTTCATACTGTTTAGGGAGAACCTCCACAGCTAGAGACCATCGTTCTATTCTCCTGTTACCCCCGCTCGACTCAGCTACACTCTTATTACCTGAAAGGAATTGTGAAGCAAAAGGATGAGCACAACTAGCCCAGTAAAGAATATCATGACTAAAGATAATTAAATTATCAATAGCCTTCATCAGTAATGAATCAGCTATTTAGAACATATGATAGATGATAAAACTTTTCAACCATAGTTGCAGCGGAACGAACAATCCATTAGAAGAGTCAAATAGACCATAAAGTCTATTATCTTCTCCATGTTAAAAGTCCACCAACAATGTTTTATCCCTGTAACATCAATCAACTGTTCCGGTCCACAATCATATGAATAACTCATAATCATAATTGTGGTTCTAAATTCCTCTTCTCATCCAGGACGAAAATAATTTTCATCACCTGCCTTTACCTGAAACATCAAAGATCATGGTTATACCAAATCACAGTTCTTGTTCATAATCATACTAATAAGTTCATCTGTGCACTACGGCCCAAAGATATTCATTAACATTTCATCTTTGCACTACATGCCAAATATATTTAACAACATGTCATCTTTGCACTATAGACCAAAGATATTCAACAACATGTTATCTTTGCACTACGAGCCAAAGATATTCAACAACATGTCATCTTTGCACTACAGGCCAACGATATTCAACAACATGTCATCTTTGCAATACAAACCAAAGATATCAATCAACAATTCTTCTTTGCACTACACGCTAAAGGCATACAACTGCAAAACCAATAAACAACAGTCCGTCTATGCACTACGGGCCAAAGATGACTTCCATCACAAAATCAGAGGATCATGACAAGGATATAAAGAATCAATCACATAAGATAAAGGATAAATTTTAAAGACTTTAACAATTTAATTTATCCAGAATTCAATAATATCCAAATTGTCAACATGATACTGCTTTGTGGAGTAAAATTTAATAATAATATTATATCAAAAATGATTTGAACAGAAAATAATATTTCAACGAATATTTAACGAAGATAATAACATTATTCATTATATTATAAACTCCATTTAATATTATTTATTATATAATAACATTAAATTTATTTACTAATATTATTAATCATTAAATAATATTTTAAATCAATGATTTCGTAACACCTTAATTCAAATGTTATAAATCACTTAATAATCTCATAATCTAATATTATTAATATTACAACAATATTTTAATCACTTCTTAAACTTATAAATAATTTATTTTAATTGTTTACACTTTACTAATTAATGCATTTAATCATCCTAAAATGCCCAACTCATAAGATTTCATCACCAATAGCCAAAACCCTCATAAAAAATCTGCATATACCTTATATAGGATTCTTAAGCCATAAAATCCTATTTTTCAGTTTTCTTACTTCACATAACATATTTAATTCCTTTACTTATAACTAGTCCATTTTCATAAAAAATACCAAATCAGTCCCAAAAAATTTTCTTTTCTGGAATTTAGCAGAATATAGTCCCATATTGAACATATATTTTTCTCGAAATTTTTAAAATTCATTTACTATTTTTCATATGGCCAAAACTACGGAATATTTAGACATTTATCATAAACTGTAATTTTGTCCAAAAATTTCGAAATTTACAGAGTATACTGTTGTTATATACATGTACTCCTAATAAAAATTTTAAAAATTTTGAAGTTAACCACAAAGAGTTATAAGGGTTTACTTTTAAAATAGTTTTTTCCCATAAAATTCATAAAATAATTTTTTCTCATAAAATTCATAACTCCTAATCTATACATCCAAAAATGCTATTTTTTGGACACAATCTAGAAAACTCATTAAATTATCATTTTAAATTTTTTCAGAATTTTTGAAGGTTCGAAAAATTACGAAACTGAAAAATATAATAACCCTTACAATCCCTTACCTCAAAAGAGCAGTTCTTCTGATTGGAATAACGCTGAAGGGAACTTGCACCGTATAGCAACACTCAAGATATCTAAATACTCACAAAAATACGCTCGATAATATAGAGAGAGAAAACTTTAGTTTCTGGTGTGATTTTCAATTCTAACTTAAGCATTCTATTTATAGGAAAATACTTAAAACACCAAAGCAGAAAATTTAATAAAATAATATTATATTTTGATAAATTTCCTACGCACACCAAAGATATCTGATTTTAACAATTAACATGTGCAAGTGGGGCCCACCAAAATGAAAAACATATTTTTATCATTTAATGCAACGAAATCAATTCAGACCCAATATTCTGGAACTTCAATAATTCATAATAAATAGCCCTTTTATTAGAAAATTTTGAATCTTATGTCCATTCCATAGAAAATTCAATTCTCTACAATTTTGTAAGTTTAAGTTTTTCCAAATTCCATACAGAAATTGACTGAAATCCACATGTGGGCGATTTTACAAGCTATAATCAAATTTCAGTCAAAAATTGGGTCCACCAACATGTTTAACATGTTTTTATCATTTATTGTAACAAAAATACTCTTCCTCATCATTTATTCATATATCACACATTCATTATAAAAATATCACCATTATTATATTATTAAAATATAATAATATATTTAAATGAATTATTTTATTAGAAAAGATAAAATATCAATTTTCAACAATTGTCACTTTTCTAAAATTTTCTCCATTTATATCTACATTAATAAATTTTTTCTTATCATATTAATCAATAATTAATTATTCACAAATAATATTACAGAATCACAATAATGACAACCAGGTCGTTCCCAGGAAAGAGGGGGCCTTCTAGTAAAGATTTCTCCTTACTGGGGCGCAATTAAATAACCTCTCCTAGACATTGCCAATAATTCTATCTAATAATATTATTTAAATAATATAAATTATTGATCTGATAACTTAAAATACTGTGCAATGACAATTATTGAATCAACAATATAAAATATCAACGCAACAATTATTGAATCAATAAAATAAAATATTAAACAATAATTAATGTAACAATTATTGAGCAGTGACTTCTTACGTAAGAATCAATAATTGGTTCAATACCGTGTGCTACTGTGCAATAACGCGTATTACTTTACTTTTAACCACTGGGTATTTCAACAGTGTTAACGGTAAAAACTACGCCGTTATTTTTAGAAAACTCATTTTTGTCGTTTTCTTTATTCGATAATTTTTCGTTACGGGGCCCACAAATGGTTGCGCCGTCGTACGAATATTCCCTGACAACAAGAATATTCTACGACTAAACGAATATTCCCCGATAACAACGAATATTTTATAACTACTTGCTTATTTAAAATTTTTACATATATCACCCTTAACTTTAAACTTTTATTAATTTAACTATTTACTAAATAGAAAAATTGAATACTTTTATTTCATAAAATTTGCGGTCTTACATGAACCACCAAAGATTATAGTTAAATTCACAATTCATATTTATAATAAGGTAAATCAACAATCCATCTTTACACGTAAGCCAAAGATATACAACTGTAAAACCATTAATCAACAGTCCATCTTTACACGTAAGCCAAAGATATACAACTGTAAAACTAATAATCAACAATCCATCTTTGCACGTAATTCAAAAAGGATTTTTAACACATCATTTGTCTGTAAAATAAATAATTCGCATTATCGAAGTATCCATGCACTACGGGCCAATGATATTCGTTAGTATCACATCCATGAATTATCCATGCACTACGGGCCAATGATATTCATTATTATCACATCCACGAATTATCCATGCACTACGGACCAATGATATTCGTTAGTATCACAAATGGTCATGATCATGCCAAACAACAATTCATCTTTACAGCCTTGGCCGAAAAGAACTCATGATCATGATCATACCAAACAACTGTCCATCAATGTACTACGGGCCAATGAGGATATTTGTTATTATCACATCCACGAATTATCCATGCACTACGAGCCAATGATATTCGTTATTATCACCAGTGGTCAAGATCATGCCAAACAATAATTCATCTTTGCACCTTTGGCCGAAGAGAACCCATGGTCATGATCATACCAACAAATATCCATCAATGCACTACGGGCTAATGAGGACTTTCATTATTATCACATCCACGAATTATCCATGCACTACGGGCTAAGGATATTCGTTATCATCACCAGTGGTCATGATCATGTCAAACAACAATTCATCTTTACACCCTTGGCCGAAAAGAACACATGATCATGATCATACCAACAACTGTCCATCAATGTACTACGGGCCAATGAGGACTTTCGTCACAATATAAGCATAAAGATGATGACAATGATATAAGCATTCAATTAAGTGAGAGCAAGGATAAATTTTAAAGATTTATAATTCAATTTATTCAGAGTTCAAGAATGTCCAAATTGTCAACATGATACTGCTTTTTGGAGTAAAATTCAAGAATAATATTCATGTATTAAAAATAATTTGGACAGAAAAAAATTAATTTTTATCATGAATATTATCTCGAGTGAATAGTACCCCGTCAATAGTACTTCATGAATAGTAATTCGTGAATAGTACCCCGACATGAAAAGATTAAAATTTCATAAGAATGTTCAGAATAATATTTTCGTGAAAAGATACTCAATGAATTACAAATTTCAAGAAAACTCTACTAATTTCACGGAGTATCGAAGCAATATTTTAGCAAAATGAGTGTAGAATTCAGAATCTAAAACGAAATAATATTACTTACATACTACATAGTATAGAAGAAAATATTATTTCTTACGAATATTGAACAAAATTAATATTCCTTACGAATATTAAACGAAAAATATATTCCTTAAGAATATTAAACGAAGATAATATCCCTTACGAATATTGAACGAAAATAATATTCCTTAAGAATATTGAACGAAATAATATTCCTTACGAATACTAAAAATAATATCGTAAGCGAATATGAAATAAATAATATCCCTTACCTTAAAATAGAGCAATTCCGACTGGTATAGTGGAGATATTCTTGAAGAAAACTTGTACTATTTTTTACACTCAAAATTTTCTTAAGCTCTAAAGAAATACGCTCAATATTATATAAGAAGAATTCTCTGATTCTGGTGTATTTTTTATTTCTAAATTGAGCATCCTATTTATAGGAGAATGGCAGGATACTATTTAAAAAGAAAATTCACGGACTGCACAATAAAGGATTCGGCAAATTCACTGACGTTCGACTGAATTTTTTTTTGATTTTACTATGCAGCACTATACTGCACTATGCAGTGCTATGCAACACTACGCAGTACTATGCAAACAACAAAATATAATAGATTCTATTTTACATAAAAAAACAAAGCTTATATATATATATATATATATATATATATATATATATATATATATATATATATATGAGTTCGGATCAGGTCCGGACTCTCGGATTGTGTTACAATACGGACTTTTTTTTGGTTTTTTTGCTTTTTTTTAAAACACCTAAAAAAAGTTTAATACTTTATGAAACTGGAATTTTTCCATAATACAGTGTTTTTGGTGTGATTTGGATACATATAACAAAACATGTTTGTACAGTCATGTACAGACATGTTCATAATACATGTTTTGTTATATGTATGTAAATCACACCCAAAACACTGTATTATAGAAAAATTTCAGTTTCATAAATTATTAAATATTTTTTTTAGTTGTTTTAAAAATTAAGCAAAAAAAAAAAAATAAGGGTCCAGATTATAATCAGGTCCGGGAGTCCGGACCTGATCCTCATTGATATATATAATACTTATGTGACGCTCCCAAAATAGGTATACAACACCTATTCTGAGTTGCCAAATACATGGTACAAAAATAATTACAACTTCATTAAAATAATTATCGTGCAAAATACGACAACACATACTGTGAGTTTAAATACAAATATTGTCTTCTAGATAATATTCACACTCAAATAAGTCCTCATTATAATTATTCAAACACTATTTTACAGAAATAGTGAGGACTGGTAAAACATCTTTCTAGAACCATCACTCCATACCCCGACTAGATCCTGCTATGTTCTCACCTCCTGAGAAGAAAAATGGAACAAAAAGGAAAATGGTGAGCTCAACTAGCCCAGTAAAGAATATTATGACTAAGATAATAAACAACAACTTATCATTAGTCTTCAACAGGGAAAAATCTGATAAAATATAATAGACAACAAGTTTTAGATCAACAACTGCAGCGAAAACATCAAACCATTAGAAGAGTTAAGTAGAAAAAGAAGTCTACTATTTGCTAAGATTTAAAAGTCCATCATCAATATTTTATCTCTGTAACATCAATCAATATACATCTTCAAATCAAATATTCATCTTTGCACTACAAGCCAAAGATATTCATTTGTATCACCAGTTGGTCATGTTCATCTCAACACCTGTTCATCTTTGCACTATAGGCCAAAGATATTCATCAGGTAATCATACATCTTTGCACTACAGGCCAAAGATATTCAGTAGTATCATCATTTAGGACTAAGGATGATGAAAAATATTTTAAAGAAAACGAATCCAGTGAGATAAAAGAACAAATATTAGGGATTCGTATTATAGTTTATCCAAGTTCAATAATACTCCATAATAACCAATTTTGAAGCATAATTTAAAAATAAAGATCAAAACATGGATACAATCAAAGATAGTAACCATAATAGACAACTTGGACAAAAAGAAAAAAAATTCATTTTTCGGTGAATAGTGCCGTATTCGTGAATAGTGCCGTATACGTTAATAGTAACGTATACGTGAATAGTAATCCCGACACAAAAAGTTCTAAATTTGATAAAAAGTTCATATCAATATTTTGGCATAATGATATTGAAGAAAATATCATTTAAGAAGAAGGTAATATCCCTTACCTCAAAATATCAGTACTTCTGTTCGGAATATCGGTATAAGGCTGAAGAAAACTTGCACTGATGAATAGAAACTCACAAAGTATCTAAATACTTCCAAAATACACTCAATAATCTAGAGAGAGAAAGAGAGAAAACTTGTTTTTGGTGTGATTTTCAATTCTAACTTAGTCATCTATTTATAGAAAAATGTTAGCACGCCGAAGCAGACTTAACCTGCAACCTGATGGCTTTACCTGCTACTATTTCCACCCACTACATTTAAATAAAAATCTCAGCATATTTTCATCAACCAAAAGTGGGACCCACCAATTCTAGAATTTTCTACCAAAATCATAAATTTCGCAACTTCTATAATTTCTGAACCAGTCATCTCGTAAAATTCATAACAAATTATACATTCATTTTTAACGGTTCAAAATTTGTGGACATATACTCAACTTATATATGAATAACATATCTAAAAATTACCACGATCCAACGGTTGGATTAAAAATTATAACCCCCGCAATATTTCTCAAAAATCCTGATTTGATTTTTAATATCTACATTCCGATAAAAATACTGATAAAACACCTCAACATTAACTCCTTCATTTTTAACCACAATAAATATATCCAACATTTATATCCATATAGAATAAATATTTCCTTATCATATGAATTAATAATTAATTATTCACAAATAATATTACAGAATCACATTTATGACAACCAGGCCGTTCCCAGGAAAGAGGGGGCTTTCCAATAAGGATTTTTCCTTACTAGCGCGTAATTAGATGACCAAACCTCTCCTTAGACAGAACTTTCTAGACATTACCAATAATGCTATCTAATAATATTATTCAAATAATATGAATTATTGATCTGATAATGGGAAATACTGTGCAGTGACAATTTTTGAAACAACAATAATATAAAATATCAACGCAGCAATTATTGAATCAATAAAATAAAATATTAAACAGTAACTACTGTAACAATTATTGAGTAGTGCATTCCTTCGTAAGAATCAATAATTGGTGCAATACCGTGTGCTACTGTATTTTAACCACCAAGTATTCCAACAGTATTAACGGTAACAACTACGCCGTTATTTATAAACAACATATACTTGTCATTTTCTTCATCCAATCGCTTTCCGTTATGGGGCCCATACAAGGCTGCGCCATCGTACGAATATTCTCCGACAGCAAGAATATTCCACGACCAAACGAATATTCCCCGACAACAAATGAATATTTTATAACCACTTACTTATTTTGCAAAATTTGCACACTTTACCCATAACTAACCACATTAATCAAATCAACACTTTCTATTTCAAAATAATAAATAGAGGAAATTTAATTTCATTTATTAATAAGTTAGGGTCTTACAACCTCCCCTTCTTATGAAATTTCGTCCTCGAAATTGACGTACGTACTTGGTGTTTTGAAAAGGTGAGGATACCTCGCTTTCATTTCTGATTCTAACTCCCAGGTCATTTCTTCAATAGCATGGTTTCTCCACAAAACCTTAACTTGTGGTATAACCTTCGTGCGTAGAACATGCTCTTTCCTATCCAAGAGCTTAACAGGTACCTCATCGTACGTTAAATCTTCGGCTATCTCGTCTAGTTCTAACTCAATTATGTGGTTCGGGTCTTTCATATATTTATGAAGCACAGATATGTGAAAAACATTATGAACACGAGACATGCTTGGAGGTAATGCGAGTCTATAGGCCACATTTCCTATTCTGTCAAGAATCTCAAATGGACCAACATATCTTGGATTGAGCTTTTCTCTCTTTCCAAATCTTGTAACTCCCTTCCATGGTGCAACACGTAATAATACATGATCCCCAATACTAAATTCTACATCCTTTCGATGAAGATCCGCATAACTCTTTTGTCGATCCTGTGTCGTTTGTATACGTTGTCGAATCGTTTGGATCTTCTCTGTAGTCATGCGTACTAATTCTGGTCCCAACAACGTTGCGTCATCCACCTCGTCCCAGCATACTGGAGAACGACACTTTCGTCCATACAAGGCTTCAAATGGAGCCATACTTATACTTGCCTGATAACTGTTGTTGTAGGAGAATTCCTCCAGTGGCAAGTACTTATCCCAACTTCCTTTGAAATCTAGAACATAGAGTCTTAATAGATCTTCAAGGGTTTGAATAGTCCTCTCTGATTGCCCGTCCGTTTGAGGATGGTATGCTGAACTAAATCGTAAATCCGTGCCCATAGCTTTCTGCAAGCTAACCCAAAATCGTGAAGTGAATCTTGGGTCACGATCCGAAACTATGGATACTGGCATGCCATGCAATCTCACAATCTTATTCACGTACATACTAGCAAGACGTTCAAGGGAATAAGTCTCACGTATAGGTAAGAAATGAGCAGACTTGGTTAATCTATCAACAATGACCCAAATCGCATCTATGCCTTGAAAAACCTTGGGAAGACCCGTAACAAAATCCATAGTAATGTGTTCCCACTTCCATTTCAGAATCTCAAGTGGTTGCAATGGACCCTTTGGTACTTGATGCTCCGATTTTACACGTTGACAAGTTAAACACCTTGAGATAAACTCTGCGATCTCTCTTTTCATATTACTCCACCAAAATGTATGTCGAAGATCGTGATACATTTTGGTACTCCCAGGATGGATTGCAAACGGTGTGTTGTGTGCCTCCATCATGATTCTATGCTTCAAGTCAAAATCGTTAGGAACACAAAGTCTGGAGTTGACTCGAAGTATTCCTTCTTCATCGATTCTTGCTTCTGGAATAACACCTTCTTGCACTTTTTTCTTCATACGCATCAGCTCCATGTCCGTAGCTTGAGCGGCTTTAACTTTATCAATTAAAGTCGGTTCTACTCGTATATTTGATATCATCATGTGGGTACTTAGAGGCTTCATCTCTATCTCCATCCTTTGTAAATAATACAAAATGGGCCTTTATGTTAACACCATTGCACTCGTACCCGCGTATGATCTTCTACTCAATGCGTCAGCTACTACGTTCGCTTTTCCGGGATGATATTGAATAGTGTGATCGTAATCTTTCAATAGTTCAAGCCAACGTCGTTGCCGCATGTTGAGTTCCTTTTGGGTGAAGAAATATTTGAGGCTTTTATGATCCGTATAGATCTCTACTTTCTCCCCATACAGGTAGTGTCTCCAAATTTTCAACGCGAATACGACTGCTGCCAACTCCAGATCATGAGTAGGATAATTCCTCTCATATTCTTTGAGTTGTCGCGAGGCATAGGCTATGACTTTCCCATGTTGTATGAGAACACATCCTAACCCTTTGCCTGAAGCATCGCTATAGATAACAAATCCATCCGAACCAGATGGTATTGTCAGAACAGGTGCCGAAATGAGTCTCCTCTTTAGTTCTTGAAAACTCTTCTCACAATTCTCGCTCCAACCGAATTTTGAATCCTTCCGAGTCAGCTGAGTTAACGGAGTAGCGATTCTAGAAAATTCTTCCATGAATCACCGATAATACCCAGCTAAGCCCAGAAAGCTACGTACTTTGGTCACCGACTTCGGTTGCTCCCAACTTTGTATGGCTTCAATCTTCGCCGGGTCGACAGATACTCCATGTTTTAACACCACGTGCCCACGGAATGCTACTTCCTCAATCCAGAACTCGCATTTCTTCAATTTGTCATATAGCTTGTTTTCACAAAGCCTTTGCAGTACCAGCTTCAAATGGCGCTCATGATCTTCATGGCTTTTGGAATAGATGAGGATGTCATCAATAAAGACAACAACGAACTGATCTAAATATTCTTTGAATACACGATTCATTATATTCATGAAGGCAGCAGGAGCATTAGTCAATCCAAAAGACATGACTAAGAATTCATAATGCCCATACCGAGTTCTGAAGGTAGTCTTTGGAATATCCTCAGTTTTAATCTTCAGCTGATGATGTCCAGAATGAAGATCGATCTTTCAAAAGAATTGTGCTCCTTGCAACTGGTCGAACAGGTCATCAATGCGAGGTAGCGGATACCTATTCTTGATGGTGACATAGTTCAATTCTCGATAGTCAATACAAAGTCGCATACTCCCGTCTTTCTTCTTTACGAATAAAACAGGAGCACCCCAAGGAGACGTACTAGGATGAATGAAACCGATGTCTAACAATTCCTATAATTGGACTTTTAACTCCTAAAGTTCAATAGGAGCCATTCGATATGGGGTTTTAGAAATGGGCTTTGTGCCAGGTTCAAGGTCAATAAAGAATTTAACTTCACGCTCTGGGGGTAGACCGGGAAGTTCTTCAGGAAATACGTCAGGAAATTCACTAACAACAGAAATATTATTCAAATCTGACGTGTTTTTGTTCAAGTCCATAACATGGGCTATGAAAGCTTGACATTCATTTTTCAATAAACGAATAACTTTATGGCTTGATATGACAGCAATTGATTTTAGTGGTTTGGTTGCTTGAATTCGCATAACAGGTTGGCTAGAAATATGAAAACTAACAACTTTACGAAAACAATCAATTTTGGCATGATGAGTAGTTAACCAATCAATTCCTAAAATCACATCAAAAGCAAGTATCTTTAAAGAGATAAGGTCGACAGGTAATGTGATTGTGCCAACTTGTATTAAGCAAGATTTATAAACTGTAGATGTAATAAAAGTTTCTCCTAACGGAGTCTCCACAGATAGGTCAAAGTCTAATTTCTTCGGAGTCAAGTTTAAACGTTGAGCATAAGCAGGAGAGATAAAAGAATGGGTAGAACCGGTATCTAATAAGGTATAAACTTCACAAGAGTTTATGCTTAGCTTACCCGTGATCACCTCGTTTGGGTTCCTCGCGTTTTGGGCAGTCACGACAAACGCCCTTCCAGGAACCACCAACTTTGACTTGTCCGGGACAGCCTTCGGAGTCACTATCCCCGTTGAACTTAGTTTCGCTACAAAACAATCTTTAGCTATATTACCTTACTTTCCACAGTTATAACATACCTTGAACTGTTGTGGGCAATTTGGGCTGATGTGTCCCTCCTTCCCGCATTTGTAACAAACGACCGGTGCTCGTTCTCCTCCCCTAAAAGCAGTTGATGTTTGTGCTGACGTTTTCACGTTATCATTGTTGTAGCTTCTCTTCTTGAAATCTCCTCCCGACTCGCTCCTTCTATTATCACGGCCACGATTACCACCAGAGTGGTTATCGCCTTTGTCCGAATGTTTTCCTCCCTGCTAGTTTTCATTGCTTCGATGACTGCCGCCACCGGCATGACCCTGGTTGTGGTCCCTCGGTTGCACATACTCATTATCTCGCTCTAATAATTGAGCCCTGTTTACAACATCTGAATATAAAGAAAATTTATGAGAGATAAGATATTGCCGAATCTCGGGTTTTAGACCTCTCAGAAACATCCTTGTCATTCGTTCCTCATTTTCGACCAAATGAGGTGCAAACCTGGATAACTCTGCAAACTTCGCCTCGTACTGGGACACCATCATGTTATTTTGTTCTAGTCTAATAAACTCTACCTCCTTCATATGACGAATACTTTCAAAAAAGTACTTGTCATTAAATAGTTTCTGAAATGTTTTCCAAGACATGTTGAATGCGTCAGACTGGGTACGCTTCACAGACTCCCACCAGTAGTCTGCCTCACCACGGAACATAAAGGTGGCGAATGGAACCTTCTGTTCCTCCGTACATCCCAAGACATTGAATATCTTGGTAATTTGCTTGACCCACGTTTTCGCCATGATCGAATCCAGCTTTCCCTTAAATTCGCGTTGTTATCATTTCCATCCGTATTCTGCACACGAGTCTCCCTCGTCTGATTTTGCATGAACTGCAAAAAGCACCTAAACATTCCATCATTCATCGTTTGCTCGGTAACGTTGTTTACAGGAGGAATATTGCCTTCCTGTTGTACATTCCCCTGGGTGGTGATCAAAGGTGTCTCCACGGTCTGATTTACTCCATTATTAACGTTCTCAGCTGCCATTCTTAAATACTATCATAAAACAAGGGTTAATAGTCATGTCATATATTATCCCTATACTCTGACCGACCAAATAAATACCAAATAAATTAGTCAGGTCATACTAGCGAAGAAATTTCCCGTCTCTCCCCTCCTAGTTCTTGTCTCACATCTCAGCCAGGGATCATATCCCTAAGCTTTGATACCAACTGTGACGCCCCCAAAATAGGTATACAACACCCATTCTGAGTCGCCAAATACATGGTACAAAAACAATTACAACTTCATTAAAATAATTGTCGTGCAAAATACGATAACATATACTGTGAGTTTAAATACAAATATTATCTTCTAGACAATATCCACACTCAAATAAGTCCTCATTACAATTATTCAAACACTATTTTACAGAAATAGTGAGGACTGCTAAAACATCTTTCTAGAACCATCACTCCATACCCCGACTAGATCCTGCTATGTTCTCACCTCCTGAGAAGAAAAATAGAACAAAAAGGAAAAGGGTGAGCTCAACTAGCCCAGTAAAGAATATTATGACTAAGATAATAAACAACAACTTATCATTAGTCTTCAACAGGAAAAAATCTGATAAAATATAATAGACAACAAGTTTTAGATCAACAACTGCTGCGAAAACATCAAACCATTAGAAGAGTCAAGTAGAGAAAGAAGTCTACTATTTCCTAGGATTTAAAATTCCATCATCAATATTTTATCCCTGTAACATCAATCAGTATACATCTTCAAATCAAATATTCATCTTTGCACTACAAGCCAAAGATATTCATTTGTATCACCAGTTGGTCATGTTCATCTCAACACCTGTTCATCTTTGCACTACAGGCCAAAGATATTCATCAGGTAATCATACATCTTTGCACTGTAGGCCAAAGATATTCAGTAGTATTATCATTTAGGACTGAGGATGATGAAAAATATTTTAAAGAAAACGAATCCAGTGAGATAAAAGAACAAATATTAGGGATTCGTATTACAATTTATCCAAGTTCAATAATACTCTATAATAAACAATTTTGAAGCAGAATTCAAAAATATAGATCAAAACATGGATACAATCAAAGATAGTAACCATAATAGACAACTTGGACAAAAAGAAAAAATTTTTATTTTTCGGTGAATAGTGCCGTATTCGTGAATAGTGCCGTATACGTGAATAGTAACGTATATGTGAATAGTAACCCTGACACAAAAAGTTCTAAATTTGATAAAAAGTTTATATCAATATTTTGGCATAATGATATTGAAGAAAATATTATTTAAGAAGAAGATAATATTCCTTACCTCAAAATATCAGTACTTCTGTTCGGAATATCGGTATAAGGCTGAAGAAATCTTGCACTGATGAATAGAAACTCACAAAGTATCTAAATACTTGCAAAATACATTCAATAATCTAGAGAGAGAAAGAGAGAAAACTTATTTCTGGTGTGATTTTCAATTCTAACTTAGTCCTCTATTTATAGAAAAATGTTAGCACGCCGAAGCATACTTAACCTGCAACCTGATGGCTTTACCTGCTACTATTCCCACCCACCACATTTGAATAAAAATCTCAGCACATTTTCAACAACCAAAAGTGGGGCCCACCAATTCCAGAATTTTCCACCAAAATGACAAATTCCGCAACTTCTACAATTTCTGAACCAGTCATCTCGTAAAATTTATAACAAATCATACATTCATTTTTAACGGTTCAAAATTTGTGGACATGTACTCAACTTATATATGAATAACATATCCAAAAATTACCACGATCCAACGGTCGAATTAAAAATTATAACCCCCGCAATATTTCTCAAAAACCCTGATTTGATTTTTAATACCTTCATTCCGATAAAAATACTGATAAAACACCTCAACATTAACTCCTTCATTTTTAACCACAATAAATATATCCAACATTTATATCCACATAGAATAAATATTTCCTTATCATATGAATCAATAATTAATTATTCACAAATAATATTACAGAATCACATTTATGACAACCAGGCCGTTCCCAGGAAAGAGGGGGCTTTCCAATAAGAATTTCTCCTTACTAGCGCGCAATTAAAAGACCAAAATTCTCCTTAGACAGAACTTTCTAGACATTTCCAATAATGCTATCTAATAATATTATTCAAATAATATGAATTATTGATCTGATAAAGGGAAATACTGTGCAGTGACAATTATTGAAACAACAATAATATAAAATATCAACGCAGCAATTATTGAATCAATAAAATAAAACATTAAACAGTAACTACTGTAACAATTATTGAGTAGTGCATTCCTTCGTAAGAATCAATAATTGGTGCAATGCCGTGTGCTACTGTATTTTAACCACCAGGTATTCTAACAGTATAAATGGTAACAACTACGCCGTTATTTATAAACAACTTATACTTGTCATTTTCTTCATCCAATCGCTTTTCGTTATGGGGCCCATACAAGGCTGCGCCGTCGTATGAATATTCCCCGACAGCAAGAATATTCCACGACCAAACGAATATTCCCCGACAACAAATGAATATTTTATAACCACTTGCTTATTTTGCAAAATTTGCACACTTTACCCATAACTAACCACATTAATCAAATCAACACTTTATATTTCAAAATAATAAATAGAGGAAATTTAATTTTATTTATTAATAAGTTGGGGTCTTACAACTTATATATATATATATATATATATATATATATATATATGTTGTAAGACCCCAACTTATATATATATACTGAATAACTTTCTACTGATTATTTTGAAAAATGAGTAACTGGGGGTTATATAATAAGCAAAATTTATAACAAATACTTCATAAAAAAACTCTCTATTTATCTCAATTCATTTGGCCTCACTAAACAAATTTTTAATAGCATTTATTCTCCTTATTGGCGCGCAATTAGGTGACCAAACCTCTTTCCTCGACAGAACTTTCTAGATATTATCAATAATGCAAATAATAATATGAATAACTGTGTCATCTAAATTAATTATTTAATAATATAAAATATTGTGCAGATGAAACTGTGATAATAATTGAATCAATAATGTGAGATACTATACAGCTAATAATTAAAAAATAAGAATAAAAAAATATAATATAATATAATTGGTACGTTACGTCTATATCAAACTTGTTGGAATCATATAGATTGGGACTAGCTGTATTAATTCAACAAATTTGAATGAAACAAAAAGAAATAGCATTACTAATTACGTGAAAACCTAACCTTAGGTTTCCCCTAGAGGAAGGAAAGCATCTTATCTCTAAAAAAACTAGGGTACCTAATTCTCCATATACGACAACACCATATGGAAGGTGGTGTAACAGGGACAACAGTAATATTATTATCACACAATTTGTGTATACTTGTTTATTGTATTTTCTATGTTAAAATTTAATTAGACTTTTTATTTCATAAAAGTCGAGATCTTACATTGTCTTTCAGGATATAATGACACCATATACTTTAGCAGCACTACAAAAAGTATACTCTATGAACCAAAAATAAATTCTCTAACTCTCTCTCAAAATAACTATGAAACTGATGAAAAAAATGAAGACTAGAATGACTAATAATGCTTAATTGCTTTTGAATGAGTGAATAAGAAAGCTTCCCCCTCCTATTTATTTATAGAAGGGGTTGGTGTGACGCCCCCAAAATAGGTATACATACTTGGGTCGCCAGATACACGGTACATAATTCAAATACAAACATAATTTATACAACTGCTAAGTGTCGTGCAGAATCCAACAAAACATAAGCTGTGAGTTTTAATATAAATATTGTCTCCAAGACAATATCTAAACTCAAAATAAGTCTTCATTATAATTATTATCACAGTATTTCATAGAATAGTGAGGACTACTATATCCACCATCTCGGAGCATCACTCCATTCCCCGACTAGTCTCAGCTATATTCTCATTTCCTGAATAGAACAATGAAAGCAAAGGGTGAGCTAAACAAGCCCAGTAAAAAAATATTAAGACTAAGATAATGCAGAATAAATTATCATTAGCCTTCAACAGTGTTAAACAGATAGAATACAATAGACAACAAGTTTAACTGCAGCGGAACAAACAATTCATTAGAAGAGTCAAGTAGAGCTTGATATCTATTATCTTTTATGATTTAAATGTTTATCATTAATTTTATCGCAGAGACTCAACTTAATAAATAATCCACATCACTGAATTATCCATACACTACGGGCCAATGATATTCATTATTATCACATCCACGAATCATCTATGCACTACGGGCCAAGGATATTTGTTATTATCACCAGTGGTCATGATCATGCCAAATAACAATTCATCTTTGCACCCTTGGCCGAAGAGAACGCATGGTCATGATCATACCAATATTTGTCCATCAATGCATTACGGGCCAATAAGGACTTTTACCACATCATTTGTAACATTACAGGTCATGATTATACCGAATAATCCCTGGTCATAATCATACCAATCAACAGTCCATCTATGCACTACGGGCCAAAGATAACTTTCATCACAATATAAGCATGAGGATGATGATAATGATATAAGCATCAATCAAACGAAATCAAGGATAAATATTAAAGACTTTAAATTTATTCAGAGTTTAAAAAAAGTTCAAATTATAAACATGATAACTGATTTGTGGAGTAAAATTCAAGAATAATATTGTATCAAAAATAATTTGGACAGAAAAGAAATCAATTTATGTCATGAATAGTACCCCGTGAATAGTGTCGCACGTATGAATAGTACTCCGACATAAAAAGCTTAATATTTAACAAGAATTTTCAAAAAAATATCCTTGTGAAATGATACTAGATGAAGCGCAAATTTCAAGAATATTCTACTAATTTCAAGGAGTATAGAAACAATATTTTAACAAAATGAGTGTAAAATTCAGAATCTGAAATGAAATAATATTACTTACATACTACAGAGTATGGAAGAAAATATTATTTCTTACGAATATTGAACAAAAATAATATCCCTTACTGTATGACCCCGAATTTTATGAAATATAAGTATTCAATTTTTCTATTTAAATTAAAGTTAAGGGTGATATATGAATTTTTTTTAAAATACGCAAGTGGTTATAAAATATTCATTGTTGTCGGGGAATATTCATTTGGTCGTGAAATATTCTTTTTGTCGGGGAATATTCGTACGACGGCGCAACCATTTGTGGGCCCCATAACAGAATAACTGTCGGATGAAGAAAATGAAAAAATTGAGTTTTTATGAATAACGACGTAGTTGTTACCGTTAACGCTATTGAAATACCCGGTGGTTAAAATACAGTAATACGCGTGGTTGCACAGTAGCACACGGTTTTGCACAGTATTTTCAAATTATTGATCCTTACGTAAGAAGGCACTACTCAATAATTGTTATAGTAGTCACTGTTCAATATTTTATTTTATTGATTCAATAATTGCTGCGTTGATATTTTATATTATTGTTGTTTCAATAATTGTTACTGCACAGTATTTTTCATTATCATATCAATAATTTATATTATTTGAATAATATTATTAGATAGCATTATTGGCAATGTCTAGAGAGTTCTGTCTAAGGAGAGGTTTGGTCACCTAATTGTGCGCCAGTAAGGAGAAATTTTTATTGGAAAGCCCTCTCTTTCCTGGGAACGGTCTGGTTGTCATAATTGTGATTCTGTAATATTATTTGTGAATAATTAATTATTGATTTATATGATAAGGAAATATTTATTTTATGTGAATATAAATGATGGATTTATTTATGTGGTTATAAATGAAGAAATTAATGTTGAGGTATTTTATCAGTATTTTATCGGATTGGAGGTATTAAAAGATCAAATCAGTATTCTTACAACTTTATTGTGTGAGTTATAATTTTTAATCTGACGGTTGGATCGTTGTGATTTTTGGATATGTTATACATATATAAGTTGAGTATATGTTCACAAATTTTGAACCGTTAAAAATGAACGAATGATTTTTTATGAATTTTAAGAGGTGACTGATTCGGAAATTAGGTTTATAAATAATTTTGGTAGAAATTCTAGAAATGGGTGGGCCCCACTTTTGGTTGTTGGGGAAGATGACTGATTTTTGGTGGGTGGAATAGTAGCAGGTAAAGCCATCAGGTAGCAGGTCAAGTCTACTTCGGCGTGCTAACATTTTACTATAAATAGAGGGCTAAGTTAGAATTGAAAATCACACCAGAATTCATAAGTTTTTCTCTTTTTCTCTCTAGATTATCGAGGGTATTTTGTGAGTATTTAGATACTTGGTGAGTTGCTATTTATCAGTACAAGTTTCCTTCAACGTCATATCCGATATCCAGTCAGAAATACTGCTTTTTTGAGGTAAGAGATAGTAAGGGATATTAAGGGATGTTATATTCTTCATAATGACGTTATTCTTTCAATATCATTATACTGAAATATTGATATAGATTTTATTGTAGAATTTCTACCTTTTTGAGTCGGGGTTACTATTCATTTATACGGCACTATTCACGTATACGGCACTATTCATGTATATGACACTATTTATGTATATGACATTATTTACGTATACGGTATTATGTACGAATACGGAGTACTATTCACGAGTTACTATTCATGAGTAACTATTTACAAGTTACTATTTACGAGTTACTATTCATGAGTTACTATTCATGGATACTATTCACGATAAAAATTGGTTTCTTTTTCTGACCAAATTATCGTTGATTTATGATTGTTGCTCTTAAAAATAAATGCAGTTGTTGATCATATTATTTTTATTATCATATATAACATTTTTATAACCCTGATGTTGAATTTCTCTTTCACTTGAGTGTAAAGATGGGTAGATTATCGGTATGATCGTGACTATGGGTTCTCTTTGGCCAGTAGTGCAAAGATGAATTGTTAACTGGTATGATCATGACCATTGAATTTATAATTGAATATCTTTAGCTTAAGTATAAAGATGAATTGATTAACATAGTTATAATTATTGTTTATATAAATTCTGAAATGATTATATATTTCTTTGAGATATTAATATATTTTACCTGTAGTGCAAATATGAACTGTTGAGGAATATCTTTGCCCTGTAGTGCAAAGATGAATTGTTGATGAATATCTTTGACCCGTAGTGCAAAGATGACCTGTTGTTGAATATCTTTGGCCAGTAGTGCAAAGATGAACTGTTGACGAATATCGTTGGCCCGTAGTGCAAAGATGAATTTATTAGTATAATTATGAACAGGAACTGTGATTTGGTATAATCATGATCTTTGATGTTTCAGGTAAAGACATGTGATGAAAATTATCTTCGTCTTGGATGCGAAGAGGAATTTAGAATCATAATTATGATTATGTGTTATTCTTATGATTGTGGACCAGAACTGTTGATTGATGTTATAGGGATAAAATATTATTGGTGGATTTTTAACATGAAGAAGATAATAGACTTTATGGTCTATTTGACTCTTCTAATGGATTGCTCGTTCCGCTGCAACTATGGTTGAAATTTTTTATCATCTACCATATGTTCTAAATCTCTGATTTTTTACTAATGAAGACTATTGGTAATTTAATTACCTTTAGTCATGATATTCTTTACTGGGCTAGTTGTGCTCACCCTTTTGCTTCAAAATTCCTTTTCAGGTAATAAGAGTGTAGCTGGGTCGAGCAAGGATAACGGAAAAATAGAACGATGGTCTCTAGTTGTGGAGGTTCTACCTAAGTAGTATAGAAAAGTGTTGTATACATCATTTAGTAGTTATATTTGATTAATCAAATAGGGTGAGGCGAACCCAACGTTGGAAGGGTGTTTTGCCACTATCATACAAGATGTCTAAAGATATACAACTTCGTGTCATCATAAGATAGGGTTGTGCACATCCACTTGCTGAGTATATCTACGAGCACTGCCTATATAATCTTGGTATTTGTTTGAAGTATAATTCTCAATTAGAGACAGTTGAGATAATGATATGTCAAGAGAAGACTCATCATTGGAGAGAATATGATAGTAATCTTCTTATTTTTCTTTGGGGTCTATTGGGTCAACCAAGGATAATTCTGTGGACATATGATATCTATCATAACCTAGACGCATGACCTCCCATGTACGAAGGTTTCCTTGAGCACTTTCCAAAGATTTTAATTTCTAAAACAGTTATTGACTGTACCTTTATGTAATATATCAATGTGAGGTGTTGTCCATAGTTGGGACATGAGCCACAGTTGGTATTAAAACTCACAGCATATGTGTTGTTGTATTTTGCACGACAATTGTTGTAATAAAGTTGTAGTTATTTTCTGTACCATGTATTTGGCGACTCATAATAGGTTGGGTGGAATGGACCTATTTTGGGGTTGTCACATTTGGTATCAGAGCTATAAGTAAAGAGCCCCGAGCCTCTCGCTGGTGACTTCCTGTTGATGGGGGATGCACCGAAGTCAGACTCTCCGTAGGGGACGCCGTTCTGCGGTGGCAAACTAATAGGTACCAATGTAAGGTGCTGTCCACTGATGGGACATTTGTCACATTTGGTATCAGAGCTTAGAGATATGATCTCTGGCAGAGATCGAAAAATAGAACTAGGAGGGGAAAGATGAGTAAATCCTTCGCTAGTGTGTCCTACCTAAGCTTATTTGTTGGTCAGACATAATATCGGGATATTATGTGATATCTTAATTTGTTCAATTAACCCTTGTTTTGAAGCTGTATTCTAGAATGATATCTGAAATACAGGAGATGAGCAATGGAGAAATCATGATGACAGGGAAGATGAAATCTGAAATAAAAGCAAGGTATTTTTAACTTTTTGAAATACCAGGTACGTAAATTTCGGGGACAAAATTTTATAAGGAGGGGAGATTGTAAGACCCCGAATTTTATGAAATATAAGTATTCAATTTTTCTAGTTAAATTAAAGTTAAGGGTGATATATGAATTTTTTTTTCAAAATACGCAAGTGGTTATAAAATATTCATTGTTATCGGGAAATATTCGTTTGGTCGTGGAATATTCTTTCTGTCGGGGAATATTCGTACGACGGCGCAGCCATTTGTGGGCCCCATAACAGAATAACTGTCGGATAAAAAAAACGATAAAATTGAGTTTTTATAAATAATGTCGTAGTTATTACCGTTAACACTGTTAAAATACCCGGTGATTAAAATACAGTAATACGCGTGGTTGCACAGTAGCACACAGTTTTGCACAGTATTTTTGAATTATTGATCCTTACGTAAGAAGGCACTACTCAATAATTGTTATAGTAGTTACTGTTAAATATTTTATTTTATTGATTCAATAATTATTGCGTTGATATTTTATATTATTATTGTTTCAATAATTGTTACTGCACAATATTTCCCATTATCAGATCAATAATTCATATTATTTGAATAATATTATTAGATAGCATTATTGGCAATGTCTAAAAAGTTCTATTTAAGGAGAGGTTTGGTCACCTAATTGTACGCCAGTAAGGAGAAATCCTTATTGGAAAGCCCCCTCTTTCCTGGGAACGGCCTGGTTGTCATAATTGTGATTCTGTAATATTATTTGTGAATAATTAATTATTGATTTATATGATAAGGAAATATTTATTTGATGTGGATATAAATGATGGGTTTATTTATGTGGTTATAAATGAAGGAATTAATGTTGAGGTATTTTATCAGTATTTTGTCGGATTAGAGGTATTAAAAGATCAAATCAGTGTTCTTACAGCTTTATTGTGTGAGTTATAATTTTTAATCTGACCGTTGGATTATTATGATTTTTGGATATGTTATACATATATAAGTTGAGTATATGCTCACAAATTTTGAACCGTTAAAAATGAACGAATGATTTGTTATGAATTTTAAGAGGTAACTGATTCGAAAATTAGGTTTATAAATGATTTTGGTAGAAAATTCTAGAAATGGGTGGGCCCCACCTTTGGTTGTTGGGGAAGATGGCTGATTTTTGGTGGGTGGAATAGTTACAGGTAAAGCCATCAGGTAGCAGGTCAAGTTTGCTTCGGCGTGCTAACATTTTCCTATAAATAGAGGGCTAAGTTAGAATTGAATATCACACTAGAATTCATAAGTTTTTCTCTTTTTCTCTCTAGATTATCGAGTGTATTTTGTGAGTATTTAGATACTTAGTGAGTTGCTATTCATCTGTGCAAGTTTTCTTCAACGTCATATCCGATATCCAGTCAGAAATACTGCTCTTTTGAGGTAAGGTATAGTAAGGGATATTAAGGGATGTTATATTCTTCATAATGATGTTATGCTTTCAATATCATTATACTGAAATATTGGTATAGATTTTATTGTGGAATTTTTACCTTTTTGAGTTGGGGTTACTATTCACGTATACAGCACTATTCATGTATATGGCACTATTTACGTATACGGTACTATATACGAATACGGAGTACTATTCACGAGTTACTATTTATGAGTTACTATTCACGAGTTACTATTCACGAGTTACTATTGACGGGTACTATTCACGACAAAAATTGGTTTCTTTTTATGGCCAAATTATCGTTGATTTATGATTGTTGCTCTTAAAAACAAATGCAGTTGTTGATCATATTGTTTTTATTATCATATATAACATTTTTATAACCTTGATGTTGAATTTTTCTTTCACTTGAGTGTAAAGATGTGCAGATTATTGGTATGATCGTGGCTATGGGTTCTCTTTGGCCAGTAGTGCAAAGATGAATTGTTAACTGGTATGATCAGGACCATTAAATTTATAATTGAATATCTTTAGCTTAAGTGTAAAGATGAATTGATTAACATGGTTATAATTATTGTTTATATAAATTCTGAAATGATTATATATTTCTTTGAGATATTAATATAGTGCAAATATGAACTGTTGAGGAATATCTTTGGCCTGTAGTGCAAAGATGAATTGTTGATGAATATCTTTGGCCCGTAGTGCAAAGATGACCTGTTGTTGAATATCTTTGGCCAGTAGTGCAAAGATCAACTGTTGACGAATATCGTTGGCCTGTAGTGCAAAGATGAATTTATAGTATGATTATGAACAGGAACTGTGATTTGGTATAACCATGATCTTTGATATTTCAGGTAAAGAAATGTGATGAAAATTATCTTCGTCCTGGATGCGAAGAGGAATTTAGAATCATAATTATAATTATGAGTTATTCATATGATAGTGGACCAGAACTGTTGATTGATGTTACGGGGATAAAATATTATTGGTGAATTTTTAATATGGAGAAGATAATAGACTTTATGGTCTATTTGACTCTTCTAATGGATTGCTCGTTCAACTGCAACTATGGTTGAAAATTTTTATCATCTACCATATGTTTTAAATCTCTGATTTATTACTGTTGAAGGCTATTGATAATATATATATATATATATATATATATATATATATATATATAATAAAAAACTCCCCCCGTGACCCTTTGAATTCTCCCCCCCCCAAGGACAAGTTTTAATATAAAATATATATATATATATATATATATATATATATATATATATAACAAAATTGAGATAACTTCTACCGACAGTTTCAAAAAATAGATAAGTTGGGGTCCATATAATAAGCAAAATTTACAACAAATACTTAATAAAAATCCCTTTTATTTATCTCAATTCATTTGGCTTCACAAAACACATTTTTAATAACATTTATTCATCATTATTATAACTCGTAATATTAACAATTAGATCATTCCAAGGAAAGAGGCGGTTTTTCGATAAGGACTTCTTCTTATTAGCGCGCAATTAGGTGACCAAACCCCCTTCCTCGACAGAACTTTCTAGACATTGTCAATAATGCAGATAGTAATATGAATAACTTTGTCACCACAATTATTGATTTAATAATATAAAATATTGTGCAGCAGATATTGTGGCAATAATTGAATCAATAATGTGACATACTATGCACCAATTATTGTAGCAATAATTGAGTATAACCGAGTGACTTCTCACGTAAGCATCAATAATCAATACCGTGTACTACTATGCAACCATGCGTATTACTGTACTTTTATTATCGGGTATTTTAACAGTTAACGGTAAAACTTTCGTCGTTATTTTTATAAAAAGATATTTACGTCATTTTCTAACTCCGACAGTAATTCCGTTGTGGGGTCCACCAATAATTGTGTCGTCGTACGAATATTCTCTTATAAAATGAATATTCCCCGACTAATTAAATATTTTATGACAACTTGCTTACTTTGCAAAATTTATAAATATTACCCACAACTATAACATTATATCAAAATCACACCATAATATTCAAAAAGATATTTTGAGAAAATTATATCTTTATTCATAAAAGTTGGGATCTTACAGTTGGTGACCCTTTGGATGGCCACTTAACCCTTTAAAAGGCATGAGATGCTTCTGAAAAGGCATGACATGACATCCTTTGGTCAAAACGACGTAGTTTTGATCATTTACAGAATGGAAAGGTCTTTTCGGACCCATAAAACGAAGTAGTTCTAGTATTAGCAGAACCAAAACTAAGTAATTTTAGGCTTAATAGAAAAGGTGTGACAAAATGACGTAGTTTTGGGGCGTCCGTTTACATTGATACCCTTTCAGCAGACATCGCTTCTCAAAACGACACATTTTTGATAAAATAATAACTATCGTTTATCAAAATGACACAATTTTGATATTAGAACTAAATAAATTAAATTTAAATAAATTTTGTCTAAAAAATTATCTACAAGGATCCAGACCTAGACCTACAAGCCCGAACCCAGCTAGGCCGGCAGGTCGGTTGGCGGCGAGGCGCGCGTGTGGGTTCAAACCAAGCCTTGGCTAGGTCATTTCCCTTCCATAAAAGTGGGGTGCCCCTTGGGGCCCAAACCCAAGAGCAATTTCTTTGTATATAAACACATTAAAAGTTTAGTTCTTAACCGATGTGGGACTTAACCTTTTCCCATATATATTTATTATCATTTATCATTTTCAAGTGTGATCTTTGGGAGTTAATATCTTATTAATTACTCCATGAATTTGAGTTTCTAAATATTTAATTTAATATATTTATGGAGTAAAACACATTAATATATGAAATCATTAAAAATAATTAATGACACCCACATTAATTTAGGCTCAAATTCTAACAATCCCCCACATAAATGATATTGACTGTCAGCCATATGCAAATGTTATGCAGACTCTAAGAGAGAGACGTAATTAGAAATCATCTGTATCGAGAAAGGTAACTTTTGGCTTTGAGCCTTTCCTTATGAAAGACTATCGGGTTTATATACTGGTTGTTCAGTGAACGTGATGTCTTGAACTGTCCAATCATTTGTGTAATTCGAGACAATAGTAATTCACACAGAATCTTTTCAGACATTATTTGGTTCTCATGATTTTGTTCATTTTGGCCCCGAACAATCCCGAATTTATGAGTGCTTTAGAGAAGTATAGCCTTATCATTCTCATAGAATTAGCCCAGTTCACACTCACATAAGTGATTCTTAATAAAAGTATCTTGCCATACTTCACATGTGTAAGATCCTGAATTTTATGAAATAAAAGTATTTAACAAATATTATTCTAAATAGTGAGGTGATAATTTAATAAATGCTATAGTTAAGGGTGATATGTGAAAATTTTACAAAGTAAGCAAGTTGTCATAAAATATTTGTTGTGTTGGGGAATATTCGTTTGGTCGAAGAATATTCGTACGACACCGCAATCATTGGTGAACCCCACAACGAAATAACTGTCGGATATAGAAAGCGACATAAATAACCATTTTATAAAAATAATAGTAAAACTTTTACCGTTAAACTGTTGAAATACCCGGTGATAAAAATATAATAATACGCGTTGTTGTACAGTAGCACACGGTATTGCACAGTATCTCTGATTATTGATTCTTACGTAAGAAGTCACTCAGTTTTATTCAATAATTGCCACAATAGTTGATGTATAGTATTTCATATTATTGATTCAACTGTTGTCAGAGTATCATTTGAACAATATTTTATATTATTAAATAAACAATTGTCACACCACAGTTATTCATATTATTATTTACATTATCGACAATGCCTAGAAATTTCTATCGAGGAAAGGGGTTAGTTTATTTAATTGCGCGCCAATAAGGAGAAATCCTTATCGAAAAGCCCCTTCTTTCCTAGGAACAATATGGTTGTCAATATTGTGATTATAATATTAATGATGAATAATTATTGATAAAAATATTTCTATTATATTGGGAATATTAATGTTAGTGGAAATCGATATTTTTTCGATAATAGTTGATTTCTGGATGTTAAATTGACCAAAAGGGAAATTAATCAGATAAATGAGCAATTAATTACTATTGATTCACATGCAAGTGCTATTAGGGTAGGTTATGCAAGATTGATAATACTTGAAGGACTAAATTAAAAATAGAGGCAAAGATGAAGGTACTAAAGTATAATTAATTTTGTAATTTGCCACCTTTTCCTAGCCTATAAAGGTACTAAAGTATAATTATTTCGTACCATTTTTGAATAGCAAAGTTATAATAACAAGTTATAGTGAGATAAATTATAGAGAAAGAATAAGAGAGAAATAAGAAGAGTATTCTGCTACTATACTATTGCAGTATCTAATTTCCTACTAAGGTAAGTGGTATTATTTATTTCATATTCGTAAAGGATGTCATTTTTTTCATACTCATAAATGTTGTCATTCTATTACTTATTAATCTGTGGAATAACCTGTCTACGTGGACTACTGCATGCTTAGTAAATAGCCCTTCGTATTCATTCCTTATTAATCTGTGAGAATAACCTGTCTATGCGGACTATCGCATGCCTGATAAATAACCTTTCATATTCATTATTTATTAAGTAAGGAAATGATCTGTCTACGCAGATTACTGCATGACGAGTGAAAATTCATTTGCAGTTTCTTGTATTATTTTATTTCATATTCATAAATCTAAACTTATTATTGCTTCTATAATTCCTAAAATTATTAGAAATTCCTTGAGGTTTGTGCTTTATCTAATATCATTTCACTGGAATATTGGTATAAACTCTCTTATTAAAATTTTAATCTTTTCATGTCAGGGTACTATTCATGATTAGAAATTCCTTGAGGTTTGTGCTTTATCTAATATCATTTTCTTTTCTTTATCCAAGTTATCTTTTATGAATCTTATTCTTGAAACTGAATCTATGTTTTTATCTTCATGTTGACAATTTAGACATTCTTGATAGGGGTGCTCAAAAAATTTGGTTTTTTTGATTTTTTTCGGTACCGATTTTTCAATTTTTTTATACTTTTCGGTACCTGTAGCGGTAATGAAAATTTTGAATTCGGTAAATACCTAAAAATCGAAAAAAAACCAAAAATTTGAAAAGTTGAAAAATTCTTTTGTTCCTTGCTGAAAAGTTGTGGTTCTGTTCGGTTAATCACTTTTAGTCTACATCCACATGTTTTATATTGCCTGCATGCAACATGCATGTTAAGAAATTAAGAGTATGTACATGCAGAGTCTTATAATATGATATATATAAACTAAGCATAAACCCATGCAGTCATCTTATAAACTTTTACGGTAGGAAAATTAAATACATATTCCTTCCATTCTAAAGAAGATATATATATATATATATATATATATATATATATATATATATATATATATATATATATATATATATTGAAAACTTGACATGGTGTCTTTTTCTGTTTTACATATAGTGTCTACAGGAAGTTTTTATAAAATGAAATACTATATTACTATGATACTATCTACTCCATAAAATTTGATAGCATATCCCAAGTCCAAGAGATATCATCTTGCAGCTCACAATCTAACATTGCCATTGCAGTAGGCAAGACTTCAATAACTGAAAAAAAGATAAGGTAACAAATTAACATGAATCATCAAAAGAATTAACCAAAAATTTTAAACTACAATTACTATTTACTACAACTATGATAGTTAAATACTTTTAGACCAACAATTGTAATTAGTATTTGTAAGAATGTAATTTACTAGTCTCATTTCTTAGTTTTAAAAAATTTATTAATATAAAAAAAATTATTTAATTTTTGCGGTATAACCGAAAATCGAACCGAAAAAATCGGTACCGACTTTGTACCTTACCAGTACCGAAACCGGTTATTCAGTACCGGTACCGGTTCTTGATTTTTCGAGTTTTTCGGTTCGGTGCCGATTCGGTTTTTCGGTACCGGTTCGGTTTTTTATCGATGAGCACCCCTAATTCTTGAACTATGGATAAATTGAATTAATTAAATAAATTAACATATCACATAATATCCCTATATTATGACTGACCAACAAATAAGCTTAGATAGGACACACTAGCGAAAGATTTATTCATCTTTCCCCTCCTAGTTCTATTCTCCGATCTCCGCCAAAGACCATATCCCTAATCTCTGATACCAACTGTGACGCCCCCAAAATAGGTATACAACACCTATTCTGAGTCGCCAAATACATGGTACAGAAAGCAAACTACAACTTCAATAATACAATTGTCTTCTAGATAATATCCACACTCAAATAAGTTTTCATTACAATTATTCAAACACTATTTTACAGAAATAGTGAGGACTGCTAAAATATATTTCTAGAACCATCACTCCATACCCCGACTAGATCTTGCTATGTTCTCACCTCCTGAGAAGAAAAATGGAACAAAAAGGAAAAGGGTGAGCTCAACTAGCCCAGTAAAGAATATTATGACTAAGATAATATATAACAAATTATCATTAGTCTTCAACAGGGAAAAATCTGATAGAATATAATAGACAACAAGTTTTAGATCAACAAATGCAGCGGAAACAGCAATCCATTAGAAGAGTCACGTAGAATGAATTCTACTATCTTCTAAGATTTAAAAAAAATCCATCATCAATATTTTATCCATGTAACAACAATTAATATACATCTTTAATCAAATATCCATCTTTGCACTACAGGTCAAAGATATTCATTTGTATCACCAGTCGGTCATGTTCATCTCAATACCTGTTCATCTTTGCACTACGGGCCAAAGATATTCATCAGTTAATCGTTCATCTTTGCACTACAGGCCAAAGATATTCAGTAATATCATCATTTAAGACTGAAGATGATGAAAAATATTTTAAAGAACGAATCTAGTGAGACAGAAGGACAAATATTAGGGATTCGTATTTTAATTTATCCAAGTTCAATAATACTCCATAATAAACTATAGTGGAGTAAAATTCAAGAATGAAGATCAAAAAACGGATTAAATTTCAAGAATAAAGGTCACAACAGATAACCGGGAAGGAAAGAAAGAAAATATTTTTTTTTCTTTTGTGAACAGTACCCGTGAACAGTAACTGTGAGCAGTACTCGTAAACAGTACCCGTGAACAGTACCCATGAACAGTAACTGTGAACAGTACCCGTGAACAATACTCGGTCATGAAAAGTTCTAAATTTGATAAAAAATTCAGACCAATATTCTTATGAAATGATATTAGATGAAGCAAAATTTATAATCATTTCAGGAATTATAGAAGCAATAAAATAATATCCTTTACCTTTGTAAAAGCTGGATTTGAATGGAATATCGGATATTACTCTGAGAAAATCTTGCAGAAAAACTACGCTCAAAGTGTTTTTATACTCAAGAAAATACTCACAATACTTTTAGAATAAGAATTTCTAAATTTTAAGGTGTGATTGAGGAAGGAGGGTTATCCCTCTATTTATAGTGCAACACGGAGGAAGGAATTGAAAAACCTGCCTAACTTTGCCAACCCATTCCTGCCAAACCTTTCATTTTTTCCTTATAGAGGGCCCACCCTTTTGAAAAAAGCTAGCTTTGCAGGAAGAATAATAAGCCAACTTTGACAAAAAAGAAAGGACATCTTCATGTATTACTTTCAAAAACAAGTTGCAGGCATTATTCCACCACCAACCATCTTAGGAAAATAACGGACACGCTATACAATTTGCTCACTCCTTCTTCTTTAATCACATGCATAAATATATATATATATATATATATATATATATATATATTATAACAATGATATTATTATTTAAACAATTATAAAATATTATAATAATATTTTGAATGAATATTCTATCGGAGAAATAATTGCCAACTTTCAACAAATAATTTCTGCATAATTTCCTTCAATTATATCCACATAAAAAATAAATATCTCCTTATCATATAAATCAATAAATTAATTATTCACAAATAATATTACAGAATCATAATTTTGACAACCAGGTCATTCCCAGAAAAGAGGGGGCTTTCCAATAAGGATTTCTCCTTACTGGCGCGCAATTAGATGAGCAAACCTCTCCTTGACAGAACTTTCTAGACATTGCCAATACTTTTATCTAATAATATTATTCAAATAATATGAATTATTGATCTGATAATGAGAAATACTGTGCAGCGACAATTATTGAAACAACAATAATATAAAATATCAACGCAGCAATTATTGAATCAATAAAATAAAATATTAAAAAGTAATTACTGTAACAATTATTGAGTAGTGCCTTCTTACGTACGAATCAATAATTCAACAATACTGTGTAATACCATGTGCTACTGTGCAACCACGCGTATTACTGTATTTTAACCACCAGGTAATCCAACAGTGTTAACGGTAACAATTACGTCGTTATTTATAAAACTCAAACTTTGTCGTTTTCTTTCATCCAACCGTTTTCCGTTATGGGGCCTACAAATGACTGCGCCGTCGTACGAATATTCCCGACAAAAAGAATATTCCACGACCAAGCGAATATTCCCCGACAACAATGATTATTTTATAACCACTTGCTTATTTTACAAAATTTGCACATTTCACCCATAACCAAAGTAGTATATCAAATTAATACATTATTAATTTAGAATAATGAATAGAGGAAAATTAACTTTTATTTATAATAAGTTGGGGTCTTACACTTACAATTTTGTTTATGTACATACGAGCAAGATGTTCAAGTGTATAAGTTTCTCGTATTGGTAAGAAATAAGCAGACTTGGTCAATCTATCAACAATGACCCAAATTGCATCAATGCCTTGAGAAACCTTGGGAAGACCAGTAACAAAATCTGTGGTAATGTCCTCCCACTTCCATTCTGGAATTTTAAGTGGTTGCAATGGACTTTTTGGTACTTGATGCTCCGCCTTGACTTGTCGAAAAGTTAGACACCTTGAGATAAACAACGCTATCTCTCTCTTCATATTGCTCCACCAAAATGTATGACGAAGATCACGATACATTTTGGTACTCCCAGGATGGATTGCAAACGGTGTGTTGTGCGCCTCCATCATGATTTTATACTTTAAATCAGGGTCGTTAGGAACACAAAGTCTGGAGTTGACTCGAAGTATTTCTTCTTCATCGATTCTTGCTTCCGGCATAGCACCTTCTTGCACTTTCTTCCTCATACGCATCAGCTCCAGGTCTGTAGCTTTAGCAGCTTTAACTTTATCAATTAAAGTCGGTTCTACTCGTATATTCGACATCATCACATGGGTCCCTGGAGTCTTTAACTCTATCTCCATCCTTTACAAGTCACACAAAATGGGCCTTTGCGTTGTCAATATTACACTCGTACCCGCATACGATCTTCTACTCAATGCGTCAGCTACCACGTTCGTTTTTCCAGGATGGTATTGGATGGTATGATCATAATCTTTCAACAGTTCAAGCCAACGTCGTTGTCGCATGTTGAGTTCGTTTTGAGTGAAGAAATATTTGAGGCTTTTATGATCCTTAAAGATCTCCACCTTCTCCCCATACAAGTAATGCCTCCAAATTTTAAGTGCGAAAACAACAGCTGCTAACTCTAGGTCATGAGTAGGATAATTTCTCTCATATTCTTTGAGTTGTCTTGAGGCATAGGCTATGACTTTCCCATGTTGCATGAGAACACATCCCAACTCCTTGCCCGAAGCATCACTGTAGATGACAAATCCCTTCGAGCCAGATGGTATTGTCAGAACAGGTGCTGAAATGAGTCTCCTCTTGAGTTCTTGAAAACTCTTCTCATATTCTTCGCTCCAACCGAACTTTGTATCTTTTCGAGTCAACTGAGTTAATGGAGTAGCGATTCGAGAAAATCCTTCCACGAATCTCCGATAATAACCAGCTAAACCGAGAAAGCTACGTACTTCGGTTACTGATTTAGGTTGCTCCCAGCTTTGAATAGCTTCAATATTTACCGGGTCAACAGATATTCCACGACTTGATACTACGTGCCCAAGGAATGCTACCTCCTCCAGCCAGAACTCGCATTTCTTCAAATTGTCATAAAGCTTGTATTCACGAAGCTTTTGGAGTGTCAGCCTCAAGTGTTGCTCATGATCTTCACGACTTTTGGAATAAATAAGGAAGTCATCAATAAAGACGACCATAAAGTGATCTAAATATTCCTTGAATACTCGGTTCATCATATCCATGAAGGCAGCAGGAGTATTAGTCAATCCAAAGGACATACTAGGAATTTATAATGCTCGTACCGAGTTCTGAAAGCCGTCTTTAGAATGTCATCTGTTCTAATCTTCAATTGGTGATATCCGGAATGAAGATCAATCTTTGAAAAGAATTTGGCTCCTTGCAACTGGTCAAACAGGTCATCAATACATGGCAACGGGTACCTATTTTTGATGGTGACATGATTCAACTCCCGATAATCAATACAAAGTCGCATACTCCCATCTTTCTTCTTCACAAATAGAACAGGAGCACCCCAAGGAGAAGTACTAGGACGAATAAAGCCAATGTCTAGCAATTCCTGCAGTTGGGTTTTTAACTCCTGAAGTTCAATAGGAGTCATTCGATATGGAGCTTTGGAAATGGGTTTTGTACCGGGTTCAAGGTCGATACAAAATTCAATTTCACGCTCTGGGGGTAAGCCAAGAAGTTCTTCAGGGAATACGTCAGGAAATTCATTAACAATAGAAATATCATTCAAAACTGAAGTATTTTTGACTAGATCCGTGACCTGAGCTAAGAAAGCTTGACATCCGTTTTTCAATAAATGAATAGCTTTATGGCTTGAGATTACAGTGATTGATTTTAATGGTTTGGTTACTTGAATTCGCATAATAGATTGATTAGGAATATGAAAGCTAACAACCTTACGAAAATAATCAATTTTTGCATGATGAGTAGCTAACTAATCAATCCCTAGAATTACATCAAATGCAAGTAATTTCAATGAAATAAGATCGACAGGTAATGTGAGGGTATCGATTTGAACCAAACAAGACTTATAAACCGTGGATGTAATGAAGGTTTCTCCCAATGGAGTTTCAATAGATAAGTCAAAGTCTAATTTCTCCGGAGTCAAATTTAAACGTTGAGCGCAAGTAGGAGAAATAAAAGAATGGGTAGAACCGGTATCAAATAAAGTATAGACTTCGTTAGAGTTTATGATAAGCTTACCTGTGATGACCTCATTCGGGTTCCTTGCTTTTTGAGAGGTCACAACAAACGCTCTTCCTTGCACTACCGACTTTGACTTTTCTGGGACAGCCTTTGGTGCCTCTATCCTAGCTGAATTTATCTTCAGTGAATGAAAAAATCGGGCTAAGTGACCTTCTTTTCCACAATTATAACATGCTTTGGACGGCATCGCGTAGTTTGGACTGATGTGTCCCTCCCCTCCGCATTTGAAGCATATGATCGGTGGTCGTTCTCCTTCCTTAACAACGGGTGCTGGTGCTGACGTCTTTCCATCATTGTTGAATCTCCTCTTCTTGAAATGTCCATTCTTATTATTTTGGCCCTGATTACCACCGAAGTGGTTACCATTTCTGGCATGTTGATTCCCTCCACGCTTGTTGTCACCGCTTCGATGACTGCTCTCACTGGTATTATTATTTTGCCGGCTGCTCCCTTTTGGTTGCATTGACTCGTTATTGCGCTCCACTAACTGAGCCCTATTCACAACATCTGAATACAAACACAGTTTATGAGAAATAAGATGTTGACGTATCTCCGGCTTCAAACCTCTTAAAAACATCCGCGTCATTCTCTCTTTATTATCAACCAAGTGGGACGCAAACCGGGACAACTCGACAAACTTAGCTTCGTACTGCGATACAGTCATATTATTCTGCTCCAACTTGATGAACTTTACCTCCTTCATGTGACGAATACTTTCGGGAAAGTACTTGTCATTGAACAGTTCTTGGAACTTCTCCCAAGACATCTTCAGTGCAGCAGGTTGAGTACGCTTTACCGATTTCCACCAGTAATCTGCCTCTCCTCGCAACATAATGGTGGTAAAGGGAACTTTTTACTCCTCGGCACATCCCAAGACATCAAATATCTTGGTGATCTGTTTTATCCACGTTTCCGCCATAAATAGTTTTGGTTGTTCAATAAACTCACCGACAAGGATATTCCGACAGAATAATAGATAATGGAACCAGGTCCGGCGTAAACGTACAGACAGGATATTCCGACAGAATAATAAATAATGAAACTAGGTCCGGCGTAAAATGCACAGACAGTATATTCCGACAGAATAATAAAGAATGGAATAACGGAAGAATTTCACCAAGTATAGGGTAGCCCGCTGTTGATCGATTTCGCAATCAATGAATACGTGTAAGTATACACGATCAACAAGTAATAAAGTGAAAGTAGAGTATCGTTCCCACGAGGAATTATTTAATAAAAATTACCAAGTACTAATTCTTAACCAAACTAATTTTATTTAAACAATCTCAAATCGTGATTTTTTTAATTAAGAAAACTAAATTAACTAATTAAACTGAATTGCTTTATGACTGAATTCAGAAAAATAAAGATTAAGACTTCAATATCCCCAATTATGAACTATAAATCAATTATTCAATTATCCCAATTATTATGCCTACTGAATTGTTAATAGGAATTCTCAAATGCCAAAAGTCCTTTTCTAAATGATCAATTGACTTCTATTTAATCCAGATTAATCTTCCTATATTATTATGCAAAACAATTGAATTAAACTCCTTCAATTCCAATTCCTTATGTGTTACATGCGGTGAACATATATTTCCATTCAATTCACAAATCTAATTATTCACCATACAAATAACTAAGTCACATGCTATAATGCCCACTTCTAACCCTAAAATTCCTCTTCCAATTCCTTCTAGAGTAACAAGGTAATTACTGATCAGATAATTAATCAATAAGCTCAAGACAAGATAAACAATTCACCTTGACATAAATAATTGGAATAAATCAAATAATTAATTCATAGACATAAAAGGTTCAATTGAAATCTTAATAAAAGAGTTAGTTCATAATTAATGAATTAAAACCAAGAATCCACAACTGAATAGACATTAAAAGATAAAAGTATGATAAGAGAAAATAATAGAATCTGTTGTTAGCAAATCTAATGCTCCCCTCTTGCTCCTGCTCTTGATCTTCAATGATCTTCAAGTTGCTTCAATCTCTAAAACTAATAAGAACTAGGGTTAATGTCTAATCTAATGGAGTGTATCCCTAATCTAATCTATGTAATCTCCCTCTATTTTATGTCTTACATCATGTATTTATAGGTTACAAGTTTAATTTTTAGCTTAGGAACAAACCTAATCCAATTTGGAGTCAAAAAGGTGTCAAAATTTACCCAAAAACGCATCCAGACCATCACCAAGCCCTTCCCCAGCCCCCCAGCGCTGGGCTTAACGATCAACCGCTGCTCCCCAGCGCCCCGGCGCTAGGCGTAGGCCTGTTTTGGGCTCCCCGGCGCTGGTCCCATGTTCTGACATTTTCTGCCTTGACGTCCTTTGGAAAAATGGCCATAACTTCTTCATCAGAACTCCGATTTTGATGATTCAAGATGATCCGGAAAGAGGAGAAGTAGATCTACAACTTTTATTCTTTAAGTGTTTCGAAATAAGGTCCGGAGCAATACTCAAATTGGCTCTAAAGTGACTGCTGTGTAAATGGCAAGCCGAAAACGCAATTCTAGCCACCCCAAACGACGATCCAAGTAACTTTTGTCCCAATTCCCACAAAACAACGTAAAGCATGCATGAATAGACACAAATACTTAAAATCAACTAAAAGATTAAGCTCAAACGCACTCAATTATGAGTATAAAACTCACTCATCAAGTACCCCCAAACTTAAACATTTGCTTGTCCTCAAGCAAAAACACAAAAGAACTAAAAATAAACAAACAAACTCAACTACATGAATGCATATGTATGATCTACTTCCTAATATACATACGAACCCAGTAATAAATCAGTATGATATATAGCAACATGCCTCAAAGATACCATTTGTACTCAAATAATATATCCAATCAAGTCAAAATCCATAACTTTAACCAATTAGTCAATCCAAACCTGTCATCACCCATGTTGTGTGTGCGTGCTTGTTAACCATTCTAACCAACCACAGTTCAAGATAATCACATAACAAACTTCTTAAAAGGAAAATTTCAGTTCTAATTCAATTACTTTTGTGAACATGACAACTCTGGTTAAAACTAAGCAATTATCAAGTCTTAAGGTAAATACATGATTTATTTATACTCTTATTCAATCACGAGGGCATTTTTGCTCATTCTCGTGTTTTATTCAATTTTTTTCTCATGGTTGTGCTATGTCTTATTCCCTTAGACTTTTCAGTGCTACCTTAATGAGCTTTCGACCAATGACTCCCAAGTCATTAATGTGACGCCCCCAAAATAGGTATACATCACCCATTCTGAGTCGCCAAATACATGGTACAAAAATAAATACAACCTTAGTAATACAATTGTCGTGCAAAATACGACAACACATATACTGTGAGTTTAAATACAAATAGAGAGTATAAAAACTCAAAAGGAGTCCTCATTACAATTATTGATACACTATTTTACAAAAATAGTGAGGACTGCTAAACAACTTTCTAAAATCGTCACTCCATACCCCGACTAGTTTTTCCTATACTATATCCTCCTGAGAAGAAAATGGAACAAAAAGGGTGAGCTCAACTAGTCCAGTAAGGAATATTATGACTAAGATAATATACAGCAAATTATCGTTAGTCTTCAACAGGGAAAATCTGATAAAATATAATAGATAACAAGTTTTAGATCAACAACTGCAGCGGAAACAACAATCTATTAGAAGAGTCAAGTAGAGAAAGAATTCTACTATCTTCTAAGATTTAAAAGTCCATCATCAATATTTTATCCTTGTAACATCAATCAATATACATCTTGAATCAAATATTCATCTTTGCACTACAAGCCAAAGATATTTATTTATATCACCAGTTGGTCATGTTCATCTCAACACCTGTTCATCTTTGCACTACAGACCAAAGATATTCATCAGGTAATCATACATCTTTGCACTACATGCCAAAGATATTAAGTAGTATCATCATTTAGGACTGAGGATGATGAAAAATATTTTAAAGAAAACGAATTCAGTGAGATAAAAGAATAAATATTAGGGATTCGTATAACAGTTTATCCAAGTTCAATAATACTCCATAATAACCAATTTTGAAGCAGAATTCATAAATAAAGATCAAAACATGGATACAATCAAAGATAGTAACCATAATAGACAACTTGGATAAAAAAATTTCATTTTTTGGTGAATAGTGTCGTATTCGTGAATAGTGTCGTATATGTGAATAGTAACGTATACGTGAATAGTAACCCCGACACAAAAAGTTCCAAATTTGATAAAAAGTTCATACCAACATTTTGGTATAATGATATTGAAGAAAATATCATTTTAAGAAGAATATAACACCCCTTACCTCAAAATATCAGTACTTCTGATCGGAATATCGGTATAAGACTGAAGGAAACTTGCACTGATGAATAGAAACACACAAAGTATCTAAATACTCACAAAATACACTCAATAATCTAGAGAGAGAAAGAGAGAAAACTTGTTTCTGGTGTGATTTTCAATTCTAACTTAGCCCTCTATTTATAGGAAAATGTTAGCACGCCGAAGCAGACTTAACCTGCAACCTGATGGCTTTACCTTCTACTATTCCCACCCACCACATTTGAATAAAAATCTCAGCACATTTTCATCAACCAAAAGTGGGGCCCACCAATTCTAAAATTTTCCACTAAAATGATAAATTCTGAAACTTCAACAATTTCTGAACCAGTCATCTCTTAAAATTCATAACTAATCATACGTTCATTTTTAACGGTTCAAAATTTGTGGATATATACTCAACTTATAACATATTCAAAAATCACAACGATCCAACGGTCGGATTAAAAATTATAACCCCCGCAATATATCTTAAAAATCCTGATTGATTTTTAATACCTCCATTCCGACAAAAATACTGATAAAACACCTTAACATTAATTCCTTCATTTTTAACCACAAAATATATCCAACATTTATAGTCACATAAAATAAATATTTCCTTATCATATGAATCAATAATTAATTATTCACAATTAATATTACAGAATCACATTTATGACAACCAGACCGTTCCCAGGAAAGAGGGGGCTTTCCAATAAGGATTTCAAGGACTGGCGCGCAATTAGGTGACCAAACCTCTCCTTAGACAGAATTTTCTAGACATTGTCAATAATACTATCTAATAATATTATTCAAATAATATGAATTATTGATCTGATAATGGAAAATACTGTGCAGTGACAATTATTGAAACAACAATAATATAAAATATCAACGCAGCAATTATTGAATCAATAAAATAAAATATTGAACAGTAACTACTATAACAATTATTGAGTAGTGCTTTCCTTCGTAAGAATCAATAATTCAAAAATACTGTGCAATCCGTGTGCTACTGTGCAACCACGCGTATTACTGTATTTTAACCACCGGGTATTCCAACAATATTAACGGTAACAACTACGCCGTTATTTATAAAAACTCAATTTTTGTCGTTATCTTCATCCAACCGTTTTTCGTTATGGGGCCCATAAATAGCTGCGCCGTCGTACGAATATTCCCCGACAGAAAGAATATTCCACGACCAAACGAATATTCCCCGACAAAATGAATATTTTATAACCACTTGTTTATTTTGCAAAATTTGCACATTTCACCCATAACCAAAATATTATATCAAATTAACACCTTATTATTCACAATAATAATTAGAGAAAATTTGATTTTATTCATTAATAAGTTGGGGTCTTACAATTAAGACCTTAGGGCGTTAGGTGTAAAGACAATCCCCTCGGGCTTATTTACTCAAGTAACAAAGGCCACAAAACTAGACAAGCATGCCACGGTGTTTATTCTTTTTTTTTTCTTTTTCATCATCTCTTTTCTTTTTTTTCTTCATTTTTTTTCTTTTTGTTTTTCTTTTTGTAATATATATATCCCATAGATTCCTCCAAACTCAAGCTTTTGCGTCATTCCAACCTTTACTGCCAGTTCACTAATTTTCTTAAATTTTAACCAAGATTTTTCCTCAGAAACAAATTATGAAACTCTTGAACCAAGTGGTTAAAACAGTTAAACTTTAAGTGCTAACCAGTTACATAAGTTTAAGACAGGCTTAGATTATCATCATGATTAAAATTAGAACTCATCATCAATTATCAACACTGTTCAAGTTAACATCCAAAACCAATGTTATCATAGGCCGAGCTAAGACCACACCAACCTATCACACAGTTTCATGCAAAAAAAAAATGCAATTATACTTCATGAACACATACTAATGCAACACATATATGAATGTGCAAATAACTACCATGTATTATATGCAACCTAAAAAAGACAGTGCTAACACAAAAAAAAATGAACTACCATGCAGATAACTAATTATATGCAATACGACACTAAGATGCCCCCAAACTTAAACTAAACATTGTCCTCAATGAATGAAATATAAAAAAAGTAAAGCAGAGGACTTCCCTGAAAATATAGCAATCTTCCTTTTTGTCCACTAAGTTTGGAGAGTAGGCTAAGCACATGAAACAAATTGGGCACCACACTTGAATTTGACTTGAATAACCTTTAAAACAATGATAGAAGCAATTTTATTAAATCCTAAATAAATACAAATTCAAAACTACTAATATAAAACCTAATAAAAACTAAAAATAAAAATTTAACTTGGGTTACCTCCCAATAAGCGCTTGTTTTATAGTCTCAGCCTGACTTCTTCATTTCTCTATCCAATTCCCCTACAAAAATTGAGGAACCATCCATCCATCAGAAGAAATGTCTCTTTTGGGAGGTTCCCATTCGCAAAAACCCTTGAATTGAAGTCACCTAGCATGCTCTTTGTAGATAGGTTCCCTATTAAGAACGTCCAACAACTAGGTATTTTCTCCATTATGCCTATGATTAGATTGGGGCATTGAAGCTTAATAAACATAATGGAGTCTTCCTCTATCTTCTCCTTTTCATCCCACCATGACTCCACAACTATACTAACTCTTATGTCACAAAGAGCTTTGCCGGCGACATGACTGCCAATTGGGCATGGTTTTACAAACTTGCCCGGATTCTTGAACTTTAGTGGAGAAGGTACATGGGACACTAATGAAATCGATTCATCTTCGTTGGTACTCAAAGTTAGATATTCACCGATCTCCTTTTCTTGGTCTCCAAGTCTTTCCTCTCTTTCAACATCTATATCATTTGGCACATCCAGTTGCAGATTTGGTTTGGGCTCACCATTAGTCTCGAAATTCATGTCATAGAGCCAAGGGTATTGAGGACAAATGTTTGAGGCATTGGTTAGTTGTTCTGTTTGGTTCGTAAAATTTTGACTCAATATCTCTTGATTAATCCTCCTCTCCTCACATGAAGCTATGTACTTGGACAAAGTTTCCTCCAAATTTGAATGTTCTTCCTGTTGTAGTGGAGGTGGACATGAGAAATCCGGTGGGTATGTTGGATTTGGAGCATAAAATTGATCTTCATAAGTATGGCTCCATGAAAAATCTGGGTGATTCCCCCAATCCTGATAATAGTTGTTAGGATAGACATAATTATTGGGGTAATCACCACCGTACTGTACCGGCTCGAAACTGATGGCGCATTGATAACTCATATGATTTTCAGCACAATAATCACAAGTAACCGCCACACTTTGACGACGTTGAGCTTTAAAAGCTTCAAACATCCTCGAAAGTGTCTCCATCTGTGCTGACAATGCAGAAAGTTTCTCGAGTCTGTCAATCTCCTCTCCCCTTGGCTGAGTCATTCTTGCCATCCTTCGACACCGTATGGCTGCGCAAACCTTTAACGTCTTCGAAGTTGCCTCTATAGAAGATGTATTAAGTCCACCAATCCCTATTTCCCTTGGTTGAGCCAAGAACGTGTATGGCCATTGATACTCAAACTCATCCATGATACCTAAAAAGAGAGAAATATAGGAAGAAAAATAAAAATATTTAAATTAAGACTAATTTGATTGAAATTAATATTGGTAAATAATTAATAAATTAATTCTCCGGCAACGGCGCCAAAAACTTGTTGATCGATTTCGCAATCAATGAATACGTGCAAGTATACACGGTCAACAAGTAATAAAGTGAAAGTAGAGTATCGTTCCCACGAGAAATTATTTAATAAAAATCACCAAGTACTAATTCTTAACCAAACTAATTTTATTTAAACAATCTCAAATCGTGATTTTTCTAATTAAGAAAACTAAATTAACTAATTAAACTGAATTACTTTATGACTGAATTCAAATAAATAAAGATTAAGACTTCAATATCCCCAATTATGAACTATAAATCAATTATCCAATTATCCCAATTATTATGCCTACTGAATTGTTAACAGGAATTCTCAAATGTCAAAAGTCCTTTTCCTAATGATCAATCGACTTCTATTTAATTCAGGTTAATCTGGCTATATTCCTATGCAAAATAATTGAATTAAACTCCTTCAATTACAATTCCATATGTGTTACATGCGGTGAACATATATTTCCATTCAATTCACAAACCTAATTATTCACCATGCAAATAACTAAGTCACAAGTTATCATGCCCAGTTCTAACCCTAGAATTCCTCTTCCAATTTCTTCTAGAGTAACAAGGTAATTACTGATCAGATAATTAATCAATAAGTTCAAGACAAGATAAACAATTCACCTTGACATAAATAATTGGAATAAATCAAATAATTAATTCATAGACATAAAAGGTTCAATTGAAATCTTAATAAAAGAGTTAGTTCATAATTAATGAATTAAAACCAAGAATCCACAACTGAATAGACATTAAAAGATAAAAGTATGATAAGAGAAAAGAATAGAATCAGTTGTTAACAAATCTGATGCTCCCATCTTGGTCCTGCTCTTGATCTTCAAGTTACTTCAATCTCCAAAACTAATAAGAACTAGGGTTAATGCATAATCTAATAGAGTGTATCCCTAATCTAATCTATGTAACCTCTCTCTATTATATGTCTTATATCATGTATTTATAGGTTACAAGTTCAATTTTTAGCTTAGGAACAATCCCAATCCAATTTGGAGTTAAAAAGGTGTCAAAATTTGCCCAAAAACCCGTCCAGGCCATCACTAAGCCCTTCCCCAGCGCCCCAGCGCCCCAGCGCCCCAGCGCCCCAGCGCTGGGCTTAACGCTCAACCATTGCTCCCCAGTGCCCCGACGCTGGGCATAGGCCTATTTTGGGCGCCCCGGCGCTGGTCCCATGTTCTGACATTTTCTGCTCCGACGTCTTTTGGGAAAATGGCCATAACTTCTTCGTCTGAACTCCGGTTTCGATGATTCAAGATGGCCCAAAAAGAGGATAAGTAGATCTACAACTTTCGTTCTTTAAGTTTTTCGAAATAAGGTCCGGACCAATACTCAAATTGGCTCTGAAGTGACTGCTATGTAAATGGCAAGCCGAAAACGCAAATCTAGCCACCCCAAACGTCGATCCAAGTAACTTTTGTCCCAATTCTTACAGAACAATGTAAAACATGCATGAATAGACACAAATACTTAAAATCAACCAAAAGATTAAACTCAAACGCACTCAATTATGAGTATAAAACTCACTCATCACCCGCGTATACAGGTTATTCCAACAGAATAATAAATAATGGAATAACAAAAGTTCTCTTCATGAATACAAAAGAAATAATACCCCTTACCGTAAAAGAAACTGAATATAAGAGTAGAGAAGTAGTAGAATACTTTTCTATAGTTTCTTTAAAATTTCTCTCTTTAGAGTTTCAGTGAATTCGTAAGAAAATAATGAAGGAATGAGCTTCTATTTATAGAAAAATGGACTGCATAGTAACTAACTCATGAACGGTCTAGATTGATTTACTTTAATCTGACGGTCCATATTTAAAGTAAAATCTTTTAAATAAAATATAATATATGTTATTTATAATCTAATAAAACGAATAACTTTATAAAAATTTTTACTATGGAAACACTATGCATAATAAAATATAATATATTCTAATTATTGTCTAATAAAATAGATAACTTTATAAAAGTATTCAATTTTATATAAAAATATTTTACTATTAGCCTAATAAAACGAATAACTTTATAAAAGTATTCTGTTTTATATAACAAGTTTTTCTGTTTTATTACATTAATAATACCAATAAAATAAAACTGAGTGACTTATCACGTAAGCATCAATAATCAATACCGTGTGCTACTATGTAACCACGCGTATTACTATACTTTTACTACCGAGTAGTTCAACAGTATTAATGGTAAAACTTCCGCCGTTATTTTCAATAAAATATTTTTGTCCTTTTTTCAATCCGACAATAATTCTGTTGTGGGGTCCACCAATGATTGTGTCGTCGTAAGAATATTCCCTGTTAAAACGAATATTCTCCGACCAATCGAATATTATATAACAACTTGCGCACTTTGCAAAATTTATAAATACTACCCACAACTATAACATTATATCAATTTCACTCCATAATATTTAAAAATAATATTTATAGAAAATTCATCTTTATTCAAAAAGTTGGGGTCTTACAAATAATAATTTCCATCGAATATTTATTTTATAAATATTTATTTCTGCAGTATATGCAGTTCGCGAAAAACACATAACAAGGCCAATTGAGGCCAAAATCTCACACAAGTTCAATCATATGTTCTAAATTTGCAGTTCGTGAAGAACACAGAACATGGCCAATTTATGCCAAAACTTCACACAGACAATTAATACAATTTCACCCAACTGTTCTAAACTTAACATAAACACTTAATGACACTTCTAACTTGTTTTTAACACTTTAAGTCACATAAACAACAGGATTTAAAGCCATAATTTTCATGTTCTTGCTATTTTTCAAAGTTTCTTCAAATTTCATGAAATCACAAATCACAGATTCGTTATAACACCAAATCAGTCCGTTTAAGTTTCGTTCTTTTCGTTTTTATATGTATAAACGTAATGATTCATCAATTTACCAATTACTATGCAATTTAAACATAAATTTTTGTACTTACAAGCCATATTCATATATTTTTCTCTTTAAACTATAAAACTCCAATTTGAACATGATTTCATAGATTAATTACTCTAAAACACTTATAGATCATATATAATTGAATTGTACAGGTTAATAAACATATACAACATCATAGATTTAACAATTAGCCATGAAAATTCAATTACAGAAAACCAAAATCCAATTTTCATGAAAAGTTTCTAAGTACGTAAATTAAAAGTTGGGTTAAGGAATTACCCTTAATTTCTCTGTTAGGATTATAAGAATTCCTCCTATAATTCTTCGAATCTCCTTCCCCAAATTCAATTCTCTCAAACTCTCTCTCTTTTTCTCTCTAAACGCTCTCTGTATCTTAGACATAGGCATCAAGAACATGTGTGAATGAAAATAATAACTGATATAAGTGCACATACTGGCACAGTTTTGGTCGGTTAATCCCGTAGTGGGTTAACTGGCCAACTTTCCCTAAGGCCATGTTTGGCTACAACTTTAATTCTCTTTTCCAATTTATTTTAATTAAAATCTTGTTATATAATTTAATAATGTCACACCCATTTAAATTAAATATATATTATTTAATTCAATTAAATAAAAAATAGAATAGTTCCACATTAGATCACATAGTCACATAATTAAATTCTCATTTATTAATTATGTCAAGTCATTAACTCTCTAATTAATTATTAAATTAATTAGAATAACATTATGCTTATTAAATAATTTATTTAATCAAATAAGCTCAATTAAATGCATACTTTTGAATAATAAATTCTCTACATTAATTTAATCAATGTAACATATATAATTAAATTAATCCACCACAAATTCATCAATTAATTATTTAACCCAATAATTAAATCATCGAAAAATATTTATTTGATTCAATAAATATTCAAATTAAATTAAAAAAATCTCCTTTGTCACATATTCCCCCCTTAAAAGGATTCTTTCCCCAGAATCACGATTCAATCAATTCGTCCCGTTACATTCTCCCCCCTTACAAAAATTCTGTCCCCAGAATCGCTTACACATAATTTAAGCAAATAAATGTGGGTAATTCTTCATCATATGTTTTTCGAGTTACCACGTAGCTTCTTCAGCGTTGTGGTTCCTCTAAATTAACTTAACAGAAGGTATTACTTTATTTCTAAGTATATGCTATTTTCTGTAAACAATCTGAATAGGAACTATTCATAGGTCAAATCTTTCTCAAATTGCAGGGGTTATTCAATCACGTGTTTGTAATCGGGTTTGTAGGGTCGTAAAATAGAAACATGGAAGACATTATGGATATGTTCTAAAGCCGGAGGTAAGGCTACCTCATAGGCAACTTCACCAATTCTCCTCAAAACTTCAAAGGGTCCAATGAACCTCGGGCTCAATTTTCCCTTTTTACCGAATCTGATTTTTCCTTTTCAGGGAGAGACTTTCAAAAATACCAGGCTGCCCGATTCGAACTCAACATTCTTACTGTGTGGATCGGTGTATTTCTTCTGCCTATCCGAGCTGCTACTAGTCTTTCCCGTATTACTTTGACTATCTTAGCTGTTTGTTGTACCAATTCTAGTCCAAGTAATTGTCTCTCGCCAACTTCATCCAAGTAAAGTGGAGTTCTGCACTTTCTGTCGTACAACGCTTTATAAGGCGACATGTCAGTACTAGCGTGGTAACTATTGTTGTAGTCGAATTCTACAATCTAAATCGTTCTTTCGCTCTGCCCATCTGTCTGAGGGTGATATGCAGTACTCATTCTCAATTGCGTCCCCATGCACTCCTGTAGTCGCTTCCAGAAGTTCTATGTAAAGCGTGGATCCCTATCTGAGACAATTGACAGCGGAACTTCATTCCTCGAAACAATCTCTTTCACATATAACCTTGTCAACTGATCTAAGTTGAATTTGATTTTGATCGAATGGAAGTGTGCGAATTTTGTCTGTCAGTCAACGATAACCCATACTACGTCATAGCCTTTCTGAATTGTCGGAAGGCCAACCACGAAATCCATCGTAATATGTTGCCATTTCCATTCTGTGATTTTTAAAGGTTGTAACATCCCACTCGGCCTCTGATGCTCTTCTTTCACTTTCTGGCATGTCAGACACTTGGCAACATACTCTGCAATATCTCGTTTCAAATTTGGCCACCAGAAATATTGTCGAAGATCTTGGTACATCTTGGGACTACCAGGGTGAATCAAATACCATGAGCTATGAGCCTCGCTAAAAATTTCTTCCTTAATCTCTGGTACTGGCGGTACCCAAACTCTGCTCTCAAATCTCAGTATTCCCTCGCTGTCTATTTTAAATCTCGGTTCGGTTCCTTTGGATATCTTCTTTTTCACCTTTTCACATTCTTCTTCCTGAAGTTGAGTCTCTTTAACTTTATCCAGCAAGGTTGTATCAGCTTGCATCTGGAACAACTTCTCGTCAATCTCTATAGAATACTTCACTTCCAATTTCAGCTTCTCCATCACTGAAATTAGCTCCTCCTTAGTGGTCAACATCATCAATTTCTCCCGACCCTTTTTACTTAAGGCATCGGTAACCACATTTGCTTTACCCGGATGGTATAAAATTTCACAATCATAGTCCTTAATTAACTCTAGCCACATTCTCTGGCGCATATTTAAGTCATTCTATGTAAAAATATATTTTAGATTCTTGTGGTCTGTATATATTTCACACGTCTCCCTATAGGGATAGTGTCTCCAGGTTTTCAAAGCAAATAACACTGCAGCTAATTCAAGGTCATGGGTTGGATACCCCTTCTCATAGTCCTTTAATTATTGTGACGCATACGTAATGACCATGCCGTTTTGCATAAGCATACAACCCAATCCTTTATGCGACACATCACTATAAAATACAAAATTTCCTATGTCATCTGGAAGAGATAACACAAGTGATGTACTCAACCTCTTCTTAAGCTCTTGAAAGCTTTTCTCACACTTCTCCGTCCAAAAGAATTTCATAGCTTTCCTAGTCAAATTCGTCAGCGGGGTTGCGATCTTGGAAAAGTCCTGAATGAATCGTCTATAATATCCTGCCAATCTAAGAAAACTTCTTACTTCTGACGGCATTTTCAGCTGATCCCAGTTCATTATAACTTCGACTTTGGATGGATCTACCAAAATTTCGTCCTTATCAATCACATGTCCGAGAAATTGTACCCACTCAATCCAAAATTCACATTTTAAAAATTTGGCATACAACTTCTCCCTTCTCAACGCCTCTAACGCTGCCTTTAAATGCTCTACATGTTCTTCCTTGGTTTTCGAGTATACCAAAATGTCATCGATAAATACCACCACGAATTTATCCAAAAATGGTTTAAATACCCTGTTCATCAGGTTAATAAACGCTGCAGGAACATTTGTTAGCCCGAATGACATCACCAAGAATTCGTAGTGACCATATCGAGTACTAAATGTTGTCTTCGAAACATCCTTTGGTCTCACCTTCAATTGATGATAACCACTCCTCAAGTCTATTTTTGAAAAGTATCATGCACCCTTCAATTGATCAAACAAGTCGTCAATCATCGATAATGGATATCCATTATTAATCGTGACCTTATTCAGTTCTCTATAGTTGATGTAGAGACGCATCGTCCCATCCTTCTTCTTCACAAATAGCACCGATGCTCCCCACGGCGATACGCTCGGTTGAATGTACTTCTTGTCTAGTAACTCTTGCAGTTGTACCATTAATTCTTTCATTTCTACTGGTGCCATCTAGTATGGTGCCTTCGATATTGGAGTCGCTCCTGGAGCCAAATCGATCATAAACTCAACCTCTCTGTCTGGCGAAAGTCCTGACAGATCATTTGGAAATATGTTTGCGAAGTTCCTTACTACTGGTATCTCTTCTATCTTCAGGTTCTCCTTACGACTATCGACTATGTAAGCTAAATATCCTACACAGCCTTGTCTTAACAACTTCCAGGCATGCATCATCGTCAGAAAACTCGCTTGTGTAAGCGACTTGATGCCATAAAACACAACCTTTGACGGAGTTATAAGGTTAATACATTTCTTCTGGTAATCAAAAGCAGCCCTGTAATTGAATAGCCAATCCATTCCCAAGATAATGTCAAATTTCCCAAGTTTGATAGGGATAAGGTCTACGTTCATAATATTACCCTTAATATCTACCCAACAGTTATTTTGTACATACTTATCAAGGATCACTTCTGTATTCATAATCTCTATGTTAATGGGGTATTCTAACTCGTCCTTAGGCAATTCCAAGTTTTTAACAAAGTCATCGGATATAAATGAACAAGTATAACCCTAATCAAATAATACATAAGCATTAACTTTATTGATCGGAATGATACCTGACACCACATCGCGAGACTGCACAACATCCTGCACTGTCATGTTGAATGTCTTGGCAGTTGGCCGGTTGGTTGCGGTTGGTCATGTGATAGTTAGAGCATTGCTACTGCTGTTTCCCATGTTCCCTCGTGTTCTTACCCCTCAAGATCCTTTCTTAGGACAATCCCTAGCCAAGTGGTCCTTCGACCCACATGTGAAGCATGCGCCCTTCTTTGATTTAGGACAGTTAGGTGCTATGTGGCCTTCCTGACCACAATTGTAGCAAACTCTTTTCCCTTTCATACAGACCCCCGGGTGAGTTTTCCCGCAGGTCAAACATGCTTCAATACTCTTCTTCTGACCTCCTTGCTGAATTCCAGTTGACGAGTTGTCAGTACACCTCCTTTTCTGATTGATACTTCCTCCCGTGTTACTGTCACTGGCCTTGTTATTTCCCTCATTTTCACTTTTCTTTTTCTTCTGATCCTGATTGTACTTGGTCACCGCATCGCTCCCACCTTCAGCAAGGATGGCCTTTTCCAGTACTCTAGAAAAAGTGTTCAGCTGAAACATTGACACTTTGCTATACAACTAGAGCTTCAGTCCCTGTTCAAACCTTCTTGCTTTCCTCTCATTCATGTGTACTTGATACGGGGCGAACCTAGCCAACTCATTGAATTTTGCCTTATAATCTGGTACGAACATATTGCCTTACTTCAATTCCAAAAATTGTACCTCCATTTGGTTCTGCGAGCTTGTCGAGAAATACATCTCGAAGAACATCTCTTTGAACATCTCCCAGGTGATCACACCTTCTCTTCCGCGGACCTTATTTGCTTGCCACCAATAACTGGCTTCTAATTTCAGCATGAATGTTGCGTAGGCAGTTTTCTGGTCCTCTCTGACTCTGGCGACATCAAAAACCTAAACCTTTTCCATCTCTATAATCCAAGTTTGAGCTTCTATCGAGTTCATGGAACCTTTAAAACTTTGGGGGTCCCACCGCCTTAAAGTCTTTGAACGTTGTATTTGGTAGAGCTTGAGGTTGATTGTTAATTGTGCCAGCTAGTAAATTCACCAATTGCTGAACGGGGTCAGCATTGACGTTGTTGTTGTTGTTGCTGTTGTTTGTCGACCCTTCTTGGGTCGGTTGACGGTTTGGTCTTCTTCTCGGCGGCATATTTCTGTTAAGAATATACGCTTATTAGGTTTTTATTCAATCCCTTAAATATTTAAGGCTTAATTAAAACATTTAAACATAATCACTTAACACATTATCTCAAATAAACTCTGATATTTTATTTAAATCGAAAGTTTTAACATCATACGATAGCATCACTACTAGTTACATCATCTATCCCGAGATAAAGAATCTTCTGAATTAAATCATCATAATATTCCTTTGTTTATAAGCACAACAGAATTTACATTTTTAACTAACATAGATATTCATATAATTCATATTGTTCCTATCACGGCCTAGTAAGACGTCGAATAGCTTCTCTGCGCTCTTCTTCCATGATACGAAATATCGTTCTGCGATCCAACATGTACGAAGGTAAGTCCTCGAACTGAATTGGATAGTACATAACTCGATCCTGGGCCTTGTTCACCGCAGTGTTGAATGCACAATCCATCTCCACCATCTTGACCTTCTTTTCTTGTACCTCTTCCTCGGCTACATCTGCTCGCTGGGAAGCCTTCTCATAAGCATCTTCAGCTCTGGCTCATTTGACGGATTCCTCTCTCAGATCATCATTCAGCTTTACAACCTCTGCCACCAGCTCCTCATTCTCACCCTTTAGGTGAACCAATTTCCACTCCACATTACCAAGACGTGCATCAAGACCTTGGATTTCCTCATTCTTCTGTCCTATAGTGGCCTGACGTTCATCTGCCAACTCTTCCAACTCTGTGACTCTATTCTGAAGCTCGATATTACGATCATATACCTCGTCATACATCTGAGCTGCAATAGAGTTCGGTGGGAACTCATCTTCTTCCTCTTCCTCCTCAGGATCCTCCTCTAGATCAGTCTCAGGCTCATGCTCCTGACCAACAACAGTGATCAATGGAGATGGCTCTCTCTGTACCAACTGCTCCCGGATGACATGAATGTCTCGGGGCTCCTCCTCTCTAGATACTCGGGGTTCCTCCTCCCCAGCTCGACTAGATCCTCCAACATCCGACATCCAAATAACATAATTTTAAGTTTTAGTTATTAATCGATACTCGCGAACACATAAGTTTATCATGTAAGCACATAAAGTCTTTTATTGTCTTCAATGAATTAAGGAATTCATTTCTTAGAACTCGATAAGAGTTTACCACCAATATGTTCTCGATCTTCTATAAGGCTACTACCTAAGGCTGTTCCCCCACCTAAGATTCATAACCTACTGCTTTGATACCAACCTGTGACACCCTCAAATCCGGGTACTTCAATTCCCACGGGATTTGGTGTTCACTGTCCAAACATCATGTATCTATCTACCTATAATAAATGAAAAACCATAAATAGATAGAAATAAATCATCTCCTTATGGAGTTACTACATCTAAATGTAAATGCATCAATCCCAGGTCATACTAACCTTAAATCTCAAATACGAAAACATAAACAAATAATAAGTCTTGCACAACTTTAACATAAGTCTAAAACATAAATACATCAAATAAACAACAAATATTCATTATTTGTTAACTTTGCGCTTACCTTTGTTAGTAGAAGGCTCGTCGGACCTTTTGTTCTTAACTGTAATATTATTATTACGCAAGAGTGAGCACGATTGCCCACAAGTATAATAATATAACAATAAAATAATAACATGCGAATGAATCAAAGACTTCTGAAATAAGAAAACTCGGCTTTTGAATCAAGAATGAATAACAAGAATCAAAAGAACTTCTGAGGGTCATAAGACCTTGAACTACGTCCTAGGTTGTCAAGTGTTTATACTTGAAACCTTTAACAGTCATAAAAATATGGACTCTTCTTCTCGTACTTAGGGGGATCATCCCTTAGTACCATATTGTGCACAATATCTTAATGCAAAAGCATAATTAATCCCCTATAATAGAGTTGTTCATCTCAGTTTAACATTAGAGCTCGAACCAAAAGAAGTTTGGTTTGGATAAGCTCAACAATGGTTCTGAAATTTAGAACGTTCATCAACTATGGACTAGTTGAATCAATAAGGGTTCACTAGTCTTACAGTGTTCAACAATAATTGATATTCAATTTGAATAATAAAATTCAAGATATATACAATCGAATAAGTATTGTATAACAGGAATCATGCTTTTAAAGAATGATAACATCTAATATGAAATCTTGACTTGAACAATAATAAACAAGATAGAATAAAGAACTTGCTTTATGTAAAGAAACAAGGTTTAGAAACTTGCCTCGTGCGTAGTCTAAACGATTACTACTCCCGTTCACCACAAGTCCTACACACATACCATATGTATTCACGACATTCATTAGTTACATTAATACTAACCTTATAGGTTTAGTTCCCTCTTTTAATACAACTTGTTAACTTGGTTTAAATTCTGCTCATTATCATCATTCACATATACAGGACTGTAATATCAAATCTTAAGTTTAAACAACATCATATCATCTCACGGACATCATTTTTTTTAACGTGGTTTAACCAGTTACAAAACATAGCAGTTATAAGGTCAAATTTAATTTTATAATTTTCTTATTATATTTTCCATTAGTCACATTTTCACTTAATTATTTAATATAAACTTCACTTTATTTAACAAATCATTACCCTTCTAATTTAATTACTTAATTAAATTAGAATATTTTCATTCCCTTACTATTATTACGCTCGAATAAATTATTTCATAATAATTTCCATCGAATATTTATTTTATTCCATAAATATTTTAACTAAAATATTTATTTTATTTGATAAATATTTTAATAATAATTTTCATCGAATATTTATTTTATTCCATAAATATTTCAACTAAAATATTTATTTTATTTGATACATATTTTAATAATAATTTCCATCGAATATTTATTTTATTCCATAAATATCTCAATTAAAATATTTATTTTATTTGATAAATATTTTAATAATAATTTCTATCGAATATTTAGTTTATTCCATTAATATTTCAACTAAAATATTTATTTTATTTGATAAATATTTTAATAATAATTTCCATCGAATATTTATTTTATTCCATAAATATTTCAACTAAAATATTCATTTTATTTGATAAATATTTTAATATTTTTTTTTGCCAGCCGGGGTGGGGTAATTTAGCTTGATAACGCTCGTCGGGGAGGGGTTACCCAGATTCAATTTCTGCAGTTCGCAAAGAACACATAACAAGGTCAATTTAGGCTAAAATCTCACACAAATTCAACCATATGTTCTAAACTTGCAGTTCGTGAAGAACACAGAACAGGACCAATTTAGGCCAAAACTTCATACAGACAATTAATATAATTTCACCCAACTGTTCTAAACTTAACATAAACACTTAATGACACTTTTAGCATGTTTTTAACACTTTAAGTCACACAAATAACATGATTTAAAGACATAATTTTCATGTTCTTGTTATTTTTCAAAGTTTCGTCAAATTTCAAGAAATCACAAATCACAGATTCGTTATAACACCAAATCGGTCCGTTTAAGTTTCGTTCTTTTCGTTTTTATATGTATAAACGTAATCATTCATCAATTTACCGATTAATATGCAATTTAAGCATACATTTTTGTCCTTGCAAGCCTTATTTATATATTTTTCTTTGTAAACTATAAAACTCCTATTTGAACATGATTTCATGGATTAATTACTCTAAAACACATATAAATCATATATAATTGAATTGTACATGTTAATAAATATATACAACATCATAGATCTAACAATTAGCCATGAAAATTCAATTACAAAAAATTAAAAGCCAATTTTCATGAAAAGTTTCAAAATACGTAAATTAAAAGTTGGGTTAAGGAATTACCCTTATAAATTTCTCTGTTAGGATTATAAGAATTCCTCCTATAATTCTTCAAATCTCCTTCTCCAAATTCAATTCTCTCAAACTCTCTACCTTTTTCTCTCTGTATCTCAGATATAGGCCTCAAGAACATGTGTGAATGAAAATAATAACTGATATAAGTGCGCATACTGGCGTAGTTATGGTCGGTTAATCCCGTAGTGTGTTAACTGACCAACTTTCCCTAAGGCCATGTTTAGCTACCACTTTAATTCCCTTTTCGAATTTATTTTACTTAAACTCTTGTTATATAGTTTAATAATGTCACACCCATTTTAATCAAATATATATTATTTAATTTAATTAAATAAAAAATAGAATAGTTCCACATTAGATCACATAGTCACATAATTAAATTCTCATTTATTAATTATGTCAAGTCATTAACTCTCTAATTAATTATTAAATTAATTAGAATAACATTATGCTTATTAAATAATTCATTTAATCAAATAAGCTCAATTAAATGCATAGTTTTGAATAATAAATTCTCCACATTAATTTAATCAATGTAACACATATAATTAAATTAATCCACCACAAATTCATCAATTAATTATTTAACTCAATAATTAAATCATCGAAAAATATTTATTTGATTCAATAAATATTCAAATTAAATTACAAAAATCGCGTTTGTCACAATATTAATTCAAGAGGTTCTGTACTTTTTTTCAATTGATTTAAAAGAAGATTTTCGAAGTTTTGCCTCAATGTAAACTTCACATTTATGATTAGAGTTAATCTCACATTTTGGCAAATATTCCATATTAATTAATCTACGTCTATTATAATTAACATGTCTGAATCTACCATGCCATAAATTAGATGGCTCAATCATATAAGCAGAAAATATAATTTTATTAATATTAGAAGGTACAATAGTCATTACATTCATTTTGAAGAGCTCATTGCTCATATAAAGCTTCCCCACATACATCACATTTTTAGTTAAGACAAATTTATTCTATACAAAGACTAATTTAAATCACTTTTGACTAAGAATGGATCCTGACACTAAATTTTTTCTAATATCAGTCACATGGAGCACGTTGTTGAGGGTGAATTCCTTGCCAGATGTCATCTTCAGAATCACCTTTCCTTGTCCAGCAATCTTGGATGAAGAAGAATTTCTCATATACAATTGTTCTCCATTCTCAACTTCTTAATATGTGTGGAGAACATCTTCTTGTCTGAACACACATAGCGGGTTGCTCCAGTATCTACCCACTTTTCCCTTGGATTCTCAACCATATTTATTTCTGAAACAACCGCTGAAAGGTTCATTTCAAAAACATCTTGAAAATGACCATCCACTTCCGTTACATTGGCTTGTGCGGGTCTTTGCATTTTTGACAATCATTTGCCCTATGTTTGGGCCTATCGCAGATGTAGCATTTTGCTTAAAACTTTTTATTCGTTCCATATTGAGGTCCATTACAGGAGAACTTTCTCTTTTTAGATTTCGGACCTTGTTCCACCACTTTAGCTTTATATTCCACAAAGGTCCTTCCTGTTTTCTTCTCAGAAGCATGGTTATCCTCTTCTATCCTTAATCTTATGATTAAGTCTTCAAGTTTCATCTCTTTTCATTTATGCTTGAGATAATTTTTAATATTTTTCCACACGGGTGGTAGTTTTTCAATAATAGCAGCAACTTGGAAAGATTCACTTAAGGACATACCTTCTGCATGTATTTCATGCAGGATTACTTGTAATTCTTGGACTTGGTTGATGACTGCCTTGGAATCCACCATCTTATAGTCCAAAAACCTGCCAACTACGAACTTCTTCATGCCAACATATTCTGTTTTATACTTTTTATCCAAGAAATCCCATAATTCTCTTACTGTTTTGAGAGAACTATACACATTATATAATGTGTTGTCCAATCCATTAAGAATATAATTTCGGCTCAAAAAAATTACATGTTTCCATGCATCTATTGCGGCAACACCATGCCTGTCTGTTTCATCTTCTTTGAGCACAGAGGGATCTTTGTGAAGAAACCTTGCCAAGTTCAAAGTTGTAAGATAAAATAACATCTTTTGTTGCCATCTTTTAAACTCTGTTCCATTGAACTTTTATGGTTTTTCACCATGCATGGTTCACAGAAACATTTGGTATAGAAGGTGTAGAAGAAGAACTAATTATAGTAGCAAAATTGGTATCCATATTTCTTGCAAATATATATATAGATAAATTAATTTTCTTAAGATTGTTAGGAACCTAAAAGGAAACTATATATATATATATATATATATATATATATATATATATATATATATATATATATATATATAAACTTATCTCAAATAAACCAAACTGTATAAAAAGATTTGTCAAGGCTAGTATGTTGCTCACAGTTGATAACACTTGTTTCCTAGGATATAATGACACCGTATACTTTAGCAGCACTACAAAATGTATACTCTACAACCCAAAAATAAATGCTCTAACTTTCTCTCAAAATAACTATGAAACTGATGAAAAAATTGAAGACTAGAATGACTAATAATGCTTAATTGCTTGTGAATGAGTAAATGAGAAAGTTGCCCCCTCCTATCTATTTATATATAGGAGGGGTTGGTGACCATTCGAATGGAAACTTAACCCTTGAAAAGGAATGCGATGCTTCTAAAAAGGCATGACATCCTTCAATCAAAACGATGTAGTTTTGATCATTTTCTGAATGGGCGCGTCTATTCAGACCCATAAAATGATGTAGTTTTAGCATTAGCAGAATGAAAACTACGTAGTTTTAGGCTTAGTAGAAAAGGCGCAACAAAACGACGTAGTTTTGAGGTGTCCGTTTAGACTGATACCCTTTATTAAAACGACAAAATTTGATAATAGAACTAAATAAATAAATTTTGTCTAAAAAATTATATACAAGGACAGAGACCCACGAACCACGAGCCAGAGCCAGAGCCAGAGCCAGGCCGGTCGGTCGGCGGCGGCGCGCGTGTTCGTTCGAACCAAGCTTTGGTTAAGTCCTCTCCCTTCCACAAAAGTGGGGTGCCCCTTAGGGCCCAAACCCAAGAGTAATTTCTTTATAAACACATTAAAAGTTTAGTTCTTAATCGATGTGAGACTTGACTTTTTTTCACATGTATTTATTATCATTTAACATTTACAAATGTGATCTTTGGGATTAATATCTCATTCATTACTCCATGGATTTGAGCTTCGAAATACTTAATTTAATATACTCATGGAGTAGGATACATTAATATGCAATAGAGGGTTAAAGAAGTTTTAGAGAGGAAAAATAAGGAAATTAAAGCTTAAGTCTTACCTTCTTGGGTCCTTCGATATTTATAAGTACTACTTGTTAGGTTATTTACATGTTCTGAGCTTAATTACTTCCCAGTGATTACATGTCATATCTTTATTAGTTGAGAATCACATGTAAAGAGTGTAATTGCTTGGAAAGGAGATAAGCTACTTTTTTAATAGTCTTTTAGAAAGATTAATAGGGACGTGAGCATCATATTTTTAGCATTGTTCTTGGAGGACCACTATCAGATTTTCTCCACGAAAGACTTTGTCTTTAGTCCGAAGGAGACATGATTACAAAGAAGCTAAGGGGAGTGGGTTGCCCTGTTTCCAGATGGTTTTTCTTAGATGTTTGGGGTCTTATCTTCAGTTTGCCTTGTGTCATGGAGGGCTCTTGCGCTGGAGGCTTAAGGTTTGCCTTGTGCAATCAATTTATGATTCTCTTGAGCATTTTTTAGGACAACATTACGCACCTCATCATTGTTTTTCGAAAGAAACTCTAGCTGAGAAATAAATAGCCCTCATTTTCTTGAACCCTCTGACTCATCGTGACCATGAAAAGGCAATCCTTCTTTTAAAAGAAACCTAACACATTTAACTGATGCGAGTAATCGAAGACGGTAATCGATCCTTTGTTGTTAAGTTATGTTAGCAAGATTGATATCTATGTGTTGAGGTTAATTCAATAAATCATGACAAGCCTGTTCACATTTACGATGAACACTAGCATGATCTCCAACATGTATTTCCAATCTGTATAACTTCTTTCAATTTCTAAATCCCTCTCCAACAAATGCATCCCCACCACCTTGGTTACCATGATCAATTTTAAATAGGTAACAACACAAACAAAATAGAGTATCTTCACTCAAACTATATTCCAACCAACTTTGATATTTTTTGTACCAATTCTTGTTGAATTTACTAGCAATTCCACTAATTAGTGTATTTGGAAATTTATGAGGTAATGGTTGAGTCAGGCCCCTAAGTAAATAATTTCTTCAAAAATTCTCTATTTCACTAGCAGGTTAAGAACTTATTAGTGGTCTTTTACCGGAATCCCCTCAATATTAAGGGAATGAGATACCTGTGTATGGGTTTGGAAGTAGATATTTTGGGCAAAAGATTTTGGTACTTGGGTTTGGAGGTTAATACTTTGCGGGTGAATTTCTTGGTGAATATCAGCAGTGACATGTTCGTCACTTGTCCCTTCGGCTTGGACATTTTCATGAATAGATTCAAATTTTGTACGTTTAGTTGTTGTAATCCAATTACGTATATCCATGCCTGACAATCAATAAATATTTAAAAATTAATTCAACATCAAAACAAATCAATATACAATATGAATAGTCAAGTGTAATTAGCAGTTAGCACCAACAATAAATGATTTCAATTAAACCACTAACAAGTAACAAGTAACATTACAAAATAAATTACAAAATTTAAAGAATGTAAAAATAGATTAGAAACACATACTTGAAGAACTTTTATTTGATGGAGTTCTCTTCATTGTTGTAGTGTTGCTTTAAGAAGTAAAAAGCCCTAATTTTATAAAAGTACAAACAAGAAAAATCCATAAACAATTACAAAAATTCCTAAAGCAATTATTAAAATTTTGAAATTAAAAAACTAAAATTAAAATATACTTTGGAATTTTCAGATTCGGATCGTGATTGGTGAATGATCGGCTGATCGTTTACTCTGTTGAGATTGGTGAGTGATTGCTGACGTTGTTGCACTGACGTTGTTGGTGAGTGATCACTTTTTGCTTTGTTACTTAGTTACTTACCTTCTACAGCTCTACTCTGAGTCTCACACTCACTCTTTGTTGCCACTTGCCGGATAGAAGAATAGAAAAGTTGGGTTAGTGACTTAATGGGGAATTGGGGATTGGTGACTTAGAAAACATAATACATACGAAATTTCACTTTAGACCCTCTTAATTTTATTTTTTTCTAATATGCCTCCCTGACCCCTTGAAAATTTAGTAGGGTCAGGTGCCCCCTACCCTGCTGTAGGTCCGCCCCTACTACAAAATATTGATGAGTTATATCATACAATTTATCAATATGTTATCGAGATAAATCAAATAATATTTGTCTAATTACCTAATTATATTATTCCCCCAATGGAATGTCAGGAGATAAATACCTGCTTTCATTTCTAAATGATGTTCTAGCATCCCCTTGTGCTGAAAAAGTTAATTGTTCATTTCAAGCTTGCATAATCTATCTCCCCCACAGGCTGCGAGAGCTAGAGTTTTGACTATTGAGTCTCATTAATTAACTATACTAAATACTCTCTCCCTCTCTTAATATAGGACGTTTTAGAGTGTTGCACAAGAATTAATATAATAATTAAAAAACATTAAATATAATATCAATTGTCTATAATACCCTTAAATATTATCTTATCATAGTTATCTCATACTCTCTTTCACATATTTTCCCATAATTTTCTCCTAAAAAAACTCATTAGTCTCATTTACTCATTGGTGTAAAACCCCAACTTTTTTATGAATAAAAATTTAATTTTCTCTACATGTTATTTTGAATAATAAGGTGTGGATTTGATATAATGCTATAGTTATGGTGATATGTGAAAATTTTGCAAAGTAAACAAATTGTCATAAAATATTTGTTTGGTCGGGAAATATTCTTTTTATCGGGGAATATTCGTATGACGACACAATCATTGGTGGACCCCATAACAGAATTACTGTTGGATATAGAAAGCGACAAAAATAACCTTTTGTAAAAACAACAGCAAGACTTTTACTGTTAATTGTTGAAATACCTGGTGATAAAAGTATAGTAATACGCGTGGCTACACAGTAGCACACGGTATTGTACAGCATCTCTGATTATTGATGCTTACTTAAGAAGTCACTCAGTTTTATTCAATTATTGACACAGTAGTTGCTGCATAGTATCTCATATTATTGATTCAATTATTGTCACAGTATCATCTGCATAATATTTTATATTATTAAATCAATAATTGAGACGACACAATTATTTATATTATTATTTAAATTATTAACAATGTCTATAAAGTTCTGTCGAGGAAAGGGGTTAGGTTATTTAATTGCGCGCCAATAAGGAGAATTTCTTATCGGAAAGCCTCATCTTTCCTTGAGAATGATCTGGTTGTTAATATTATGAGTTATAATATTAATGACGAATAATTGTTGAAAGATTAAAAATATGTTTATTGAAGATAAATGATTTGTGATAATTATTTATTTAATTTTTGATATAAATAGAGGAGTTTTTCATGAAGTATTTGTTGTAAGTTTGACTTATTTACATGGACCCCCACTTACTCATTTTTCAAAATTGCCGGTAGAAAGTTATCTCAGTTTTGTTTTATTATTATTATAATAGTAATAAAACAGAATACTTTTTATATTATATATAAAGTTATTCGTTTTATTAGATTATAAATAGAATATATTATATTTTATATAAAGTTTTTGATTTATTAGAATATTTTATTGCACAGTAATGAATAGTGAAAATCAAATTTTTCGCCGATTCTACGCCCGTGAATTCCTTACTGTTCACCCGTGATTTTTTCTTAAATAGTACCCTGTCATTCTCCTATAAATAGGATGCTTAAACAAGAAATGAAAATTACACCAGAATCAGAGAATTCTTATTCTATAATATTGAGCGTATTTCTTTCTAGTATAAAGATACTTTGAGTGTAGCAAATAGTGTAAGTTTTCTTCAAGAATATCTCCGCTATACCAGTCAGATTTACTCTTTTTTTATGGTAAAGAATATTATTTTCGTTCAATATTCGTAAGAAATACTATTTTCTTCCATACTCTGTAGTATGTAAGTAATATTATTTCGTTTTATATTCCTAAATCTACACTTATTTTGATAATTAATGCTTCTATACTCCTTAAAATTAGTAGAATATCATTGAATTTTGCGTTTCATCTGGTATCGCTTCACTGAAATATTTTTCTGAACATTCTTATAAAATTTTAATCTTTTTATGTCGGGGTACTATTCACTCGGGTACTAGTTACCCGGGGTACTATTCACGACAAAATTTATTTCTTTTTTGTCCAAATTATTTTTGATACATGAATATCATTCTTAAATTTTACTTCACAATTAATCATCATGTTGACAATTTGGACATTCTTAAACTCTGGATAAATTGAATTATAAATCTTTAAAATTTATCATTGATCTCACTGGATTAATTCTTTATATCATTGTCATCATCATCATGCTTATATTGAAATAAAAGTCATCTTTGGCCCGTAGTGCATAGATGGACTATTGATTGATATGATTATGACCAAAAATTGTATATTGGTATAATCATGACCTATAATGTTACAAACAAATATTGTGGTGAAAGTTCTCATTGGCCCGTAGTGCATTGATGGACAGTTGTTTGGCATGATCATGACCACTGGTGATACTAACGAATATTCTTGACCCGTAGTGCATGGATAATTCGATGATGTGGAATATTTATTAAGTTGTATTACAAAGATAAAATATTGATGATGAACTTTTAAATCATAGAAGTTAGTAGACATCATGCTCTACATGACTCTTCTAATGAATTGCTTGTTCCGCTGCAGTTGTTGATCTATACTTGTTGTCTATTGTATTCTAACAATATTTTTACACTGTTGAAGATTATGGATAATTTATTCTACATTATCTTAGTCATAATATTCTTTACTTGGCTAGTTGAGCTCACCCTTTTCTTTCATTGTTCTCTTCAGGAAATGAGAATATAGTTATGACTAGTCGGGGAATGGAGTGATGGTTCAAGATGGTGGCTATAGTAGTCTTCACTATTCTATAAAATAGTGTTATAATAATTGTAATGAGGACTTATTTTGAGTTTGGATATTGTCTACGAGACAATATTTGTATTGAAACTCACAGTTTATGTTTGTCCTATTGTACTAATGAAGTTTGTATTTAAATTATGTACCATGTATTTGGCGACTCAGAATGGGTTGTGTAGACTTATTTTGGGGGCGTCACAATTGGTCTCTCTCCATCTCCATCTCCATCTCTATCTCCATCTCCATCCCCATAAAACAACTTATCCAATTCTTTAGTTTATCAAGAAATTTGGTAGAGTAATGAGGGGTAATTTTGAAAAAATTGTGGCCAATTCTCTTAAATTTTAACAAACATCAAATAATTAAGAACAATTGAGAAACTCTAAACGTCCTCTATTAAGGGGATGGAGGGAGTATACAGGTGTAACCATTTCTGAAATTTTCGAACTTACGTACTTCACTTGGCAAGGCCATTCATAGAGATATTGCATGAGCCTTAGAATTAAATACTCATTACAATCCCAATACTTAACATGCACCAAACCACAACAGTAGTTGGCTGGTTAATTAATTGGCTATAAGACATCCAATTGAATGCTTATGTATTTTCTAGCTACCTTGCATGTACCCCTCCGTCTCTATATATAAGAGGAGCATATGAATCGAAGCTAGTAATTTCATATTTCTTCAAATCTTAATTAATTTCTTCAAATCAGATTCATATATTTATATAGGAATTTCTGTCCAAGAAAAATGAAATTTAGGGCTTTTAAATTCCCGTTTCTTCTGCTTGTAGCTGTTTTTATCATCGCTTTGATTGTCAATGCTGAGACGTCTCATGATGAAAAGAAGAGTAAGTATGCATACACACACACTTAAATCATCTTCTTCTTTTGGTTTCAGTTTTTTTTCCCTTTTCATTCTTCTCTTATTGTGAGAATTAAACGTTTCAACTTTCAAACATTAAGCTCTAAATGTTTTAGATTGGGTCCTCTCACATTGTTATGGATAAAAATTCTGTATGTCTGAACCTAAATATGCCTGTATGTTTTAAAATATCTATCCGTTTTAAAATTAGTAATATATTTTTGAAACGATGACTTTTAACTAAAAATATTATTTTAAAAAATATTCCTGGTATAATCATAAATTTACTATCAGTTCTTACATATAGACTCCACTACTAAATTTACTTTCATTTAAATTTTGGAATGGAGGGACTATATTATGTACGATATGCCAAACGCTCTTTTTAATGTAATGTTTTTCACGTTTTTCCTTTGTACTAATTGGTTCCATTTGTGTTCATGCAGCGGATCCATCTCAAGTAGATAAACATTTAAAAGGTCACGGCAGATGGCATGGAGGAGGTGGCGGCCATGGCGGATGGGGCGGTGGTCACGGCGGATGGGGTAAAGGTGGTCATGGCGGATGGGGTAAAGGTGGTCATGGCGGGTGGGGTAAAGGTGGTGGTGGTCATGGCGGAGGGGGCGGTGGTCACCCATAAGAAAGCTCAGATCACCATTAAATACCATTAGTTATAATCGAACGCAAACATTCATGTTTCCATCTACATTAATAAATAAACAATATAAGTGGATGAAAATTATGTATAAAAAAAATATGAATAAAATGTTTGTTGGGGTTTCTATGTTCCCACTCATGCCCTAGCTAGAGCATTATAATCTCCAAGGTTGGTTTTCATGTACACAGTTCCTATCTATATATGTCACAAATTACTTATTTTATTATTGAGTAATTAAAGTTTTTTTTTCCAAATCAAGTGTATAATTTGCTTTGGGATGTCTTCTGTTTTTACATTCTTATATACTCACTCTATTTCAAAATTAGAGATCCATTTTTTTTGGGTCTAATAAAAAATGAGAAATATATTTTTATTTTGAAACTATAAAGTGACATGATATTCTTAATTTGTCATTATTTTTTACTATTATTTTTAATATCACATCAGTACCAGATCTGAATTTCTAACTAATACTAAGATTATATTTAAAAACATAAAATTATCTTTAAAAGTTGTCGTCATACGAATGTATCTTTAATTTTGAAATAAAGGAAGTATATCATATTGTAATAATAAAATTATTTTTTGGCTGAGCAAATAAAAACATAGTTAATGCTCATACTAGCATACTAACATCACCGGTGGCACACCCGTGTGTGTAAATTATGTTAAGTAAAATAAGAATTTTATAAAATTTAGAAGAGTAAATAGGAAAATATAAAAAAATTAATTTAGAAAGAACAAAATAGTAATATAATTAAAGTTATAGGGGCAAAAGAAGAAAACAAAAAACGTGACAAGGTTACACCAACCCTTCCATAGAGGCTTATTGACCTTATCTAGAAGCAAAATTTTCACATATGAATAATACTATAGTCATTCTAAAAACCCAAAACATTGTAAAATATAAATACCAAATCCAACAAGAGAGTAGTTAGAGGAAAACATGAACCTTAGCATGGCAGAAAGGCAGAAAGGCAGAAAGGCAGAAAGGCAGAAAGGCAGAAAGGCAGAAATAACTTTATTTGTTGTTTTTTCTTTCTTTTTTACCTAATACATTTAATTTTCGCCCAACCTTTACTAATATCAGGCGGGTTGAGGGGGGTACGGTAGCCTTAACGACCGGTATGACCGGTGCACCCTTTTTTTTTTCTTTTTTTTTTTTAAATCACAATTATGAGAAAAAAAAATAAAAAATAATAGAGCAAGTTTGAACAAAAAACTGTAAAAGGAAATACATTTTTTATTGAAAAAACACTGTAAACAGTTACAGTTTACAGTGTTTTTTCAATAAAAAATGTATTTCCTTTTACAGTTTTTTGTTCAAACTTGCTCTATTATTTTTTATATTTTTTTCTCATAATTGTGATTTAAAAAAAATAAAAAAAAATTAACACTGTGTACCGGACGTTAGTCCGGTACATTTGCACCGGACCGCCCCCCAATTTATATCAGGCCACTGCCGAGATCGAACACTCTCCCTTTATGTGGCATATTGGTATTTATATTAATTTGTACAAAATGATGAATCCCATGCACGTTATATTTATCAGTACAAAATGATGAATCCCATGCACGTTATATTTATTAGTACTTGATTTCCCAATAAAGCATATACTCCCTCCATTCCTATACTCCCTCCATTCCTATAAGTTGTAAACTTACCAGAAAAACATATAAATTGTTATTTTTTCACCAAAATCATAGAACTTTCAAATAATTATTGAAAATTTCCAAAAATCAACCAAATTTTATTTAAAAGACAATAAACACATCAGCTCATATGGTCAAATTTTGGATATTTTTTGTTAATTGTTTGAAAATTTAATGATTTAGGTGCAAAAAGAAATAGTTTGTATTATTATTATTTTTTTAATAATTTGACAAGAATTCAATGATTTTTTTTAATCAGTTAAGTCTATATATTAGTATTACCATCTTATATACTCCCTCCGTTTTGAATTATAAGTTTAATATTGACTTTCTAAAAATTAATTTGAGATATTTCTAAATTTAAAATTATTTAAAATTTGAAAATAATAAATTTTATAACAAGCTAGTACTACTTTTTAGATAATTTATGATATTCATAATTGTATTGATTTGTACTAACTAAATGAATGTCAATTTTAAATTTAAAAATGTTTAAAATTGACTTTTAAAAAGTTAATAATGATCTTATAACTTAAAACGGAAGAAGTATTAAATTTTTTGGCCAGTGATTTTTATATTAATTAGTTAATAAGAAAATTGAAAAACAATTTTATCTTTCTAGATTTGAAGAAATAAAGGCCAAATGAGCCACACATTCTTTCAATTCGTTACTCGGCTCAGAGATATGTGTCAAACTAAATATGTCAGACGCAGAAAAACAATCACAACCGACGCACAAAAGGATTGTAACACAATAGCAAATGTTGACCTAAAAGCCAATAATATGATCAGCTTGAATTCCTTTTCCTTTGTTTGGTTCTCATAATTTTGACCATTTAGGAATTCACTATCCAGATGAAACTGCTTTTTAACAGCTGTCCAAAATTCATATGCTAGTTTGCTACAATTCCAAATCCTTTTTGATTTGAGTAAATAAAACTTTAAATAATATTGATCGAACGTAATCATATTAAATAAGAATTTGGAACACACATTACAATCCGAAAATATATTCAATATAACACACTTTGAATGTTGCATCATATATATAAACCCCATTTAATGCTCTTGATACTATAAATAGTGGCAGGGTAGACGAAGGCTAGCATTCCCATCCTATTTCTTAAAATCTTTCTCTTAAGAAAAATGAAGCCTAGGGTTTTTCTTTTCCTCGGTATTCTTTTCGCTATTGTTCTTCTCATTTCCTTGGTTGTGGTAGCTGATACATCTCAAGGTGAGAAAATCAGTTAGTTTATATATATTTATGCGTCAAACTTTACTTTTTAATGTGTTTTTTAACATTTTATTAAGATTGATCCATACTTCTACGGGTTCGAGTTATAATTGGTCATTATAACAAGATAATCGGGACTAATGTGTATTTGAGCTTAAAAATTTATAAATAGTTCAATATTAAGTTTTATTAATATATTGGATCTGATATATCACTTAGGCTTATCTAGTTACTGTATAAACTTTCTAACACCCTTTTGTCTTTTTTCCCGTACATGGTACGTGCTTCCCTTGTCTTAGACACGATCTCTTGATACATGCAGCTAAGTTGATAATATATAAATTATTCATCCCCTCGTCTTAGACATGATATCTTGATATCTTGATACCCCAAAGTCTTAATTATGTACACGTACAATTATGATTATTATATTCTTACTATCAAGATCAGTATACGATTATTTTCTGTAGCCAGGGCTCCTTCGCTAAATTTCTTTACATGATGGTAAAAGGAATGACTATTGTATTTATTACTATTACAACAAACTATTCTTATAAATTATTTCTAAGTTATATATATATATATATTTTGTATTACTCGTGATGGGGTCTTGTAGGGTGGAAACCAAAAGCACATTTAAAATATTAAGGATTTAATTAGCAAAAGAATATATATATATTAAGGAATATTTATGGATTTTATAATGAAATTAGCTTTTCAAAAAGAGAATATATATATATATATTAAGGATTCGATCGATTGAGTTGTGCTGTTGATGGAGGAAAGGAAATCGACCAGCAGAATGGTGGAAAGAATTGCAAGTGGCAAGGCGGCGGTTGTCGGTACAACAATCATGGCATTGGATGCCTAGAGTGTTGCCATTCTGCTCACAGCTTTAAATCTGAAGCGGCGAGTGAAAAACGTTAGTATATATACTACTTCCTTTGGTGCAATGCGATATTTACTTATTATAAAAACAAACAATGTGTTCAATTAATGATTTGCTTTTCAATGAACCATGATATATTTCCCGTTTCCTTTTCTTTTTTTTATATAAAAAAACCAAATACTAGTTAGCTATCAGGCAGACAATTAATATGTAGACATGTAGTAGACGACTTAACAAGTAATTCATATTTCAGTTTCTCTTCACGATTGTCTGAAATCAAGTTTATTTACCACAAGGTTGATCCGGAATTTTATGTTACATACAAATACAATGATAAAATAAAGTCATGATATACTCTCCCATTATGCAAATGACTGTCCAATTTGCTTTATTATTTTTTAATTTTTTTGTAGGCATGTTAAGTCATTAAAGTTATTTTTTTAAAAAAATATTAGTTATAGAGTATTAATAGTAATTTGTACCGAATTACAATTACGAAATATATTAATACACAAAAATTACACGTCTTTTTAAGAAGATTAATACTAATATTTATTCACTTAATTGGGAATCAAAAAGGCGATTTAGTTATATACCCTCATTATGCAAATGAGGATCCAAATTTGTTTTGTTGATTTTTATTAGGCTAAGGTTTGTCTCGGACGCACATAGACCAACTTTTTCGAAACTAACATTTCTTATTATGGTAAAGTGTGTCGGAATATAAAACTCTTTGATAGAAGTTAAAAGTGTAGAGAGAACGAATATTGCATAATACTACTCTAACAGAATACTGTGCTGAATACAAGATTATATAGAAAGAGGAATAAAGCCTATCAACCTAAATAGAAAAAGTACAGAAATATCCTTAGAAAATATACTAATTACTGATATCATTATCATCCCCCCTCAAGTTGTACTCTGAAACAGATTACAGAGATGCAACTTGGAACTCAATCTTTGAATTTGATCTGAGGGAAGAGCTTTAGTAAGTAGGTCTGCAGGTTGTTGATCAGATGAGACATGAGCAGCGCAAATGATGCCTTTAAGCAGTTTTTCTCAAACAAGATGACAATCAATTTCAATGTGTTTGGTGCGCTCATTGTTAACGCCAAGTTTCTTCTGCCCGTCCAATCACAGAATTCACGCGCTGAAACCTGAACAATAACAGATCACACAGAAACTTGACGACCGTGCCGTCCAGGGATAGCTCCGGTGTGAGAATAAGTACATGCCGTTTACAAGGTTTAACAATAGAGATTATGTGTTTAGTGCTCAAAGTAGGTATTACATGTTAATTGTAACCTTAGCCTTGTATTTATGGAGCTCCCACCACCTTAGTATCCTTCTCCGGGTTGGAATAGGACTCCCAAATATGGTAGTTACCTATATTCGGGTCCAACACAATCTCCTTGAAAGGTGCAAGTAGAAGCCCTTTCCAACACTACCTTTGGAGCTGCCTTGTTAATATACGATTAGGGTTAGAACCCTTAACCATGTAATCCCTTTATCACTCCCAACTCTGCATGTGGGCCGCTCAATTACCCGGGCCCAACCCCACATACAACATAAGACACCGATTCTGGGCCTCGGCCCAAAGGTCACGAGGACCTGACCTCGAACTCCCCTATCTCCATCTGATCCCGGCCTAAAGGGCTCGGGTCCCGAACCCGACCTCCTATATACCTTCGATCATATAGGCCCGAGCTCTTTGGTTCCGGCCCAGGTCTTCAGCCCACACGGGGGTCGGTCAAACACTCCCGAACATTGCCCCCCAGTCTCTTGTTATAAGATATTTATGACATGGGACTTGAAAGGACATGAATTTGGATAGTCACGCCATAATAATGAGCTGTCTCGGAAACCCAAGCGGTTTCTTCCTGGTTAACGAGCTGGTACACGTTTCCCTAGGGCTGGACCCCATCCAACATAAATAGCCGCCCTTGAAAATTATGTCAGACCTGCTATATAAACCCCCATCAGTCCTTCACTGTCACTTTTACTTTTTCGAGCCTTCAACATTTCACATCTCGCTAAAAAATTTTCGGCAAGGGCGACTTCCGGCAAGATACCTATTTCTCCAGATTTCTATATTTCCTGCTGGTTTCTTTCTAAAAACTCACCTCTGTGCTTCATTCACTTTTGAATCACACCAAATGGTTGATTCTAGCACTCCTCCTCCCATGGTGGCGACTTTAACCGGAACTGCCACCCTCACCTCCGACGACCTGGTCCAGGTCGAGCTACCAACGGCTCCGGCCGACATCCCCATTGAGAATGCTGATACCCGAATTTGCCGTCTCTATGCTTCCGAGACCGATTATGCCGTTATCAACACCGAGTTGTCCATCACCCAATCCTAGTTATCCGACATTCGAGCCGTATTCAATATTCCTCAAGAGTACAAGCTTCGGGTGGCTGAGCCGAATGAGAGGATGTACTGGCGTCCCGAAGGGGACTGGATGGCCGTCTATCTCTATGCCTTGAGGTATGGGGTTTGGTTCCCCCTTCACGAATTTATTTCCTCCTTCCTCTGCCTGGTCGGGATCGGGTTCTCACAATTGGCCCCGAACTCCTACATCCAACTGATCAGCTTCATTGCCCTGTGCCAGGAAGCTAGCATCACTCCGGGTTTGGACTTTTTCTTTGTCCTGTTTTCTGTCGGTCGATAGAAAGAACCCGGCCTACGCCATCTGAACCGCGTACCAGGCCGAGTCACCTTTGTGAAGACCCCCTCCAGCAACAAAGGATGGCATTCATAGCAGTTCATTATGAGGGGAACCGACCTCAACCACCTACCGAACTGGGCCTGTCCCGAAGATCAGCCCTTGAAAGTGACTAAGTTCCTAAAGGGTCACTTCGTTGCCTTCAAGAAGTTTTACTCACTGCTAAAACAGACTAGTTTGGGTCTGGGGATCGTGTCTAACGAATCTTGGCTCTACGAGCATGGCTGTAAGTAGCAATCTCGAGATCTTTTTCTTACGCTCCCGACCCCCTACTGCCTTTTTATTAAACTCTTTATCTTCTGTTGTAGTGACTATCTTCAAGCCCGATGAGGCTGACGCGGCTTTGACCCCACTGTCGGTCGTTGCCAAACCCATCTACCTTCCTGCTGCTGACGACTCCCCCGAGGACGAGGCCATTCCTCTCGCCGAACTGTCCGTTGGCTCTTTTACAGGCCCCCTTGTCGCCTCGTCTAAAGCTGAACCTTCCGCAACGAATGTGTTGAAGATGAAAGGGGCTGACAAGATGGCCTTGCTAAAAAAGTCCAAGAAGTCTTCTATTCGAATCCCCTCCAAGGCCGTTTTGTTAGCCCCACCTAAGCCAACTCCACCTCCTGCCACCATAATGGCATTGGACGAGGATTCGGAAGATACAGAGGATCGGCCTTTCGAACCTCCTCTAAAGAAACCTCGTCTGATCGAAGGCCCTGCCCCTATTGATGCTGTGGTCGGCTCGGTCCCTGAATCAACTCCAACTTCCAAGGTCAGTTCTTCACAAGGGTCGCCGACTACCTGTTGGCTGAAGGGTCTTTCGGACAAATTCCCCTTTCACTTGTTCTACCACTTCAAGCTTTCTGGCGATGAAGAGAGGTTCAAGAACCATTCTCCTGAGGAGTTTCTGGTGACCTATATCAGAGCTCAGACCCAGGTACTCCCGACTAGATTTTAAATATTTTTCCCTTGTAGATCCATCCTCTGGTAGGCGTGAGTGTACAGTACATCGACTGAGGATCCGTTGTCTATCATCATCCGTTTCATGTCCACGATCCCGACCTGGGCAGTTATCACCAATGCTCTGTCATGCGGCTCGATGAGGTCTGTCGGGTAATCCTCGTCCGAGAAGGAGATAGATGTTCCAGGATATGCCCGATCCTTCCTAGTAGTTGACCCCGTAACCGATAACATTGCCTCGAGATGCCCGCTTCTCTTTCTTCCCGTCATCCGTCCGACAGAACCTCCCGAGATAACATCAATCACGCCTCGGGCTGGGGGGTTCTGTGGAGGCTCCATGTCCTGACCTTGATTTCTATTTTCTTCTCTAGGCGCCGCTGCATTATCCCGACCGGCCACATACTATATCAATTATTCGTTCTAAACATTTTTCTCTATCAAGTCCATCAGGTTGATGCATGCTTCAGTCGAATGCCCGGTACTTTGCTGGTATTCGCAATACTTATCCCGACCCCTTCTTTCAGGTTTAGTTCGTCTTGGGCATGGCTCGTAGAAGGGTTGGTTCTTTATCTCCTCCAAGATCTTGGCCCGATCTGCAGTAAGAGGGGTGTAGACCTTGTTGATGTTACGATTGGGTAGTGGAGGTCGGTTACTTCCTGACCCTCCTCCGTTGTAGCTCTTCTTTTCCTGTCGATCTGATCTCCACTGACTATTATCCGACCGTTGATTACCCTGTTTGTCTCGATCCTTCGACTTCTCGTAGGACTGGGAGTGCGGTTTGAAATTTCCCATCGCTTCTTCTATTGCTATGAACCCTTCAGCCCGATGAAATGCTTCGGTTAGATCCGCAGGAGGGCTGATTACCAAATCTTTGACCAATTTCTTGGACCTCCCGATATCCAACCCTGTCGTGAAAAATCCCAAGGCTTGCGGGGAATTCAACTCTGCTACCGACCCCACAGCCTCTCGAAATCTCTTGACGTACTGACCTAATGTTTCGTTCGACTTCTGTCGGACCTGCATGAGGGACGCTGTGATCTTTCCTCGTCTCTTGTTGCTCCCAAACAGAGCATGGAACTTATCTTGGAGATCGTTCCACGACCCGGTCGATCCTGCTGCCAAAGTCCCCATCCATTCCCGGGCGCTCTTCTTTAGCGTCGTGGCAAACATATAACACTTGGCCGCATCTGAGTGCCCGTAGTAAGACATCAGACGGTCATACCCATCCGAGTGATCATACGGATCCCCTAACCCGTCATACGTGTCCATAGGGGGCATCTTTTTCTTTAGATCGGCTGTTACTTGATTGATCTCTGGCGAGAAGGGCGATCCCGGACATCCTGAAGAGGTCCCCGTCGGACTTTTAGCTGCTAGCAGTTTCTCCAGTTCCGCGACTCTTCGTGTAAGGGGATCGGCCTCCCCTTTACGAGGGGATGAATGATGTCTGTCCCTCTCGTATTCGGGGGACGCGATCCTCCTCTTTTGATCCGACCTTCCCGAATGTCCGGATCTTCTATCATCTGATCAACTCCTCCTTCGACTCCGTCCTTCTCGAGAACGACTCCGTGGTCGGCTCCTTTCGTTTCTAGCTTTATCCCGTCGAGGTGATCGGGACCGGCTAGGGCGTCTGCGCCTCTTCGATCAGGCCTCCTGCTCTCCGGTCATTCTAGCCATCTGGGCTTCGAGTTCTTCCTGTTGCAACCGCAGTGCCAATATGGCGTCCTTGTTCTGCTCTATCTTCATTTTCAGGATGACATCCCGTTGGTCTCGGCTGCCGTCTCCTCTTTCTTGTCTTGCGAGGGCTCGAGAGTGATTCTCATCGGCCTGACTCGTTTGAAGGGGTGTGTATTGACTGTCATGGAATAGCTTACGTCGGAGGGAAGGGGCTGGTATCTCTTCAACCTCCGAAATTTTAGACCCCAGTCGATCCTTCACCGATCCCCTCACCTACGTGATCTGGTGTGACTGATGGGTCTTTGGCTTTCCCTGGGCAGAGACATTGTTTCCCTTGCTCGCCATATCCTACTGCTGGAAAAGTTGGTGGTGATTGTAAGAAAGCACTAAAAGGCCCTCCTTCTAGCGCCAATGTTAACGCCAAGTTTCGTCTGCGCGTCTAATCACAGAATCCACGCGCTAAAACCTGCATAATAACAGATCACACAGAAACTTGACGGTCGTGCCTCCGGGGGATAGCTCTGGTGTGAGAATAAGTACAGACCATTTACAAGATTTAACAATGGAGGTTATGTGTTTAGTGCTCAAAGTAGGTATTACCTGTTAATTATAACCTTAGCCTTGTATTTATAGAGCTCCCACCACCTTAGTATCCTTCTCCTGGTTGGAATAGGACTCCCAAATATGGTAGTTACCTATATTCGGGTCCAACACAATCTCCTTGAAAGGTGCAAGCAGAAGCCCTTTCCAACACTATCTTTGGAACTGCCTTGTTAATATACGATTAGGGTTAGAACCCTTAACCACGTAATCCCCTTATCACTCCCAACTCTGTATGTGGGCCGCTCAATTACCCTGGCCCAACCCCACATACAGCATAAGACACCGATTCTGGGCCTCGGCCCAAAGGTCACGAGGACCTGACCTCGAACTCCCCTATCTCCATCTGATTCCGGCCTAAAGGGCTCGGGTCCCAAACCCGACCTCCTATATACCTTCGATCATATAGGCCCGAGCTCTTTGGTTCCGGCCTAGGTCTTCAACCCACACGGGGGTCGGTCAAACACTCCCGAACACTCATGAAAGACAGGATTGGAAGCAATATAGAGAGCTGACTGATTGTCACAGTCTAGGGAAATTGGTGTAAGATTAGTGATTCCAAAATCCTGTAACAAAGCTAATAACCAAGAGCTTTCACAACATGTATCTGCCATAGCTCTATATTCTGCTTCAACAGAAGAGCGAGAAACTGTAGACTGCTTTTTACTTTTCCAGGAAATGAGAGAATCTCCCAACATGATGCAATATTCAGTTAAGGATTTCCTAGATGTTTTACACCCTCCCCAATCTGCATCACAGCAGGCAGACAGAGAAAAAGAGCTAACAGCAGAGAGTAAAAGACCTTGGCCAGGGGACTGTTTGAGATATCTAACTAATTTCAAAGCAGCCTGCATGTGAGTAGTGTTGGGAGCAGCTAAAAATTGAGACAAGATATGAACTGAATATGCTAAATCAGGTCAAGTGACAGTCAAGTAAATTAACCTTCCTTCCAGTCTTCTATAAGCACCAGCATTGGTTAAAAGAGGACCTTTAGCTGTGAGTAAATTGTGATGTTGTGCCATTAGTATTTTAGAAGGTTTAGCCCCAGTGAGACCATTATCTTTAACAATGTCAAGAGTATATTTCCTCTGATGAAGGTAAATACCTTTATAGGACCTTGATACTTCAATGCCCAGAAAGTACTTTAAAGATCCTAAATCTTTAAGTTTGAATTGAGTACTAAGGTAATCTTTGACTTGTTGGAGCAAGGGAGGACTAGAACCACTGATTAGGATATCATCCACATAAACAAGGACTGCCACAAAACCAGACGTGTGTTTAAGAGTAAATAATGAATGGTCACTATAAGATTGAGTGAAGCCAAACTGTAGAAGAACAGTGGAAAACTTTAGAAACCATTGTCGAGGAGCCTGTTTAAGGCCATAAAGAGATTTAATCAGCTTGTAGACCAAAGGAGCTGAGGATGAGCTGGTGATAGAAGTGTTTAAAAAACCAGGAGGTAATTGTATGTAAACTTCTTCATAAAGATCACCATGGAGGAATGCATTAGTGATATCTAATTGATCTAATGTCCATCCTTTAATAGCAGAGATAGCTATGAATGTTCTGACAGCGGTCATTTTGGCAACAGGGGCAAATGTGTCAAAATAGTCCAGGCCTTTAGTTTGAGTGAAGCCTTTAGCAACCAAGCGAGCCTTAAACCTGTCCACAGTCTCATCAGGTTTATATTTAACTCTATAAATCCATTTACAACCTATCATTTTCTTTCTAGGAGGGAGAGGAACAAGTGTCCAAGTATTGTTGGTCTCTAAGGCTGTGATCTCAACCACCATAGCCTCACACCAGTTAGGATCTTGAATAGCTAGAGAATAAGAAGTAGGCTCAGAGATAACAGCTGTAGCAGCTAAATATCTTACATAAAAAGGAGAAAAATGAGAATAGGAGATATAGTTGGCTAGAGGATAGGAAGGAGCAAAGAGAGAAGTTGTACCTTGATCAACAGAAGAGGCTGGGATAGTGTTGGGAAGATTGGTTGGAAGCCCTGCATAAGAGTGAAGTTTAATAGATAGATATCTTTGTCTGTGAGGTCATGAGAAGACAGTACCAGAAGGAGATTTAGAAGATGGTGCAGCATCAGAAGGAAGAAACACTGCAGTTGCTGGACTAGGATCAGTATCAAGAGAAGACAGAGTGGGAGTAGTATCTGAAGGTAAAGTGGTGTCATGATCTGCACTGTCTAAATGAGCAGAGTTGAAGGAAGTTGATATAGGGAAAGGATCAGAATCAGGTGTAGGTGTTTGAGCAGAAAATAAAAGTTCAGGAAAAGTATGAGTAATTGTAGCAAAAGGAAAGATATGTTCAAAAAATTTGACATCCCTGCTAATCAGACACTTTTTGTTTTGTAAATCATACAGTTTATACCCTTTCTTGGCATAAGGATATCCTAAAAAAACACATTTGATAGCTCGTGGACTAAATTTATCCCTATTATTAGCCAAAGTGGATGCATAACACAAGCATCCAAAGACTTTTAAATGATTGTAGGAAGGAGGTTTGCCAAATAATAGTTCATAAGGAGTGAATCCTTTAAGAACTGAAGATGGAATTCTGTTAATGAGATAAGTAGCAGTTAATATGCAGTCTCCCCAAAAAGATGTAGGAATGTGAGATTGAAATTTGAGAGCTCTTGCAATTTATAGAAGATGTCTGTGTTTTCTCTCCACAACTCCATTCTGTTGTGGAGTGTCAACACAGCTGGACTGATGCTTTATTCCTAGAGACTCAAAGAAGGGAGTAATATCTTTATTGAAAAATTATGTCCCATTATCAGTTCTTACAACTTTCACAGAACAAGTGTGTAAGACCCCGAATTTTATGAAATAAAAGTATTCAATTTTTCTTATAATTACTATTCAGTAAATGGTTAAATTGATAAAAGTTTAAAGTTATAGGTGAAATATGAATTTTTTTTCAGAATAAGCAAGTGGTTATAAAATAATCATTGTTGTCGGGGAATATTCGTTTGGTCGTGGAATATTCTTTCTGTCGGAGAATATTCGTACGACGGCGCAGCTATTTGTGGGCCCCATAACGAATAACTGTCGGGTGAAGAAAAACGACAAATTTGAGTTTTTACAAATAACGGCGTAGTTGTTATCGTTAACACTGTTGGAATACCCGGTGGTTAAAATACAGTAATATGCGTTATTGCACAGTAGCACATGGTATTGCATAGTATTTTTGAAATTATTGATTCTTACGTAAGAAGGCACTACTCAATAATTGTTACAGTAATTACTGTTCAATATTTTATTTTATTGATTCAATAATTGCTACGTTGAAATTTTATATTATTGTTGTTCAATAATTGTCACTGCACAGTATTTCCCATTATTAGATCAATAATTCATATTATTTGAATAATATTATTAGATAACATTATTGGCAATGTCTAGAAAGTTCTGTCTAAGGAGAGGTTTGGTCATCTAATTGCGCGCTAGTAAGGAGAAATTCTTATTGGAAAGCCCCCTCTTTCCTGGGAACGGCCTGGTTGTCATAAATGTGATTCTGTAATATTATTTGTGAATAATTAATTATTGATTCATATGATAAGAAAATATTTATTTTATGGGGATATAAATGAGGGATATATTTTTGTGGTTAAAAAATGAAGGAGTTAATGTTGAGATTTTTATCAGTATTTTTGTCGGAATGGAGGTATTAAAAATTAGGATTTTTGAGATATTTTGCGGGGATTATAATTTTTAATCCGACCGTTGGATCGTGGTAATTTTTAGATATGCTATACATATATAAGTTGAGTATATGTCCACAAATTTTGAACCGTTAAAAATGAACGTATGATTTATTATGAATTTTACGAGATGACTGGTTCAGAAATTGTTGAATTTTCGGAGTTTATCATTTTGGTGGAAAATTCTAGAATTGGTGGGCCCCACTTGTGGTTGGTGAAGAAATGTGCTGAATTATATTTCAAATGTGGTGGGTGGGAATAGTAGCAAGTAAAGCCATCAGGTTGCAGGTCAAACCTACCAAAATTTTCCTATAAATAGAGGGCTAAGTTAGAATTGAAAATCACACCAAAAACATAAGCTTTCTCTCTTTCTCTCTCTATATTATGAAGCATATTTTGTGAGTATTTAGATACTTTGAGAGTTGTTATTCAGTGCAAGTTTCCTTCAGCTTTGCATACCGATCAGAAGTACCGCTCTTTTGAGGTAAGGGATAGTAAGGGATTGTAAGGGATTGTAAGGGATAGTAAGGGATAGTAAGGGATAGTAAGGGATTTTAAGGGTTGTTATATTTTCCAGTTTCGTAATTTTTCTGACCTTCAAAAATTCTGGAAAAATTTGAAACGATATTTTGATGAGTTTTCTTGATTGTGTCCAAAAATGGTGATTTTTGGATGTATAGATTGAGAGTTATGAATTTTATGAGAAAAGACTATTTTAAAAGTAACAGCTTATAATTCCTTGTGGTTAACTCTAAAATTGATGAAATTTTTATTGGGAGTACATGTATATGATAGAAGTATACTCTGTAAATTTCAAAATTTTTAGACAAAAGTACAATTTTTGATAAATGTCTAAATATTCGGCTATTTTGGCCATATGAAAAATAGTAAATGACTTTTAAAAATTCTGAGAAAAATATATGTTCACTATGAGACTATATTATGCTAAATCCCAGAAAAGAAATATTTTTGGAACTGATTTGGTATTTTTCATGAAAATGGTCTAGTTATGAGTAAATGAATTAAATATGTTTTGTGAAGAAAGAAAATTGAAAAATAAGATTTTATGGCTTGAGAATCCTATATGAGGTATATGCAGATTTTTGATGAGGGTTTTGGTTATTGATGATGAAATTGTAAGAGTTGGCATTTTATGATGATTAAATGCATTAATTAGTAAAGTGTAAACAATTAAAATAAATTGTTTATAAATTTAAGTAATGTTATTCTTTCAATATCATTATACCGAAATATTGGTATGAATTTTATTGTGGAATTTCTATCTTTTGTGTCGGGGTTACTATTCATGAGTTACTATTCACGATTTACTATTCATGAGTTACGAATATTACTCTTGAGATTAAAATTATATGTTGATCATATTATTTTTATCATCATATATAACATTTTTATAACCCTGATGTTGAAATTCTCTTTCACTGGAGTGTAAAGATGGGTAGATTATTGGTATGATCATGACTAGGGTTCTCTTTGGCCTGTAGTGCAAAGTTGAATTGTGACTGGTATGATCATGACCATTGAATTTATAATTGAATATCTTAAGCTTAAGTGCAAAGGTGAATTGATCAACATGGTTATAATTATTGTTTATATAAATTCTGAAATGATTATATATTTCTTTGAGATATGAATATATTTGGCCTGTAGTGCAAATATGAATTGTTGAATAATATCTTTGGCCTGTAGTGCAAAGATGACCTGTTGATGAATATCTTTGGCCTGTAGTGCAAAGATGAATTATTGATGAATATCTTTGGCCTGTAGTGCAAAGATGAACTGTTGTTGAATATCTTTGGCCCGTAGTGCAAAGATGGTTTGTTGATGAATATCTTGGGCCCGTAGTGCAAAGATGAATTTGTTAGTATGATTATAAACAGGAATTGTGAATTGGTATAACCATGATCTTTGATGTTTCAGGTAAAGACAGGTGATAAAAATATTCATCGTCCTGGGTGCGAAGAAAAATTTATAGTCACAATTATGATTATGAGTTATTCATATGATTGTGGAAAGGAACTGTTGAGTGATGTTACATGGATAAAATATTGTTGGTGGATTTTTAACATGGAGAAGATAATAGACTTTATAGTCTATTTGACTCTTCTAATGGATTGCTCGTTCCGCTGCAACTATGGTTGAAATTTTTATCATTTATCATATGTTCTAAATCTCTGATTTATTATTGATGAAGGCTACTGATAATTTAATTATCTTTAGTCATGATATTCTTTACTGAGCTAGTTGTGCTCACCCTTTTGCTTCACAATTCCTTTCAGGTAATAAGAGTGTAGCTGGGTCGAGCAAGGGTAAAGGGGAAATAGAACGGTGGTCTCTAGCTGTGGATGTTCTCCCGAAGCAGTATAGAAAAGTTCATTTAGTAGTTATATTTGGTGAATCCAATAGGGTAAGGTGTACCCAACGTTGGAAGGGTATTTTGTCACTATCATACAAGATGTCTAATGACATACAACCTCGTGTCATCATAAGACATGGATGTGCTCATCCACTTGCTGAGTATATATACGAGCACTACCTATATAATCTTGGTGTTTGTTTAAAGTATAATTTTCAATTAGAGACAGTAAAGATAATGATATATCAAGAGAAGACTCACCATTGGGAAGAATATGATAGTAATCTTCTCATTTTTCTTTGGGGTCTATTGGGTCAACCAAGGATAATTCTGTGGCCATATGATATCTATCATAACCTAGACGCGTGGCCTCCCATGTACGAAGGTTTCCTTGAGCACTTCCCAAAGATTCTAGTTTCTAAAACAGTTTTTGACTATACCTTTATGTAAGGTGTCATTGTGAGGTGATGTCCACGGTTGGAACATGAGTCACATTTGGTATATATTTGTATCCAAACTCACATCATATGCGTTGTTGTATTTTGCACGACAATTGTTGTAATAAAGTTATAGTTATTTTCTGTACCATGTATTTGGCGACTCAGAATAGGTTGGATGGAATGGATCTATTTTGGGGTCGTTACAAAGTGAACTGAGTTTGAACATAAGTAAAGAAATTTTTGAACAATTGAAACACCTGAGACTTACATTGAAATAAAAAAGTCCAAGTAGATCTAGAGTAGTCATCCACAAGTGTAAGAAAGTAATTACAGTGACCATGAGTTTTGGTCTTGTATGGACCCCATACATCACAATGCACTAGCTGAAAAATAGCAGTAGAAACTGAGGTACTTAATTGAAATGGAAATCTAGCTTGTTTAGCTAGAGGGAAAACATCACAATGTGAGGGGTTACAGTCAAGAGAAAGCTGTTTCAAAATCTTGTTAGGAACATGACCTAGTCTAGCATGCCATTGTGTGGCAGTAGAAGCAGTAGCAGCATGAACAGGCTTATGATTAGAGTCAGGAACTGAACCAAGTAAGGAAGTAATATCTGAAATGTTAAGTTTGTAAAGGCCTCCATCCAATCTACCAATCCCAATCTTCTTCTGCTGAGTAAGGTCCTGTAAGATGTATTGATGAGAAGAAAATAAGATTTGACAATTAGTATCATGTGCAAGTTTGCCAATGGACAAGAGATTGTAAGAGAACTCAGGAACACACAAAACATTGTCAAGAATGATATCTAGATGAAGCATAACAGTTTCAGTGTGTGTAATATTAGCTGTGTTTCCATTTGGCAAGTGTATTTGAGATCTCATGGGTTTTACAGATGTTAGTAAATGAGCAAAAGGAGTGATGTGATCTGTTGCTCCTGAGTCAATGATCCATTGTGAATGATTTGTAAAACTGTTAAGACATGTGGTATGGTTGAAGCATACAGTGGAAATAGACTTACCAGCCACCTGTGAAGTAACTGAGTTAGGATGATGAGATGAAGACTGAGCTGAAGCTTGAGGTGCTAGTTTAAGATTGTTCTAAAGTAGCTGCAACAGGTGTTGGCATTGAGCATGAGTGAAGGGTAAGGTTTTAGACCCAGAATTATCAGTGCCAGTGTTGGTAGTATCAGTAGCAAAAATAGAATCAGCTACACTGACATGAGCAGCAGTTTTTATTTGTGAGGAAACACCTTTCTGAAGAGACTTAGGTTGAGTACCATACAGCCTATGCCATGGTGGATATCCATGTAAAAAGAAACAATTGTCCTTAGTATGTCCAGATTGATTGCAGTAATCACATTCTACTCTTGTGTCTAGTCCTTTGGATTTCTTAACCGATTTAGGCCCTCTTACAAATTTAGGAACCTGTTGCTTAACCATCATAGCAGATCTTTCATAATTTGTAAGAGATTGATTAGTGCAATCTTGTTGAGTTTCTTCCTGAAGCAAAAGTGAATATGCTTGATTTAAGGTTGGTAATGGATACATCATTAATAACTGACCTCTTAAGGAGGTGTATTGATCATTAAGTCCCATAAGAAATTAGCTTAACTTCAGAGTGTTTTCATATTCAGAAAGTTTCTTATCAGCACCACAAGTACAAACACAACATGTGCATTTTGGTACATCAGCATAGGATTCCAATTCATCAATTAAACTACGGAACTTAGTAAAATAGGCTGAGATTGACAGAGTTTTTTGAGTTAATGAAGCCAGATCCTTACGTAGAGAAAATAATTTAGGAACATTACTTTGTGTGTAACGTATAGCTAGATCATCCCAAATGGCCTTAGCAGTGGGTAAATAAATTATACTGTCTCGAATTTCAGAAGAGACAGAATTCAGTGACCAGGATATTACCATATTGTTGCATCTAGTCCAGTGAGGAAGATACGGGGATGTAGCAGGAGGAGCAGTCAAGGTACCATCCACCATTCCTAATTTCATTTTAGCAGACAAAACTATCACCATGGATCGATGCCACTGATTGTAGTTTAGATCACTTAAGTTTTGATTGACAAGTAACATTCCTGGATGGTCTGAGCTATTCAAGTAATAAGGATGGAAGGGATCAATTTGGATCATGGATGTAGATGAAGATGAACCAATTTTATTTGAACCAGCAGCAACAGTAGAATATGATTGAGCCATTATAGCTTAATCGAAGAGCAGATTACACAAATGAACAGAGAATCAACAGATTACAAAATGAAGATTGTAGATAGAGAATCAGATAGATTAATTCTCAGAGAACGATGAAAATAAAGAAGCCATCGAATCATCAACCTAGCTCTGATACCATGATAGAAGTTAAAAGTGTAGAGAGAACGAATATTGCATAGTACTATTCTAACAGAATACTGTGCTGAATACAAGATTATATAGAAAGAGGAATAAAACCTATCAACCTAAATAGAAAAAGTACAGAAATATCCTTAGAAAATATACTAATTACTGATATCATTATCACTCTTGTTTCCTAACCGAGGGAGTATATGCATATAGTATTACAATTATGAATATACATGTGTACAATTGAATTGTTAAGATCAAAAGATAATTTTAAATAAATTATTTGAAATAAATTAACAAAACCTTTTACCTTTATATATATATATATATATATATATATATATATATATATATATATATATATATATATATATATATATATATATAGGGTCAGGATCAGGTAAGGGATCCCTTACTTTATTAAAATAAGGGACTTTTTTTTTTGCTTTTTTTTTGCCTTTTTTTTTAAAAACAACTAAAAAAAAAAGTTTACTATTTTATGGAATTGAAATTTTTTCATAATACAGTGTTTTGAGTGTGATTTGGGTACGCATAACAAAACATGTATATACAGTCTGGGCAGACTGTACCACCACTTTTTGGTATAGGTATTTAAAACACGCCCAAAACATTGTATTATGGAAAAATTTCAGTTCCATAAAATATTAAACTTTTTTTTTTAGTTGTTTTAAAAAAAAAAAGCAAAAAAAAAAGCAAAAAAAAAAGTCCCTTATTTTAATAAAGTAAGGGATCCCTTACTTGATCATTTCTATATATATATATATATATATATATGCAAAATAAATATTTAAGGGTTTGTCTAATAATTAACTCGTGCAGTTGATGAAACCAAGGAACCTAACCAATAGTAGGGTGGTGGAAAGCGTTGCAGGTGGCAAGGCGGCTGTTGTCGTTGGAGCCCAAAAGCCTACGGATGCCTTCAGTGCTGCCATTCTGTAGGTGAGACTCCTTTAATTTCACGTAGAAAAAAAAATTACCTTTTCAATATATATATATATATATATATATATATATATATATATATATATATATATATACACACACACACAAAAGAATTAATTAATTAATACAGATCATTAGAATGTTATAGTTTAATATTGTTTGTTTATTTGCAGCGCATGCAACTGCAGTAGAGAGCAATGATGGTGGTGCTAAAGGCAGCGGTAAGGGAGGATCAGCAGGTGGATGGGGAGGCGGATGGGGTGGAGGCGGCGGCGGAGGTGGTCATAACGGAGGAGGTGGAGGAGGCGGCGGAGGTGGAGGTGGCGGCTGAAGTGGAAGCGGCTGGGGAGGTGGTCACGAGGGTTCCCAAGGAGGCGGAAAAGGAGGAGATGGCGATCACCATGGAAGTGGCAAGGGAGGAGATGGCAGCGGTCACCAAGGAGGAGGAGACCATAAGGGAGGCGGAGGTGGTGGTGGTGGCGGCGACGGAGGGGGTGATAAAGGAGGAGGTCATTGAAAATATGACTTTCAATATGGCAAAGGGAAAGTTGCTGCCTTGACGCCAAAGAAACTAAAAGCAATGGGAAAAATAAAATGAGGCCCCATCTTAATTGAAAGGCCTAGACTAGGAATAATCATATACAAAACATCCATGCATGTATCCCATATATGTTTATAATAACATACTTGGATTAGTGTATGAAGTTACTATATTTGAATAAAATAAAACAGAGGATCGATTTCTATATATGTTCCAACTCATGCCGGCCCTAGCTAGAGTTTTGTCTGAAGACTGGTTTTCATCATGTACTTCCTCCATTTTCCTATGTATTACTTAATTATGTGGTCTCGGCCTACTTATTATATTGGCGCACTATGTGACTACTTATTATATTGGCGGACTATGTGACTAATATTTTAAGTACGTAATTAAGTTTTATGGTGGTAAAGGTTAATTGCATGGTGTGTGAGTAAAATATAAAAGTGATCAGTATTGGTAATAATGTCATATAGTAAAGGTTAATTGCATGGTGTGTGAGTAAAATATAAAAGTGACCACTATTTTATGTGGCAATAATGTCATATAATAAGTCAAATTAAGACTAAAAAATTCTCTTCAATTTAGATTTGAACTCAAAACCTCAACTTATTAAACTTAAAGTAACTATCCAACTAAGGTACATGATGTAATTATAAATGAAACAACATAAATTTTATTTATACAAGTTTCTCCGTTATAAATTGAATACGTGCAATTAAAATTTTTATTGCAATTAAAAAAGAAAAGGTTAATATTGAATATTTTAAGTAAACATTTTCAACTTTATTTGGCCAAAAATAGCACTTTATTTCTATAATAATTAAGATGTTTTAATAAAGGTACGTCAAATAGTATTCTTCGACTTAATAAATAGAAAGTGTAAACTAAACTAGTAAATAAGTTAAAAATTGCATTATAATAACCTGCAACTTAATATAAAAAATTTGTTGAAGTTGAATTAAGACAAAGAATATGAGAAAAAAAAATTTCGGCCTCTAGCTATATATATATATATATATATATATATATATATATATATATATATATATATATATATATATATATATATATCACATTTAGTCTTAAGAAATTATTTGTGTCAATGGACATATTATTAATATAATTCCTAATCAATAAATAAATTAGATAAATATAGATTTTGTCTATGCGTCCCTAGTTTTAATATGTTAAGAAAGATCAAAATATCAAAATATACAGTTCATTATAGTATTCAATAAATGCAATTATTATTTTTTTTAAAAAATCTTATGATTATCAAAATAAACTTAAAACTCCGCTTATAAATCAATATCAGACAAAACTTATTTACCAACTTATTTATCTTTTCTTTTCTTTTTTGATTTAAATGGAGAAACTTGTATAAATAAAATTTATGTGTCCAATTTATAATTACATCATGTAGCTTGGTTGAATAGTTGTTGCGAATTATTTAGTCTTAATTTGGCTTACTTTACATGTCATTATTGCCACGTAGGATAGTCAATGTCTAGCAGTAATATAAAAATTTGTTATACAAATATTTTTAGAGCAGATGGTTTGTTTTGCATTGACCAACAAAAAAAGATACAATATCCAATTATACTCGGAGTATATTGATTACTTTTGTATTTTACTCCATGGTGTGTTAATATAATTTAAATTTTTTGAACTTATTCTAATTAATTCATTTACCTGGCATATTGCATATTGTTACTCGATAATGTAAAACAATAGTTTTACACTCATTTTATAATGTTTTCTCATTCTAATCAACTTAAATATTTTAAATTTAAAATTAACATGAATTTTTTTAATCGTTATGGAGAGAAAGTGTAAAGTTTGGAGAAGTTAAGACACAGGCACAACTACGATATTAAAAATAAAAATAATGAAAAAATCAAGTCACAAAATATTTGACTCTTTTGTGACAAATAAAAGAAATTTTTAAATATAAAATTGATATAAATTTAGTTTATCTTAAAATAATCCAAGTTATCTAAAAAGTACTACTACCCCATAATAAAAAAACTAATTGAATAAATGTTAAAATGAGACTCAATATTACACAAGTATTTTTTAGTCATGTGTCGCTGCTATGTCATCAAATTTCTTATGTGACACTATCAATCAGATGTAATTAAAAAAAATTAAACGTATAATCTTTTAACTGTAAATTTTGAGAAGACAGTCAACAAAGTAAAAAAAAATTAAAAGTTTAATATATATCCTAATTGATAAGACAATCCCCAAAGTAAAAAAAAAAATTAAAAATTTAGATATTAATCCATATTTAGACCTATATATATATAATTTAAATTTGTAACATGCATATAACACCTACAATGGAGGCAGTGGCGTCTGTGCCCCGGGAATTTTCAAAATTTTTGTATATATGTATTGGGCATTATGGGCCCAGGTGAAAAATTAGGGTTCACATGACCTGATTAAATTAAATGCACAATTAGGGTTCCACGACCTCATTAAATATGCAAATTAGGGTTTGCATAATCTAATGGAATGAAGATGGAAAAGTCAGAAATAAAGGTGCTAGACCCGGGGAGAAGCCTCCACGTGTTCCGAGGCAGAAGACTCGTGGAGGCGGCTCGTTTTGGAAATTGATTGAGGGATTGGATTGGTGGCTAGAAGGACAGTGTAACGACCCCAAAATAGGTCCATTCCATCCAACCTATTCTGAGTCGCTAAATACATGGTACAGAAAATAACTTCAACTTTATTACAACAATTGTCGTGCAAAATACAACAACACATATGCTATGAGTTTGGATACAAATATATACTAAATGTGACTCATGTCCCAATCGTGGATAGCACCTCACAATGATACCTTACATAAAGGTATAGTCAAAAACTGTTTTAGAAATTAGAATATTTGGGAAGTACTCAAGGAAACCTTCGTACATGGGAGGCCATGTGTCTAGGTTATGATAGATATCATATGGCCACAGAATTATCCTTGGTTGACCCAATAGACCCCAAAGAAAAACGAGAAGATTATTATCATATTCTTCCCAATGGTGAGTCTTCTCTTGACTTATCATTATCTCCACTGTCTTTAATCGTGAATTACACTTCAAACAAACACCAAGATTATATAGGTAGTGCTCGTAGATATACTCAGTAAGTGGATGAGCACAATTCTGTCTTATGATGACACGAGGTTGTATGTCATTAGACATCTTGTATGATAGTGGCAAAACACCCTTCCAACGTTGGGTTCGCTTTACCCTAGATGATTCACCAAATATAACTACTAAATGATGACCACCGTTCTATTTTTCCGTTACCCTCGCTCGACCCAGCTACACTCTTATTACCTGAAAAGGAATTGTGAAGCAAAAGGGTGAGCACAACTAGCCCAGTAAAGAATATCATGACTAAAGATAAATAAGTTATCAATAGCCTTCAGCAGAATTAAATCAGAGATTTAGAACATATGGTAGATGATAAAATTTTTCAACCATAGTTGCAGCGGAACGAGCAATCCATTAGAAGAGTCAAATAGACTATAAAATCTATTATCTTCTCCATGTTAAAAGTCCACCAACAATGTTTTATCCATGTAACATCAATCAACAATTCATGTCCACAATCACATGTATAACTCATAATCGTAATTGTTGTTCTAAATTTCTTTTCTCATCCAGGACAAAGATAATTTTTATCACCTATCTTTACCTGAAACATCAAAGATAATGGTTACACAAAATCACATTTCATGTTCATAATCATACTAATAACTTCATCTTTGCACTACGGCCAAAGATATTCAACAACATGTCATCTTTGCACTACGGGCCAAAGATATTCATCAACAATTCATCTTTGCACTACTGGCCAAAGATATTCAACCACAGGTCATCTTTGCACTATGTGTGACGCCCCCAAAATCAGGTATACATCACCCATCTTGGGTCGCCACTTACATGGCACAAAATTCAAATACAACTTAATTATACAACAGTCGTGTACAATACGACAAAACATAAACTGTGAGTTTGAATACAAATATTATCTTCTAGAGAGTATTTATACTCAAAAGGAGTCCTCATTACATTTATTAACACACTATTACATAGAATAGTGAGGACTACTAACTAATACTATCATTCGGACCATCACTCCGTTCCCCGACTTGCCCCAGCTACGTTCTCATTTCCTGAAGAGAACAGTGAAAGAAAGGGTGAGCTCAACTAGCCCAGTAAGAAATATTATGACTAAGATAATGCAGAATAAATTATCATTAGTCTTCAACAATGTTAAACTGATAAAATATAATAGACATCAAGTTTAACTGCAGCGGAACAAGCAATCCATTAAAAGAGTCAAGTAGAAAATAAACTCTACTATCTTTTATGATTTAAAAAGTTTTTCATCACTTTTATCGCTGAAACTCAGCTTAATAAATAATTCACATCATCTCTGCACTACGGCCAAGGATATTCGTTAGGGTCACGACCACAAATTCCATGCACTACGGGCCAAGGATATTTGTGTATTCATCAATGGTCATGATCATGCCAACAACTGTCCATCAATGCACTACGGGCCAATGAGGACTTTTACCACATCATTTGTAACATTACGGTCATGATTATACCGAATAATCCCTGGTCATAATCATACCAAGTCCATCTATGCACTACATGCCACAGATGACTTTCAACATTTTATAAACATGAGGATGATGACAATGATATAAGAATTCAATAAAACAAGTTCAAGAATTAATTTATCCAAGAATTAACAACGTCCAAATTGTCATCATGATACTGCTTTGTGGAGTAAAATTCAAGAATGCTTAGAAGAATATTTTCATGAAAAGATACTGGATGAAACGCAATTATCAAGGATATTCCACAAATTTCATGGAGTATAGAAGTCAAAGTTTTAATCAACTGAGTATAATAAAGAATGGAATAACAAAAGAAATCACCATGCATGCGATAGACCGCACAGACAGGTTATTCTTAACAGAACAATAATAATGGAACCAGGTCCGGCGTAAACGTACAGACAGGATATTCCGACAGAATAATAATAAAGACGGAACCAGGTCCGGTGTAAAACACACAGACAGGATGTTCCAACAGAATAATAATAAAAATAGAACAGGTCCGGTGTAAAACACACAGACAGGATGTTCCAACAGAATAATAATAAAAACGGAACCAGGTCTTGTGTAAAACACACAGACAAGATGTTCCAACAGAATAATAGAAGAATGTCACCAAGTATAGGGTAGACCGCGTATACTGGTTATTCCAACAGAATAATAAAGAAGGAATAACAGAAGTTCTCTTCATGAATATAAAAGAAATAATATTCCCTACCTTAAAAGAACTGGATATTAGAAAAGTGAAGTAGCAGAATACTTTTATTCTCTCTCTCTTATTCTCTCTATACTTTCTCTCTCTATAGCTTGAATGAATTCGTAAAAAATAATGAAGCCCTAGGCCTCTATTTATAGAAAAACTGAGGGTGGCTCTTGGTCTTAACGAATGGTCAAATGACTCTTGGTCTTAACGAAGGGTCAAATGACTCTTGGTAATATTGAATGGACAACTACTATTGACGAAAGTAATTACTATTGACCAAGGTAAATACTATTGACGAAGGTAATTACTATTGACCAAGGTAAATACTATTGACGAAGGTAATTACTATTGCCAAGGTAAATACTATTGACCAAGGTAAATACTATTGACGACGGTAATTACTATTGACGAAGAGACTCTTAGATGATGACATATGACCCCCTATAAAAATAACCAAACTTACCACAACGTCTCAATTATTGATTTAATAATATAACATATTATACAGATGATACTATGACAATAATTTAAGAGATATGATGCAGCAATTACTGTAGTAATAATTGAGTATAGCTGAGTGACTTCTCACGTAAGCATCAATAATCAATACCGTGTGCTACTATGCAACCACGCGTATTACTGTACTTTTACTACCGGGTAGTTCAACAGTTTTAACGGTTTTAACGGTAACACCTCAGCCGTTATTTTTATAGAAAGATAATTTTGTCGTTTTCTAACTACGACTATACTTCTGTTGTGGGGTCCACCAATGATTGTGCCGTCGTACGAATATTTCCCGACAAAAAGAATATTTCCCGACCAAACGAATATTTTAAAACAACTTGCTTACTTTGCAAAATTTATAAATAATACCCACAACTATAATATTATATCAAATCCACACCATAATTATTTCGAGAAAATTAAAAATTTATTCATAAAATCTGGGGTCTCACACTATGGGCCAAAGATATTCATCACTAATTCATCTTTGCACTACAGGCCAAATATATTCTTCAACAGTTCATATTTGCATTATAGGCCAAATATATTAATATCTCAAAGAAATATATAATCATTTTAGAATTATATAAACAATAATTATAACCATGTTGATCAATTCACCTTTACACTTAAGCTAAAGATATTCATTTATAAATTTAATGGTCATGATCATACCAGTCAACAATTCAACTTTGTACTACTGGCCAAAGAGAACCCATAGTCATGATCATTCCAACAATCTACCCATCTTTACACTCAAGTGAAAGAGAATTTCAACATCAGGGTTATAAAAATGTTATATATGATAATAAAAATAATATGATCAAAATATAGATTTACTTTCAAGAGTAATATTCATAAATTAACTATAATTTGGTTAGAAAAAGAAACCAATTTTGTCGTGAATAGTAACTCATGAATAGTAACTCGTGAGTAGTAACTCATGAATAGTAAATCCGACACAAAAAGGTAGAAATTCCACAATAAAATATATACCAATATTTCGGTATAATGATATTGAAAGAATAATATTTCTTGAGCTTATAAACAATTTATTTTAATTGTTTACACTTTACTAACTAATGCATTTAATCACCTAAAATGCCAAACTCATAAGATTTCATCACCAATAACCAAAACTCTCATAAAAAATCTGCCTATACCACATATAGGATTCTCAAGCCATAAAATCCTATTTTCTAATTTTCTTACTTCACAAAACATATTTAATTCATTTACTCATAACTAGACTATTTTCATGAAAAATACCAAATCAGTTCCAAAAATATTTCTTTTCTGAGATTTAGCATAATATAGTCCCATAGTGAACATATATTTTTCTCAGAATTTTTAAAAGTCATTTACTATTTTTCATATGGCCAAAACAGCCGAATATTTAGACATTTATCAAAAATTTTACTTTTATCTAAAAATTCTGAAATTTACAGAGTATACTCCTATCATATACATGCACTCCCAATAAAAATTTCATCAATTTTGGAGTTAATCACAAGGAATTATAAGCGGTTACTTTTAAAATAGTCTTTTCCCGTAAAATTCATAACTCTTAATCTATACATCCAAAACTCACCATTTTTGGACACAATCAATAAAACTCATCAAAATATCATTTCAAAGTTTTCCAGAATTTTCTGAAGGTTGGAAGAAGTACGAACTGAAAAACATAACAACCCTTAAAATCTCTTACTATCCCTTACAATCCCTTACCTCAAAAGAGCAGCACTTCTGACCGGATATCGGATATGACGCTGAAGGAAACTTGCACTGACGAATAGCAACTCACTAAGTATCTAAATACTCACAAAATATACTCAATAATCTAGAGAGAAAAAGAGAAAAAACTTGTTTCTGGTGTGATTTTCAATTCTAACTTAGCCCTCTATTTATAGGAAAATGTTAGCACGCCGAAGCAGACTTAACCTGCAACCTGATGGCTTTACCTGCTACTATTCCCACCCACCACATTTGAATAAAAATCTCAGTACATTTCTTCACCAACCAAGAGTGGGGTCCACCAATTTTAAAATTTTTCACCAAAATGATAAACTCCGAAAATTCAACAATTTCTGAACCAGTCATCTCGTAAAATTCATAAAAAATCATACGTTAATTTTTAACGGTTCAAAATTTATAGATATATACTCAACTTATATATGTATAACATATCCAAAAATCACAACGATCCAACGGTCGGATTAAAAATTATAACCCCCGCAATATATCTCAAAAACCCTAATTTGATTTTCAATACCTCCGTTCCGACAAAAATACAGATAAAACACCTCAACATTAACTCCTTTTTTTAACCAAAAATATATATCCCTCATTTATATCCACATAAAATAAATATTTCCTTATCATATGAATCAATAATTAATTATTCACAAATAATATTACAGAATCACATTTATGACAACCAGGCCGTTTCCAGGGAAAGAGGGGGCTTTCCAATAAGAATTTCTCCTTACTGGCGCGCAATTAGGTGACCAAACCTCTCCTTAGACAGAACTTTCTAGACATTGTCAATAATGTTATCTAATAATATGATTCAAATAATATGAATTATTGATCTGATAATGGGAAATACTGTGCAGTGACAATTATTGAACAACAATAATATAAAATTTCAACGTAGCAATTATTGAATCAATAAAATAAAATATTGAACAATAATTACTGTAATAATTATTGAGTAGTGCCTTCTTACGTAAGAATCAATAATTTCAAAAATACTATGCAATACCGTGTGTTACTGTGCAATAACGCGTATTACTGTATTTTAACCACCGGGTATTCCAACAGTGTTAACGGTAACAACTACGCCGTTATTTGTAAAAACTCAAATTTGTCGTTTTCTTCATCCGACAGTTATTCTGTTATGGGGCCCACAAATGGCTGCGCCGTCGTACGAATATTCCCCGACAGAAAGAATATTTCACGACCAAACGAATATTCCCCGACAACAATGAATATTTTATAACCACTTGTGTATTTTTAAAAATTTTCACATTTCACCCATAACTTTAACTTTTTATCAATTTAACCATTTACTGAATTGTAATTATACGAAAAATTGAATACTTTTATTTCATAAAATTTTGGGTCTTACAATATCCCCTCCTTATGAAATTTCGTCCCCGAAATTTACGTACCTGGTATTTCAAAGAGTTGAGAATACCTTCCTTTCAGATTCCATCTTTCCTGTCATCATAATTTCTCCATTGCGCATCTCCTGTATTTCAAATATCATTCAAGAATACAGCTTCAAAACAAGGGTTAATTTAACAAATTAACATATCACATAATATCTCAATATTATGACTGACCAACAAATAAGCTTAGGTAGGACACACTAGCGAATAATTTACTCATCTCTCCCCTCCTAGTTATACTTCCCGATCTCCGCCAGAGACCATATCCCTAAGCTCTGATACCAAAATGTAACGACCCCAAAACAGGTCCATTCCATCCAACCTATTCTGAGTCGCCAAATACATGGTACAGAAAATAACTACAACTTTATTACAACAATTGTCTTGCAAAATACAACAACACATATGCTATGAGTTTGGATACAAATATATACCAAATGTGACTCATGTCCCAATCGTGGACAGCACCTCACAATGATACCTTACATAAAGGTATAGTCAAAAACTGTTTTAGAAATTAGAATATTTGGGAAGTGCTCAAGGAAACCTTCGTACATGGGAGGCCATGCGTCTAGGTTATGATAGATATCATATGGCCACAGAATTATCCTTGGTTGACCCAATAGACCCCAAAGAAAAACGAGAAGATTACTATCATATTCTTCCCAATGGTGAGTCTTCTCTTGACTTATCATTATCTCCACTGTCATAAATCGTGAATTATACTTCAAACAAATACCAAGATTATATAGGTAGTGCTCGAAGATATACTCAGCAAGTGGATGAGCACAATCATGTCTTATGATGACACGAGGTTGTATGGCATTAGACATCTTGTATGATAGTGGCAAAACACCCTTCCAACGTTGGGTTCGCTTTATCCTAGATGATTCACCAAATATAACTACTAAATGATGACCACCGTTCTATTTTCCCGTTACCCTCACTCGACCCAGCTACACTCTTATTACCTGAAAAGGAATTGTAAAGCAAAAGGGTGAGCACAACTAGCCCAGTAAAGAATATCATGACTAAAGATAAATAAGTTATCAATAGCCTTCAACAGAATTAAATCAGAGATTTAGAACATATGGTAGATGATAAAATTTTTCAACCATAGTTGCAGCGGAACGATCAATCCATTAGAAGAGTCAAATAGACTATAAAATCTATTATCTTCTCCATGTTAAAAGTCCACCAATAATGTTTTATCCTTGTAACATCAATCAACAATTCCTGTCCAAAATCACATGTATAACTCATAATCGTAATTGTTGTTCTAAATTCCTTTTCTCATCTAGGACAAAGATAATTTTTATCACTTGTCTTTACCTGAAACATCAAAGATAATGGTTACACCAAATCACATTTCCTGTTCATAATCATACTAATAACTTCATCTTTGCACTACGGGCCAAAGATATTCATCAACAATTCATCTTTGCACTACTGGCCAAAGATATTCAACCACAGGTCATCTTTGCACTATGGGCCAAAGATATTCATCAATAATTTATCTTTGCACTACAGGCCAAAGATATTATTCAACAGTTCATATTTGCACTATAGGCCAAATATATTAATATCTCAAAGAAATATATAATCATTTTAGAATTATATAAACAATAATTATAACCATGTTGATCAATTCACCTTTACACTTAAGCTAAAGATATTCAGTTATAAATTCAATGGTCATGATCATACCAGTCAACAATTCAACTTTGCACTACTGGCCAAAGAGAACCCATAGTCATGATCATACCAACAATCTACCCATCTTTACACTCAAGTGAAAGAGAATTTTAACATCAGGGTTATAAAAATATTATATATGATAATAAAAATAATATGATCAAAATATAGATTTACTTTCAAGAGTAATATTCATAAATTAACTATAATTTGGTCAGAAAAAGAAACCAATTTTGTCGTGAATAGTAACTCGTGAATAGTAACTCATGAATAGTAACTCGTGAATAGTAACTCATGAATAGTAAACCCGACACAAAAAGGTAGAAATTCCACAATAAAATATATACCAATATTTCGGTATAATGATATTGAAAGAATAATATTTCTTAAGCTTATAAATAATTTATTTTAATTGTTTACACTTTACTAAATAATGCATTTAATCACCCTAAAATGCCAAACTCATAAGATTTCATCATCAATAACCAAAACCCTCATAAAAAATCTGCCTATACCACATATAGGATTCTCAAGCCATAAAATCATATTTTCTAATTTTCTTACTTCACAAAACATATTTAATTCATTTACTCATAACTAGACTATTTTCATAAAAAATACCAAATCAGTTCCAAAAATATTTCTTTTCTGGGATTTAGCATAATATAGTCCCATAGTGAACATATATTTTTCTCAGAATTTTTTAAAGTCGTTTACTATTTTTTATATGGCCAAAACAGCCGAATATTTAGACATTTATCAAAAATTGTACTTTTATCTAAAAATTCTGAAATTCACAGAGTATACTCCTATCATATACATGTACTCCCAATAAAAATTTCATCAATTTTGGAGTTAATCACAAAGAATTATAAGCGGTTACTTTTAAAATAGTATTTTCCCGTAAAATTCATAACTATTAATCTATACATCCAAAAATTACCATTTTTGGACACAATCAATAAAACTCATCAAAATATCATTTCAAAGTTTTTCAGAATTTTCTGAAGGTTGGAAGAAATACGAACTGAAAAACATAACAACCCTTAAAATCTCTTACTATCCCTTACAATCTCTTACCTCAAAAGAGCAGCACTTCTGACCGGATATCGGATATGACGCTGAAGGAAACTTGCACTGACGAATACTAACTCACTAAGTATCTATATACTCATAAAATATACTCAATAATCTAGAGAGAAAAAGAGAGAAAACTTGTTTCTGGTGTGATTTTCAATTCTAACTTAGCCCTCTATTTATAGGAAAATGTTAGCACGCCGAAGCAGACTTAACCTGTAACCTGATGGCTTTTGTAACGACCCCAAAATAGGTCCATTCCATCCAACCTATTCTGAGTCGCCAAATACATGGTACAGAAAATAACTACAACTTTATTACAACAATTGTCTTGCAAAATACAACAACACATATGCTGTGAGTTTGGATACAAATATATACCAAATGTGACTCATGTCCCAATCGTGGACAGCACCTCACAATGATACCTTACATAAAGGTATAGTCAAAAACTGTTTTAGAAATTAGAATATTTGGGAAGTGCTCAAGGAAACCTTCGTACATGGGAGGCCATGCGTCTAGGTTATGATAGATATCAGATGGCCACAGAATTATCCTTGGTTGACCCAATAGACCCCAAAGAAAAACGAGAAGATTACTATCATATTCTTCCCAATGGTGAGTCTTCTCTTGACTTATCATTATCTCCACTGTCATAAATCGTGAATTATACTTCAAACAAATACCAAGATTATATAGGTGGTGCTCGAAGATATACTCAGCAAGTGGATGAGCATAATCATGTCTTATGATGACACGAGGTTGTATGTCATTAGACATCTTGTATGATAGTGGCAAAACACCCTTCCAACGTTGGGTTCGCTTTATCCTAGATGATTCACCAAATATAACTACTAAATGATGACCACCGTTCTATTCTCCTGTTACCCCCGCTCGACCCAGCTACACTCTTATTACTTGAAAGGAATTGTGAAACAGAAGGGTGAGCACAACTAGCTCAGTAAAGAATATCATGACTAAAGATAATTAAATTATCAATAGCCTTCAACAAAATTAAATAGAGATTTAGAACATATGGTAGATGATAAAAATTTTCAACCATAGTTGCAGCGGAACGAGCAATCCATTAGAAGAGTCAAATAGACCATAAAGTCTATTATCTTATCCATGTTAAAAGTCCACCAACAATGTTTTATCCCTGTAACATCAATCAACAATTCCTGTCCACAATCACATGTATAACTCATAATCATAATTGTAGTTATAAATTCCTCTTCTCATCCAGAACAAAGATAATTTTCATCACTTGTCTTTACCTGAAATATCAAAGATCATGGTTATACCAAATCATAGTTCTTGTTCATAATCATACTAATAATTTCATCTTTGCACTACGGGCCAAAGATATTCATCAAAAACTCATCTTTGCACTACAGGCCAAAGATATTCCTCAACAGCTCATATTTGCACTACAAGCCAAATATATTATTATCTCAAAGAAATATATAATCATTTCAGAATTTATATAACCAATAATTATAACCACATTGATCATTTCACCTTTGCACTTAAGCTAAAGATATTCAATTATAAATTCAATGGTCATGATCATACCAGTCAACAATTCAACTTTGCACTACTGGCCAAAGAGAACTCTAGTCATGATCATACCAATAATCTACCCATCTTTACACTCTAGTGAAAGAGAATTTCAACATCATGGTCATAAAAAGTTATATATGATAATAAAATCTATATAATCAATACATAGTTTTAATCTCCAGAGTAATATTCATAAATCAACTATAATTTGGTTAGAAAAAGAAACCAATTTTGTAGTGAATAGTACCCGTGAATAGTAACTCATAAATAGTAACTCGTTAATAGTAACTCGTGAATAGTAACTCATGAATAGTAACTCCTGAATAGTAACTCGTGAATACTAACTCATGAATAACAACTCGTGAATAGTAACTCATGAATAGTAACTCATGAATAGTAGCTCGTGAATAGTAACTCATGAATAGTAACCTCGACATGAAAAGATAAAAATTTTACAAGAAAAATCCTACCAATATTCCGGTATAATGATATTGAAAGAAATAATATCATTGATAAAAAAATAACATCCCTTACGAAAATATCCCTTACTATCCCTTACAATCCCTTACCTCAAAAGAGCAGTACTTCTGACTGAAATAACGCTGAATGAACTTGCACCGTATAGCAACACTCAAGATATCAAAATACTCACAAGAATACGCTCGATATATAGAGAGAGAAATAGAGAGAAAACTTCAGTTTCTGGTGTGATTTTCAATTCTAACCTAAATACCCTATTTATAGGAAAATGCTTAGAACACCAAAGCAGAAAATTTAATATAATATTAATATATATATATATATATATATATATATATATATATATTTTTCAAGCCCACCTTTGAAGATCTGAATTCAGCACATTTTAACAACCAGTGGGCCCCACCATCTCACAAAAAAATGTTTTTCTCAAAATAATTAACTTAAACTCCCAAAAATTAATTATTTCGAAACTTTGGAACTTCAATAATTCATAATAAATAGCCCTTTGATCAAAAAATTCGAATCTTGCGAGTTTTTATAGAAAATTCAATTCTCTACAACTTTACAGAAGAAAGTTTTTCCAAATTCCAAACAGAAATTGACCGAAATCTACAAACGAGCGATTTTACAGTCTATAATAAATTTTCGGTCAAGAATTGTGTCCACCAACACACAAAACATGTGTTAAACATTTAATCCAACAAAATTACTCTTCCTCCTCATTTATTCATATATCCCACATTCATTGTAAAAATATCACCATTAATATATTATTAAAATATTATATTTAAATGAATTATTTTATCAGAAAAAGATAAAATATTAATTTTCAACAATTGTCAAATTAAAAATTTTCTCCATCTATATCCACATAAAATCAATATTTTCCTCATCATATAAATCAATAATTAATTATACACAAATAATATTACAGAATCACAGTACTGGCAACCAGGCCGTTCCCAGGAAAGAGGGGGCTTTCCAATAAGGATCTATTCCTTACTGGCGCGCAATTAGATGACCAAACCTCTCCTTAGACAGAACTTTCTAGACATTGCAAATAATATTATCTAATAATATTATTCAGATAATATGAATTATTGCTCCGATAATAGAAAATATTGTGCAGTGACAATTATTAAAACAACAGTAATATAAAATATCAACGCAGCAATTATTGAATCAATTAAATAAAATACTGAACAGTAATTACTGTAACAATTATTGAGTAATGCCTTCTTACGTAAAAATTAATAATTGGTGCAATACTGTGTGCTACTGTGCAACAACGCGTATTACTGTGTTTTAATCACCGGGTATTCCAACAGTATTAACGGTAACAATTACGTCGTTATTTTTAAACAACTTATACTTGTCGTTTTCTTCATCCAATCGCTTTCCGTTATGGGGCCCACACAAGGCTACGCCGTCGTATGAATATTCCCCGACAGTAAGAATATTCCACGACCAAACGAATATTCTCCGACAACCATGAATATTTTATAACCACTTATGTATTTTGAAAAAATTCATATATCACCCTTAACTTTAACCTTTTATCAATTTAACCATTTACTGAATTGTAATTATAAGAAAAATTGAATACTTTTATTTCAAAAAATTCGGGGTCTTACAGCTTTACCTGCTACTATTCTCACCCACCACATTTGAATAAAATCTCAGCACATTTCTTCACCAACCAAGAGTGGGGTCCACCAATTCTAGAATTTTCCACCAAAATGATAAACTGCGAAAATTCAACAATTTCTGAACCAGTCATCTCGTAAAATTCATAAAAAATTATACGTTCATTTTTAACGGTTCAAAATTTATGGTCATATACTCAACTTATATATGTATAACATATCCAAAAATCACAACGATCCAACGGTCGGATTAAAAATTATAACCCCCGCAATATATCTCAAAAACCCTAATTTGATTTTCAATACCTCCATTTCGACAAAAATACAGATAAAACACCTCAACATTAACTCCTTTTTTTTAACCAAAAAAATATATCCCTCATTTATATCCACATAAAATAAATATTTCCTTATCATATGAATCAATAATTAATTATTCACAAATAATGCTACAGAATCACATTTATGACAACCAGGCCGTTTTCAGGAAAGAGGGGGCATTCCAATAAGAATTTCTCCTTACTGGCGCGCAATTAGGTGACCAAACCTCTCCTTAGACAGAACTTTCTAGACATTGCCAATAATGTTATCTAATAATATTATTCAAATAATATGAATTATTGATCTGATAATGGGAAATACTGTGCAGTGACAATTATTGAACAACAATAATATAAAATTTCAATGTAGCAATTATTGAATCAATAAAATAAAATATTGAACAGTAATTACTGTAATAATTATTGAGTAGTGGATTCTTACGTAAGAATCAATAATTTCAAAAATACTATGCAATACCGTGTGCTACTGTGCAATAACGCGTATTACTGTATTTTAACCACCGGGTATTCCAACAGTGTTAACGGTAACAACTACGCCGTTATTTGTAAAAACTCAAATTTATCGTTTTCTTCATCCGACAATTATTCTGTTATGGGGCCCACAAATGGCTGCGCCGTCGTACGAATATTCCCCGACAGAAAGAATATTCCACGACCAAACGAATATTCCCCGACAACAATGAATATTTTATAACCACTTGTGTATTTTTAAAAATTTTCACATTTCACCTATAACTTTAACTTTTTATCAATTTAACCATTTACTGAATTGTAATTATACGAAAAATTGAATACTTTTATTTCATAAAATTTGGGGTCTTACAGACAGGGCAATATGTGCATTACTCTAATGACTAAAGGGTATTTCTAGAATTTCCCAGAAAGCATGTGCTTTGAATATGACTACTTTCCAGAAAGCCCTATAAATACCCCTTCCATTCCATTGGGAAGGGGACTTCTCTTCAGACACAAGACTTGAACTCTTTTGGTGACTTAAGGCTTGTATATTCCACCTAAAAGCACTAAAAATGGTTTGGACACTCTTTCTCAACTGAAAAGACTCAAGAAGAAGGCTCTTGGAATTACAATAACCCTAACCCGGTTTCTGGATTCTAGAAGTTCTGCCACGCGTCATTGGAGTAATCGTCCACCTGTCGTTCTCCCCTCTTCAACCTCTTCAATCAATCAATTATGTGCTCTTCGTGGATTTCTCTCCTCCTCAGCCAACACGAAACCCTAAATAGCAAGGCACGATTTCCTTGCCCACAATAAGGCTTGGATATTCCACCTAAAAGCACTAAAAAGGGTTTGGACACTCTCTCTCAACTGAAAAGACTCAAGAAGAAGGCTCTTGGAATCTCAATAACCCTAACCCAATTTTCGGATTTTAAGAGTTCTGCCACGCGTCATTGGAATAATCACCCACCTGTCGTTCTCCCCTCTTCAATCAATCAATCAATTCCATGCTCTTCGTGGATTTCTCTCCTCCTCAGCCAACACGAAACCCTAACTAGCAAGGCACGATTCCCTTGCCCACATTTATTTGACAACTCTACTGGGGAGGTGTAAAATTCGTGAAGGGTATGCTTACAACTCGAAGTGGGAGAACTACAGGAAGAGCTGCTTCACCAACAAATAGTATTACCTCACCGGATCCAGTTCCAAGGCAAGCAACTCAAGCTTTCCAAGGCGCAAATCTAGATTTTGACCAACCAATTATTGAAGACGCTTCAGAAGGGAGTTTAACATCACCATACATGGCCAATCAACAACAAACCAATGCAGAAAGGCAAAGCGATGATGCAAGCGGAGGGCAGATGAATGCTGTGCAACTGTAGATGCTCAAGGCATTGAAGGAAGCACGAGAAGGGCAAGGGATGATGATGGACATGATGCTGGAAATGCAAAGGAAGCAAGAGGAAATGGGAAATTTTTGCCAGCAGTTGATGCAGACTTCCACCTTCAAGGCCATGTTCCCAGGTAGTTCGCAGGGGGAACAAGCAGAAGTGGAGGACGACAACAATGGCAGAGCAACAAAGAGAACCAGATTGTACCTCCATCGACGAAAAGTTAGTCGGTTCCAATCATCAACTTGGAGCCCCAGAACAGTGGTGACGTACCACAACCTAGGTTGGAACCAAGCCAACCTCAGATAAACATTATCCCAACTGCTCTACCAACATTTTCACAGGTGCAAATGCCAACCATTCGAAGCCATGTCCAGCGTGTGAGCTAACAATTGCCACCAGTGCCAACTTTACACGATGCAAGTGTGCATCAACCAATCTCTCTACCATACACACTGTTGATATAACAATATATCACAACAACCCAGAGAGTTCACGCCACAAGCCAGTATGTGACGAAGGATGATATGATCGACGTGAAGGGAGTTGTCATTGATACTCCTAAATTAACCTCACTTTCACTTCATAATTTATAATAATTAGCACAGTAGCAAGTAAGGATCGATCCCACAGAGAGTAAAGTTGTTTTAGAATTATTCTACTATTTCAACAGAAAATAAAGATGGGGGTTTTTGAAAATTAGTTTTAAACTAAGAGAATAAAAATTAATGATTTAACCAAATATGTAAAAACTTCAGTTCTGCAGTTCAGTTTCACCAAGTACAACAATCAATTAATCAAGTTATTATTATTTTTCCTTTAATGAAACTATTAGTCCTAGATAACAATAAGCTCTGTTATCCGAAATTCTTCTTAGATTATCACTGTATGAAACAAGCTCTCCACCAGATTCTAACTATCATACAACCTAGAACAAGCTCTCTAGATTTAATATGATAGAAGCATTAAGAAATAGAGAATTAAGCTAATCCAAGCAACAAACACATAAGCTCGATTTGTTTAACTTGTTTTCTGATAATCTTAGCAATAAACAAAAGCTTGTCCACAATTATTATTATTACCAAGTTGCTACTTGTGATGAAGACAGATATCAATTACACGTAATACCAATCTTAATCTAGCATATGATAATGATCAAACTAATTCAATTGGCCATATTAAATCAATTAGATCAATTAGCATGTAATCAATGAAAACAGATTATCAGAAGAAATTTCACACAAGAAAGAATAATTAATAATACTCAATTAATCAATTACTTGTAACAAGGATTCACCTCCCTTTAGAACTGAATACAAAGAACTAGCCTGACATGCTCTTGAGTCTGCACTCCAATAGATGGTAGTTGATAATTTAATGAATAAAATCCTGAGTCATCCTCTATTTATAGTGCTAGAAAAAGTCCTAAATCCTATAGGAAGTAGAAATCCAAATCCTAAAAGAAATTACAAATTACCCTAATTTCCATAAAGAAATAGAATTCAATTTGGAAAAAAATCTTAGTCTAAAAGAAATCCTAATTACAATAGAATTGTAAAAACTATTCTTCTAGAATCCAAAATTCAGATTTGAAATTGGAATTAAATCCCACAATTGCCATATGCTTAAACTCATTGCCGCGTGAATCCAAATCCATTTATAATACTAATTGTTGAATCCTTGATTTACTAGGAATCCCGTAAACCTCCTCCAATTTATTTCCAAAATCATGAAACCCCTTCAATTGTACCTAAAATAAAAATATAAGAATAATGAGTTTATTTAGGCAAAAAATAAATACAAAAGATTAAGTATTAAGGAATAAAAATATAACATATTTCATACTCATCACGTGATCAATCAACTTTGCAGACAGATATCTCGACCCTCGGAGTTGGACTTTACTCCTCCTTACCCTGCACACATTCGGAGGCAACCTTACCCGACAGGGTATATTGAGCATCCCCCGCAGTTTCCAAAATATAACGGGGAGAAAGGAAACGCCAGGGAACATATTGCCAGGTTCTTAGAGTCGATGTCTCCGTGGCTTGGATATGATGAAGTGAACAACCACAACTTGTTGATGTGGGAATTCAACAAAACTTTGACGGATAGTGCCTTCAGTTGGTGCTACAATTTGGAGAAGGGGTCAGTCCATGATTGGGATGACCTAAAATTACAATTTTTTAAGAAAATTTTCTATGTGCAGAAACAGGTAACCATTGTAGATCTCATGCGGTTCAAACAGAAGCCTAATGAGGAGCTATCAGATTATGTTGACAGGTTCAGGGCCCAGGCACAGAAGTGCGCAAAGCCAATTAAAGAAAAGAACCTGGTCAGCATTTGCAACAATGGTGCTTTAGATTGCTTCAAGCCTCACCTCATTACCAAGGCTTGTGATTCCTTCGCGACCCTCTCATCTTTTGCACAAGACTTGGGAGGAATCATGACATTGTCTACTAGCCATGCGATGGTTACATGGAAGGGCAAGAGGACAACAACTGTGGCTTTGGCTGACTCTCAGTCAAAACCACAAGGGGGCAAGAGGGAGAAGCATGAGAAAAATTTGAACAAAGCAGAGGAAGGCCTGGAGACAAGTATGCAAGAAAGTCAGTCCCGGAGGCTATCACATGCAGTGAGAAAGCATTCAGGGGTCTATATGAGCAATGGATTGAACATGCAGTGAGAAGTTGCTGAAAGTAAGGTTCATCAAGCCAATTCAACATCCAACATGGTTATCCAGCATTGTACCGGTAAAGAAATCAAATGGACAGCTACGAATATGTGTGGATTTCAGAGACTTGAACAAGGCATGCCCGAAGGATATATACCCATTACCCAACATAGACACTTTGGTAGATACAATGGCTAATCATGAGATGATGTCATTCATGGACAGGCTTGTGGGTTACAATCAGATAAAGATGTCTATAGAAGATGCAGAGTTGACAGCCTTTTGTACCTCGTTTGGGAATTTCTACTATGTAGTAATGCTATTCGGGTTAAAAAATGATGGGGCCACTTATCAAAGGGCAATGCACGCTATATTTCATGACATGATTCATGATATAGAGGAGGACTACATGGACGACATAGTAGTGAAATCCAAGAAGGCAACAACTCATGTGGAGGACCTGAGGAAAGTATATGAGCGATGTCGAAGGTACAAATTGAGGATGAATTCGAAGAAGTGCGCCTTTGGAATGACGACTGAAAAATTCTTGGGCTTCTTGGTGCACAACAGAGGTTTAGAGGTGGACCCAAGCAAGGAAAAAGCAGTTATAGAGATGCCCCCACCAAAGACGCAAAAGCAGTTGAATATCTTTCTAGGGAAAGTCTTGTACATGAGAAGATTCATGCCAGCATTAGCCGAAGTCATAGAATTTTTCAGCAAATTGCTAAAAGGAAAGGCACAATGGGACTGGGGGCAAGACCAAAAATAGGCCTTTGAGAAGGTAAAAAGAATTTTGTCTTCAGCGCAAACGATGGTAGTGCCACAAAGAGGAATGTCGTTACAGTTGTACATCACATCTACCAAGAAGTCTATAGGTGGATTGATCAAGCAAGAGGTGGATGGAGAAGAGAAACCTGTGTATTACATTGGCCGGATAATTAAAGGACCGAAAACCAGGTATTCACAGGTGGAGAGGCATTGCCTAGCGTTGGTGTTCATTGCGCAGAAAATGCGGCATTATTTTCTAGCGCACGAAGTAAAGATTGCAACAAAAACTGATCCGATGAGATACCTATTGACTAGGCCAGCATTAGTAGGAAGACCTGCCAGATGGATGATGATTCTTTCAGAATACGACATCAAGTGTGTAACACCGAAGGCAATCCGATGTCAAGCCTTGGCAGACCTGCTAGCTCAATTTCCAAATAGAGAATATGAACCCCCTTCTGAGGATCTTCCGGATGGAGAAGCAGAATCAATCGACTTGATGGATGAGCACTTAGAATGGTGGAGTTTGGCTTTTGATAGATCATCTGCAGAAGGTAAAGGCAGAGCAGGAGTGGTGCTGACCACCAAAGAAGGAAATGAAGTGGCGTTGTCATACAAATTGGATTTCCCTTGCACAAATAATGAAGCAGAATACGAGGCATTCATACTTGGATTGTTGACGGCTCAAGAATTGGGAGTCAAATATCTTAAAGTAAAGGGAGATTCAAACCTTATAGTGCAGTAGATAAGAGGCTAATTTGGATTGAAGGAACCTATCTTGGCGCCATATCGAACTGTAGCACAAAAGGTGATGGAAGCTTTCAAGAAGGTGGTGATTGAATATGTGCCAAGAGGACAAAATAAATAACCTGATGCACTAGCAACAGTAACGTCTCGAGTCTATGTCTAAGGAGAAGATTTGGATGTAAAGGTAGTGAAGAGAACCCTCCCAACCACGGTGCTTGACTAGTTCCCGAAAGACATGATAGATGATTGGAGATATGACATCTCCCATCAATTGCAAACAAAGGAAGGAACAATACCAATCGTGGAGCTACAGAAGTACAACATCATCAAAGGTGTCTTGTATCACAAAGAAGCAGATGGTGTATTTACATGATGCTTAGAGAGGCAAGAGGCAAATAGAGTCTTACATCAGGTGCATGAAGAGAACTGTAGGTTTGCAGACATAGGCATGTATCGTAGGCTGCAACGCCAAGGGTATTATTGGCCTGAAATGAAGAAGGAAGCAGATGCCCTACAACGCCAATGTGTTTCATGCCAAGAATACCCTGGGGAGGATGAATGCACCTTCATTGATGAAATAGCGGATTGATGAAATAGCGGATTGGTGAATCCCTTATGTGGAGTTCTTACAAAACGGGACTCTTCCGACCAAAAAGAAGGACGCAATTATAATAAAGAGGAAGTCACAACGATTCTTCTTACAAAATAGAGAATTGTTCAGAAGAGGTTTCAATGGCAAGCCCCTACGATGTCTGGAACTAGGCGAAGCCAAAGATTTGGTTTACCAAATGCACAAGGATGAACATCAAGGGGGAGCCAAGTTGTACAAACAACTTATCGATCATGGTTACTATTGGCCAAAGATGGAAGGAGATTGTCTAGAATTTTTTAAAAAGTGCCACATTTGTCAAATACATGGAAACTTGATCCATGCTCCCGTCGTGGATTTACGAACCTTAGCAACGCCATGGCCCTTTCATACATAGGGAATGGATCTTATAGGTCCTGTTCACCCTAATTCTAAGGGTAACACATGGATTTTAACTGCCACTGAGATGTACACAAAGTGGGTGGAAGCAGTACCCTTGAAGAAGGCCACGGGACCAGCAGTGGCAAATTTTATCAAGGAGCACATCATTTACCGTTTCAGGATCCCGAAGATCATTTTGTCAGATAATGGAACTCCTTTCATCAATAGGGACATCAAAAATTTGATGGAAAGATACAGGGTGAAACATTACAAATCATCACCCTACTACCCGAAAGGCAATAGACAAGCAGAGGCTACAAACAAAACATTAATAAAAATTTTATCAAAAACCCTAGACGATCATCCGAATAAATGGGCAGAACAACCACCAATAGCATTATGGGCATATCGAACTTCAAAAAGAAAACCTATAGGTGAAACCCCATACGCCTTGGTTTATGGTGAAGAAGCTATCTTACCCACTGACATAGAAATACCTTCGGCTCGAATGAGACTTTGAAGCTTAGTCGAGGAAGAAAGCCGATCAGCCGCCCTGAAGGCCTTAGTTGACTTCCAAGACAAGGCTAAAAAAAAGCTTGAATGGTACCACAAAAGACTGCGACGACAATACAATACCACGGTGGTACCACGACAAATTTTGGTGGGAGACCTGGTGCTCAAAACGACAACTCAAGTCATGAGGGGGACCCCAACCACCAAATTTTATCCCAAATGGGAAGGCCCGTATAGGGTACGAGAGATCTCCGAAAGTGAGTATTGCAAGATATCTCGTGTGGGATCAGATGATGTCTCAGGCCCATTAAACTTGAAGTGGGTAAAGAAATATTATACATGAGAGAAGAGCATCACAAAAAGTTATACTTTCAACTTCAAAAGTAATCGAGGCACCTGACTAACAGCCCTCGTAAGTTACACTTTCAACTTCAAAAGTGAGCGAGGCATTTGACTAACAGCCCTCGAAAGTTACACTTTCAACTTCAAAAGTGACTGAGGCACCTGAGTATAAGCCCTCAAACCTGAAAGTTACACTTTATCTTTAAAAGTGGAGAACGTTATGCTTTATTCGACAAAAGAAAGAAAGTTACACTTTATCTCTAAAAGTGGCAAACGTTATGCTTTCTTCGATAAAAGCAAGATTTACTATATGAAACGTTATGCTTTTCGTTAAAAGCAATTTTTATTATCAATAAATTGACAAACTTTCACTTGTACTTGAATGTTTTTTTTAATTTTCTAAAAAAAAGTATAAATTCAAGTGTTAGTTTGTGAAAAATATATATACATGTTTTTGACAAAATTCATGTTTTCTTATAATACCTATTGTTGTCTTGGAATATTAATTTGAATAACTTGAGATTCAATGATAAAGATTGAGTTTTAAGGAATCATTCAAATTAAAGGCAATCAACAAGGTTAAAGAAACCAAGTTCTGATAAATGAAATATGTATAAATGAGTTTCTGAAACAGGAAATCGAAAAAAAACTACTACAACAAGTCATGATCTAAAGGCTAAGACATATCAAACTGAAGTGGAGGCATAGCTAAAGCTTCCAAGTCAGCAATGGCAGCGTCTCGAATCTTAAGATTTGCAGCTTTCAACTCCCTAACCTATTGGGTAGTTGACTCTCTAAGTCCCGCCGCTGACACTCTACTTCCCGAAGCTGGTTCTCTAAATCTTGAGACTGAATTTTCAATTTGTTCGCGACTTCGTCAAGATCAAAAAGCTGCACTGAAAAGGATTCATCTTCACACTTACATACAGCAACCTCCGAACGTAGCGCAACAAGATTAAAACTCGACTTGAGAAAATCCAGCCTAGTACGAAAAGGAGACATGTCAACACCCACGGATGCAAGGTCGTCTACATCATCACTAAACTGCTTCAGGTCCTCGACTCGCAACAAATATAAGGAAAGAGTGTGCAACCCAAGAACAAGGCCTGCGAGCTGATCTAGGAAGAAGGTTTAGGAGGAAGTCGCCTTAACAATCAGTCGGTCAAGCATCCGCGGGAACCGAGCTAGGAGATGCTCCAGACTTTCCCGACTAGAAGCTGATATCTGGAAACCCCTCCATGAAACAAGATCCCTGCTTGGATTGAAGGAAGCTCTGGCAGGAGCAACTTTAGAAACCACCATAGAATCTGTAGCGACCAGGGATGGAAGAGCTGAAAGATGTTGTACGGTTGATGATTCCTCGAAGCCTTGGTCACCTGGAGGATAACCAAGGTCACTAGATGGCGAGTGGGCAATAACCGGATGGAGAGCATAAAATAACGTGAGTGCCTCAACAGGCAAAGGCAAATCTTTCATCTTCTCGCTCTGAAAAAACAAAATGTTGAAGCACAATATATTATAAAGAAAAAAAGGAAAGGATATTCAAGCAGAATCATAGGTTGAATAAAGAAAGATACTCACAATATAGTCAATAGAAAAAGAATCGGGAGATGCCGCAGAACGAGAAATGTCATTCAACCCTCCCAAAGCAGTATCAACAATGCCCTTCTGAGTAATCACCACCTCGGTAGAATCCTTCTGGGGAGGATGAACATCACCAATAGTTTCAGAATGATTCCCCCTCGAGGAAGTAAGAGTCTCTGTGACAACCCAAAAATTTAGAAGATCTTGAATGATTAAATTAAGGGTTAAAGTTTAAAGCCTAGAGTGGAAATAGAGGATTTATTTAAAATTTTTAAGAAAAATCTAAAAAAATGGTACGTTGAAATGATCCAACGATAATGTTACGAGAAAGAATAAGATCTAAACCAATTAAGAATGATTCGGTATTGTGATTCCGGGGACGAAATCCTTATAAGAAGGAAAGAATGTGATAACCTAAATTTTTGGGTAATATTAAAATAAGAATTAAATAAATAAAATTCTTATTAAATAATATGTTGTATGATATTATATTGCATAAGTGGGTATGAACTATGCAATATGTGATGTTTATGCTTAATAAATATATTGGTATTATATATTTATTATATGTAAATAAATTGTAGTGGTAATTTATTAAAGAAAATGAGATGAGATCCAATATATAAAATATGTATATTGGTATCAACTAGTTAGTAAATTAAATTTATATTTGAATAAATTAAATATATTAAATTATATATTTAATATATAAATAAATTGTTTGAAAACAATTTATGGAAAGGAAGAAATTAAATTTAATTATACAATATAGATTGTATAATTTAAATAAATTATTTAAATTAGGTAAGTGGGAGTTAATAAATATATATTACGCAAGGAAATAAAATTGTGGGAACAATTTGCGTAATGAGGCAAAAAGAGGCGGGTTAAGTATATAATATTTATATATACTTTACCCAAGAGTATTAGAATAAATTCTTATATAAAATTAATTTAATAAAGAAAAGATATTATATTTATCGTAATATCTTAAGAAAATAAATAAATTCTTAATTGAATTTATGATATTGAGGTAAGGATATTATATTATAATATCTTGAGTATGTAAATAATTGTATTTGTATAAGAAATTATGTGTAGCATATTTATTTTATAATTATAAAATAAATATGTAATTTGAGTATGTTATGTTATATTTTATATAATTTATATATCAAATATGGGTTATGTAAATTAATGATTCCAAGAGGATAAATAAATTAAGGAGATTTATATAATAACTTATTTGATTAAATTAAGTTACTAAGATTGGGTAATTAAAAAACTTAACAAAAAAAAGCTAAAGATAAGAGAGGGAGAATTGTGCGAGTTACGAAAACCTTAGGGTTGAAAACCTAATATTTGAAACTTAAGAAAATATCTTAAGGATTATGCTAAAGAATAAAGAATATTCTGAGAATATGCTAAGAATATGTCAGGGGGTGATTTGCAAGCTTTTAAAGACGAGGGGGAAGACTAGAGAAGACTTAAATTGGGTTACCAACTTATAAGAAATTGAAAGTAACTTTTATATAAGCAAAATCAAAATTTACCTATATTCATTTTTAGCCAAATTGGCTAAGTTTAGAGAGAGAGAAAAAACGTGACAATTTATTAGAAAGAAAAACATCCATTAAGCAAGAGCTGTTAAAATTTTGAGGCTTTATTAGAATGACTATGCAGAGTTATTATTTGCCAAAGGAAAGCTACAGAGAGTAACAATCTGCTTATTTATTTTCTTTCTTCAGACCATTTCATGCTCTCTCTCCCTCTTGGCTTTCCATTCCCGACCCACTCTATTCCTTTTACTCTCTTTAAATTTCAAAATTTCTCATCTTATACACCAAAAGCTTGTACATTCACGAAGGAAATGTTAAGAATTTCACTAAATTTGTACGAAATCAAGGTTAATCTCAGTATTGAAGGAAATTAGAAGTTGTCAACTGCAACTAACATCAACTAGAGCTATATTAAAGCATCATCACACTCAAAGTACAACATGAGCTACGAATTCACCTTGAATAACTAAGTTGTGTATAAAATGTATGGAATACTCGTGTATTAAGCTACAAGTGGGTTGTAAATTAAAATTATGAGGTATTCATGAACTAAAATCAGTTCAAAATCTATTGAGGCGATAAATGATTATCGTGCGTAAAAGAATAAAGGTTTTTGAAAAGAATACAAGAAATTTTCAAAAACTAGAATAAAGGCTGAAGATGTGATTAATGTGGAAATTAATATATAACTAAATAAGTTATATGTGAAGGATATGTGGCTAATACATTCATGTATGTGAATATAAATATTAGAAGTCGTGAAAGGAAGTTAAGTATGTCCTGATGCACCAAGACATATATAAAATGCAGTCTAGCAACCATATGACGCGTATATCCATTCGGATCATTCTAAAAGCTATAAAAGCGATAAGTAAACATAAGTTTACATATATACGTATAATACATCCGTATAGTGGGAATACGTGGACTGTGTGCAAAGCTATTTTTAAAATTATACTTGAAACTAAATGGTTTTCGAAATACAAAATAAGAATTGTGTTAACAGAGTTGAAAACTCAACGCTTGACATAAATAAGCTATGTGTAGGTATAAGACATACAAATAGCATATGTCTACCTACAAGCCAAGTAAATGAGGCAAGGTTTGACATTATAAGAGAGGCGTATATGCAAAAGCATATATATACCTTATATGTATATAAGATGGGGAAATAATGTTATGTGAATACGTTAAGCATGAAAAATTAGTATACATGCAAAATGAAGTTTAAGTTGCTCACAAAATCAGAGTTAAGCTATAAATACACGAGGGATGACATAGATGCACTATAGGACTATATGACTACATATATATGCGTGTAAAGTCCATAAATGCATTATAAAAGTTTTATAAACTATAAATGCAATGTACTGATGTCTAAAAGTTTTGATGGCTATATTAAGCCAAAACTCTGAAATTTCTAAAGAAATGAGAAAGTTTTTCAGAAACAGACAAAGAGATATTGATATAGTTTATGTGAATGTTTATTAGCTATACAGGTTATGGGATATGAATGTGTGACTAATGTATTCATACATATGAACATAACTGTGTATGATTCGTGAAGCGAAGTTAAACTAAAGTTTGTATCAATGGACATTGAACGAGGCAAGTTTTTCAGTTATATTATGTTTGTGGATTAAATCATGTGATTATGTGGTGAGTTACATATCATGCTTTATGAATTGTTAAAGTCAAAATATGACTAAGTTAATTAGGTTATGGAACTCAATTTATATGTGATATGTGATAACACATGTTGTATGATGTAACTCGATAAATTAAAAATGTATAATGCATGAATGTATGCTTTGTAAGGAATTATTGATGTATGTAGGATATGCATAGTAAAGAATATATATTGTATGTGGATATACATAATAAAGAAATATAGTGCATATGAAATTGTATGCTATGTGAAACATGATAGACTGTTAAATTTGTTGGGATGTCGAGCTCAATCTTGCAAACACAAACTTTTTGCAGGTTAATGATGTTAAGCAATATTACTTGCTATACGGATGATGAAGATTGTACGATGTGCAAAATGAATACATTTTCTTGAATTAGAAATGGTATAAATCTATGATTGATAGTTTTGTAAAATGTAATTGACAGTTATGTATAGTTTGAAATGTTGAATAGATAAAAAATGACTATTCTAAAAAGAGAATAAATATGATTCTGAAATAAGTGAGTCATCGATAGAAAAAGTATGAAGTATTGAGACTTAAGCTTTTAATACGTTTACACGGATTATAAAAATCATATAATAAATATGATTCTAGTATAAAGAAGAATTGTAAATGTTGCGATTCAGGAAATGAATGAATGGAAAGAAAGAAAAAAATTTATTCCGTATTTTTAGCTATTTTAACATTAAATAATGCTTTAAAGCTATAACAAGGTAGTATTAACGCGCAAGATCGGGAATGAAAATAGTCCCGATTTTGGGGGCGTTACAGTCTCATCAACATCTTCAAACCCATCATGTGGAGAAGTTATGGGAAGGTTTGAAGAAATTACTGTATCACCTACAACAAGACTTGAGCTCACATCGGATAAAGTATCCTTAGCATCAAGGTTAACACAATCATCGCGAGGAGTAGATGACTCAATATCAACAAGGATAGGTTGGAGAGGCTCACGACTAGTGGAAGCCTCCGCGGAAGCCTCATTTGAAGTACCATACATAAACCCAAGAGGAATATCATCATCATCTTCATCGACCACGGTAACCTGAAAAATAAAGGAAACAATTACTCAATGATATGTGAAATTAGTAATACAAGGGATGAAAGAAAAATGAGAATAGTACACGACAAAATAACCAAATTTCTACGGTGCTTCTTGATCGGATCCTCGGCTGTCGGGATACTATGATCAACATTATCAAGGGGGCGTTTTGCTAATGGCTTTATAATAAGCCTGATAGGAGGACGATTGATTGGAACCACGGCAGAAGCAATAGGAGGAGCTATCCCAGAATCAATAGTAGTAGTTGCTCTCGTTTTAAAACGAGTAACTTTCATCTCCTCGGCATCATAGGATCCCTGGGGAGGAGCTAGAGAAGACACCCGAAACGGAGCCCGTGGGGGAAGACTCCTGGAAGTAATGGAAGCCTGTGAGGGAAAAGTATCTGGATCACCTCGAAGAGGAATATCTGCTAACTGAGGGAGAGACGATTTAGGCATCAAAATGTCACGCTCAGCCAACCGGCTACTGGCCGGCCAAAGTGCTGAGCGAACATTGGGCTTGGAAGAGTATAGCAGTCGGCCCCATTGGAGACGTTTCGGAATAGAAACTGGCAATGAACAAATCAAGGTATCATCCACCCATCTTTTAAGATTGACGAGCCAGTAATTACGTTCGCCAGTAGTATATCGCCTGCTCCGGGAATTATCTGGTATGACAAAAGGAAGGGATCTATAAGGATCACTTGGTAGCCTCGGAAATGTCCATGTAAAATAGGGGAAGGTAGACACAAAATTGAGAAGAGCAGCCTCATAATTCTCCCGACAGGTGTGACCGAAAGGGTGTTCCTGGTCATATCCGAATTGTCTCATGACCCTGTGAGAAGAATACAGTACAGTGCCAAAACTATTATTCTCAAGGAAATAGGGAAGCTCTGTCGACCGAAGGAGAACGAACCAAGACAGTGCAGAACCACTCAAGCTGGTTCTGTTGAGGCTTGAGTAGGTATGAAATTTGTGCTTGTAAAAATGAGGTAAATGACTGCAACCCCCTGAAATAATGGTATAGGGACGAGCAGTAAAGCATGAATAATCATCAAGGAAAGGCTGCAAATCTGTACTGTCAGGACTAGATCGGTGATCAATCCAACGTGTCATGCGAGGAATGATGTTGCGTGATGGAAAAGAAGGATACTTCTTCTTCGTCTTAGAAAGATGCTCAAGATTGGAATAGCCCGGAAAGCGCTCGAAAAAAAAGATCTGAAGGAAGGAGCATGGAATGAAGCAATTGACATCATACCTGGGTAAATAAAAAATATATATAATATAATAAGAAAAAGGTTAAAGGGAAAAAAGCGCCGTTTGAAAGACAATTAATAAAAAAATATATATGAAAGTGATTACCTCCCAACTGATTCTTTCATGGAAAGGGCTATTTCGTCTAGGCTACGATATAAGGTCCCTAGGAAGAGAGAAACAAGGGGAATCTCTGAGCCCCGGGATAACAACGCTGCCAAGCTAAACATACGGGCAGAAGGACCATCAATGGGAGACCCAGGGAAGAGGAAGCGGGACAACCACATAACTAGATAAGCCGCCAGAGGAAAGGGACTAGTTTTTTCACGGAAGGCAAGAACAGATTTTTCATGAATAGAGCTGTCTCACTGGTTGGTCTTGTAGTCACGAAAGAAGTAGCGTACCCAGGATAACCAAGAATTTTTCTGCCGACTTGAGGTCTCGAAGTCCGGAAGGAGTGTATCCCCCTTGAAGCAGGAGATGAAGTGGGAAGATTGCTTGAAGGCCTCCGTCAAATAGGCAACACAGTCGTCATCTCTAGTGAACATGCTAGAAGGACCGCAGGAGTTTGAAGCAACAATAGGAAAGCTACAAGATGTAATTCAAAATAAATATATATATATATATATATATATATATATATATATATATATATTTCAGAAAAATGAGAATGAATGAAAGGAATAAAAGAAGAGAACTTACTGATAGAGTGCATAGACATCCTCTAGAGTAGGGGTGAATTCCTCACAGGCAGTGATGAATGTGCAAGTAGAGGAACACCATCGGGAGATCAACACAGTAAGAGCGTTATGGTCCTTGTGGATACGTAGCTCGCATTCTTGAGTATTTTCACGTATTCAGCATTTCTAAGGATCTCATCGGTCCAATCCTGCCATCCTTGAATGCGACTAGATGAATCTGACATGAAGCGAAGGGGACTGAAGAGGTACTCTTGTTTCTCTATGCATATGCGGAGAATGCAATAGGCATGGGGGAAGTCATCCCAACCTCCAGAAGTTGGGGCATACAGAAACAAGCCTTCTTTCTCTGGTGGAGGAAAAGTTGTACGGTCATAGTCTTTAACTCTATCCCAAAAGATGTCGGAAGGACCAAAAAAGGGAGCTCTCCCCCAATCGGTGATGAATGGAGACTCCTTGGTAGTTCTTGGTTCTGCAGAGCATTCAGGTGAAAGGGCCTACAAGCAAGGGGAAGTTCCTTATAACAATTCTAAAGAAAGCAAAGAAAGGATGTCAAGTAAAGTATTTGAGCTTGAAGTACTCACCATGGAAAAGAGGAAAGTTCGAGAGTTAAGCTTCAAAGAAGAAACAATATCATAAAGAGTTAGGGATTACATTCATGCAAGAAAAAATTCCTGAAAATTTTTGAAAAAACTTCGGACATCCAAAAGGCATCCTTCAGAGCCTTTTTTGGACTTATAATAGCATATGTCATGGCCAAAGGTGATGATTTTTGTAGGGCTCAACGTTAACTTTGTTTTGATATATTACGGGCCCCGAAACTCCAAACAGATCAAAAGTTACGATCCAAATAGTAATTGTTCCTCCCAAACTTCATTTTTTCGCTTAAAACATTGATCACCCCTAGGGTTCGGCCCCCTAGGGCTCAGTCAAATGGGGTGGTTTTGCCGCATGCAAGCAGATCATTTTTTCTCCTTTCGCGTTTTCGTCGAAAAATGTCAAATCTTTCTTTATTATCCGAGGGAAAAAAAACCAAGATGTAATCAAGGTAATGGGACTCGGAAGACAAAAGAAAGATTGGGGAGTCTAAAATAAATAAATAAATAAATAAACGATGATAAGGTTCAGCCCCCTAGGGTTCGGCGCCTATAGGGTTCGGCCACAACCTAGGGGTTGTTTCCTTCAAAAAATAAAAATAAAAAAAAGATAAGGTTCGGCCCCCTAGGATTCGGCGCCCTATAGGGTTCGGCCACCACTTAGGGGCTATTTCCTTAAAAAAAATTATAGGGTTCGGCACCCTAGGGTTCGGCCACCTAGGGGTTGTTCCCCTTCATACCTTTGAAGTCCTGTTGCTCTACAAATCAACTGCTCAGAACGAATGTACCTTCGCCGCGAAGATTATAGCCATTTTCTGATGAATTCCGAGAAAAAAAAACCAAGATATGATCAAGGTGATGGGGCTCGAAAAACAAAAGAAAGGCTACAATTGCCTGAAAAGACAAATAGATGAACTAATCAAGAAGAATTCAAATATAAAGAAGTCTGTTTGTTTTTCTTTTATTTAGAATACAATTTCCGAACACGTGGTAAGAACATAGCATGAAGCAAGGCCTACTACGAAAAATAGCGTGGGGGGTTCAGAAAGATGGAATCATATGCCTAATTTCGTTCATTGACAAAGTTATTGGCATGATGCGTCAAATTTGCAAAATAAGAAGATTATTCATATGAGAAGTTGAAACTTACCTTACACGATGAACCTTCGTAGCGTGATAATTGACCGAGAAAATGATGTGTTAAATTTGCAAAACAAGGGTGAAGAAAACAAAGAACTTCAGAGGAATGTGCATATAGCCCTCAAAGTCTACTTACAAAAAAGAAGAAGAAGAAGAAGAAGAAGAAGAAGAAGAAGAAGAAGAAGCATGTATCATGTTCCTATTTAGGAAAGATTTGATCGAGTTTCCAAAAGATAAGTGGATTTAATCTTGCTTTTTAAATAGAAATATATTAAAGATATTATTTGCTAAATATAAAGAAGATTTAATTTTATTCCCAACAAGGGTAATTTTCGAAAATGGATTATTTATATATATATATATATATATATATATATATATATATATATAAAGAGAGAGAGATGATAAAAAAATCTTTTGCTTTCAAGATCAAATAAAGAAGATTTGATTTATTTCCAAAATAAAGAAAGCTTTGATTTTATTTCCAAAATAAAATTAAGATTTGGTTTTATTTTCAAAATAAAAGAAAATTATTAAGATTTGATTTGGTAAAAAGGAAAGATTTGATTTACCAAAAGAAGTATTTTATTAAATTTAATTTTATTTAATGATATTTGATTATTTTTCTTGTTTTCAATTTCCAGGAAAAATAAAGAAACAAATCTTGGGCAAGTTATGGACATATTTTTGGAGGATTTCCCAATATATCCAAGGAAGAGCCCTGCTAGATTTTGCCTTTCTAGGGTTTAACCCTAAGGGTTTGGCTCCCTAGGGGTTCCCTTTACTAGGAGCATTGTCTTCAAGACCCGTAAAGTGAAGTCCCGCAAAATCGTTCAAAAGCTTGAAATATTCTTGCACGATCGTCTATTTGGAAATGCGACTCTCGCGCAGGGGGTAAATGTGGGCCCAGGTAGGAGTGAGCAAAAAACAGATAAAACCGAATTACCGAACACAACAGAATTTTTTTAACCGAATTTTTTCGATTTTTCAGTTTTTTTTTAATTTCGGTTATATCCAATTTATTACTCGGTATTCGGTTACGGATTCGATTTTAAAAAACAACTAATTCGGGTATCCGAATTACCGAATTTATTAATTAAAAAACCATACTAATTTTATATTGGTATCATGGTATAGTCCGTATGGCGGTAGCCGGTCTATTAGTATTAGGAGGTATCTTATCTGTATTATAAAGTATTATATTAGTTAGACTATTACTCTATTAATATTCGATATTTCCATTTTGACTTGAACTCAAAAGTCAGATCTTCATCCCAGATCCCATTTCATTGTATCCCATATCCCGGATCCTCTTTCCTCTCCGCCTCTCACTCTCTCAGTTTCGACTATATCCTCTTTCTTCTCGGCCTCCGCCTACGCCTACGCCTATCGATTTCGATTTCTCCGTCTCTTTCAATCTCCGGCAGCCTCCGCCTATCGATCCAGTTCTGGAAGGACCTCCAAGCCTGTGACCGTTGTTGATTGTAGTCAGCTCTCTAATCTGGATTGTGATAAAAGAAAGTTTAATCTGGTAGTCCTTTTTGTTTATAAGAATTTGTGTATGGGAAATTGAAAGATTATATCTTTCATTTGCTCATAAATCAAATAGTCAAAGTTTTATGCAGTATTAAACATTGTTAATGCTAATCTATGTTAAATCTGTGGCTTTTTTTTCTTTTTCTGGTAATGAGATTTTTATGCTGATAATATGTTCTATATATTATTTTCATTTCGGTTATTAACCGAATAACCGTATAATAAATTCGGTATTTCGGTATTTCGGTAATTCGGTTATCTACTATTTCAGTTATCAGTTCGCATATCAAAAGTGTATTATTTTCGGTTTTCGGTTATAACTGAATAAGCTATTCGGTTCGGTTATAACCGAATGCTCACCCCTAGGCCCAAGTGCAAAATTAGGGTTCACATGACCTAATTAAATTAAATGCACAATTAGGGTTCCACGACCTCATTAAATGTGCAAATTAGGGTTCGCATAATCTAATGGAATGAAGATGAAAAAGTCAAAAATAAAGGTGCTAGACCTGGGAGAAGCCTCCACGTGTCCCGGGGCAGAAGACTCGTGGAGGCGGCTCGTTTTAAAAATTGATTGAGGGATTGGATTAGTGGCTAGAAGGACAAGGCAATATGGGCATTACTGTGACGCCCCCAAAATAGGTATACAACACCCATTTTGAGTCGCCAAAATACATGGTACAGAAATAACTACATCTTTATTATTACAACATAAGAACTGTGAGTTTAAATACAAATATTGTCATCTAGACAATATCCACACTCAAATAAGTCCTCATTATAATTATTGATATATTATTTCACAAAAATGGTGAGGACTACTAAAATAACTTCGAGAACCATCATTCCATACCCTGACTAGTACTCGCTACATTCTCGCCTCCTGAGAAAAATGGAACAAAAAGGAAAAGGGTGAGCTCAACTAGCCCAGTAAAGAACATTATAACTAAGATAATACAGAACAAATTATCGTTAGTCTTTAACAGGAAAAAATCTAATAGAATACAATAGACAACAAGTTTTAAATCAATATTCGCAGCGGAAAATAATAATTCATAGAAGAGTTACGTAGAGAATGAAATCTACCATTATCTATGAATTTAAAAGTCCATCATCAATATTTTATCCCTGTAACATCAATCAATATTCATCTTTGCACTACAAGCCAAAGATATTCATCAGTTGGTCATGTTCATCTAAACATCTGTTCATCTTTGCACTACGGGCAAAAGATATTCATCAGAAATCATTCATCTTTGCACTACAGACCAAAGATATTCAGTTATATCATCGTTTAGGACCGAGGATGATGAAAAATATTTTAAAAAAAAACGAATCCAGTGAAACAAAAGAATAATTATTAAGGATTCGTATTTCGGTTTATCCATGTCTAAAAATACCTCATAAATAATCATAGTGAAGTAAAATTCAAGAATGATCAAAACATGGATACAATCAAAGCTAGTATTCAGAATAGATATTTTGGACGAAAAGAAGAAAATTTTATTTTTCGGTGAATAGTAACTCGTGAATAGTAACTCATGAATAGTAACCCCGACATGAAAAGTTTTAAATTTGATAAAAATTTCTAACCAATATTTCGACATAATGATATTGAAGAAATAATATCATTTTCGAATAAAATAACATCCCTTACCTCAGCAAAATAGTACTTCTGGTTGGAATATCAGATATAGTGCTGAAGGAACTTGCGCCGTATAGCAACACTCAAAGTATAAAAATACTCACAAAATACACTCGATATTATAGAGAGAGAAAGAGAGAGAAATCTTTAGTTTCTGGTGTGTTTTTTAATTCTAACCTAAGCACCATATTTATAGGAAAATGCTTAGAACACCAAAGCAGAAAATTTAATAAAATATTAATATTATTAAAAATTTGTCACGCCTACCCAAGACTAACTGAATTCAGCCCATTAATATCACATGTTGAGCCCACTAAATTGCCAAAAACGTTTTTCTTTTAAAAATTATTTAAAACTTCAAAAATCAATTATTTCTAAACTTCAATAATTCATAATAAATAGCCCTTTTATCAGAAAAATTTGAATCTCGTAATTTTTTATATGAAATTTAATTCTCTACAGCTTTGCAGAAGAAAGTTTTTCCAAATTCTAAACAGAAATTGACCGAAATCCACAAACGGACGATTTTACAGGCTATAATCAAATTTCAATCAAGAAATGGGCCTACAGACATGTTTAACATGTTTTAAACAACTTTTGTAACAAAAATACTCTTCCTCCTCATATACTCATATATCTCACATTCATTGTAAAAATACCATCATTATTATATTATAATAATATAATAAAATAATATTTTATCAGAAAAGATAAAATATCGATTTTTAACAATTGTCACTTTAAAAATTTTCTCCATCTATATCCACATAAAATGAATATTTTCCTCATCATAAAAATTAATAATTAATTATTCACAAATAATATTACAGAATCACAGTACTGGCAACCAGGCCGTTCCAAAGAAAGAGGGGGCTTTCCAATAAGGATTTCTCCTTACTGGCACGCAATTAGGTGACCAAACCTCTCCTTAGACAGAACTTTCTAGACATTGTCAATAATGTTATCTAATAATATTATTCAGATAATATGAATTATTGCTCCGATAATAAAAAATACTGTGTAGTGACAATTATTGTAACAACAGTAATATAAAATATCAACGTAGCAATTATTGAATCAATAAAATAAAATACTGAACAGTAATTACTGTAACAATTATTGAGTAATGCCTTCTTACGTAAGAATCAATAATTGGTGCAATACCGTGTGCTACTGTGCAACAACGCGTATTATTGTGTTTTAACTACCGGGTATTTCAACAGTATTAACGGTAACAACTACGTCGTTATTTATAAACAACTTATACTTGTCGTTTTCTTCATCCAATCGCTTTCCGTTATGGGGCCCACAAAAGACTGCGCCGTCGTACGAATATTCCCCGACAGCAAGATTATTCCACGACCAAACGAATATTCTCCAACAACAATGAATATTTTATAACCACTTGCTTATTTGAAATATTTGCGCATTTTACCCATAACTAACCACATTAATCAAATCAACCCTTACTATTTCAAAATAATAAATAGAGAAAATTAAATTTTATTTATTAATAATTTAGGGTCTTACAATTACTCTAATGACTAAAGGGTATTTCTGGAATTTTCCTGAAAGCATGTGTCTTGCACATGACTATTTTCCAGAAAGCCCTATAAATACCCCTTCCATTCTATTGGGAAGGGGACTTCTCTTCAGACACAGGACTTGAAATCTTTTGGTGACTTAAGGCTTGGATATTCCACCTAAAAGCACTAAAAAAGGTTTGGACACTCTCTCTCAACTTAAAAGACTCAAGAAGAAGGCTCTTGGAATCTCAATAACCCTAACCCGGTTTCAGGACTCTAGGAGTTCTGTCACGCGTCATTGGAGTAATCGCCCACCAGTCGTTCTCCCATCTTCAATCAATCAATCAATTTTGTGCTCTTCGTAGATTTCTCTCCTACTCAGGCAACACGAAACCCTAACTAGCAAAGCACGATTTCCTTGCTCACAAGTATCTATTTGCATATTTAGTTAATATACATTCATAATAATTAATACTTTATGAATCTCACAATGAGTTACAATTTGACTTTTTAAAGTTAATTTTTAAAATTTAAAATTTATGAGACTTAATTTAATTTAGACAATACAATAATAAATATTGCTATCTCTATTCCACAAAAAGAATCTTCTTTGGAAATTGTATGAACTTTAAAGAATTCTTCTTTGTTTCATGTCTACTCTTAAATTATTGAGTGTTTAATTTTTTATTGATGTCATGATGAATTTAAGATTATGATATCATTTTATATTACCAATAAAAATACACAGTTCATTTTAACAAATTAATAATCTCTCTATATTTTATTTATGATATGCCTCAGATAAATTTATTAGACATTAATACTTGGTTGTATATATTTTTTTTCTTTCTAAAAGAAAATTAAAACATTAAAAATCAAGCGATCTATATCCAACAAACACACACACACACACACACAAAAGGATAGGATCGAACAAATAGCAAAGTTTAACTTAGTTGACAACATGATGAGCTATACATAACATATAAAAACCTTACAACAGAAAGTTGACTTTGTTTTTCTCTTTAATTCTAGGTCACAAAAATTGACTATTGAGAAATCCAGTATCCTGATGGAAGTCCTTTCCCAAAAGTCTTTTGACAGTTGCCACCACCCCGGCCCTTGATGATACATGTTGTAACAATATTGATCGTAATCATATAGATAAGAGTTTGAAAAACACATTAAAAACCAAATCTTTTAGCACCCAACCAAACAGCCCATTAAATGCCCATAGTTTTTCCTCTCTCACTACTCTCCTTGTGTGGTTTTGTCACTCCTTGTAGTCTATAAATATAATAGATAGAAAGTTGAGAAAAGCATTCCTCAATATCATTTTCTTATATATTTTTCTAATTAAGTTGTCCATCTTTTCTAGGAAGAAAAATGAAGCCTAACGCTTTTCTTTTCCTTGGACTTAATTTTGCTTTCCTTCTCATCATTTCCTCGGTGACGGCAGATGAGAAACCTCAAGCTGAGGAAAAAAGTTAGTATAACCGTCCAACTTGGACTTCTTATTCTCCTCCGATCCTTTTATTTTTTAGCCGTATAGGCCTTTTTGCTATATATATATAGGGTGTGTGTGTGTAATAAATAGCTATCATGCATGTCAATTTAGTATCTGCAACCATGCAGTACGTACTTCTTGTCTCAAACTGGTGTTATATATGATTATTACTTCAATTGTTATTATAATTATTATTTTAATTATTATTGTTATCGATCATTATTATTACTACTACTACTAAGTTAATTTTTTGAAATTAATTTAAGATATTTTTAGGTGCAAAATTGGTATAATTTCTTTTACGTATTTTTAGATTAGATAACGAAGAAAATCGTAAAATATGCAAAAAGTATTACTTACAAGGTGTGTTGTTTTCAAAATTAAAATAAATGACATTGTGAATTTAAAAATATTTTATATTAATTTTAAAAAGTCAATTTTGATCATATATTTTAAAACCAAAAGTGTAAATACACATGCATGTGTTGTGTTACATATGCTAATCAGAATTATTATAGTGGAGACCCAATTTGTATGCTGCAGCTAGCGTATTAGAGAGATTACAATTAATTATTTGAAAGTTCAATTAATGATTTTGATATAATAAAAAAAAGTTTGTATGTTTTAGGATAACTTAATAACAAGAGTGCAATGATTAAATTTTTAGATCATTAATTTAAATATATCGATAGATAGATAGATGTAGATGCAGTTAAATATGACATACTTTGTTCATTTGTGCAGAAGCTTCTAAAGCAGATCAAGTAAATTATTATGGCGATGGCGGTGGTTATGGTGGTGGCTATGGCGGTGATTATGGTGGTGGTTGGGGAGGAGGCTGCAGATGGGGCTGCTGTGGAGGCGAATGGGGAGGACGCGGTTGCAGATACTGTTGTCATAGTGCTGAAGAAGGTAGAGCTTACAGCATGGCAAATAATGAAGCTAACCCTTAAAACCCTAGCTAGCCAATCCGTGTTTGTAATAAACTAGTAAAAGAGAACTATGTATCTACGTGTGTGTACATACATAAATAATTTGCATGGGGCATGCAAAAGTTAAAGGAAATAAAAAGCCAGGTATAGCTAGCTAGGGTTTAGATCCCTAAGGACACAACTTGCGTACGTATGTTTTCTGTATCAGAAATTGGTGCAAATTCATATGACGTTTATTAAATACCCAGTGGTGTTTTGTCTTTTATAACTTAGTGATCAGTACGTATTGGCGAATTAATCAAGAAATTTATTCCAAGTGCGGTATATATATATATATATATATATATATATATATATATATATATATAACAAATTAAAGGAAAACAAAATTGCATATCATGTGTATGAAATTCGTAGTAAAGTACTACCTCCATCCCATAATAACTGTCGTTTTAGAAGGAATTTTTTTTTCTAATTTATTTGTCGTTTACAACTTTCCAGGAGAAACAATTATTACTTTCCTATATCACCACTACCTTCTCTCATTGTCCCAAAAAATTTTCCCTTGTATTAATAGTTTTCAACTTCCCATAAAGGGATAGTGATGAAATTTCACACTAATTTTAATTAATAAATGATAGCACTAAATGACTTTCTTAATCCATGTGCATCAAGCTAAAGCGACAATTATTATAAGATGGAAGGAGTAATAATTTTTTGGGCAAAGGATAAAATTGTCCCTCCAAAGTTTAACGGATTTCATCAAAGTATGGATATAATCAATTCCGTTAAACTTTGGAGGGACAATCAATACCTTCTCTATTTTATTTCTTCAGCAATTTCCTTTTTTTTAATCCAAACTTGGTATAAAAAAATACAACAAATTTGAAAGTCTTAAGCATATCTAAAATAGGGGCTTTTTGTCCAATAACCGTTTAGGCCTTGACTGTAAAATTGGGCTTGGGTAATTTAAGCTTAAAACATAAACAAATTCTCCTTTTGTTTAGGGCTCATGATTGGTCAGATATCTTCAAATACTCCCGACGCTCTAAAATTAAAACTTTTTTTATTTTTATTTTTTGCAAAAGGCTAAAATGTAATACATTGCTGAAATATATTCCATAATCTATAAGATTTAGATACGGAATAAGAAATTACAAAGCATATACTGCATAAAGCAAACAAACATTCCACATTAATGAAAACTCATAATCTTCCTGATAAAACTATATATTAAGGAACAAAGAAGCAACCCCCTGCTGCAGGAGAAAAAAAAATTAAAAATATGTTTGAAAAATAAAATTATCCTTAAAATTAAGTCTTTGTTTTGGTTTTGTATATCTAATTTTGGAATTGAGGGAATACGCAATTGTATTTTAAATCATAAATTAAAGAAAAATAAATTACTTATAAGACTAAAGACGATGAATGATCGATCAAATTAGAGGGAAAAACATTGTAATGTGTCATCTTAAATAAATCAAGTGGCTTATTTGGACTAGACTAGACTAGATAAATGTTTTCATTATTACTAATTTTCGTTGACCATAAGATATGAAGGCTGAAAAATAGTTGCTGTAAGCGGCACTATCCATATTATTTAACTGTGTAAATTTGTATTATAAAAGGTTTAATATATGCTCCTTTATTTATCAAATTTGTTAAATTAAGAATACATGTTACCCATAATCGTAGACATTTTAATATTTATGTGATAGTTAGAACATCAAATAAATAATATATATATATATATATATATATATATATATATATATATATATATATATATATATATATCTCTTTTATTTTGTTATTTTCCTCTATATATTTTGCTTCAAAAAAATAAAATGAATAAATGGTAAATGGTAGTATGAAGACAATGAGCATTTAGATTCCTTGTAACAACTCTCGTCCTGCTGTCCAACTTTGGGATCATATACGTATATGGTTTCACTCTTTCCAATTCAGAAAACTTCAAATCTGGGCGACAATTTCACCACACAATTAGGCTTATATATATATATATATATATATATATATATATATATATATATATATATATATATATATATATAGAGTCCGGATCCAGTCCGGGATCCCGGACTCTATAAAATCCGGACCTTTATTTTTTTATTTTTTTTTTGCTTTTTTTTTTTTTGAAACAACTAAAAAAAATAAAAATTTATGGAATTGAAATTTTTTCATAATAAAGTGTTTTGGGCGTGATTTGGGTACGTATAACAAAATATGGTGGTACAGTCTGTGCAGACTGTACCACCACTTTTTGGTATAGGTATTCAAAACACACCCAAAACATTGTATTATAAAAAAATTTCAGTTCCATAAAATATTAAATATTTTTTTTTAGTTGTTTTAAAAAAAAGTAAAAAAAAAAAAAAAAGGTTCGGATTTTAAGAAAATCCGGACTCCCAGACCGGATCGGTTGTGTATATATATATATATATATATATATATATATATATATATATAACAATTAGTAGATCCCACGAACCCATCCGGAACCGGCTTGACCGGCCGCTGCCTGTCTGTGGTTTAATGTTTACGCTGTTGAGGAATCATGTCGGGGACTTCTTAACCACTCCACAACATTTGATTCTTGTCATTTGGGATCTTTGACAAAAATGTCTCTATTACTATATATATATATATATATATATATATATATATATATATATATATATATATATATTTACACACACGTGTGCCAAAGACATTTCTCATTCATAATTAATATTAGTGTCATTTGTAATATTATAAAATTTTAGAGTCCTGCATGCAATATATATATTGAATTTTTTTGTCAAATTATGATTATGTACATATCGCAATTCAATTTCGTTAGATATTATTTTCCTTATAGATATATTTATGAAATCAAATTATTGATTTACTTAATTAGTATTTGTTAGCAATGATGATCTATCTAATAATGAAACCGTGACACTAATTCTAAGGATATTATGTTAGTCTCTTCCTTCTAAATTACAAGGGTAATATTGACTTTTGAAAAATTAATTTCAAACATTTTTAAAATTAAAATTAAGATAAATTCATTTAATTTATATCAATATAATTATGAATATTATAAACTACCCAAAAAGTACTCCCTCCTTTCTATTGTATATGTAAAGGAGCCAAAACAGTTTGGAGAGAATAACAATTGTATTTATTTATTATTGATACTATGAGCATGTATTTATATGTAAAATATACAAGCTAGAGATAAAGAAGTTAGCTGTCACTACTACAAAACAGTAAATAGACAACGCGAAAAAAATGTTGTGATTTCAGTTAGAAAAACGTCGTGGTTAAGGGTGTTATCTATTTGACACCCTTGCACAACGTTTTTAAAACGTTGTAGTTAAGCACATTACACAACGTTTTTAAGAAAAAAACGTTGTAGATTTGTTATCCAAAAATTAACAGAGGCTTAAAAACGTTGTAGAAGGTATGATTCCACAACGTTTTCTGACTAAAAACGTTGTAGAATGTATGATTCCACAACGTTTTTAAAATGTTGTAGATAAAAAAAAAAGAAAAAAAAGTTGTGATTTACCTATATTACCAATGCACCTGCAATATGCTAATGCCATGATATAAAGCTAAAAGGTCTAAATTCTCATTTAAATTTAAAGCCAAAATATATCAACCATTCAAAATACATCTCAATAATACTATCCGTACATCTCAAATTCAAAATATACCAATTACAAAGAATATTAATACCATACAATACGTTTACATCCCAATAATATCAAACTATCCATACATCTCAAATTCACTTGCTATCTAAATGTATATATCCTTTCCACCAAAAAAATGTCATTAAAAGTCTCCAACCATATACTAGACTTCAAAGATTAAAACTTTTTTTTGTGGTCAAAACTTAGTAACCCAAGAAACTTACAGTGTGTTACTTAATACAAGTACTCGGAATCTAACAAACCACTGGTCATCAGAGGAAACATTGTCAGGCTGTACTTGTAGCTGATGTGTTTGTTATTGAGGTTGTCCTTTTCCCATCACAAATTGTGCATAGTCTACAGTTTTTGGAGGACAAGTTTTTGGCAGTGAAGCTTGAAACAAGGAGACAGTCATATGGTTAAAATCTATATAAAAATTAAGGGAACAGTTATAGTATGTAACAATTTGCAACCAACTCACATTACAAAGCCTACCATTACTTCTAATAAGCATTAACACACTCTAAATTTAAGCATTAATATTAGTAGGTTTCATTATGCAGCAGTACTATGGTTTATAAATTTAACTAACCTCCAACAGCAAAAAAACAGCTGGCTAAAGCTAACAAAAAACATTAGATGTCCTAAAGAAGTGTTTATGATTTAAAAATGAACCACTTGTGATTCGTTGACTAGCATGCCCTATATGAGTTAGCATGCTTATCATAGCAAGGTATATACTTTACGCTTACATCTCTTGTTTTGTTAGCAGTTTGAGCTATATATGGCAAGTCCCAACATGTAATGCATCATAATAAAGACTTTCTTTAAGAATTTCAAATAGAATAAATAACAATACCTATCAGAAACTTACCTCAGTCCTTCCTGACAAACGACTAACAGTTTGTTTTCAGGTGAGAACTGGCTCTTTACGGATTGAACAAATTCAGGATTGGGTTTAGTAAATGGGAGCCCATAAAACAGACCAGAAAAATTGTTAACAAAAGTGATGTTAACAATTATTCAGCATCATATCGTCTATAATTATTTGATTTGAAGAAAACCAGCACTACAAAACCATTCCACAGCTGCACAGCCTGAGGTATTAAAAGTGCAAGAATTTACATTGAGAAACTTAGTAGTCAATGTACTTGGTGATGCAAGGATAGTTGGACTTGCAAACTTTTTAAATCGCCAAGAGGCTAAAAAAAAATTACAGCTTAAGGTATTACAAGTGTAAGAGAAATACAATGGATGGTCAATTGTACCTAATTGATGCAAATTCTGTGTGGAGGAATAATGTAATGGATGCTGCAGCTCAATAAAGACCCTGAATCTATATATAAAATGAGGGGAGAAGCAGATTTTGTGAAAGTAATAGGCTTTTGGTGTAATCTTTTTGACAAAAAAAATTGTTAACAGAAGAATTATGTTTTGCCTCCTTTTTAACTGTAAAAGGGAAAATAAAAAAGAAAATCTTCAACTGTAAAAGCCTTTTGCCTCCTCTTTGTGTTCAAACACACAACATTTGTTTTCCTTACTAACAATATAACAAAATAATCCAAGGTATTGCAACATATTCAAGTAGAAATTTCTGAAAGGTCATTAAAAAAATTGTTGGAATACATGACTACCTCTTTTAAAGAATTATGTTCGATGTGAGGATATCCTTGTTCCCCTGTTGTTCCCTCTTAAAGGATGCTTAGCATGTTGAAACAAGAGTATTATCTTTCAAGAGTTTTGTCATTTATTCTTATTAGTCTACTTAAAGAAATAACACAGTGATTGAAATGAGAGGATGATCTGGAAGTTGTTGAGCTGACATCCTTAATAAAAATATAGCTTAGGAAATACACAGCGCAGCAAGGCAAGTTCAGAAACACCAAAGTTCAATGATCACTTCTTAAAATCTTTTTGCTAGACTACAAGTAATAGATTAACACTAATTGGTTGGCTAACATATCATAATGATTCATTGCAGAACAACAAGAAACTTACTAGAGAATAATTTAGGTCTTAAACATAAACCAAAAGCAATAAAACCAAATTAATAATCAAGGAAACATATGCCAGTACAACACACCTGTTTCCCTATCACTTGGCCGCCAGCTATATGTGAGAAGTATATATTGTAAAAATGGCAAAGAAACAATGGGGGACTCTTCTCTGCAAGTTCCTCTAAATAATTCACATACGCAACTCCAGGATTACTTGGTTCAGGAATCACAATATCCTGTTGAACAAACCATTCTAGATCTTTCGAAATACCTTTTGAACGTTCTAATCCAGTCTTTCTTAAGTAGGCATCTGTATTGAATAAACGGTAAATATAAAATTAAACAAGTGACAGCATCATAAAGCATAAAGGACTAAAAACTATATAGGATCCCCATAATATGATTTTGACTTAAAATCAAGGGTTGATAAAAAACCATCACCTAGGCGTATATGTTGAAAGTTATTTGACTTGATCATTCTCTAGAATCTAGATATAAAATCCCACCCTCTTAGTTGTACCACTATTAATTACACAAAACCTGATAAACATCTTGATCTAATTGATTTACCACATCAAGCCACAAAATTCTGGGTGTCATATTTCAGTTTTGTCTTTAATAGAAGATAATTTTGACCTAAATAACTATTACCACTATCTACTCAGCTGCTTCAAACCCCAAATTAAAATATACGATAAACCTACTGCCTGAAATTGCATAACTAGTCAGGAAAATAAAATAATACTGTAATAAAGATTAGAGTTCATTTGTCATTATGTATTATGCAGTGGAAGTCATTCACTAATCAGAACAAGGTTGCTAAATCAATCTATCCACAGCAAGGTCACATAAACCCAATGCTACAATTCTCCAAGCGCTTAGCTGCAAAAGGCCTTAGAGTCACACCAGTCACCACCACAGCTCACAGGTAGCATAATGTGTCTAATTGATTATACGGATATAATCATAATGTGTGTAAGATAACAATACTACTATAAGATAACAATACAGGTAGCATAATTTTATTTTTATTTCTACCAGGATAACGTTTCATCATAAATTACATCCAACCAAAAATATAATCACACAAAAATAAATACTTGCAAAACAGCTAGGGCTTGCATTAGACCAATCACTTTCGGTATCTTTCCTGTTAACTTGTTGCCTTGCAGAGACCTGGCAAAGAGAAATTGAACGATTAATTCCATCATCTCAAGTACAAAATTGGCACAATTGAATACAAAAAAGCTGACTATACCCATAGTCGCGATCTTTCGATGGAAACGTTCGAGCCCAGGAGTCATAGTAGCCCTAACACTGACCGGAGATCGCCAGCCAACACCGTAAAATTCCTAGATTTATCCAAGAGAAAGGCATCATTAGCAGCAGTTTGAGATCCAACAGAGACGCTCATAAAAGCCCTAGATTTATCCAAATTTCTCAAACCAAAACCTCGAATTCCATGCTTGAAACCGTGAAACAAACAGAATTAAAGCTCCTCAACGATTCTGAAGCTTCAAAAATGGCGAGATTTTGAGGAGAAATCGAAGTTGTGAGCAGCATTAGCAACTCCCGATTCTCTACAAGCATCGCCAGCGACGGCGGCATCGACACACCAGACTTCGACGAACTGGACAGGTCGATGTTTCCTCCTTCCAGAATCGCAGTCGTCAAATCGAACGGAGACACAATCAAAGAGCAGAGAGAGAAGGAAAACTGAAAGAGAGAAGGAACGAAGAGAGGAAACTGAAGAGAGGGAACGAAAAAACGAAAGCGAAAGAAGGAAACTGAAGAGATGGAACAAAATTTAAGGTCTGCGTTTTTATTTTTGCTCCGTGTTTTTGTAGATAGATAACATTTTATTTTTAAAAACGTTATCTATTTAAAATTAAAAATTACCCTTATAAAATACATAACGTTTTTTCATATGTATTTACAACATTTTATTAAAAAACGTTGTAAAAAAATACCACAACATTTTTATAAAAAACGTTGTCTTTTAAGCGTTGTCTATTTAATATTTTGTAGTAGTGTATACAGATCCTAAAGATAAGAGATTGGATTGACATATGCAAGCAGTGAATTAAGGTGATGAGGCTGTGATTGTGGATCTTGATAAGAGGAGATCTTCTTTCCTAATATGCCCTAGCAAGATCGTGCTTCCATCTGAAACACCGATCTTGGAACGAAGAAGAGTGAATCGGGACTTGGCCAAAGGCTTCGTAAGAGCATCAGCAAGTTGATCATGGGTAGAGACATGAGCAACAGCAAGAGAGCCATTGGAAACTTTATCACGCACAAAATGGTAGTCAAGGGCAATGTGCTTCATTCGAGAGTGAAAGACAGGATTGGCGCACAATTAAGTAGGTAGCACCAAGATTGTCACACAGGAGCCGTGGAGGCTTAATAGAATAGATACCAAGTTCACCAAGGAGATTGGTGATCCAAGCTAGCTCGGCAGCGGTGGAAGCGACGGATCGATATTCGGCTTCAATGAAAGATCGTGCTACTGTTCGCTGCTTTTTGGAACACCACAAAACAGGGTTGGACCCTAGGAAAATAATATAAGCAGATATTGAAGTGCAATCATCACGATTGCCTACCTAATCAGCATTGGAGTAAACAGTGAGTTGGAGGGGTTGTAAGCGTCGGAGGACCAACCCGTATGAGATTGTGTGCTTGAGGTAGCGGAGAAGACGTTTGGCAGCAGTCCAGTGTGCTTGTGTAGAGGCATACATAAACTGAGCAAGCTTATTTACGGTGTAGGCAATGTCTGGCTGAGATAGTGAGAGATATTGCATACCACCAATCAAGTTGTGGTAGTTGGTGGCGTCGACAGCAGGTGTACCATCAGAAAGTATCAAGCGGGTATAAGAGCTGATTGGTGTCACGGATTCCTTCATGCCTTCCATGTTGAAGCGTGTGAGAAGATCACAGATGTATTTATGTTGGGATAGAAATAATCCATGGTTGTTGGGCATGACTTCAACCCCCAAAAAATAGTGAAGGTGACCAAGATCTTTGATGGAGAATCTGTTGGAGAGATCCGCAATAACTTTTCTGATAAAGAGTGAAGAATTCCCTGTAATTAATAAATCATCAACATAGACAAGCAGGTACACAGTGAGATTGCCAGTAGAATATATAAAGAGGGATGTGTCGCTCTTGGAGTTAGAAAAACCAAGAGATAGAATGAAAGTCTTCAGTTCTTGAAACCAAGCGCGAGGCGTTTGCTTGAGACCATAAAGGGAACGGTGAAGCAGATAAACATGATGAGGTCGACTGTCATCGACAAAGCCTAGGGGCTGAGACATAAACACCTCGTCGGATAAATGCCCATGTAGAAAGGCATTGTTTACATCCAATTAATGAATTGGCCAGCCATGAGAAAGAGCAAGTGTGAGAACAATGCGAATAGTAGTAGGCTTGATAACAGGGCTAAATGTTTCATGATAGTCAATACCGGGACGTTGGTTAAAACCCTTGGCAACAAGCCGAGCTTTGTAGAGATCAATGCTACCATCAGGTCGCCGCTTAATACGAAAGACCCACTTGCACCCGGCGATGTTCTGGTTGGATTGGCGGGGAACAAGATCCCAGGTTCCATTCTGAAGGAGAGCATTGAGCTCTTCACACATGGTTGCTCTCCATTTGGGATTGGTGAGGGCTTGAGAAATCGAGGTAGGCTCTAAGGTTTGAGGAAGTGGGTGTTTAGAAACAGCATAGGAAAATTTGGTTAAAGGTTTAAAAATATTGTTCTTAGAGCGTGTGGCATGGTATGGATGTTGGGAGGGTCGCCGGCTGGTAAGGAGGTAGGAGATGGAAAGGTAGCAAACTTGGGAGCACTATCACTCATAGAGGAAGCAAGAGACGTGTCGGTTGGAGATATTTCCAGGTTGAGATCCATAACCAATGGAGGGTTGCCAGCATGTACAGTGTCAGGAAGAGTGGGAGACCGGGAGTGGAAAGAGACATGAGTTGCGGGAGGTTGACGCAATGAAGGGGAGGAGATACCATGTTCAGGGGAAGTAGATGGCGGAGAATTAATGGGGATAAGGTTGGGTAAATCTTGGGATGAGGTAGTTGGAGAAGAACGTGGGGGACTAGAAAAAGAAGGTGGTAAGTTTAGGAGATGGGAAGGAGATGACACAAGTGGGGAAGAGTTATCGACATGGAGTGATGTGAGGGAAGGGGAGATCGCTGCCCATTTTGAAAGAGTGAAATCATTAACTTTGTCATGCTCATTTAGGGGAGATAAAGAAGGAAAATGATTTTTAATAAAACTGAACATGTCGGGAAAAATAAATTTTGTGATTTGTGGGTTCAAAACAAATATACGAATTGTGAACATTTGAATATCCCAAAAAAAATACAAGATTTTGACCGCTGTTTAAGCTTATGATGATTATAGGGCCGAAGCCATAGACAACAGAGACACCCAAAAATTCTCAGTTTGGAGTAATTTGGCAAAGTATGAAGTAGACATTCAAATGGCGATTTATTATCAAGTATCAACGTAGGAAGTCGATTAATGAGATAAACTGCATCATTGAAAAGCATAAGACCAAAGAGATAGAGGGAGAGATGACTGATGTAAAAGTGTGAGGCATGTCTCAACGATGTGACGGTGACGACATTCAGCTGAAGCTACATGTTGTAGTGTGTATGGAGGGGAAATCAAATGTTGAATCCCAGAATTTGCAAACATAGTTTTTAAACATTGGTATTCTGTGCCACCATCAGAATAGATTGTATTTATGGATGTTTTGAAAAAAGTTTCAATCATGAGTTTAAACTTTGGAAATAAAGAGAAGACTTCAGATTTATATGCCATAGGAAATAACCATGAATATTTTGTATAGTGATCTACAAAAATGACATAGTAAGAATAACCATCCATTGAACGAATAGGGCATGGACCCCAAACATCTGTATATAATAGATCCAAAGGACATCGACTCTTTAAGCTTAATACACCAAAAGGTAGTTTGTGACTTTTGTTACAACGACAAGAGTCACAAAAAAAAATGTTTGGCAAATTCTGACTCAATTGTACTGGGAGTTTATTAGAGGACACAATTTGGCTAAGGACTTTTGATGACGGGTGACCAAGGCGATCATGCTAATGAGTAAGAGGGGTTTTGACACCGTAACATGCTTGCTTTATCGCCAGATGGATCTCCCTGGTATTGGACAACTCGTACACATCATTCTTGCTCCGTCCTTGAGCGAGAGGTGCCCCCGTGGCTAGATCCTTAACACAAAAGGAAGAAGGGTAAAATTCAACTGAGGCATTATTAGTTTTACAAAATTGGGATACTGATATTAAATTATGTTTCATGGATGGAACACATAAAAACATTTGAAAGTGAGAAGGAATGAGGAGGAGTGGTGAGAGTGGATTTTCCAGTGTGTGTAATATGCAAATATGTACCATCACCAATTATAATATCGTCGGGTCCTTCGTAAGGCTGCTGAGTTGAGAGATGGTTCAAATCAGATGGGACATAGTGAAAAGCACCTGTGTCAAGAAGCCAGTTAGAACTTGAGCCACGACCACTACTGTGATTGTGTGATTTGCTCTAGGCGGCACTGGCAGACCAAGTTGACATCTCAAGGAGAAGCACTCATGAGCATTGTAACCTTTGTGTTCACAGTATTGACATATCACTGGAGAACCTTTGGTGAGGTTATTTCCTTGATTATTGTTAGTGGCATAACGCTGACCACCTTGGTTGTTGCGGTTGTGAGAGGATTTTCTCTGAGATTGATTTCCATGTCGCTGTTGATTGAAGCGAGCAGTGTTAGCAGTCATAACAATAGGGCTGCTTTCTTCACGCTTGAGAAAAGATTCATATTCCACATGCTTATCATGAAGCTCTTCAAAGCCTATGACAGTGTCGCGTGCTCTAATTGCAGCAGCGAGTTCCTTGAATTCGGGTCCAACTCCATTCAGAACATGAAGAATGAGGTTGGTGGGTGGTACCAATGAGCCAATAATGGCAAGTTCATCGGCGATGCCGCGAATGAAGCCGAGATATTCAGCAATAGATCTTGTTCCTCGTCCTTTAGAGAGTTGATCGGTTAGGCCCATAACCCGAGAGGATGATGGATTAGCATAATATTTTGCAAGGCGATTCCACGCCTCAATAGCAGTTTTTGATGAACTGACCATTGGTATCACTCGATCCGAGAGAGATGAGAGAATACCATAAAAAATCAGTTTGTCTTGTCTTTGCCATAGAGTAAACTTCGGATTGTCAATTTGTTTTCCTTCATTTGTCAACTCAGCAAGTGGACAGGGCTTTGATCTGTTGATATATCCGAGTAGATCGTAGCCAAAGAGCAGTGAATCAAACTGAGCCTTCCAGGAAGGATAGTTTTCTAGAGTTAGCTTAACAGGCAATTAATTGTGTTAAGTTGAGAACAATGAGATTGTTTTGGCTAGGAAAGGAAGATGTGGTTGTCATTATGAAAAAAAAATTCAATAAAGAAGAAGACAGGTTTAGGATCGTTTTAGAAAACTCGTGGGAGCTTGTTATAGCTCTGATACCATAAAGGAGCCAAAACAGTTTGGAGAGAATAACAATTGTATTTATTTATTATTGATACTATGAGCATATATTTATATATAAAATATACAAGCTAGAGATAAGGAAGTTAGTTGTACAGATCCTAAAGATAAGAGATTGGATTTACATATGCAAGTTGTGACGCCCCCAAAATAGGTATACAACACCCATTCTGAGTCGCCAAATACATGGTACAGAAAGCAAACTATAACTTCAATAATACAATTGTCGTGTAAAATACGACAACACATACTGTGAGTTTAAATACAAATATTATCTTCTAAACAATATCCACACTCAAATAAGTCCTCAATACAATTATTCAAACACTATTTTACAGAAATAGTGAGGACTGCTAAAATATCTTTCTAGAACCATCACTCCATACCCCGACTAGATCCTACTATGTTCTCACCTCTTGAGAAGAACAATGGAACAAAAAGGAAAAGGGTGAGCTCAACTAGCCCAGTAAAGAATATTATGACTAAGATAATATACAACAAATTATCATTAGTCTTTAACAGGGAAAATCTGATAAAATATAATAGACAACAAGTTTTAGATCAACAACTGCAGCGGAAACAGCAAACCATTAGAAGAGTCAAGTAGAGAATGAGTTCTACTATCTTCTAAGATTTAAAAGTCCATCATCAATATTTTATCCCTGTAACAACAATCAATAACCATCTTTAATCAAATATTCATCTTTACACTACAGGCCAAAGATATTCATTTGTATCACTAGTCGGTCATGTTCATCTCAACACCTGTTCATCTTTGCACTACGGGCCAAAGATATTCATCAGTTAATCATTCATCTTTGCACTACGGGCCAAAGATATTCAGTAATATCGTCATTTAGGACTGAGGATGATGAAAAATATTTTAAAGAACGAATCCAGTGAGACAGAAGGACAAATATTAGGGATTCGTATTTCAGTTTATCCAAGTTTAATAATACTCCATAATAAACTATAGTGGAGTAAAATTCAAGAATGAAGATCAAAACATGGATTTAATTTCAAGAATAAGGGTCACAACAGATAACTTGGAAGAAAAAAAATATAATTTTTTTGTCTTTTGTGAACAGTACTCGTGAACAGAACCCGTGAACAGTAACTGTAAACAGTACCCGTGAACAGTAACCGGTCATGAAAAATTCTAAATTTGATAAAAAGTTCAGACCAATATTCCTATAAAATAATATTAGATGAAGCAAAATTTCTAATCATTTCAGGAATTATAGAAGCAATAAAATAATATCCTTTACCTTGGTAGAAACTGGATTTGACTGGAATATCGGATATTATTCTGAGAAAATCTTGCAGAAAAACTTCGCTCAAAATATTCTTATACTCAAGAAAATATTCTCAATACTATAGAATAAGAATTTCTAAATTTAGAAATGGTGTGTTGAGGAAGGAGGGATTACCCTCTATTTATAGTGAAATCCTTGGATGAAAAATCAACATGTTGCTGCCTAACCTCATATAGTTTCCATATGGGTGGGCCACCCTTTGAAAAATGTGTTGCAGGAAAGAAAGAAAATAAACTAGCTTTGAATAAAACAAGGCATGCATGAATCATCTTTGAAAAAAATAGGACAATACTCCTATAATACAATTGAGAATCAAGAATTTGCAGACAACGTTCATTTACACCAACCATTTCCACCAACCCATTCCACCAACCAATTCAATTACATCTTGATTACTTTCTTTCTAATTAACCACATGTATGTATATATATATATATATATATATATATATATATATATATATATATATAATATTATTATTATTATTATTATTATATAAACAACTATTATAATAATATATTTGAATGAATTATTTTTGGAAAAGAATAATTGTAGTTCCAAAGAAAATATGCCAAACTTTCAACAAATATTTCATGCTAAAATTCTTTCATTAATAACCACATAAATAAATAAATCCCTCATTTATATCCACATCAAATAAATATTTCCTTATCATATAAATCAATAATTAATTATTCACAAATAATATTACAGAATCACAATTATGACAACCAGGCCGTTCCTAGGAAAGATGGGGCTTTTCAATAAGGATTTCTCCTTACTGGCGCGCAATTAGGTGACCAAACCTCTCCTTAGAAAGAACTTTCTAGACATTGCCAATAATGCTATCTAATAATATTATTCAAATAATATGAATTATTGATCTGATAATGGAAAATACTGTGCAGCAACAATTATTGAAACAACAATAATATAAAATATCAACGCAGCAATTATTGAATCAATAAAATAAAATATTGAACAGTAATTACTGTAACAATTATTGAGTAGTGCATTTTTACGTACGAATCAATAATCCAACTATATTGTGCAATACCCTGTGCTACTGTGCAACTACGCGTATTACTGTATTTTAACCAACGGGTATTCCAACAGTGTTAACGGTAACAACTACGCCGTTATTTATAAAAACTCAAACTTGTCGTTTTCTTCATCCGACAGTTATTCTGTTATGGGGCCCACAAATGACTGCGCCGTAGTACGGATATTCCCGACAAAAAGAATATTTTATAATCACTTGCTTATTTTGTAAAATTTGCACATTTCACCCATAACCAAAGTATTATATCAAATTAACCCCTTATTATTCACAATAATATTTAGAGAAAATTTGATTTTATTCATTAATAAGCTGGGGTCTTACAACCTCCCCTCCTTATGAAATTTCGTCCTCGAAATTGACGTACGTACCTGATATTTCGAAAAGGTGAGGATACCTCGCTTTCATTTCTGATTCCAACTCCCAGGTCATTTCTTCAATAGCATGGTTTCTCCACAAAACCTTAACTTGTGGTATAACCTTTGTGCGTAGGACATGCTCTTTCCTATCCAAGATCTTAACAGGTACCTCCTCGTACGTTAAATCTTCAGCTATCTCGTTTGGTTCTAACTCAATAATGTGGTTCGGGTTTTTAACATATTTACGAAGTATAGATATGTGAAAAACATTATGAACACGAGACATGCTTGGAGGTAATGCGAGTCTATATGCCACATTTCCTATTCGCTCAAGAATCTCAAATGGACCAACAAATCTTTGATTGAGCTTTTCTCTCTTCCCAAATCTTGTAACTCCCTTCCATGGTACAACACGTAATAATACATGATCCCCAATATTAAATTTCACGTCCTTTCGATGAAGATCCGCATAACTCTTTTGTCGATCCTGTGCCGTTTGTATACGTTGTCGAATCGTTTGGATCTTCTCTGTAGTCATGCGTACCAACTCTGGTCCCAACAATGTTGCTTCACCCACCTCGTCCCAGCATACTGGAGAACGACATTTTCTTCCATACAACGCCCCGAATGGAGCCACACCTATGCTCGCCTGATAACTGTTGTTGGAGGAGAATTCCACCAATGGTAGGTACTTACACTACAAGAAAAAACTTTATCAGCGACCGCCTATCAGCGACCGCATACTGTCGCAGATAACTATCAGCGACCGCATGCAGTCGCTGAAAGGCGTCGCACAAAATCTGGTCGCTGAGATGCACATCCGCGACCACTATTAGCGACCGATATATCTGCGACCGCTATGAGCGACCGTAATGACAAATACGGTTGCTAAGCTGAGTCAGCATGGTCCAGGGCCAACGCTGACGTGTTCCACGTGTCAGCGACCGATATCAGCGACCGCATCCAGTCGCTGGTATACACAAATAGTTATCCGTCGCTATTTACCTATCAGCGACCGCATGCGGTCGCTGATATGGAAAAATAAAAAAAATAGAATTTTGTTGTTTTGCAGAAATCCCAAAAACCTGTACCTATTTTGTACCTGTTTTATCCCAACACACATACCCAACAACAACATACACAACAATATAAACATTCATCGTCCACCAACACATACACCAACCATTCAAAACTAATATAATTTTGAATAAATATAATAACATTTCAAAACTTGTTTAAGTAACATACAAACATCCTAAAATGAATATACAAGTACAAACTTATACTATAACTATAAAACTAATCTAAAGCAGGTACGTCAAGCATCACCGCCTCCTTGATCACCCTGTAATTAACAAAATAATAAAACAAGTTACAAATATATACTAATTATGTTAATATTGGTATATTACGACAATATACAACAAATTGATTGTATATCTCGTCGTCATCCCCGTGTTGTGATGCTGCTGCTGCCGCTACTGCTTCAGCTAACTCCTCAGCACTCAGACCCCCCAGATGTCCGCCCAGTATCTTCAGAAGATCCCGATCTTGACAGATAGCTCTCACACAGTCAGTCGGAGTAAAAATAGGATATATTTTCTACAATTCATGATTGAAAACATATTAAAACTTGTAAATACGTACCCTGACAGTGATATGCTGCAACTATGAAATATTGCCGCCCTTGTATGTTCCTTTAGCCTTTGTGCCATCGGATACACCTGAGGCTCTGTTGGTGGCGGCAGTCTTTCGTCTTTTCACCCAGCTCTTAGCTCTCCATTGGGCACACATCTCAGCCCATATGGACTGGTGCACCACCAGGGCTTTTTGTTTGGATGGTAAAGCTTCAATTTGTTGCTTGAAGGTACCTTTTCAAAAATAGATATGGTTCATTTGTTGCACCTCGATCATTTTGTATATGATAGTTATTTTACTAGATATTTTTAGTAAAGAGTATAGCTTATACCTATTGTTTGTAAATGACACATGTTTATGATCTTGCCTAGTTTTTGTAATGCTAATAAATGTTTCTAAGTCAAATAGTAGGCAACCTTAAAATTTTAAACCAATTTTATCTCAAAATGTGGTTGATTGATTGTTTTACATTTTTGGTGGCAAGCAAGGTCATATCGATAATGAACTGGGCTCATTAATTTTTTGACTTAGTACTATTGACTGCAACAAATTCAATAAACCATTTTTACTTGCAAAGCCACTAACTAGTTGGGCATTTCTACATGCTACAACTCCGCCATACCTAAACACGGAAACAGAACTAGTTCGGCATTTCTGCATAGAGTCTAAATCTCGTAGTACATGAACAAAGGCCTAGTCCCCTACATTTTAATTATCACAAGAAAAGGCTCGATTTTTCTGTTTCCCCAATAAAACAGAATGTTATCGCCACCTCCTAACTGAAAACACCCACACTGCTCTTGTATACTAAAATCACTTCTCCTCCAAATTATTGAAAACATTGCTTTGCTCATTCAAACAGAAACTATCTGAATACAAATTACACAAAGTCATAAATCAAATAAATAGATAATTAGAACTAGGGTAGGTCTGCTAATGTCTTAATCCTAATTCAGTATGTGTACTAAATTAACTCAAGAACTAAAACATTACAGTATGAAGAGAAATTTTTATACTAAAACAACTCTCGGCTCGACAATAAATTAGTACACAATAAATTAGTTACCTGTGCCGGCAGCGATGGCAGTGGACAGTGGCGACGAGGAGCGGCGATGGCGGCGATCAATTTCTCCCTCCCTCCCTCTTCTCTTCTCCCCCTTCTCCCTCTTCTCCCTATTCTGTTCTCCCTCTTTTCTTCTCTCGTCTGCTGAAAGAACGAAAGCCTGAGTCTGAATAAGTTAAAGACGATCAGCGACCGCTACCAGCGACCACATGCGGTCGCTGGTTTTTAATGACGTGGACAAGTTAGCGACCGCCTGCAGTCACTGATATGTATTGGTCGCAAAAAACAAAAGCGCCAACTTTTGGCACCAATTTTTTGGGAGGGAAATTCATATCAGCGACCGATCAGCGACCGCACGCGGTCGCTGATATTAACTAGCGACTAGATTAAATAACGGTCGCTGATGTTGGTCGCTATTAGTATTATCAGCGACTGGACATGCGGTCGCTGATACTATTGGTCGCTGTTAAGCCTTTTTCTTGTAGTGTTATCCCAACTCCCTTTGAGATCTAGGACACAAAGTCTTAATAGATCTTCAAGAGTTTGAATAGTCCTCTCTGATTGTCCGTCCGTTTGAGGATGGTATGCCGAACTGAATCGTAAATCCGTGCCCATAGCTTTCTGCAAGCTAACCCAAAATCGTGAAGTGAATCTTAGGTCACGATCCGAAACTATGGATACTGGCATGCCATGCAATCTCACAATCTCGTTCACGTACATACTAGCAAGACGTTCAAGGGAATAAGTCTCACGTATCGACAAGAAATGAGCAGACTTGGTTAATCTATCAACAATAACCCAAATCGCATCTATACCTTGAGAAACCTTGGGAAGACCTGTAACGAAATCCATGGTAATGTGTTCCCACTTTCATTTCGGAATCTCAAGTGGTTGCAATGGACCCTTTGGCACTTGATGCTCCGCCTTTACACGATGACAAGTTAAACACCTCGAGATAAACTCCGCGATCTCTCTTTTCATATTGCTCCACTAAAATGTATGTCGAAGATCATGATACATTTTGGTACTCCCAGGATGGATTGCAAACGGTGTGTTGTGTGCCTCCATAATTATTCTATGCTTCAAGTCAAAATCGTTAGGAACACAAAGTCTGGAGTTGACTTGAAGTATTCCTTCTTCATCGATTCTTGCTTCTGGAATAACACCTTCTTGCACTTTCTTCTTCATACGCATCAGCTCTATGTCCGTAGCTTAAGCAGCTTTAACTTTATCGATTAAAGTCGGTTCTACTCGTATATTTGATATCATCATGTGGGTACTTGGAGCCTTCATCCCTATCTCCATCCTTTGCAAGTCATACAAAATGGGCCATTGTGTTAACAACATTGCACTCGTACCCGCATATGATCTTCTACTCAATGCGTCAGCTACTACGTTTGCTTTTCCAGGATGATATTGAATGGTATGATCGTAATCTTTCAACAGCTCGAACCAACGTCGCTGTCGCATGTTAAGTTCCTTTTGGGTGAAGAAATATTTGAGGCTTTTATGATCTGTATAGATCTCCACTTTCTCCCCATACAGGTAGTGTCTCCAGATCTTCAACGCGAAAACGACTGCTGCCAACTCCAAATCATGAGTAGGATAATTCCTCTCATATTCTTTGAGTTGTCGCGAGGCATAGGCTATGACTTTCCCATATTGCATGAGAACACATCCTAAACCTTTGCCTGAAGCATCGCTGTAGATAACAAATCCATCCGAACCAGATGGTATTGTCAGAATAGGTGCCGAAATGAGTCTCCTCTTGAGTTCTTGGAAACTCTTCTCGCATTCCTCACTCTATACGAATTTTATATCTTTCCGAGTCAGCTGAGTTAACGGAGTAGCGATTCGAGAAAATCCCTCCACAAATCTCCGATAATAACCAGCTAAGCCCAGAAAGCTACGTACTTCGGTTGCCGACTTCGGTTGCTCCCAACTTTGTATGGCTTCAATATTCGCCGGGTCGACAGATACTCCATGTTTTGACACCACGTGTCCAAGGAATGCTACTTCCTCAAGCCAGAACTCGCATTTCTTCAGTTTGGCATATAGCTTATTTTCACGAAGCCTTTGCAATATCAGCTTCAAATGGCGCTCATGATCTTCACGACTTTTGGAATAGATAAGGATGTCATCAATAAAGACAACAACGAACTGATCTAAATATTCTTTGAATACACGGTTCATCATATCTATGAAGGCCGCAGAAGTATTAGTCAATCCAAAAGACATGACTAAGAATTCATAATGCCCGTACCGAGTTCTGAAGACAGTCTTTGGAATATCCTCAGTTTTAATCTTCAGCTGATGATATCCAGAACGAAGATCGATCTTTAAAAAGAATTGTGCTCATTGCAACTGGTCAAACAGGTCATCAATGCGAGGTAGCGGATACCTATTCTTGATAGTGACATGATTCAATTATCGATAGTCGATACAAAGTCGCATACTCCCGTCTTTCTTCTCTACGAATAACATATGAGCACCCCAAGGAGATGTACTAGGACGAATAAAATCGATGTCCAACAACTCCTGTAGTTGAACTTTTAACTCCTGAAGTTCAATAGGAGCCATTCGATATGGGGTTTTAGAAATGGGCTTTATACCGGGTTCAAGGTCAATAAAGAATTCAACTTCACGTTCTGGGGGTAGACCAGGAAGTTCTTCAGGAAATACATCGGAAAATTCTCTAACAATAGAAATATTATTCAAATCTGACTTGTCTTTGTTCAAATCCATAACATGGGCTAAGAAAGCTTGACATCCATTTTTCAATAAACGAATAGCTTTATGGCTTGATATGACAGTGAATGATTTTAGTGGTTTAGTAGTTTGAATTCGTATGACAGGTTGGTTAGGAATATGAAAACTAACAACCTTACGAAAATAATCAATTTTAGCATGATGAGTGGTTAACCAATCAATTCCTAAAATCACATCAAAAGCAAGTATCTTTAAAGAGATAAGATCAACAGGTAATGTGATAGTGCCAACTTGGATCATGCAAGATTTATAAACTGTAGATGTAACGAAGGTTTCACCTAACGGAGTTTCAACAGATAAGTCAAAGTCCAATTTCTCCGGAGTCAAGTTTAAACGTTGAGCACAAGCATGAGAGATAAAAGAGTGGGTAGAACCGGTATCTAGTAAGGTATAAACTTCGCAAGAGTTCAAGATTAGCTTACCCGTGATCACTTCGTTTGGGTTCCTCATATTTTGGCCAGTCACGACAAACGCTCTTCCAGGAACCGCTGATTTCGACTTATCCGGGACAGCCCTTGGAGTCACCATCCCCGTTGAACTTGGTTTTGCTACAGAACAATCTCGAGCTATGTGGCCTTCCTTTCCACAGTTGTAACATACCTTGGATTGTTGTGGACAGTTTGGGCTGATATGTCCCTCTTTCCCGCATTTGTAACATCTAACTGGCGGTCCTTCTCCTCCCCTAGAATTTGTTGTTGGTGCTGGTGCTGCTGCTGATGTCTTCCCATCATTGTTGAATCTCCTCTTTCTAAAATTTCCACTTGACTCATCTCTCCTATTATCATGGCCACGATGACCACCCAAGTGGTTACTGCCTTTGTTCGTATTTTTCCCTCCTCGTTGGTTATCATCGCTCTGATGACTGTTGTCACCGGTATGACCCTGGTTGTGGTCCCTCGGTTGCACATACTCATTATCTCGCTCTAATAATTGAGCCATGTTTACAACATCTGAATATAAAAAAAATTTATGAGAGATAAGATATTGCCGAATCTCGGGTTTTAGACCTCTCAGAAACATCCTTGTCATTCGTTCCTCATTTTCGACCAAATGAGGTGCAAACCTGGATAACTCTGCAAACTTCACCTCGTACTGGGACACCGTCATGTTGTTTTGTTCCAGTCTGATAAACTCTACCTCCTTCATATGACGAATACTTTCAGGAAAGTACTTGTCATTGAACAGTTTCTGAAATATTTCCCAGGACATGCATGTTGAGTGCGTCAGGCTGGGTACGCTTCACAGACTTCCACCAGTAGTCTGCCTCACCGCGGAACATAAAGGTGGCGAACGGAACCTTCTGTTCCTCCGTGCATCCCAAGACATCGAATATCTTGGTAATTTGCTTGACCCACGTTTCCACCATCATCGGATCTGGCTTTCCCTTAAATTCTGGTGGTCCCAACTCTTTGAACTGTTTGGCTGTGACAGACCGCGCGTTACTATCACTTCCACCCGTATTTTGTACACGAGTCTCCCTCGTCTGATTTTGCATGAACTGCAAAAAGCTCCTAAACATTCCATCATTCATCGTTTAGTGTTGTTTACAGGAGGAATATTGCCTTCCTGTTGTACGTTCTCCTGGTTTGTAACTAAAGGTTGTTCCACAGTCTCATACACTCCATTGTTAACGTTCTCAGCAGCCATTCTTAAATAATGCCATAAAACAAGGGTTAATTAAACAAATTAACATATCACATAATATCCCTATATTATGACTGACCAACAAATAAGCTTAGGTAGGACACACTAGCGAAGGATTTACTCATCTCTCCCCTCCTAGTTCTATTCCCCGATCTCCGCCAGAGACCATATCCCTAAGCTCTGATACCAACTGTGACGCCCCCAAAATAGGTATACAACACCCATTCTAAGTCGCCAAATACATGGTACAGAAAGTAAACTACAACTTCAATAATACAATTGTCGTGCAAAATACGACAACACATACTGTGAGTTTAAAAACAAATATTATCTTCTAGACAATATCCACACTCAAATAAGTCATCAATACAATTATTCAAACACTATTTTACAGAAATAGTGAGGACTGCTAAAACATCTTTCTAGAACCATCACTCCATACCCTGACTAGATCCTGCTATGTTCTCACCTCTTGAGGAGAAAAATGGAACAAAAAGGAAAAGGGTGAGCTCAACTAGCCCAGTAAAGAATATTATGACTAATATAATATACAACAAATTATTATTAGTCTTCAACAGGGAAAATCTGATAAAATATAATAGACAACAAGTTTTAGATCAACAACGGAAACAGCAAACCATTAGAAGAGTCAAGTAGAGAATGAGTTCTACTATCTTCTAAGATTTAAAAGTCCATCATCAATATTTTATCCCTGTAACAACAATCAATAACCATCTTTAATTAAATATTCATCTTTGCACTACAGGCCAAAGATATTCATTTGTATCACTAGTCGATCATGTTCATCTCAACACTTGTTCATCTTTGCACTACAGGCCAAAGATATTCATCAGTTAATCATTCATCTTTGCACTACGGGCCAAAGATATTCAGTAATATCGTCATTTAGGACTGAGGATGATGAAAAATATTTTAAAGAACGAATCCAGTGAGACAAAAGGACAAATATTAGGGATTCGTATTTTAGTTTATCCAAGTTTAATAATACTCCATAATAAACTATAGTGGAGTAAAATTCAAGAATGAAGATCAAAATATGGATTTAATTTCAAGAATAAGGGTCACAACAGATAACTTGGAAGAAAAAAATATATAATTTTTTTTTCTTTTGTGAGCAGTACCCGTGAACAGTAACTGTGAACATTACCCATGAACAGTAACTGTGAACAGTACCCGTGAATAGTACCCGGTCATGAAAAGTTCCAAATTTGATAAAAAGTTCAGACCAATTTTCCTATAAAATGATATTAGATGAAGCAAAATTTCTAATCATTTCAGGAATTATAGAAGCAATAAAATAATATCCTTTACCTTGGTAGAAACTGGATTTGACTGGAATATCGGATATTATTCTGAGAATATCTTGCAGAAAAATTTTGCTCAAAATATTCTTATACTCAAGAAAATACTCTCAATACTATAGAATAAGAATTTCTGAATTTAGAAATGGTGTGTTGAGGAAGGAGGGATTACCCCCTATTTATAGTGAAATCCTTGGATGAAAAATCAACATGTTGCTGCCTAACCTCATATATTTTCCATATGGGTGGGCCACCCTTTGAAAAATGTGTTGCAGGAAAGAAAGAAAACAAGCTAGCTTTGAATAAAACAAGGCATGCATGAATCATCTTTGAAAAAAACAGGACAATACTCCTATAATACAATTGAGAATCAAGAATTTGCAGACAACGTTCATTTACACCAACCATTTCCACCAACCCATTCCACCAACCAATTCAATTACATCTTGATTACTTTCTTTCTAATTAACCACATGTATGTATATATATATATATATATATATATATATATATATATATATATATATATAATATTATTATTATTATTATATAAACAACTATTATAATAATATATTTGAATGAATTATTTTTGGAAAAGAATAATTGTAGTTCCACAGAAAATATGCCAAACTTTCAACAAATATATCATGCTAAAATTCTTTCATTAATAACCACATAAATAAATAAATTCATCATTTATATTCACATCAAATAAATATTTCCTTATCATATAAATTAATAATTAATTATTCACAAATAATATTACAGAATCACAATTATGACAACCAGGCCGTTCCCAGGAAAGAGGGGGCTTTCCAATAAGGATTTCTCCTTACTAGCGCGTAATTAGGTGACCAAACCTCTCCTTAGACAGAACTTTCTAGACATTGCCAGTAATGTTATCTAATAATATTATTCAAATAATATGAATTATTGATCTGATAATGGAAAATACTGTGCAGCAACAATTATTGAAACAACAATAATATAAAATATCAACGCAGTAATTATTGAATCAATAAAATAAAATATTGAACAGTAATTACTGTAACAATTATTGAGTAGTGCATTTTTACGTACGAATCAATAATCCAACTATATTGTGCAATACCGTGTGCTACTGTGCAACTACGCGTATTACTGTATTTTAACCACTGGGTATTCTAACAGTGTTAACGGTAACAACTACGCAGTTATTTATAAAAACTCAAACTTGTCGTTTTCTTCATCCGACAGTTATTCTGTTATGGGGCCCACAAATGACTGCGTCGTCGTACGGATATTCCCGACAAAAAGAATATTTTATAACCACTTGCTTATTTTGCAAAATTTGCAAATTTCACCCATAACCAAAGTATTATATCAAATTAACCCCTTATTATTCACAATAATATTTAAAGAAAATTTGATTTTATTCATTAATAAGATGGGGTCTTACACAAGCAGTGAATTAAGGTGATGAGGCTGTGATTGTGGATCTTGATAAGAGGAGATCTTCTTTCCTAATAATATGACGTTCAAAACATAATCACACATATTAAGAACTCTCGTTAATACTAATGTTAGGTAATTAATGTTAATTTAAAATTTTATTACTACGCATGCACTAATTAATTGTTCTTCCTCTCTCTCAATTACTCCATCTTGGTGAAATTTTTTGGAGGCAAATCTGGAAATGGTTAGATTTTTTTCTCCTAGATATATGTAAAAGCTCTTATATAATGGAAATGAGGGAGTACTCTTAGTTCATTATAAGATCTATTGCTTTAAAAACTTAAATGTATCATGTTAATTTTAATTAACTTTTTAAGTCAATAGTACTGATCTTATGGTTTAGAATGGAGGGAATTTTTTTTTTCAGGAAACTGATATATATTTTTACATGGAAATATAATATTTCACATAAATTCTCTCTCACTTTTGAGTTTTGAATGGCATCCACATCCATGTGAGAGAAGTTCATGTAAAAATATCAGTTCTTTTTTTTATAACATAAAAAAATTGGTGTTTGTGACTAATGACTTTGTAAAATTAATAACCGAATAATTATAGGGAATTGATATTTTTACAAGAAAATTTGATAGCTTCATAAGCTTCTCCTCACATAAATAGTAAGTGGGGTTTACCTCATATGAGATAGTATCTTGTAGAACTAATACTTTCACTTGTACATGGAAATATCAATTTCCTAATTACTCCCTCCTATTTAGATTAAATGACGTTTTAGGGAGTTTAATTTTATTCTATATAAGTGTCGTTTTGGAATCTCTATGCAATATTGTATTATTTTTTCCTAATTTACCCCTCTATTTAATATGCTTAGTAAATACAATTGTGGAGAGAGAAATAATTAATTAGGGACAATTGTGGAGAATGAGAAGAGACAATTGTGGAGAGAGAAATAATTAATTAGGGACACAAAAGACATTTTGTGTTATTTCTTAATAAGTGTGCTTAATTCTAAAATGTCATTTAATCTGAATAGGAGGGAGTATAATTTTAAGGCGTTTACATGTGTTTGA